>CM070793.1:6376888-6391888 GCA_036346955.1 Dipus sagitta | reverse complement strand
TCAGATGTATTTCTGTATCCTTTAAATCTTACATCCAAGGGACTCCCCACCCACTACATCAGTGGGTTTCGGAGATTCAGAAGGATGGAGAGACTTTTTCTTTCTTTCTTTTTTTTTAAAGTCATTACTCAGCTTTTTTCATAAAGCAAGAAAATTGTGGTAAAAGCCTGGTGTCATAAAAAAAAAAAAAAAAGACAAAGGGCTGGAGAGATGCCTTAGCAGTTAAGGCGCTTGCCTGTGAAGCCTAAGGACCCAGGTTCGTTTCCCAAGTACCCACATAAACCAGGTGCACAATGCGGTGCATGTGTCTGGAGTTGGAGTTTGTTTGCAGTGGCTAGAGTCTCTGACATGCCCATTCTCTACCCACCCCTATCTCTATCTGTCTCAAATAAACAAATAAATAAAATACTTAAAAAGAAAAAGAAAAAGACACAGCTGGGAGTGGGAGTGATGTTACACGTCTTTAATTCCAGCATTTGGGAGGCAGAGGTAGGAGGGTTGCTATGAGTTCGAGGGCAGCCTGGGGTAGAGTGAGGCCCTACCTCAAAAAAAATAAAATAAAATAAAATAAACAAGACTTCCTAGATTCCTTCATATATCAATGTCAAAGACTGAAGGACTCACACAGAACTGTTTTCTTCCATGATTCCTCAATCCAAACCTTGCTGTCCTAGAGCAGACAATTTTTTTTCTTTTTTTAAATATTTATTTGTTTATTTGAGGGAGAGAGAATGGGCGCGCCAGGGCCTCCAGCCACTGCAAACGAACTCCAGATGCATGCGCCCACTTGTGCATCTGGCTTTTATGTGGGTCCTGGAGAGTCGAACCGGGATCCTTTGGCTTTGCAGGCAAATGCCTTAACCGCTAAGCCATCTCTCCAGCCCCGAGCAGGCAATTTTTATGTGATCCCTGATAGTTATATAAAACAGGTATACAAATCAAACATTTACTGATAATAAATCATAAGGACATTTAAATTTTTTTTTATTTTTTATTTTTTCTTCCAAATTTTTATTAATAACTTCCATAATTGAAAAAATACCCCATGGTAATACCCTCCCTCCCCCACTTTCCCCTTTGAAACTCCATTCTCCTTTATACCCCCTCCCCATCTCAATCAGTCTCTCTTTTAATTTTGATGTCATGATCTTTTCCTCCTCTTATAATGGTCTTGTGCAGGTAGTGTCAGGCACTGTGAGGTCATGGATATCCAGGCCATTTTGTGTCTGGAGGGAGCATGTTGTATGGAGTCCTACCCTTCCTTTGGCTCTTACATTCTTTCTGCCACCTCTTCCGCATTAGACCCTGAGCCTTGGAAGGTGTGATAGAGATATTGTAGTACTGAGCACTGCAATCATTTCTTTCCATCACCTTCTGAGTCATCCCAAGGTCACTGCCATCTGAAAAGAGAATGTTCTCTACCAAAAGTGAGAGTAGCATTAACATAAGGGTATGAACATTAACAGAGGTGCTTACTGGGCAGTTTGATAAGCATAATATATACATTTTCCCAGACAGCAGCAGATGTTCCACCCCTAGGGCTCATGACTACCCTTGTTTTAAGTTTTCAGTATCAGGGATGTATTCCCTCCCATTGAGTGGGCCTCCAGTCCAATTAGAGGGCAGTTGGTTTCCCCCATAACAGACGTGACATTATTGCACCCGTTGGCTCATTTGGCCTGGTTGGCCAAATATAAGGCTTGCAGTGTCCACTATTGAGTATCTTCACTGGTGATTTCTCTCTTTCCCATTGCACTGCATGCAGAATGACTTCTTCCAGCTTTCTGTCAGCTGGTCTACATGGAGGAGGTTATCAGCTCAGTCCCAGCAGGATTTCTCAGTGACCTTGCAGCCCAAGTATGTGGAGTCTTCAGCAATTGGGTCTTACCATCTATTCCTGGTGGGAAACCAAGGGCCTCGGTAATGGCCTATAATGTTTTGGGGCCATCAGGGACCTTCCTGGCCAACAACTCACTGGCAGGTATCCCATCCCTGGCACTGAAAATTTTCTAGCAACAACCTGTGGCTCCTGAGTGTTCCATTGATAAGAACATGTATTTTATCTTATTTATTTATTTATTTTGTTTTTTGTTTTTCGAGGTAGGGTCTTGCTCTAGCTCAAGCTGACTTGGAATTCACTATGGAGTCTCAGGGTGGCCTCGAACTCACAGCGATTCTCCCAGCTCTGCCTCCCGAGTGCTGGGATTAAAGGCGTGCACCACCACGCCCGGCAGGACATGTATTTTAAAGCAAGTGTTTGGGGGGCTGGGGATGTGCCTTAGTTGGAAGAATGCTTGCCTGGTCAGGGTTTGATCCCCAGCACCCCATAAACCAGGTACGGCAGTGCACACCTGTAGCCCTCATGCTCAGCAGGTGAGGGCAGGAGGATCAGATGTTCAAGGTCATCCTTGGCTACATAGTAAGTTCAAGGCCAGCCTGGGCTATAGGAGACTGTCTAAAAAAAAAAAAAAACCCAACAATTTGTTGGTCTGCATATATTTTACCATTAATTAAATACTGAAACAAATTTTCATACTGATAAGATAAATGTGCTTATTTTTACATAAAGAACCAAGTCTTGGCTGATACTGTGGGAAGTAAGGCATCTACGATTTTTGGAGTCGATTGATATTTTGATTCTATAATCCTCAATATTGAGAACCAGAATTTGCATAAATTCTTAGTACAAAATGACAGAAGTACGTTGAGGGCCACTTCAGTATTGTTGGAAACTCTTAGTTCCAAGCAGTAACTCAAATGGTAGTTTATTTATTTATATTTTTTTGAGATAGGGTCTCACTCTAACCAAGGCTGATCTGGAATTCACTATGTAGTCTCAGGGTGGCCTTGAACTCACAGAGATCCTCCTACCTCTGCCTCCCAAGTGCCAGAATTAAAGGCGTGTGCCACCATGCCTGGCTTCAAACAGTAGTTTTTACAGTTAAATATTCGAACACAATGCGATAGAAAAATAACTAATTTGATGCATGCTGAGGAATGATGCTAGGAGAATATTAGGAGTTTCTGTTGAACAGGCTGGGGAGATGTCTCAGAGGGTGCCTGAGACTGCCTGAGTTTAATCCTCATTCATGCCTGTAACCCTGCTTCTGCGGAGGTGGGGAGTAGACACCAGAGAATCACTGGGGCTCACTGTTCAGCCTGACTGACTGAAAAAAAAAACAACATCAGGTTCAGGGCTGGAAAGATGGCTTAGCAGTTAAGCGCTTGCCTGTGAACCCTAAGGATCCAGGTTCGAGGCTCAATTCCCCAGGACCCACGTTAGCCAGATGCACAAGGGGGCGCACGCATCTGGAGTTCGTTTGCAGTGGCTAGAAGCCCTGGCGCGCCCATTCTCTCTCTCTCTGCCTCTTTCTCTCTCTCTGTTGCTTTCAAATAAATAAAAATAAACAAACAAACAAAAAAGAGCCTTTAACCATCAAGCCATCTCCCCAGCCCTACAATTTTTTGTTTGAAAGGGAAAGTAATGAAGTTAGAAAGCACACAGAAATAATCCCAAGAATGGATAAAAGAGAAGTACACAAGATTAAAACGCTTCTGCACAGCAAACTGTCACGCATGGAGAGACAGCCCAGAGGATAGAAAAAAAGTCTTTGCCAACTATACAGCAGACAGAAAATTAATATCTAGAATATGCAAAGAACTGCATAAATTAAAGAGCAGCAAATGGGCCAGTGAGCTGAATAGACAGTGCTCGGTGAAGAAACACAAATAGTCAACAAATACTTGAAAAAGTGCCCAACATCCTTAGCCATCAGGGAAATGAAAATTCAAATTATTCAAGCTTTCTTCTCATTCCTGCCAGAAGAGCATCATCAAGTAAACAGACCGGGCTGGAGAGATGGCTCAATAGTTAAGGCACTCGCCCATAAAGCCAAAGGACCCAGGTTCGATTCCCCAGGACCCACGTAAGCCAGATGCACAAGGTGGCACATGTGTCTGGAGCTTGTGTGCCCTGGCTGGAGGCCCCGGTGAGCCCATTAACACACACGCGTGCGCGCACACACACACACACACACACACACACACACAAACCCAGCAATAACAACAAAATAGACCATAGCAAATGCTAGTGAGGATGTGGGGAAAGAGGAACCCCTCTTGTGTATTCCCAGTGCTGGTGGGAACAGAAACTGGCGCAGCCACTACTTGTCAATGTTCCCTGCCCCTCAAGGGAACCCCTAAAAATAGAAATTTCATATGATCCAGCTAAAGCACTCTTGGAAATACGCACACACACACATGCATACATACATACATATATACATATATACATACATACATACATATATACATATATATATATACACATACATACATACATATATAATACACACACACACTCCTGACTGTAAGCCAACATATCTCAGAAACACTTGCACATCCATGTTTACTACTTCACTAGTCACAAGAGCTAGAAGACAGAGCCAGTCTACAGACGTCCTTCAGCAGATGAATGGATAAAGAAGATGTGGCGCATATTCACAATGGAACTTTTTTTTAATTTTAATTTTTTGGTATTTTTGAGGTAAGGTTTCACACTACCCAGGCTGACCTGGAATCCACTATGTAGTCTCAGGGTGGCCTCGAACTCACAGGGATCCTCCTACCTCTGCCTCCCCAGTGCTGGGATGAGAGGTGTGAACTCTCACAGTGGAAGTTTTTTTTTAGCTAGAAAGGGAAAATGAAATTTTGACATTTGCAGGATAATGGATAGAGCGGAGATCAATATGTTAAGCACAACCAGCTGCACATGTTTTCTTTCATATGTAGACTCTGTATTTAAATTTATGTATATATATGTGTGTGTATGTATGTGAGTATGTGTTCACGGGCCAAGAAACTAGAAAGGAGACTGTGAGAAGGGAGGAAGGAATCTTAAGGGAGAGGGAAGAGGGAAAAGAAGAGGGTAATAGAACCCATGTGAAATGAAAGCCGAAGGGAGGACTCTTTGGTAGGGAGGAAGGAGACCATCAAGAGGAAGGCAGGGGCAGGAGGATCACCATGTGTTCAAGGCCACCCTGAGACTACATAGATGAGGTTTTACTCTAGCCCAGGCTGACCTGGAATAACACTATGTAGTCACTATGTAGTGAAACCCCATCTCGAAAAACTAAAAAGATAAAGAAAAAAAAAAAAACAGGAAAAAGAAGGAAATGTTCTATTATACATAAGTACAATCAGTAGCCCTAGCCACTTGTGGCGCTTTTTAAAAAATTTTTATTTATTTATTTATTTATGTAGTCTCAGGGTGGCCTTGAACGCACGGTGATCCTCCTCCCTGAGTGCTGGTGTTAAAGATGTGTGCCACCACGCCCGGCTTAATAGGACATTTCTGCCACACACAACAGCTATTGAAAGTGCTGCATGTATAACTGTGCATGTTCGATAGATGAAATAGTGCGATGTGAATTATCCTTTAGTTAAGAGATAGGACATCTGGAAAGCAAACATTCCAAAGACCAATATAGGTTATTCATTGCTTGAAAAAAAAGTATTGATTTTTCTAAAGAACCAGCTTTTGGCTCTATTGATGTTCTCTATTGTTTTCTTATCTTTGATTTCACTGATTGCTGCTCTAATTTCTATGATTTTTGTATCATTCTTACTTCTTTTTTAAATTTATTTTTTATTTTATTTTATTATTTATTTGAGAGTGACAGAGAGAAAGAGGGAGAGAGAGAGAGAGAAAGAGAGAGAGAGAGAATGGGCACACCAGGGCCTCCAGCCACTGCCAATGAATTTCAGATGCATGCGTCACCTTGTGCATCTGGCTAACATGGGTCCTGGGGAATCGAGCCTCGAACCAGGGTCCTTAGGCTTCACAGGCAAGCACTTAACTGCTAAGCCATCTCTCCAGCCCATCATTATTACTTCTTTATTATCCTAATGTTGGCTCATAATCATTGATTTTAAATCGTTCTTTTTTTATTTAATTTTTTTCAAGGTAGGGTCTTGCTTTAGCTCAGGCTGACCTGAAATTCACTATGTAGTCTCAGGCTGGCCTCAAACTCATAGTCCTCCTACCTCGGCCTCCTGAGTGCTAGGATTAAAGGCATGCACCACCATGCCTGGCAGACACACACACACACACACACACACACACACACACACACACACAGAGAGAGAGAGAGAGAATGGGTGCACCAGGGCTTCTAGCCTCTGCAAACCAACTCCAGACACATGCACCACTTTGTGCATCTGGCTTTATGTGGGTACTAGGGAATTGAAATGGGCAAGCAGCATGACCGCTGAGCCATCTTTCCAGCCCATCCTTTGTCTTTTTATTTCATTTTAGAGACAGCAAGAGAGAGAAAGAGAGAGAAAGAGAATTGGCACGCCAGGGACTCAGCCACTGCAATCGAACTCCAGGTGCTTGCGCCACCTAGTGGGCATGTGCGACCTTGCGCTTGCCTCCCCTTTGTGCATCTGGCTTACATGGGATCTGGAGAGTCAAACGTGGGTCCTTAGGCTTTGCAGGCAAGCACCTTAACTGCTGAGCCATCTCTCCAGACCATCTTACTTCTTTTTTAATGTATGAGTTCAGTGCTCTAAGTTTCTCTCCTAGCCCTGCTTTTACTACATTCCCCCAAATTGTAGTAAGCATCCTTTTATTTTTTTTTTCATGGATGGTTGTTAATTTTTCTTTTTTGTTTGGATTTTCTGAGGTAGGGTCTCACTCTAGCCCATGCTGGCCTGGAACTCACTCTGTAGTGCCAGGCTGACCTTGAACCCAAACAGATCCTGGACTGCTGTCAACCCAGGGGCGAAGAATGTCACTAAGCAGCATCTGCAGCCTGTAATAGAGATTTATTTATTTATTTTTGATTTTTTTGCAGTAGGGTCTCACTCTGGCCCAGGCTGACCTGGAACTCACTATGTAGTCTCAGGGTGGCCTCGAACTCACGGTGATCCTACCACCTCTGCCTCCCGAGCGCTGGGATTAAAGGCGTGAGCCACCACGCCCGGCGCAGAGATTTTCTTGCTTTGCTGTAACTCACCTACTTGGTGTTTCCACCAATGTATTTGAAAAGAACCTCCATTTGGGCTGGAGAGATGGCTCAGTGGTTAAGGCACTTGCCTGCAAAGCCTAACGACCCAGGTTTGATTCCCCAGTAACCCACGTAAAGCCAGATGCACAAAGGGGCACATGCGTCTGGAGTCCATTTGAGGCTGCTAGCAGCCCTGGAGTGACCATTCCCCACCCCACCTTGCAAATAAATATGTAAAATATTTTTAAAAAGAACCTTGATTTATGATTTTATTTGTTCCATTACTTCTCAAAACTATTTACCATGTTGGAACATAGTTTTGGCTGGTAACCTAAATCTCTGTTCTTGAGCCATGGTCATCATATTTGGCTCAGAATAAACTATCTCATATTCCATTGAGATACGATTTTTGGCCAGGCATGGTGTCGCACACCTTTAATTCCAGCACATGGGAGGCAGATGTAGGAGGATTTCTGTGAGTTCGAGGCCACCCTGAGGCTACATAGTGAATTCCAGGTCAGCCTGGACCACAGTGAGACACTACCTGGAAAAACCAGAAAACAAAAAAAGAGCTGTTGGCGGCAGGGGAGGGGTGGGGGGGAGGTAGGCGGTACAGTTAGGGTGACTGGACCCCTAAAAGTAAAAAAAGACAGGTAAGTTTGAACTTGCTAGAAATCCAAGATGATCTGACTTTTTATCTCTTCTCTTAGTTTCCCTAGAGTCCTGTTTTTCCACAAACAACCAGGACCCCTCCTGGGAGGGAGGTCTTTCATAGGATTTAAACATTGTGGTGGGTCAAGTTCAGCCCCCGGAACTTGGTGCCTGGGCTAGCCTCTTTCTGAGACAGCCCCTAGCTCTAACCAACTAGCTGTCCCTCTGGTTCACCTGAGCTAGAAGACACCCCATCACCACTATAAGGTTATAAATACCTTTGCGAGGGGAGGGCAGGCTCCCTGACCACTTGGGAACGTCCAGCTGTGGGTGAGTGTTTCCCTCAACTGGACCTGGGCTGGCTTGGTCCAGGCCCAGGCCCAGCTGGGAGGGGACCCCCTCGCCCTTACTCCCCACATGGGCTCCTTTATACCCTCCAGCTCCCCACATGGCAGGAGCTCCTTGAACTGTCTATTCTCGCCTCTCTTTCTGTTTTTTTTCCAGGCCCTCCATGTGGGATCTCTAGCCACGTGGGTGCCTTTCCTTGGCTCTGTACTTCCCTCAATAAATACAATAATTTAATAATTATCCTTCCCAGTCTTCTTTTTTTTTTTGAAAAAAGAATCTATCTTTTTTTGTTTATTTTTATTTATTTATTTGAGAGCGACAGACAGAGAGAGAAAGAGGCAGAGAGAGAGAGGGAGGGAAAGAATGGGTGCACCAGGGCCTCCAGCTGCTGCAAACGAACTCCAGACCTGTGCACCCCCTCGTGCATCTGGCTAATGTGGGTCTTGGGGAATCGAGCCTCGAACCGGGGTCCTTAGGCTTCACAGGCAAGCACTTAACCGCTAAGCCATCTCTCTAGCTCAGAATCTATCTTTTAAAAATATTTTATTTAATTATGTATTTATTTGAGAGTGAAATAACGAGAGCAAGAGAGACAGAGAGAGGGAGGGAGGAAGAGAATGGGCACAACAGAGCCTCCAGCTGCTGTAAACAAACTCCTAAATGCATGTGCCCCTCTTGTTGATCTGGCTTATTGGTCCTGGGGAATTGAATTTAGGTCCTTTGGCTTTGCAGACAAGCACCGTAACTACTAAGCCATCTCTCCAGCCCTCAATGTTCTTTTTTTCTTCAATCCTCTGATTAAAATTAAAAATGAACCGAAGGTTTGGGGTTCAAGGACCTTCCTGGACTCCCAACGCCCCATTACATTGTATTTTTTGCATTGATAATGGCTTTATATCTACCGTGATTTTAACTGTTTTGGTTGTTTTTACATTTATTCTTTTCGGATTAAAAAAGACAGGTAAAGTTCCTCTCCTAGATTTTGTTGATATCCTCTTTTTTTTATTTATTTATTTAATTTTATTTTAAAATTTATTTGAAAGAGAGAGAGAGAAAGAGGCAGCTACAGCGAGAATAGGCACTCCAGGACCTTCAGTCACTGCAGATAAACTCCAGATGCATGCGCCACCTTGTGCATCTGGCTTACATGGGTCCCAGGGAATTGAGCCTGGGTCCTTTGGCTTTCTAGGCAAGTGCTTTAGTCACTAAGCTATCTCTCCAGCCCGTTTTTGGATTTTTTTGAGGTATGGCGTCACTCTAGCTCAGTCTGACCTGGAACTCACTCTGTAGTCCCAGGCTGGCCTGGAACTCACAGCAATTCTCCTACCATGGCTTCCCAAGTGCTAGGACTAAAGGCATTTAAAAATTAATTAAAGTCACTGTGCCCAGCTTATCCTTATTTTTACTTTTGTTGCTTCCTCTTTTTTATTTATTTATTTATTTTTATTATTTTTTCCTAATTTTTATTAACATTTTCCATGATTATAAAAAGTATCCCATGGTGCTACCCTCCCTCCCCCCACTTTCCCTTTGAAATTCCATTCTCCATCATATCCCCTCCCCATCTCAATCAGTCTCTCTTTTATTTTGATGTCATGATCTTTTCCTTCTCTTATGATGGTCTTGTGTAGGGAGTGTCAGGCACTATGAGGTCATGGATATCCAGGCCATTTTGTGTCTGGGGGGAGCACGTTGTAAGGAGTCCTACCCTTCCTTTGGCTCTTACATTCTTTCCGCCACCTCTTCCACAATGGACCCCGAGCCTTGGAAGGTGTGATCGAGATGTTACTCAGTACTCCAGTCACTTCTTTCCAGCACTATGATACCTTCTGAGTCATCCCAAGGTTACTTCCATCTGAAAAGAGAAGAGATTCTCTACCCAAAGTGAGAGTAGCATTAATATAAAGGTATAAATATTAAGAAAAGTGCTTACTGGGCAGTTTGATAAGCATAGTATATACATTTTTCCAGACATCAGCAGATGTTCCACCCCTAGGGCTCATGACTACCCCTGTTTTAAGTTTTCAGTATCAGGGATGTATTCCCTTCCCGTGGAGTGGGCCTCCAGTCCAATTGGAGGACAGTTGGTTTCCACCATGACAGACGTGCCACTATTGCACCCGTTGGCTCATTTGGCCTGGCTGGCCAATTATTAGGCTTGCAGTGTCCACTATTGAGTATCTTCACTGGTGATATCTCTCTCCCATTGAACTAAATGTAGAATGGCTTCTTCCAGCTTTCTGTCAGCTGGTCTACATGGAGGAGGTGATCAGCTCAGTTCCAGCAGGATTTCTCAGTGACCTTGCAGCCCAAGTATGTGGAGTCTTCAGCAATAGGGTCTTACCATCTATTCCTGGTGAGAAATGAAGAGCCTTGGCAATGGCCTATAATGTTTTGGGGACATCAGGGGCCTCCCTGGCCAACAACTCACTGGAAGGTATCCCATCCCTGGCACTGAAAATTTTCTAGCAAAAATCTATGGCTCCTGAGTGTTCCATTGTCCAAAAAAGTAGGATTCCATATGATTTATTTATATCCTCTTAGATTTTGATTAGCCCTCCCTCCACCTTTCCTTTACTCAATCTCTTCCCCTGACCTCACTTTGTAAATGCCCCATCCTTTGTTCTTTTCCTCCTGCATCAGTTTCTGAATGCTGGAATTTGACCACTGCTCTTTGGTTCCTCTTTCCTGGTCTTCTTCCCCATTTAAATAGTCCTAATCACTTTTAAATTTTTTATTGTTATTATAATTAACAAAATATTTCACATGGGTACATCATGTGTTGGTACCTGCTTTTCCCTCGTCCCTGCCCCCATTCTGCTGAGGACCCTCCTCAGTGGGGTTGCAGGTATTCTCCATGGGGTTGTGGGTTATGTGTTATGGGAGCAGCAGTCAGTTATTGGTGGGGGGGGATGCCTCTGGGCATGATGTCTCTGCACTCCCAGTTGATAACACAGACGAGTTCTCCCTCATGTTGTTAACCACAAAGCAATACATGCTTATTGTAAACAACCTTAATGACACAGAAGAAACTGCATTAGGAAGTAGAAGTGAGCCGGGCGTGGTGGCGCACACCTTTAATCCCAGTGCTCGGGATGCAGAGGTAGGAGGATCGCCGTGAGTTCGAGGCCACCCTGAGACTACACAGTGAATTCCAGGTCAGCCTGGGCCAGAGTGAGACCCTACCTCCAAAAACAACATCAACAACAACAAAATCAAACAAACAAACAAAAAGAAGTAAAATTGTTTTTCTCTTCCACAACAGCCTTACTGCTCAGAGGGAATCTTTTTGTTTTGTTTTGTTTTTTTTTTTCAAGGCAGGGTTTCACTCTAGTCCATGCTGACCTGGAATTCCCTATGTAGTCTCAGGATGGCCTTGAACTCACAGCGATGCTCCCACCTCTGCCTCCAAGTGCTGGGATGAAAGGCGTGCGCCACCACGCCAGGCAGGATTTGATTACCATATCTTTGTGGATGTGTGTGGTGTGTGCATGTTCGGGTGTGAGAGTGTAGATGTGCATGCGCCATGGCACATTAGCGGGCAGATCAGAGGACAGCCTTGGGTGTTAGCCCTCACCTTCGGCAGTGTGTAAGGTAGGGTCTCTGTCTGCTGCATTCGCCAGGCTAGCTGAACTGCGAGGTTCCCAGAAGCTTCTGTCTTTCTCCCTGTCTAGGACTCGTGCTACTGCGTTTGGCTTTTATGTGGGTTCTGGGGACCCACTGAGCTATCTCCCCAGCCCTATTGAATCGGTATATTAAATAATGGCTAAGCCGGGCGTGGTGGCGCACGCCTTTAATCCCAGCGCTCGGGAGGGAGAGGTAGGAGGATCGCCGTGAGTTCGAGGCCACTCTGAGACTACATAGTGAATTACGGGTCAGCCTGAGCTAGAGTGAGACCCTACCTTGAAAAAACAAAATAAATAAATGAAAATAATAATAATGGCTAAGATGGAGAATTAGTAATTTGAGCCCTTACGGATAATAACATCCTGACCCCCACAGCTGGGTTGGGAGCTGCTGCGCCCACTTGGAAACAATACAGCTTTTGCCATCGTCAATGTACGAGCCGCTGCCGTCACTGCCAAACGTCACCAATGCACCGCCAAGAAAGAAAAAGACCCCAGCCTATAGTTCCTTCTGAATGAAAGTCCTGCCCAGGTGTATCTGACAGCCGAATCTGTCATCTTCCCACATCCTAGTAGCAAAGAAAACTAGAAAAAAAGAATCTTTTTTTTTTTTTTTTTTTAGCCCAGCGTGGTAGCACACACCTTTAATCTCAGCACTTGGTAGGCAAAGGGAGGAGGATTGTTGTGAGTTCAAGGCCACCTTGCAACTACATAGTGAATTCCAGGACAGCCTGGGTTACAGCGAGACTCTACCTTGAAAAACCAAAAGTAAAAAAGAAAGGGGGGGCGGCTGGAGAGATGGCTTAGCGGTTAAGCGCTTTCCTGTGAAGCCTAAAGGACCCTGGTTCGAGGCTCGATTCCTCAGGACCCATGTTAGCCAGATGCACAAGGGGGCACACACATCTGGAGTTCCTTTGTAGTCTCTGGAGGCCCTGGTGCACCCATTCTCCTTCTCTCTCTATCTGCCTCTTTCTCTCTCTGTCTGTCACTCTCAAATAAATAAATAAATAAATAAATAAATTTTTCTTAAGTCATTTAAAAATTTTTACAATGGAGAGATTAGAGTTACAATGTAGAAAGCTGGTAAGATGTGATGAGAATGTAAAACATATAAAATACGGGGCTGGAGAGATGGCTTTGCAGTCAAAGCCTGCGAAGCCTAAGAACCCAGGTTCAATTCCCTGGTACACACATAAGCCAGTTGCACAAGGTGGTGCTTGCATCTGCATTTCGTTTGCAGTGGCTAAAGGTCCTGGTGTGCCCATTCTCTCTCTCTCTTTCTCTCTCTCCCCCTCTCTGTCTGTCTCTAATAAATAAATAACAATATTTAAGAATAAATAAATAAAGGCCACTGAGAAATCCTGCTGGAACTGAGCTGACAACCTCCTCCCTGTAGACCAGCTGACAGAAAGCTGGAAGAAGCCATTCTGCATGCAGTTCGATGGGAGAGAGAGAAATAACCAGTGAAGACACTCAACAGTGGACAGCGCAAGCCTTGTATTTGGCCAAATGAGTCAACCGGTGCAATAGTGGCACGTCTGTTATGGTGGAAGCCAACTGCCCTCTATTGGACTGGAGACCCACTCCATGGGAGGGAATACATCCCTGACACTGAAAACCTAAAACAGGGGCAGTCACGAGCCCTAGGGGTGTAACTTCTGCTGCTGTCTGGATAAATGTATATACTATGCTTATCAAATGGCCCAGTAAGCACTTCTCTTAATATTCATACCCTTATAAGGGTATGAATAATATATTAATGCTACTCTCACTTTTGGTAGAGAATCTTCTTTTTTCAGATGTCAGTGACCTTGGGATGACTCAGAAGGCATCATGGTGCTGGAAAGAAGTGACAGGAGTGCTCAGCATTGCAATATCTCTATCACACCTTCCAAGGCTCAGGGTCCACTGCAGAAGAGGTGGCAGAAAGAATATAAGAGCCAAAGGAAGGGTAGGACTCCTTACAATGTGCTCCCTCCAGACATAAAATGGCCTGGATATCCATGACCTCACAGTGCCTGACACTACCTACACAAGACCATAACAGGAGGAAAAGATCATGACATCAAAATAAAAGAGAGACTGATTGAGTGGGGGAGGGGATATGATGGAGAATGGAGTTTCAAAGGGGAAAGTGGGGCGGGGGGAGGGAGGGTATTACCATGGGATATTTTCCTATAATCATGGAAGTTGTTAATAAAAAAATATTTTGAAAAGAAAAAAATAAAATAGAAAAGAATAAATAAATAAAATAAAATGAATTGGTTTTCAAGCAGCTGAGAAAGGTAGGGTCCTTTGATTGGTTACACATCTGGATGTACAACAGAGGGACTTCGGAGGAATGCAGGTTCCCAGGTTGGCTGGAGTGGGTTCTGGATTCTACAAGGTTTGGGGCTTGGAGGACTTTAACATCCCACTTTGAATGTATGTTCCTTCAATCAGAAAGAAATCTTCTAATTTCAACCCACATACCACTATCATGGGTCCTTGCCAACACCTACTAATTCAATTGAATTTTTGTTGTTGTTGTTTGTTTTTGAGGTAGGGTCTCACTTTAGCCCAGGCTGGCCTGGAACTCACTCACTCTGTAGTCCCAGACTGGCCTTGAACTCATGGATAACCTTCCACCTCTGCTGCCTGCATACTGGCATTAAAGACATACTACCATGCCCAGCCCTCAATTGAATTTTATTTTATTTTATTTTTTATTAAGAACATATGTTGCCTGGATACATCATGTATTGGTACCATATTTTCCCTCCTTCCTGCCCCCCAATTGAATTTTTGAAAGTAATTTTATTTATTTATTTGCAAGCAGATAGAGAAAGGATGAGAGAGAGAGAGAATGAGATAAAGAATGGACATATCAGGGCCTCCTGCCACTGCAAACCAACTCCAGACACATGCACCATTTCGTGCATCTGGCTTTTATGTAGGTACTGGAGAATCTAACCAGGGCAACCAGGCTTTGCAAGAAAGAGCCTTTAACCACTGAGCCATCTCCCCAACCCTCAATTGAATTTTTTTCTTATTTATTTATTTGTTTGAGAGGGCAGAGAGAGAGAGAATTGGTGCATCAGGGCCTCCAGCCACTGCAAATGAATCCCAGATGCATGTACCTCCTTGTGTGTCTGCCTTATAATGGTACTGAGGAATTGAACCTGGGTCCTTAGGCTTCACAGGCTAATGCCTTAAACACTAAGCCATCTCCTCATCTCTTAATTGAATTTTTTAAAATATTTTTTTCCATTTATTTATTTGAGAGATAGAGAGAGAGAAGGAGAAAGAAGCAGATAGAGAATGGGTACATCAGAGCCTTCAGCCACTGCAAATGAACTCCAGACACATGCGTCCCCTTGTGCATC
>CM070793.1:5796888-6374388 GCA_036346955.1 Dipus sagitta | reverse complement strand
TGTTAGGATTTTTTGTAAGGAAACATTTATTAAGTACGTGGTAAGGCAGAGCAGGCTAGGAAGTAACAAACAGTACACTGCCCTCCTGGATGACAACTTCCATAAGTACGGACAATATACCATGATCATACTCCCCTCTCACCACCCCCTTTTCCCCTTCTCAAATCCTTCCTCTACTTGAGAGGGGGGTGGGCTTAGGGGGACTGGACCCCTGAAGGTGAAAAGCTCAGGAAAGTTTGCACTTGCTAGAAATCAGAGATGATCTGACTTCTTATCTTTTGCCTAGTTCCCCAGACCTGTTTTTCCACAAACAGTCTGGACCCCTCCTGGGAGGGAGGTCTTTCGTAGGATTTAAGCATTGTGGTTGGTCAAGTTCAAACAGTCCCCCCCCCCCCCCCAAAAAAAACTTGGTGCCAGAGCTAATCTCTTCCTGAGACAGCCCCTAACCCTAACCAACCCGCTGGCCCTCTGGTTCACCTGAGCAGGAAGATAGCCCATCACCACTAAAAGATTATAAATACCTTTGCAAGGGGAGGGCAGGCTCCCTGACCACTTGGGAACTTCCAACTGTGGGTGAGTTTTTCCCTAATCTGGGCCTGGGCTAGCTGGGTCCCAGCCCAGGCCCAGCCAGGAGAGCCCCCTAGACCTTACTCTCTGCATGGGTTCTTTTCCCCTCTCCAGCTCCCCACATGGCAGGAGCTCCCCGAACTTTCTTTTCTCTTTTTTTAAAAAAAATATATGTTTTTTTTTATTGACAACTTTTATACTTACAGACAACAAACCATGATATTTCCCTCCCCTTCCCCGCTTTCCCCCTCATAACTCTGCTCTCTGTCACATCCCCTTCCTTTCTCCATGAGTCTCTCTTTTAATTTGATGTCATCATCTTTTTTTGCTATTATGAGGGTCTTGTATAGGTATTGCTAGGCACTGAGAGGTCTTGGATATCTAGGCCAATTTCTGTCTGGACAGTTGCATGTAAGGAGGGGTACCCTTCCTTTGGCTCTTCCATTCTTTCCGCCTCCTCTTCCACAACAGACCCTGAGCCCCTGGAGGGTGTGAGATGTTTCAGTGCTGGTCACTCCTCCGTCCCTTCTTCTCAGCACTATGTTGCCTTTTGGGTCACCCCAGTGGTCATCGCCATCTGAAAAGAGAAGCTTCTCTAACCAGAATTGAGAGTAGCAATAATATGTGAATGTGAGCATTAAGTGTAGTGTTTTCAGGGCAATTTGGTGAGAGTAACATATGCATTTATCCACACAAGAACAGGCATTATACCCTGAAGGCTCATGACCTCCCCTGACATAGGCTTTTGATTAGGTTCAGTTTCCCCAGGCCCTCCATGTGGGATCTCTAATCACATAAGTGCCTTTCCTTGGCTCTGTACTTCCCTCAATAAATATAATAAATAATTTAATAATTATCCTTCTCACTCTTCATTCAATACTTTGATTAAAAATTAGAAGCAAGGGGCTGGAGAGATGGCTTAGTGGTTAAGGCACTTGCCTGCAAAGCCAAAGGATCCTGATTCCATTCTCCAGGATCCACATAAGCCAGATGCACAAGAGGGTGCACACGTCTGGAGTTCGTTTACAGTGGCTGGAGGAGGCCCTGGTGGGCCCATTCTCTCCCTCTCTCTTTCTCTGTATCAAATAAATAAATAAAACCTAGAGTTTGGGGTGCAAAGAATTTCCTGGGCCCTTAGCACCCCGTTACACACTGAACCCCTTCTTTTCAACTCGTCTCTTCTGTTTTGATGTCAGCATTTTTTCCCTCCTATTATGCAGGTCTTGTGGAGGCAGTGTCAGCCACTGTGAGGTCATGAATGTCAAGGCCACTTGGTGATGGGAAGACAGCATTGCAAATCATTCCTCCCCTTCCTTTGGCCATTGCAAATGAGCCCCAGACGCATGTGCCATGTTGTACATCTGGCTTTACGTGGGTATTAGAGGAGTGAACCCCAGGCCGTCAGGTTTTACAAGCGAGCACCTTTAACCACTGAGCCATCTCTTCAGCCCTGAAAGTAAGACTTTTAATAAAAGCAACCACATGTTCAGGTAGAGCCCAGAGTTTCATGAAAGTATTACGGATCAGAATTGATGGCAGTGATGTGGCAGGAATCCCAGAGAACCTGGGCACTGACTCTCGGGTAGTTGGTGGGCAGTTGCCCTTCAGGGGGTCTTTTGCTGAAAAGATTCTAGTCACAGGGAGAGATCCTCCATCTTTTTCACACAGAAAAAAAATATATATACGTATACCTTCTGTGATGACTTAAATCAATACCCAATCACCTACTGGGCCATTTCCCTGGTACTCCATTAAAATCGAAGTCTTGTTTATGATGGTACTGGGCACATCAGGGTGACAAGTAGCCTTACCAGCCCCTGTCCTCAGGACTTGGGAAACGAAGTCCTTAGTCTTCTATGTCTAAGAGGAGATTCATGAGCCGTTGCTTCCATTCCAGTTCAGTCCTCAGGGGTCTGCTTTTCACTTTCAGACAACGTGTCAAGTCTGCCCCTTTCCGCGGAACTCGAAAGAACAAGTCGGGTGGGCACAGGGCCGCGATCGAGCTGCGGAAGGGTGGGTAGAGTCCTGAGCGCGCACAGCTTCCTCTGAGAAGACCCCACGTGTGGCCGTCCTGGGCCTCTGCCCTGTAGGTTTTGGACACGGGATGAACACTTTTGAACTAAAGTCAGGGTTCGCTTGCTGAGTTATTTGTGTCACCAGTCTTCTTCTTCATCACGATGAGGATAGTGTTAAAATACAATCCTGGAGATGGCAGTGACCTTGGGATGACTCAGAAGGCATCATGGTGCTGAGAAGAAGTGACAGAGGAGTGCTCAGCACTGAAATATCTCAAACGCACCTTCCAAGGCTCAGGGTCCATTGCAGAAGAGGTGGCAGAAAGAATGTAAGAGCCAAAGGAAGGGTAGGACTCCTTACAACGTGCTCCCTCCAGACACAAACTGGCCTGGATATCCATGTACCCACAGTGCCTGACACTAGCTACACAAGACCATAACAGGAGGAAAAGATCATGACATCAAAATAAAAGAGAGACTGATTGAGAGGGGGAGGGGATATGATGAAGAGTGGAGTTTCAAAGGCCTCTCTCTCTCTCTCTCTGTGTCGCTCTCAAATAAATAAATAAACAAACACACACACACCCCTCATAATTTAAAAAAAAAAAAAAACTAGCTTAGGCTACATAGAGAGTTCTAGGACAGCCAGGCTACATAGCAAGACACTCTCTCAAACAAATAAAGAAAAGGAGCTAGGTATGGTGGAACATATCTGTAATTCCAGTACTTGAGAAGAAGAGGGTCACTGTGAGTTTGAGGCTACCCTGAGACTACTTAGTAAATTCTTGGTCAGCCTACCTAGAGTGAAACCCTTCCTTGAAAACCCAAAAAGAAAGAGAGAGAGAGAAAAGAAGGAAGGAAGGAAGGGTCAGAGAGATGGTTTAGTGGATAAGGTACTTGCCTGCAAGGCCTAAGGTCCCATGTTCGAACTCTCTCCTGATCCCACGTAAGCCAGATGCACAAAGGTGACCCAAGTGCAAGGCTGCACATGCGCACTAGTTGGCACAAGCCTCTGGAGTTCAATTGCAGTGGCTGAAGCCCTGGTGTGCCAATTCTCTCTCTTTCTCTCTCTCTCTCGCCCTCTCTCTGAAAAGAAAATAAAGATGGGGCTGGAGAGATGGCTTAGCGGTTAAGGTGCTTGCCTGTGAAGCCAAAGGACCCAGGTTCAATTCCCCAGTATCCATGTAATCTAAGTACACAAGGGGTCGCATGTGTTTGGAGTTCGTTTGCAGTGGTTAGAGACCCTGGTGCACCCATTCTTGTCTGTCTCCTCTCTCTCTCTCTCTTCTCTCTCTCCTTGCAAATAAATAAAATAAAAAAATAAATTTAAAAAATAAAGAAAAATATTAGCATATTAATCTGAATGATCACAGTGAACAACAAAGGAACTAAAAATCTTTTTTTTTTTTTCAAGGTAGGGTCTCACTCTGGTTCAGGCTAACCTGAAATTAACTATGTAGTCTCAGGTTGGCCCCGAACTCACAGTGATCCTCCTACCTCTGCCTCCTGAGTGCTAGGATTAAAGGCGTGCGCCACCATGCCCAGCTAATCTATACTTTTTTTTGAGGCAGGGTCTCAATTTAGCCCAGGCTAACCTGGAACTCCCTCCATAGCCCCAGACTGGCCTAGAACTCACAAAGACTCACAAAGATCTTCCTACCTCAGCCTCCCCAGTGCTGGGATTATAGGCATGAGCCACCACGCCTGGCTTAAATGCACACTATTTTATCTATCCTAGGGAAAACTTCCACATGTGTACCAGCAAATAGAGACAACAGAGTTCATTGTCATTTCATGCTATAGTAGAAAATCTGAAAATATCTAAATGTTCATTGTACATAAATAATTATCTCACAGTCATATAGACTTGCAGCTTAAAGAAACAAAATTGATTATATATGCACTGGCATGGATTGTTATCTAGATCACAAAGTACTGAAAGAAAAACAACCACTGTTAACAATGGTAATCACCTCGAAGGAAGAGAATGTAGTTGGGGTGATGTCTAGGAGGATTCTAGTTTTATCCATAATTGTCTGAAATGTTCACAGGAAAGTAAATGAAGATTTGTGCAACCTAAAACATCTTTTTATAAAAAATTTATTTATTTATCTATTTATTTGAGAGCATGAGAGAGGGAAAGAGGCAGAGAGAGAAAGAGAATGGGTACACCAGGGTTTCCAGTCACTGCAAACGAACTCCATACGTATGTGCCACCTTGTGCATGTGGCTTACTTACGTGGGTCCTGGGGAATCGAACCAAGGTCCTTTGGCTTTGCAGGGGCAAACGCCTTAACTGCTAAGCCATCTCTCCAGCCCTAAAACTGATCATTTTTAAGTGGCTTTAACTGGGGCAAAGAAATAGAGATAGTAAGACTCACAGCTTTTGCATCTAATGCCACTACAACATATTAATAATCTCTTTTTAACTGTATATCATTTTAAAATAATAATCTCAAACAACAGCAACAAAACTCAGTGTTTCCACTCTTTTAGTTGCAAAAGAAACTTCACAGAACAATGTTGCTGTAGACAGTTCTTAAACCCAAACGTTGTCCTCCCACCAGCCCCATAAATGATTGTTATTTATGATCATCGTGTGATATAGATGTGTGTAGCTATTTACCATTTCTGCGGGGAGGATGGATGTTCACATTCATACGAGATGAAAACAAATCACGATCCAACTAGACAGGCTGTTTGTGAGCTTGGGGATTAGAAGAACAAAAATAAAAAATAAATAAATAAATAAATAACAAGCCTAGCAACACACTACAGTAAATCACTTCTCTTTTCTGTCTTGTTTTTCTTTTTTTTTTTTTTTTAAAAAAAAGGATTCAACAACCTCATCTGGGTTGCAGACATTTTATGTACTCTCCACTGAATTTAAAAAGCATGAGCAAAATATTTGGCAGAACTAGCCTCTAGACTTGCAGCTGAACTTTGATCATGGTGATCTCTGTCCGGGGTTTAGGATTATGGTGCGTCTGTACGTCACTTCAACAATGGTTCCTAAATTTGTCTTTTTTTTTTTTTTTTTTGGTTTTTTTGAGGTAAGGTCTCTAGCTCAGACTGACCTGGAATTCATTATGCAGTCTCATGGTAGCCTCGAGCTCACGACGATCCTCCTACCTCTGCCTCCCAAGTGCTGGGATTAAAGGTGTGCGCCACCACGCCCAGCCCTTTTATCTTTTTAAACAGTCTTTCAGAAAGCATCCAAATTTTGTCAGACTCCATAGGCTTCACTTCTTAATACAAGTGATCTCATCTCAACATAAAGAGGATCAGAGGACATTTCTGTTTTTAAATATTTTATTTGTATTTATTCATTTTAGAGAGAGAAAGATGCAGAGAGAGAGAAAGAGAGAGAGAGAGAGAATGGATGCGCCAGGGCTTCCAGCCACTGCAAACCAACTCTAGATGCATGCACCCCCTTGTGCATCTGGTTTATGCGGGTCCTAGGGAATCAAACTAAGGTCCTTTGGCTTTGCAAACAAGCATCTTAACCACTGAGCCATCTCTATAGCCACAAGATAGTGTTTTGTTTTTTTTCTTTTGGTTTCTGAGGTAGGGTCTCACGGTAGCACAGGTTGTCCTGGAATTCACTCTGCAGTCTCAGGGTGGCCTCGAACTCATGGCGATCCTCCTACCTCTGCCTCCTGAGTGCTGGGATTAAAGGCGTGCACCACCACGCCTGGCTACAAGACAGTGTTTTAAGTTTATGACTTTAAATAATATCCTCAGTATAGCCAAATATTCTTGTTGAATCCTTGGAGAAGCTGTATGTAGGTAAGACTCAAAGAAACGGGTTCAAGTACTAAGGTCCAATGGTATGCTGCCTTGCACTCCATCACACTCTAGAAAGCATGTTGCATTTGGTTTGATTCATAGGTGAGCTTCCTAACAAAGTCTTCTCACCTCTGACATTTTCATTCCTCCCTCCCCACTCTCCTCCCTCCCTCTACCTTCCTCCCTTCCTTCTTTCCTTTGTTTCATGATTTCTTCCTGACTCTGCTTTCATTTTTAAATTTTAATTGATTTTATTTTGCTGTTTTCAAGGCAGGGTCTCACCCTAGCTCAGGCTGACCTGGAATTCACTATGTCGTCTCAGGGTGGCCTCGAACTCACAGTGATCCTCCTACCTCTGCCTCCCGAATGCTGGGATTAAAGGTGTGCGCCACCACGCCCGCCTGGCTTTCTGTCTTTGTTTCTTTCTTCTTTCTTTCTTTCTTTCTTTCTTTCTTTCTTTCTTTCTTTCTTTCTTTCTTTCTTTCCTTCCTTCTTCTTCTTTCTTTCCTTCTTTTTTAATGTTATACATCTGTGCCTTCAGCTCCCTTTGCTCTGTATTTACCTATAAATAAAATATTACCCATGTTCTGTTTTCCAGAAAGCCGACACATTCCCTGGCCTATGAATGGCTTCTCCGTTCCATTCTCTTTTGTATATCTTTGGTCATGTCTGAGGCCGAACTTGCACGAAGGGAATGCGAGCGCATGCGTTCGTTCAGTCAATCTGTCTGAAACCAGACAAAGCAGGAAATTTTAAAAGCTCCCCTTAAGCCCCACTGTTTCTTTTAAGGCATCTTCAATCTTCTAGGGCAGACAGTTTTAGCAAACAAGACAGGCCTTAGTTTTTCAGCTAGCTTGGGACAAGCGAGAGAGGTCTATAATCCAAACCACAAAACCAACCCAAAACCCTGCCTCCTTTAGCCTCATCTGTTAGTCGTGGCCAACGAGGGGAAAGACCTAGAGAGGACTCTCTGCCCGCAAAGCAGTTAGAGTCAGGCTTCTCTGCGGCACATCCTTTAACAGGCTGTCTCAAACAACTTGGTGCACCAAGTAGCCTGGAGAAAAATGATGATGACTTGGGAATCCAGGGACCCAGACACTTCAGAGCTGTGTTTTTTTTTTTTTTTTCCCCACTACTTTAACCTCTTAAACTCCAGCTTCCTGGCTCATAAAGTGGGGATCATAACAGTGCCCACCTCACAGGGTTATTATGAGCCTGTGACGATACACAGAAAGCACTTGGCACCATGACAACGCACCGTGGGTATCCGCTAGATGTTACTTGTTTTGGGAATGAACCTTGCATTCTAAATACATACAGTCCTCTGTGGGAAATTCCAGAGAGGGAAGGAATTGTTCCGCGCTGTCATGGAGTTCACGGCCTGATGTGGAGATAACAGCAGATAGTTTCACTCTATGGTGTTTCATATACGGCAAGGATTTTACAGATATCTGTTGGGTAAGTACTCTCCAGTTCTGATGAAAAGCACAGCTCCCTCTTTTTCCAGGAATATTCAGAGGAAAATAAAGCACATTATGAATTAGTACCGGCGACACTCCATCACCGCTTGCTCATAAGATAATTCACTCAGCCACAGTTTGCTCCTCACGGACTATGTTGAACACATTGTTCAGAAATGCAACGAGACAGGCTTCCTGTCTTCAAAAGCTGTAAAGTCTAATCAATAAGATTCACGTGCGGCTCACTTCATCGGGGTGAGGAAGTTACACTTGAGGGAAGGTGATTTTCCGCTCACCTCATTCCCGTGCCCGAGGCTTCTCCTGCTTCTTTGGCTACCAACCATCTCTCACAACATAGCAATGCTTATTGCTGAGGTTATAAAAAACATCATGTAGGGGCTGGAGAGATGACTTACCAGTTAAGGCACTTGCCTGCAAAGCCAAAGGGCCCAGGTTCTATTCCCCAGGACCCACATAAGCCAGATACACAAGGGGGCACACGTGTCTGGAGTTTGTCTGCAGTGGCTTGAGGCCCTGGCACACTGATTTCTCTTTCCCTCTCTCTCCCTCTTTCTCTCTCAAATAAATAAATAAAAACAAAATATTAAAAACAAACCTTCATGTGGACTTTGTCTGAGGAGAAATGGACATGGGCACAGAGCTCCCTAACTCTCTGGATAAACTCACGGGTTTCATTTCCTTGAAGGCAAATGAGTTTTCTATAGGATTACATATATTCACACTTACACCCTAACCCTCACCATCCATTGACTTCTCTGTGGTAGAAACTCTTCAGGCCATTAGTTATCTTATGTATAAAGCCATGCCGCTGGGCGTGGTGGCACATGCCTTTAATCCCAGCACTCAAGAGGCAGAGGTAGGAGGATCACAGTGAGTTCGAGGCCACCCTGAGACTACATAGAGAATTCCAGTTCAGCCTGAGCTAAAGTGAGACCCTACCTCAGAAAAAAAAAAAAAAAAAAAAAAAAAAAAAAAGCCATGCCTATCAAGAATATAAATTTGGGCTGGAGGGATTGCTTAGCAGTTAAGGCACTAGCCTGCAAACTAAAGGACCCAGGTTTGATTCCCCAGGACACACATAAGCCAGATGCACAAGGTGTCACATGCTTCAGGAGTTTGTTTGCAGTGGCTAAAGGCCCTGGCCTGCCCTGCCCATACTCTTCCTCTCTCTTGCTGCCTCTTTCTCTCTCAAATATTATATATATATATATATATATATATATATATATATATATATATATATACACACACACAATATTTATATATCATCAGCTGGGCATGGTGGCGCACGCCTTTAATCCCAGCACTTGGAGGCAGAGGTAGGAGAATCGCTGTGAGTTCGAGGCCACCCTGAGACTACATAGTGAATTCCAGGTCAGCCTGGGCTAGAGTGAGACCCTACTTCAAAAAATACAAACAAACAAAAAAAAAATCAAAAGAAAAAACACAAATAATAAAAAAGGATATAAATTTCTCCATTACTTCAAACTCAGAATGTTGTATGTCTGTAGCTAGTGAAGGATGCAGAGAAAAACAATATCATTGGCGCTAGATACGCATGGGCCCAGATCTCAGCTCCTCTCCTTACTAGGCAGATCGGTGACCCTGGACAGTTAACCTAAGCTCTGAGACTCAGTTCCATTTCTCTTTTTAAAGATAGGTCTTGAACTGGAGAGATTGCTTAGTGGTTAAGGCGCTTGACTGCAAAGCCAAAGGACCCAGGTTTGATTCCCCAGGATGCACGTTAGCCAGATGCACAAGGTGTCGCATGCATCTGGAATTCGTTTGTAGAGGCTGGAGGCCCTGATGCACCCATTCTCTCTCTCTCTCTCTCAAAATAAGAAATAAAAATAAAATATTTTTTAAATAAAAGATGTCTCAATTCTGTAGTCCAGGTTAGCCTGTGACTCATTATGTAGAACCAAGCTGGCCTTGAATTTGGGGTACTCCTTGAATTTGGGGTATGTCTCCTTGTCTCTCTGCTTCCACACTGCAGGGTGTGTGTGTGTGTGTGTGCACACTATGCATGTGTATATGCATGTTTGCTTGTATGTGGACATCAAGTGTTCTCGTGCATGCGTATGTTTGTGTGTGCTGTGAATGCATGTTTGTGTCTAGATACACATGTTCTTGTACATGTGTGTATGTATGTCAGAGGACAACCTTGAATGTTATCTTCAGGAATACTATCTACCTTGTTTTATTTAACAGTTTTTTTTTAAATATTTATTTTTATTTATTTGTTACAGACAGAGAAAGGGAGAGAGAGTAAGAATGGGCACACATGGGCCTCCAGCCACTGCAAACAATCTCCAGACGCATGCGTCACTTTGTGCATCTGGCTTACGTGGGTCCTGGGGAATCGAGCCTGGGTCCTTAGGATTTACAGACAAGCACTTTAACGGCTAAGCCATCTTTCCAGCCCTCTACTTTTTTTTTTAATTTAAATTTTATTTTGTTTGAGGGAGAGATAGAAAGAGGCAGAGAAAGAAGGAGAGAGAGGGAGAGAATGGGCACGCCAGGGCCTTCAGCCACGGTAAAAAAAAACTCCAGATGCATGCACCATCTGTGCATCTGGCTTATGTGGGTCCTGGGGAATTGAACCTGGGTCCTTAGGCTTCACAGACAAATGCCTTAACCACTAAGCCATCTCTCCAGCCCATCTACCTTTTTCTGAAACAGAACCCTTTTTCTGGCCTGGTACTCACCAGTCAGGTTAGACTGGCTAGACAGTGAGCTCCAGGGAGCTGCCTGTCTCCACCTCCTCAGCCCTGGGATTGCAGGTCCAAACTGCCCTGCCCGACATTTTATATGGGTACTGGGAATCAAACATATGCAAACCTTTATCCACTGAGCCTCTATTCTATCTCCACAGCCCTGTTTTCCAACTCCTCCTCCTCTTCCTTCCATATTTTTATTTATTTATTTAGTTGCATGCTGGGGTACATCAGGGTCTCTCACTTTTGCAAACAAATAACCAGATACTTGCACCACTTTGTGGGTATGACTTATGGGGGTGGCTTGACAATTGAACCTGGGCCAGCAGGCTTTGAAAGCCAACACTTTTAACCACTAAGCCATCTCTCCAGCCGCCATCCATTTTCTTCTTAAATAAGATGAAAATAATAGTTCTGTGTGAAAGATTGTCGTTTGTTCTTTTTCCAAACACAATCTGTCTTTTGCCACAGTAGTGGCATTTTTAGTTGGCCATGAAGTTGTCAAGAATAGAGCAAGCTTTCTGGTGTGCTGGCAAATGTTGGTTTATACACACCACATGTGTGTGCTTATCATATATGTGCGCATGTTTATTACATATACTATGCATAAATATATATATATATCCACAATAAACTTGTGGTTAGTGCAGATAGAAATGCTATCCAATTTATAAATAAAAATAGACAGGGTGCGTTAAAGTTTCATGGAGCCAATTATATGTTATAGAATGCTTTGATTTTTGCTGAAGTCATATCCAATCTATGTTTACAATTCAACTATGATTTAACAAATGGAATTTTATTCCCATTCACTAACTTTTCCCCTCAAATAAATGCATTTTCACTGAAGTTGAAATGTGATCTAGTCAACTTTTTCTCATCCTCATGCAAATAATGTCCCCTAACTGCAGTTTTCTCCAGCTTGAGAGGTGCCAACTGAACTGAAAGAGTGCTTTCATCAACAAGGGGATTGTTTTCCTTGCCAAATTGGATAACTTTTTTTTTTTAACAATTTTTTTAAAATTTATTTGAGAGCGACAGACACAGAGAGAAAGATAGATAGAGAGAGAGAGAGAGAGAGAGGGGGGGCACATCAGGGCCTCCAGCCACTGCAAACGAACTCCAGATGCATGCGCCCCCTCGTGCATCTGGCTAACGTGGGTCCTGGGGAATTGAGCCTCGAACTGGGGTCCTTAGGCTTCACAGGCAAGTGCTTAACTGCTGAGCCATCTCTCCAGCCCAACTTTTTTTAAAATAAATTTTTATTTTATTTATTTGAAAGAGAGAGAGAGAGAGAGAGAGAGAGAGAGAGAGAGATAGAGAATGGACACGCCAGGGCCTCCAGCCACTGCAAACTCCAGATGCATGAGCCACCTTGTGCATCTGGCTTATGTGGGACCTGGGGAGTTGAACCTGGGTCCTTAGGCACTGCAGGCATGCACCTTAACCACTAAGCCATCTATCTCTTCAGCCCTCAGATGTTTCATTAAAGCTTATAACTTGGATTTCCAGCCAGCCACCTGGCTGGAAGAGGTCACTTGGGGCAGATCTTCGGGTCCAGCCCTAAGGTGTTACTGGGGGCAGATCTGATTTCTAGCCTAAGGTATGTAGAGTGCTTGAGCTCTGCCTGGGTTCCCTGCTGTTTAGCTGCCAAGTTTTTTTTTTTTTTTTTTTTTTTTTCTCTCTCTTACTGGTCGTTTTCTCTCTCTACTTGGATCTGTGAGAGGAGGCCACCAGACTCTTTTGCCATTATGGAACTTCCCCTGGATCTCCAAGCCTCAACCAAATCCCGTTTTTCCCATAAACTGTGTCTCTTTGGAAGTTCGTCCCAGCAATGTGAGGCTGACTTACGACAGGTACCGTTTCATATTGTTGGGCTGATGTGAAATTCTTCTCACTTCTCAAGCTTCTTGGGTCTCTATTGGGTTACCCCTGTCTCTCACCTGCCACGTTTCCAGTCACTTGCGTCATCTGTCACTAGAATATAGGTTCCACAAGTGTGAGGATAGCTTCTGTTTATTCAGTGTTGGCATCTAGTGACACTTAACATATAAAAGGGGTTTAAACAAATATTTAACAGAATGGGCATGCTACAAATATTTTCTTAGAAAATCACTTGTCTTTTTTTTTTATTTTATTTTACCCACAGTTGTGTTTTTGCTATACCAAAAAAAAAGTTAAATTGTGTGTTGTCAAATATGTCTGCCTTTTCATTTATTGCGTCTGAGTCTTCCGTCATATTTAAAAATGCCTCTTGCGTCCCAAGATTGGTTATTCTCCTAAACTGTCCACACGTTTTTATTTTAGTTTTTGTTATGCTTAGTCTGGAATCCAGCTGGAATTTATTTTTGTATGTGACATGCATTTCTTCCAGATGGCTAGCTCGCTGTGCCACTTTTGTAAATAAATTGATTTTTCTTGGCTAGATTGAAATTCTACCTTTTGTGGTACGTTACGTTCCCATGTATTCTGGCCTCTGTTTCTGGTTCTCTAATTTGTCTACTTTGGGACTTTAATGATGCTCTTTATACACTAACTTTATGGTGAGTATAACTGTAGTATATGTATAGTTTTCAGTTATTAAAAAGGAACCACAGGGGGCTGGAGAAATGGCTTAGCAGTGAAGGCGTTTGCCTGCGGAGCCTAAGGACCCTGGTTCGATACCCCAGGACCCACGTAAGCCAGATGCACAAGGGGGCGCACGCGTCTGGAGTTCGTTTGCAATGGGTAGAGGCCCAGGCGTGCCTATTTTCTCTTTCTCTCTATCTGCCTCTTTCTCTGTCTCTTTTAAATAAATAAATAAGTAAGTAAGTAGAAAGGAAAAGCTGGGCGTGGTGATGCACACCTTTGATCCTAGCACTTTGAGGTAGGAAAATCGCTGTGAGTTTGAGGTTACCTTGAGACTACATAGTGAGCTCCAGGTCAGCCTGAGCTAGAGTGAAACCCTACCTCAAAAAAAAAAAAAAAAAAAAAAAAAAAAAGGTACCACGGGGTCTGGAGAGATGGATCAGTGGTTAAGACGCTTGCCTGCAAAGCTTAATGACCAAATTCTATTCCGCAATACCCAGATAAAGTCAGATGCACAAATTGGTGCATGTGTCTAGAGTTTGTTTGCAGTGGCAGAAGGCCCTGGTGTGCCCATATTCACACTATCTATCTTATTGTTTCTCTCTCTCTCTCAAATAAATAAGTAAAAATAAAAATTTTAAATATTTTTTAAAAGGAACCAGAAAATTGGATATCTATGTGAAGTATCCTAATTTAAATGTTGATTTAATTTTTTAAAATTTATTTATTTATTTGAGACCGAGAGAGTCAGAGGAAGAGGGAGGGAGAGAGAGAGAAAGAGAGAGAGAATGGGTGTGTCAGGGCTTCCAACCACTGCAAAGGAACTCCAGATGTGTGTGCCATCTTGTGCATCTGGCTTTATATGGGTGCCGGGGAATCGAACCTGGGCCCTCAGGCAAGTGCCTTAACTGCTAAGGCCATCTCTCCAGCCCTGGTTTAAAATCTTTAAGTACAAATAATGAATAGACAAAAATGTACAGGCTAGGAAAAGCCAGGTCCCTCACCCATCCACTCCATTTTTATTGAACTACTGTCCTTAACTTAAAAATCTTTGTCTAACTGCGATGGTGCATGCTGAGGAAGGGGAGACAGGACCATGCAAGTTTGAGGCCAACCTTGGTTACAGAGAAAAACCCTGTCCAAAACAGACAGACAAAGAAGACAAAAGCAATTCCACTAAGATCTCGACACACACACACATATTTTTGAGGTAGGGTCTCACTGTAGCCCAGGCTGACCTGTAATTCACTCTGTAGTCTCAGGATGGCCTCGAACTCTCTGTAATCCTCCTACGTCTGCCTCCCGAGTGCTGGGATTAAAGGTTTGCGCCACTGCGCCCGGCCAGTGATCCACCATGCCTGGCTGTTTTTGCTTTTGAAGCAATGACTTCATAGTCCACTTTTGTCTTGGTGTGTAGATGCTCATGTGTATGCATGCGTGTATGCGTGTGTGTGTGTGTGGACAGAACTCAATGTTGGGTGTTAGTCCTCACTACTTACCACCTTATTTGAGTTAGGAGCTCTTGTTATTTACAGCTCTGTTTGCGGAGAATTTCTAGGTAATTCTCCTGTCTCCACCACCTTCCTCCTTGTGGTAGACACACAGGGATTACAGATGCCCACCACAGCATGGGTGGCATCTTGCTCTATGTGGGCTCTGGGGAGCCGAACTCAGGTACTCATGCTTTGGTGGCAAGTGCTTTATCCCCTGAGCCATCTCCCAGATCAGATGGTGAAGTTCTGTTGTCAACTTGATCTGTTGAGGAATCCACAGACATTCCTCTTGGATGGGTCCCTGAGGCTGCTTCCAGGAAGTGTTAACTGAAGGATGAAGTCCTTTCCTCATGGTGAGCCCTTCCTCCAGCATTCGGAGGGGGGTTTATCTAAGGAAGCTCTGGGAAGAAAAGAGCCCCTTCCTTCCACCAGGCTGCCGGGGCTGCTTGCTGCCTTCCAGCGTGGACTGAAGACCAGCGTCTCTCCAGGAAGCCTCCAGGCCTTCAGTGCCCGGTGGGGACTGCTGAGGCATCCAGCCTCGTGGACTGAGCAGCGCCTGGGCTCCTTGATTGCAAACTGCTATTGTTGAACTGCTGTAAACTAATCCAATAAATTCCCTTTAAATACAATTCATCCTATCGGTCTGTTCCTCTAGAGAATCCTGACTAATACACCAGTGATCCATCTTTTTTTTTTTTTCCCCCTTGGTTTTTCGAGGTAGGGTCTCACTCTAGCTCAGGCTGACTTGGAATTCACTATGTAGTCTCAAGGTGGCTTTGAACTCACAATGATCCTCCTACCTCTGCCTCCTGAGGGCTGGGATTAAAGGCGTGCACCACCACCACGCCCATCCAGTGATCCATCTTTTGATGAATGATTTTTTTTTTTTTCTGTAGACAGGGTTTCACTATGTGACCCAGGCTAGCTTTGAACTCATGCTCCAGCATCCCAAGTGCTGGGATTACACGTATATGCCATCGTGCCTAGCCCCTGAGTGATCTTTTGGTTTAAATAGCAATTACAATTAATTTTTATTAGAAGTGAATTGTGATATTTCTTTTACTTAATAACACTCACTATGGTAATAGGTTTGCTACAACTAAATCAGGTTTGAATTCTTCTAACAAATCTAGTCTATCAAATCATTGTTTGAATTTTTCATAACTTGTTTCAATCTAAAAAAATCTTCAGGCTGGAGAGATGGCTTAGTGGTTAAGTGCTTGCCTGTAAAGCCTAAGGACCCTGGTTCAAGGCTTGATTCCCCAGGACCCATGTTAGCTAGATGCACAAGGGGGCGCATGCGTCTGGAATTCGTTTGCAGTGGCTGGAGGCCCTGGCGTGCCCATTCTCTCTCTCTCTCTCTGTCTCTTTCTCCCTCTGTCTGTCGCTGTCAAATAAATAAAAATAAACAAAAAAATTAAAAAAAAAAAAGATCTTCAGGCTGGAGAGATGGCTTAGCAGTTAAGGCACTTGCCTGCAAAGCCAAAGTACCCAGGTCCCATTCCTTAGGACCCACATAAGCTAGATGCACAAGGTGGTACGTGTGTCTGGAGTTTGTTTGCAGCTGCTGAAGGCCCTGGTGCATCCATCCTTTCTCTTTCTCTATCTGTCTCTCTCTCTCTCTCTCTCTCTCAAACAAATAAAATAAAAGGTTAAAAAAAAAATCTTCCTCAGAAGTGAGGATGGTATACTATGCATGGGGGGGGGTAGATTTCTATCTGTATGTAGTTTAAGTATTAAAGCTACATTAGCTCCATAAAACAATGACTTTTGCATATTTGAAATGGACTGAGAATTTAAACAACATTAGAATCATCTATTATTTAAATGTTAGATTTATCTTACTTATAAAAACCAAAACTTATAATTTTAAGACTTTAAAATTATAATTGGTTTATCTGAATTATGTATTTCTTCTCTGGTCAACTTTGGCAATTTTTTCTTCTTTTTTTTAAGAGAGAGTGAGAGAGAATTGGTGTGCCAGGGCCTCAGCCACTGAAATCGAACTCCAGACGCTTGCACCACCTAGTGGGCATGTGAGGCCTTGCGCTTGCCTCACCTTTGTGCATCTGGCTTACGTGGGATCTGGAGAGTCGAATATGGGTCCTTGGGCTTCGCAGGCAAGCGCCTTAACCGCTAAGCCATCTCTCCAGTATGCAAATTGTATTTTTATCACCAGTACTTTGAATGGTCAGGACTCACTGTTGTAAACACAAAAGTCACTTAACTTCGGTCGTCAACTCTCCCTTTAATCCTGCTCAGTGGAGTAATCCTGAGCAGGTTTAACTTGGGGAGAGTCTTTGGAAGAAAGTCCTAGGTTACCCAGTCCCAGCTGAGTAACTACACCAGACCCCCCACCCCACACACACACCACTCCTCAGGTCTCCCCTAATGGCTGCAGTGACTGCGTGTGGGAGGGGGCACGTGCCTCTTTGTACTGTTTTGGCTGCGGTCTCTGCTGGCTTTGTTTCTGTCTTCTTTCTGCTCTCCTACCCCTCTCCCTTTCCTTTCTCCTCCCCCCTCCTCAGCTCCTTTCTCCTCCCTTCCCTACTCATTCTCCTTGTCTTCACTCCCAGCCTCTTCTTCGTCTATCTTCTCAATATTTTTTGTTTTCTTTCTTTCTTCCTTCCTTTCTTCCTTCCTTCCTTCCTTCCTTTCTTTCTTTCTTTCTTTCTTTCTTTCTTTCTTTCTTTCTTTCTTTCTTTCTCTTTCTTTCTTCTTTCTTTCTTTCTCTCTCTTCTTTCTTCTTCTTTCTTTCTCTCTTTCTTCCTTGTTCTTGGTGGTTTTTTTTGTTGTTGTTGTTTTGATTTTCAAGGTAGGGTCTCCCTCTAGCCCAGGCTAATCTGGAATTCACTGTGCAGTCTCAGGCTGGCCTCAAACTCATTGAGATCCTCCTACCTCAGCCTTCCGAATGCTGGGATTAAAGGCATGCACCACCATATTTGGCTCTTTTTAATGTTTTATTTTTATTTATATATTTGAAAGAAGGAGAGAGAGAGAGAGGAGACAGAGAGAGAATGGGCACACCAGGGCCTCCAGCCACTGCAAACAAACTCCAGACACATGCGCCCCCTTGTGCATCTGGCTTATGAGGGTCCTGGGGAATTGAACCTGGGTCCTTTGGCTTTGCAGGCGAACGCCTTAACCGCTAAGTCATCCTTCCAGCCCTCTTTTCAATATTTTTGTTGTAAAGCAAAAACAAGCATAGACGTGTGAATGAAAGAGGTTTTTTGTAAAGTCATGGCTCTTGTGTGGGCCAGTCAAGTCAAGGAATGGAACTTCCCTCAGCCGCCTCAGGAGTACCAGGCTGTGGTCACACATACCTTGCTTATGAATGCAACCCTGACTTTCATCTGTTTGTGTTTCCTCATAGTTTTATCATTAGGTGTGGGGGGGGGAGGCAGGAGAGATGGTTTAGCAGTTAGGGCACTTGAAAAGCCTAAGGAGACAGGTTTGATGCCTCAGTACCCATGTAAGACAGATGCACGTGGTGGAACATGTGTCTGGAGTTCGTTTGCAGTGGCTGGAGATCCAGGCGAACCCATTCTCTCTTTATCTGCCTCCCTCTCTCTTGAATAAGTAAGTCGGTAAATAAATAAATAATAACTAAATAGATGTGTGTCCCTAGATGTGATAGCATAGTCTTCCCCATTTAGAATGTTTAAGTGTCCTTCAAGCTAATTTCTCCTTTACTTTTTACTCATTTTAAAAAGTTTTTTTTCTTATAATTTATCTCTTGGAAAACTCAAAATGCTTGATTTGTCATTTCCTCAAATCTAGATGTTGTTGATTACTAGGCAGTCATGTGCAGGCCAACACAATCCTTTCTATATTTTCTAAAGATCGAAAGATGTAGCCATAAACTGGGCGTGGTGGCACATACGTTTATTCCCAGCGCTCGGGAGGCAGAGGTAGGAGGATTGCTGTGAGTTCGAGGCCACCCTGAGACTCCATAGTGAATTCCAGGTCAGCCTGAGCTAGAGTGAGACCCTACCTCAACGCCCCCCCCCCCAAAAAAAAAACAGAAGATATAGCCATAAGCTTTTCTTCATCAAGATTCCAGGTAGACTGGGCATAGTGGCGCACACCTTTAATCCCAGCACTCAGGAGGCAGAGGTAAGAGGAACTCTGTGAGTTCCAGACCAGCCTGGAACTATAGAGTGAATTCCAGGTCAGCCTGGAAGACCGTACTTTGAAAAACCTGGAAAAACAAAAAAAAAGTGTGGCAGTGTGTTCTTTTATGGGGAGCCATCTGAATTCAGACTATTTCTTTTTCTCACAATATCAGTACTCAAATCCAATGCCTGTAGTCGTCATTTCGCTGGAAATCGAAAAGGGTGATATTCTACTATTATTATTATTATTAATTTTTGCTTTGCCACTCAAAATTCTTTTCTATGGGGCCTGGGGAGATGTCTCGGTGGCTAAAGGTGCTTGCTTGCAAACCCTGCTGGCCCCCGTCTCAATTCCCCAGCACCCATACAAAGTAGAAAGAGCACCTGTGTTCCCAATGCAAAGAAAGGAGCCAGGAGGGTCCAAAACTCAAAGACTCGGACATTCATCTGATGTCTGGCAGTTCACTTGCGGTGCGAGAGGTTTTGTCTCAAAAGAAACAAGGTGAGACACCTTGAAGGTGTCCTGTCTAACCTCCACACACATACACGCATAAAGGAGCACTTGGGGGCTAGAGAGATGGCTCAGTGGTTAAAGGCACTGGTCTGCAGAGCCTGAGGGCCAGGTTCATGTCCCCAGGACCCACATACAGCCCAACACACAAAGTGGCTCATGGGTCTGGAGTGCAGTTACAATGGCTGGAAACCCTGGAGGGTCTATCCTCTCTCTCACTCTCTTTCCCTCATTCTCTGTTTGCAAATAAATATTAAACATGTTTTTAAATTTTTTGTTAAAAGAAATAAAGCTAAAAAATTATTATTATCATTATTATTATTATTTGGTCTAGAGAGATGGCTTAGTGGTTAAGGAACTTGCCTGTGAAGGCAAAGGACCCAGGTTCGATTCCCCAGTATCCACGTAAAGGCAGATGCACAAGGTGGCGCATGCATCTGGAATTCCCATTCTCTCTCTCAAATAAATAAATAAAAAAAATATTTTTAACTCTCTGACCACTTGGGAACTTCCAGCTGTGGGTGAGGTTTTCCCTCAGCTGGGCTTGGCTTGGCTTGTCCCAGGCCCAACCAGGAGGCCCCCTAGCCCTTATTCTCCACATGGGTTCTTTCTGTTTTTTGAAGTAGGGTCTCCCTCTAGGCCAGGCTGACCTGGAATTAACTATGTAGTCTCAGGGTGATTTTGAACTCACAGAAATCCTCCTACCTCTGCCTTCCAAGTGCTGGGATTAAAGGCGTGTGCCACCATGCCCAGCCTGTCCACCCTTTTTGATTTTTATTTATTTATTTGAGAGCGACAGACAGAGAGAGAAAAAGAGGGAGGGAGGGAGAGAGAGAGAGAGAGAATGGATACATCAGGGTCTCCAGCCACTGCAAACGAACTCCAGAAGCATGCGCCACCTTGTGCATCTGGCTAACGTGGGTCCTGGGGAATCGAGCCTGGAACAGGAGTCCTTAGGCTTCACAGGCAAGTGCTTAACCATTAAGCCATCTCTCCAGCCCACAACCCCCCTTTATAAGACAATCTTTCATTGGATTGGAACTTGGCAAGTAGGCTAGACTGGCTGACCAGATAGCCCCAGGGATCCACCTATCGCTGCCTCCTTCCCCAGTGCTGGAATTACAAGAAACATGCCATCCTCCCTCACTATATCCAGGGTTTTTTTTGTTTTTTTGTTTTTGTCTTAAACACGGGTCCTGGGAATTGATCTTTGCTCGGGTTCTCATGCTTGCAGGCAAACTTTTTACTGGCTGAACAGTCTGCTAGCCCACAGTTGTCTTAAAAAAAAAAAAAAAATCAAGTTTTTCGTCAATGTGAGCCTCTTCAGTTTTTTTTTTTTTTTCCGAGGTAGGGTCTCACTCTAGACTAGGCTGACCTGGAATTCCCTATGTAATCTCAAGGATGGCCTGAACTCACAGCAATCCTCCTACCTCTGCCTCCAGAGTGCTGGGATTAAAGGCGTGCACCACCACGCCCTTTTTGCTTTCTTTTCCAACATGATCATACTATTCCAAGGTAAATGGCATTATAGGATATTCTAGGTGTATCTTGCATGTTTCTTGTTGTAGAGCCCAAATCTGCCATTTCTCTAAGCAGCTCTGATTTCTTTCTTTTTTAAAAAAAAATCTTTTTTTATTTATTTGAGAGCGACAGTCAGGGAGAGAAAGAGGCAGATAGAGAAAGAGAATGGGCGCGCCAGGGCTTCCAGCCACTGCAAACGAACTCCAGACGCAAGTGCCCCCTTGTGCATCTGGCTAACGTGGGTCCTGGGGAATCGAGCCTAGAACCGGGGTCCTCAGGCTTCACAGGCAAGCGCTTAACCGCTAAGCCATCTCTTCAGCCCAGCTCTGATTTCTTTCAGTGAGCCGTTTCCAGACCACTTCTTGGATTCAATATCATTTCACTATTGTCGCACTGGTTACTGTTTCTAACCTTTTCACTAGGAAGAGCTAGTTACCATTTTTTCTATTTACATTCTCCAAGGTAGATTACCTTGTGAGTTTATAGCTAGATTTACTTATTTCCACACTCAAGAGTCCAGATCCTCAAGGCCATAGGGGATGACAGAATTGAAACATCACATGGTTACTCATTTGTGGATGGTATACATCATATATATATATATATATATATATATATATATATATATATACACACACACACACACACACACTCCTGGTAAAACAGTAATATTTAGTGAGAAGTGTTAAAACAGTTTGTTTTTGCATTAGGAATCTCCCTGTTCCTTACTTATGGTGATTAGAACTTATCTCCATTGGGTAAGCATGTAGATATTACATATTAAGTCCTCTTCCCTTCAATCTTTCATGTCAGTTCCACAGACAACTATATATATAATCTATGTTTCATGCTCACCAACAGTTCTAAGAAACTGTGAGACATTTGGCTTGTTTCAAGTTCATTCCTGCTTAGATTTCTCAGGAAGGTCTTGGGTATTTCCTGAATTGCTGTTTGCCAGTAATAGTTTATGTAATACACAACAGTTGATTTTTTTCTTTTTCTGGATAGGAAATCCTTGGCTATTATGTATCTTAAATCTTTTAAAGCATCTTAAGCAGGTTACTTCACTTTTTTTTTTTTTTCTGGTGTATGGTATTGCTACCGAAAGGTTTGATGTATAGCTGAGTGTGGTGGCCGCATGCCTGGGAGGCTGAGACAGGAGTCTGAGGCTAGCCTGGGTTAAACAGTGTGATCCCATCTCAACAAAGAAACACCCCTTTCCCCCACCAAAAAAGAAACAAACAAAACAAAACAAAAAAGAAACAAGAAAAAGCTTTGATGCTAATCTAATTTTCTATTTTATCTCTCTCTCTCTCTCCTTTTCTTTTTTATCAAGGTAGGGTTTCAGTGTAGCCCAAGCTGACCTGGAATTCACTATGTAGTCTCAGGTTGGCCTTGAACTCACAGCGATCCTCCTACCTCTGCCTCCCAAGTGCTAGGATTAAAGGCATGTGCCACCACATCCAGCTAATTTTCTATTTTCATTTTTACTTTTGAAGCAGAGTCTTACTCTAGCCCAGGTTGACCCCAAACCTACCCATTTTTAAAAATTAAGATAATTCTTCTTTACTTTCCTGTCTTCTGAAGGCATAATCTATGATATTTATAGCTCTAGGTTGCTTTTTTTAAGGTAGGGTCTCACTCTAGCTCAGGTTGACCTGAAATTCACTATGTAGTCTCAGGGTGGCCTCAAACTCACAGCAATCTTCCTGACCTCTACCTTCTGAGTGCTGGGATTAAAGGAGTGTGCCACCACACCCTGTTTAGGTTGCTTTTTATTTTTACAGTTTTTCCTATTTGTTTTTGTTTCCTGAAATCTCTCACCCCATTTCTGATTTCTCCCTCCAAGTTTGAGTTACATTGTCTTATGGAATATCAAATACTGAGCTATTTTCTTTTTCTTTTTTAAATATTTACTTATTTGAGAGAGGGGAGGGAGACAGAGAGAGGGAGAGAAGGAGAAAGAAATAAAGAGAGAGAACGGGCATGCCAGACCCTCCAGCTACTGCCAATAAACTCCAGACATATCTGGTTCTTTGTCCATCTGGCTTTACATGGGTGCTGGGGAATTGAACCCAGGCCATTAGACTTTGCATGCAAATGTCTTTAACCACTGAGCAATCTCTCTAGCCTCTGGGTTGTTTTCTTAATGTCTGCTAGCCCACTTGGCAATAACTTGAGTTGTTCTGTGAGCATTCCTGAGTGTGTCTGTGTTAGTGGGTCTCAAAGTGTGGCTCAAGAATTTTCGGGCATGCTGCAGGGCCAAAACTATTTTCAAGACATTTTAAAGATGTTATTTGTTTTGCAGTATTGACATTGGCAGTGGTAATCCAGAAACAAAGATAAGTAAAATATTGGTATTTTACTTTTATTTGTGTGTGTGGTTTTCTTTTTCAATGTAGGGTCTCACTCTAGTCCAGGTGGACCTGGAATTTACTATGTAGTCTCAGGGTGGTCTCAAACTCACAGTGATCCTCCTACCTGTGCTTCCCAAGTGCTGGGATTAAAGGCGTGCGCCACCATGCCCGGCTCTGGCTAAGGTGTTTTACTGTAAATCAAGATAGTAGCATTGGGCCTGGAGAGATGGCTTAGCGGTTAAAGTACTTGCCTGCTAAGCCTAAGTACCCATATTTGACTCTTCAGAACCCACGTAAGCCAGACGCACAGAGGTAAAATAAATACAAGGTCACACATGCCCATTAGGTGGTGCAAGCATTCAGTTGCAGTGGCTGAAGGCCCTGGCGCACCAATTCTTTCTCTCTCTCTCTCCCTAAAAAAAAAAAAAAAGAGATAGTAGCATTAAAGTCTATTGAATATACTTTTTTCTTTTTTCTTTTGGAGGTAGGATCTCTCATAGTCTTAGCTGAAATTCACTATGTAGTCTCAAGCTGGCCTCAAACTCACAGTGATCCTCCTACCTTTACCTCCCAAGTGCCGAGATTAAAGGTTTGTACCACCATGTCAAAAAAATTTTTTTTGGCAGGTGTAGTATGTGTGATGTGATGTGATGTGATATGATGTGTGTAGAGACCAAAGGAGAACACTGATTCTCCTCCCCTATTGCTCATCTGTTTTTCCTTGAAACAGAGTCTCTCTCCCTGAATCCAAAGCTGCCATTTTTCAGTCATACTGGATGACCAGCAAACCTCAGTCTTAGCTCCCCGTAGGACTGAGTTACAGGTGGGCATGGCCATACCTGGATTATTTATGTGGGTTCAGGGGAAACGAACTGAGGGCACTCATGCTTGTGTGGCAAGGGCTCTTACCCACTGAGCAATCGCTTTCCACACACAAGTTCTCTCCTTCCTTCCCTTCCTTCCTCCCTCCATTCTTTCTTTCTTTCCTTGGCAGAGTCTTTCTTTTTAGTCCAAGCTGACCTTGAACTTGAGATCCTCCTGCCTCAGTTTAAAGATACTGGGAATAAGCACCTTTTACTTGAAAGGAGAATTAAAAGATGAACTCTGGATACTGACCTGGGCATTTGGTAGACACTGAAAATGAACTGAGCCACAACTTTAAGGAGAACCACTGATGCATATTTATCACCTGTGCTAAAATTTGAGCTTTCAAATGGAAATCAGAATTTTGGGAAGCTCATATATGCCTCTGTGAGCTTGACAGCTTTCTAAAGACATTTCTGGTAAAAGTGGTGATGATATTTTGATGGGGGATTTTGTTGTTGTTGTTACATAATGAAATATGTCAAGATTTAGAAGCCCTGTATAATTCAGAACCGGTGATATTCAAATGGTCAACACATTGAAACAAACTCATGCATAGATAAAAGATCCATAAAAAGCTTAAACCAACAGATTTTCATGGAAGGGTGTGAAAAGTTTGTTGACAGAATTTCATATTCCATGTTGCAGCTAACCTTCAAACAGCTACCACTTGTCAAAGTTGAGTGATATCGAAGAATTTCCACCATTATTTGAAAAAGCTATTAAGATACCTTTGACACAAAGAGGCTTAGCATGGCCCCTGGGCAAGGAAGACACACATTCATGAAGGACTTTATATTTTTTTGGTGTGTGTGAATGATGTGTATGCATGTAAGTGTGAGTGTGGGCACACGTGTGTAGTGGTATGCATGTGCGGAGGTCACATGAAGGAAATGTAGATGAGTAATGACATCAAGAAGCGAATTTGTACCCCTCAAATTTTAGGGCACACCCACCCAATGCAGGCATTTACTTAGAAGTAGAAATGTAGTTTGAATAGAAATAATATGTGCTCTCTTGGGTTATTTAATAATCCAATTAATGAAGATCAGAAAAGCTATGTGAACATAATGGGAAGGGATTATATTCTTTAGTAACAACATATAAATTGCTAGATAAGAAATAATTATGTAGTCTCATCTAACATTTACCAAAGCAATGATGATAACTGGTTAATGAGCATTACCAACTCAAAAAGAACTTAAAATTAGTCACAAAACAAGAAAAATTGAAACGACTGGAAATCTCATAGGTCATATATGACAGAAACCTGATAGCAATGTAACATAATACTGAGGGAAATGTTTCTAAACCATTATTAATAAAATAAACAAAAGTTGACCTGGAGGGATGGCTTAGCAGTTAAGATGCTTGCCTGCAAAGCCAAAAGACCCAGGTTCAGTTCCGTAGGACTCATGTAAGCCAGATACACAAGGGGGCACACACGTCTGGAGTTCGTTTGCCGTGGCTGGAGGCCCTGGTGTGCCCATTTACTCTCTCTTTCTCTATGCCAAATAAATAAATAAACAATTTTTTTTCAAAAAAGCAAATTTGTCCATTCACACTAGAATAAAAAAATGGAGTTATTCTGTTTCTCTGTGAAAAAAAATTGTAAAATAATTTCTATATGAAAAGGCAATCAAATAATATACAGAGAAAATATACACATGGCAATATCAATTTCCCCTTTTCAGGCAATTAATAGACATGTAATGATTGCCTTATATTTTGTGTTTGTAGAGTGTATTCGTTTTAATTTTTAACACTTATTATAACTTTTCATTCCAAATAAATGTTTGTTTTTTAATGTACTTTTTTTTTTTTTTTTTGAGGTAGGGTCTCACTCTAGCTCTGGCTGACCTGGAATTCACTCTGTAGTCTCAGGGTGTCCTCAAACTCACGGCGATCCTCCTACCTCTGCCTCCCGAGTGCTGGGATTAAAGGCATGTGCCACCACGCCCGGCTCTGTACTTTTGTTTTTGTAATTTTATATTCCTTTTTTCTTTTTGGTTTTAGAAAACATACCCTGTCTCTTCTCTCCATAGTCTTATGTGTGTTTTAGTGTTTTATGTGGCCTTAGAAATCTTACTTGTCCAGAATTAGACTTTCTTTCCTTTTTTTTTTTTTTTTTTTTTTTGAGGTTGGGACTCGCTCTAGTCCAGACAGACCTGGAATTCACCATGTAGTCTCAGGGTGTCCTCAAACTCACATTGATACTCCTACTTCTGCCTCCCGAGTGCCAAGATCAAAGGCATGTGCCACCACGCCTGAGTTCAGAATTAGGCTTTCTTGCTTCTCATTAATATACATAGCACTCATTCTATCTCATTTCTTAGGGGTAATGAGGGTGCTTTCCACACACGATGAGTGAGGTTTTCCAAGACGCTGGAGGCTGAAGGTAATTCCAATTTCCAGTTTTCTTAACTGTGCTTCCAAGCCTTAGCTAAAAATGTTGAAACACAAAATGGTTTTTGCATCACTTGTCAGCCTTTGGAAAACGAAAAGAAATGGTTTCACTAACTCACTCTCTGCATCTAATACATTCCAGATGCATCAAAGATTTAAACATTAAAAAAACGAAGCCATATAATGCTAGACAAAAAACAAGAGAGTTTCTATGTAATAGCAATGTGGGAAGAAAGGCTTTGTACATTTCATGCTAATCCCAGAGGCCATAAAAGAAAGGTCTGACAAATTTTTGCTGCATAAAAATGAAAAATTTCGCCTGCCAAGAAATAATGAAGTGTTAGGATAAGCAACAAATTGAGAAAAAGAGCTAGAACACATATCCCATAGGATCCATCTCCTTCATATAAGAAAGTTTCTGGGCTGGAGAAGATGTCTTAGCAGTTAAGGCATTTGCCTGCAAAGCCAAAGGACCCCCAGGTCGATTCCCCAGGACCCACGTAAGCCAGATGCACAAGGAGGCACACGCATCTGGAGTTCATTTGCAGTTGGCTGGAGGCTCTGGGGTGCCCATTCTCTCTCTGTGTCTCTCACTCTCTCTCTCTCTCCTCTCTCAAATAAATAAATGATAAAATATATTTTTATAAAAAGAAAGCTTCCATTAATAAAAAAGAAACAATGGGTAGAAAAGTACGCAATGGATATGAACTGATGGTTCATAGGAAACACAGATGACATGTAACCATTTGAAAAGTTGTTCAGTTGCCCATATAATAAATTAGAATTGGGGCTGGATAAATGGATCAGCAGTTAAAGGCACTTACTCGCAAAGCCTGACAGCTAGGGTTCGATTCCCCAGTACCCATGTAAAGCCAGATGCACAAGGTAGCATATGCATCTGGAGTTCATTTGCAGCGGCAGGAAGCCACCCATTCTCTCTCTCTCTCTCTTTCTCTCTGTGTCTGCCTCTTTCTGTGTCTCTCAAATAAATAAATATAATAAGATAAAATAAATTAGAACTGACTGACAGAGAACAAGAACACATGACATAGGCGAGGATGTTGGGGGCAGGCACATTGTTGGTGCTAGTGTAAATAGGTACTTCTGAAAGAGCAGTTTATTTATTTAATTTATTTAGGGCTGGAGGGATGGCTTAGTGATTAAGGCATTTGCCTGCAAAGCCAAAGGACCCAGGTTTGATTCCCCAAGACCCATGCTAGCCAGATGCACAAGGGGGCGCACGCACACATCTGGAGTTCGTGTGTAGTGGCTGGAGGCCCTGGGATGCCCATTCTCTCACTCTTTCTCCCTCTTTCTCTGTCAAATACATAAATAAATAAAAATAAAAATATTTATTTATTTATTTTTAGTTTTTCAAGGTAGGGTCTCACTCTAGCTCAGGCTGACCTAGGATTCACTATGTAGTCTCAGGGTGGCTTTGAACTCACGGCGTTCCTCCCACCTCTGCCTCCTGAGTGCTGGGATTAAAAGCGTGCGCCACTGCACCAGGCTGAAAGAGCTGGTTTAAATTTGACAGAGTCATTTCATTTCTACAGATGTGCCTGCATTTGTAAACTGTTACAAGTGGAAGGACATTCGCTGGAGTATTGTTTAGAACAGCAAAGTATAGGAACCAACCTTAAAAAACCTATCAGAAGAGACTTTGTTAGCACATATGGTACACCATCAATGGAACCTCTGTGGCTATGAATGAGAGTAAAACAACTCTGTGTATGGTGATATGAAACCATCCTAAAGGCACCTCCTTAAAAATATAATGTTCAGGGCTGTAGACATGGCTTAGTGATTAAGGCACTTGCCTGCGAAGCCTAAGAACCAAGGTCCAATCCCCCACGTAAGCCAGATGCACAAAGTGGTGCATGAATCTGGAGTTCGTTTGCAGTCGCTGAAGGCCCTGCCATGTCCACTCTCTCTTCCTCTTTCTTTCTCTTTCTCTTAAATAAATAAAATATTTTAAAAAATACAAAGTTCAGGGCAGGACTCTGATAAATGATAAACTCAATGCTTATCTTAAAAATAGTGGTTGCCCAGGCCCAGAAAGCCAAGCGTCGCATGTTCTGTCTCATATGTGATACAGCTGATGGGACTTCTGTATGAGTAGGAAGAAAACTCAGTAGCAAAGGACAGTAAGCTTGAAAAGAGATATAAAGGGAAGAGAAAGGAAGGGAGGGGAGGACGTAATAGGATGGTATTGCATATATGTAAGTAGAAGAATAGATCAATGGGGAGGAAAAGACCCAAGTGAGGTCAGGGGAAGAGATTGAGTAAAGGAAAGGTGGAGGAAGGACTAATCAAAAACTAAGAGGATATAAATAAATTATATGGAAACCTACTTTTTTGGACAATGGAACACACAGGAGCCACAGATTGTTGCTAGAAAATTTTCAGTGCCAGGGATGGGATACCCTCCAGTGAGTTGTTGGCCAGGAGGTCCTTGATGCCCCCCAAACACTATAGGCCATTGCCAAGGTTTCCCACCAGGAATAGATGGTAAGACCCTATTGTTGAAGATTCCATATACATGGGCTGCAAGGCCACTGAGAAATCCTGCTGGAACTGAGCTGATAACCTCCTCCATGTAGACCATCTGACAGAAAGCTGGAAGAAGCCATTCTGCATGCAGTTCAATGGGAGAGAGAGAAATCACCAGTGAAGATACTCAACAGCGGACACTGCAAGCCTTATATTATTTTGCCAGCCAGGCCAAATGAGCCAACAGGTGCAATAGTGGCACGTCTGTTGTGGTAGAAACCAACTGCCCTCTAATTGGACTGGAAGCCCGCTCCATGGGAGGAAATACATACCTGATACTGAAAACTTAAAACAGGGGTAGTCATGAGCCCTAGGGGTGTAACGTCTGCTGCTGTCTGGCTAAATGAATATACTATGCTTATCAAACTGCCCAGTAAGCACTTCTCTTAATGTTCATACCCTTATATTAATGCCACTCTCACTTTTGGTAGAGAATCTTCTCTTTTCAGATGTCAGTGACCTTGGGATGACTCCGAAGGCATCATGGTGCTGGAAAGAAGTGACAGGAGTACTCAGTACTGTAATATCTCCATCACACCTTCCAAGGCTCAGGGTCTAATGCGGAAGAGGTGGCGGAAAGAATGTAAGAGCCAAAGGAAGGGTAGGACTCCTTACAACATGCTCCCCCCAGACACAAAATGGCCTGGATATCCATGACGTCACAGTGCCTGATGCTACCTACACAAGACCATCATAAGAGGAGGAAAAGATCATGACATCGAATGCCTTTTGAGCTGGGTGTGGTGGCGCACACCTTTAATCACAGCACTTGAGAGGCAGAGGTAGGAGGATCACCTTTGAGTTCGAGACCAGCCTGAGATTAAATAGGGAAATCCAGGTCAGCCCGGGCTAGAGTAAGATTCTGCCTTGAAAAACCAAAAAAAGAAAAAAAAAGTTATGCCTTTTGGGCTGGAGAGATGGTTCAGGATTAGGGCATTTGCCTGTGAGTACTGGGGACCCAGGTTTGATTCCTCAGTACCCACATAAACCAGATATGCACATGGTGGCGGCATGCATCTGTAGTTCCTCTGCAGTGGCTGGAGGCCCTGGTGTGCCCATGCTCTGTCTTATAAATTTTAAGAAATTAATATGTCTTAATTTTGCCTATAAAATTAGTAGCTGCAACCAGGAGTGGTGGTGCATGCCTTTAATCCCAGCACTTGGGAGGCAGAAGTAGGAGGATTGCCATGAGTTCGAGGCCACCCTGAGACTACATAGTGAATTCCAGGTCAGCCTGAGCTAGAGTGAGACCCTACCTCAGAAAAACAAAACAAACAAACAAACAGAAAAAATCAACTCTACCACATAAAGGTCTAAAAATAAGTGAAGCGAATTAAATTAAGCCAAGCACAAGATATTGTCATTACCAAGATGAACTTTGTGAGAGGCCTTAGTTGAGAGACCTCAAATAATTTTCTTTTGCTCTTTTATCTTGAAGCTTTTACTATATAAAACAAAAAAGTTAAACATTTTTAGTTATTGCATGGGGACAGAGAGAGAGAGAAAGAGGGAGAAAATAGGTACACAAGGACCTCTTGCAGCTGCAAACAAAGTCCAGATGCATATGTCACTTGCACATCTGCCTTTATGTGGGTACTAGGGAATCAAACCTGGCCTGGAAGGCTTTGCAAACAAGTGCCTTGTTAACCACAAAGCCATTTCCCCATCCCTGAGAATAAAAAAAAATTTAAAACAAGTTTTCAAAAGTTGTAGTACTCATCCCCCTCCTTTTAGTGTGTGTGCTTCCTGGGGCTCAAACCCTGTCCTGGTGTATTATATGACAATTTCTATACTTACAGACAATAAACCATGGCATTTCCCTCCCCTCCCCCCTTTCTCCTTCACAACTCCACTCTCCATCATATCCCCTCTCTCTCTCCATTAGTTCCTCTTTTATTTTGATGTCATCTTCTTTTTCTCCTATTATGAGGGTCTTGTGAAGATATTGCTAGGCACTGAGAGGTCATGAATATCGAGGGCAATTTCTGTCCAGACAGTTGTATGTAAGGAGTGGTAGGTAGCCTTCCTCTGGCTCTTAGGTTCTTTCCGCCACCTCTTCTGCAATGGACCCTGAACCTTTGACGATGTGAGATGTTTCAGTGCTGGGCACTCCTCCGTCCCTTTTTCTCAGCACTATGTTGCCTTTTGAGTCATCCCAGTGGTCACCACCATCTGAAAAGAGAAGCTTCTCTAATCAGAAGTGAGACTAGCATTAATATATGAATGTGAACATTAAGTGTAGTGCTTTCAGGGCTATTTGGTGGGAATAATATATACATTTATCCAGACAAGAGCAGGCTTTATACCCCTAAGGCTCATGACCTCCCCTGCTTTTGATTAGGTTTTTAGTACCAGGCATGTATTCCCTCCCATCCAGTGGGCCTTCAGTCCAATTAGAGAGCGGTTGGTTTCCCCCAGAGCAGACATGCCACTATTGCACTCGTTCAGTCATTTGGCCTGTCTGGCCGAGCTTGAGGCTTCCAGTGTCCATTGTTTTCACCATTGATGACTTCTGTTTCCCATGGGGCTGCATACAGTGCAGCTCTTTCCAAATTTCAGTTGCCCAGCCCTTGCTTTTCTTTTGTTGTTTTGTTTGGCCTGAGTGTGCCTGTGTGCGCACGTGGGAGAGAGGTTGCGACAGAGAAGAGAGAGAGAGAGAGAGAGTCTCACTGCATGGTTCACACCACACTACCCTACTTTAATTCCTGAGATTACAGACAACGTGACACTGCCCCCGGGTATATAGCATATTTAAATGTTGTTTACAGTAGCGGCAATAACATGTATTTGTGTCATTCGTGGTACGGTGATAAGTGAAATCTTTGTCATGCGCCTCAGGCAGCATGTTGGATAGATGACAGTTTTCCTATCAACGGCCATCTTTCGGTTGGTATGTATTTGGGGGACTGGATGGATCGTCTCCTTTGACGTCAAATATCACGTGCCAAAGGCCAGCGTGAATGTGAGAGCAAACCAAATGGTCATCCGGGCTCCTCAGCCCCTGTGCTAGGGCAAAGCGCGTTAACGGGGTATGAAGCGTTTCCGCACCCATTTCTTTCTTCTACTTCCTCAGCATCTCTTAAGTTGCCAATGACAAAAGCCAGCCTGTGTGCCTCTGTCTTCCTCTGGTGTCTCACAGGCAGCCTGCCGCCTGGGGCTTGATACTTCCCTTGCATTTCCTGGTATCCTGGGGTGCTGCTTCAGCCCAGTTAAAATCAAGAAATGATACTGTGGGCTGGAGGGATGGCTTAGCCGTTAAGGTATTTGCCTGCAAAGCCAAAGGATCCCGGTCGATTCCCCAGGACCCATGTCAGCCAGATGCACAAGGGGGTGCATGTATCTTGAGTTCGTTGCAGTGGCTGGAGGCCCTACACTCCCATGCTTCTCTCTCTCTCTCTCTCTGCTCTTTCTCTCAAATAAATAATATAGTATATATTTTAAAAAAGCGATACAGTTAAAAGACTTTTTTTTTTGTCTGGTTTTGCACACCTTTAATCACAGCACTTGAGAGGCAGAGGTAGGAGGATCGCCTTTGAGTTCGAGACCAGCCTGAGATTAAATAGGGAAATCCAGGTCAGCCCGGGCTAGAGCAAGATTCTGCCTTGAAAAACCAAAAAAAAAAACAAAGTTATGCCTTTTGGGCTGGAGAGATGGTTTAGGATTGGGGCATTTGCCTGTGAGTACTGGGGACCCAGGTTTGATTCCTCGGTACCCACCTAAGCCAGATATGCACATGGTGGTGGCATGCATCTGTAGTTCCTCTGCAGTGGCTGGAGGCCCTGGTGTGCCCATGCTCTCTCTTGTAAATAAATTATAAGAAATTAATATGTCTTAATTTTGCCTATAAAATTAGTAGCTGCAACCAGGAGTGGTGGCGCACACCTTTAATCCCAGCACTCGGGAGGCAGAAGTAGGAAGATTGACATGAGTTCGAGGCCACCCTGAGACTACATAAAGAATTCCAGGTCAGCCTGAGCTAGAGTGAGACCCTACCTCAGAAAAACAAAACAAACAAACAAACAGAAAAAATCAACTCTACCACATAAGGGTCTAAAAATAAGTGAAGCGAATTAAATTAAGCCAAGCACAAGATATTGTCATTACCAAGATGAACTTTGTGAGAGGCCTTAGTTGAGAGAGCTCAAATAATTTTCTTTTGCTCTTTTATCTTGAAGCTTTTACTATATAAAACAAAAAAAGTTAAACATTTTTATTTATTGCATGGGGACAGAGAGAGAGAGAGAAAGAGGGAGAAAATAGGTACACAAGGACCTCTTGCAGCTGCAAACAAAGTCCAGATGCATATGTCACTTGCACATCTGCCTTTATGTGGGTACTAGGGAATCAAACCTGGCCTGGAAGGCTTTGCAAGCAAGTACCTTGTTAACCACAAAGCCATTCCCCATCCCTGACAATAAAAAAAATTTAAAACAAGTTTTCAAAAGTTGTAGTACTCATCCCCCTCCTTTTAGTGTGTGTGCTTCCTGGGGCTCAAACCCTGTCCTGGTGTATTATATGACAATTTCTATACTTACAGACAATAAACCATGGTATTGCCCTCCCCTCCCCCCCTTTCCCCTTCACAACTCCACTCTCCATCATATCCCCTCCCTCTCTCCATGAGTTCCTCTTTTATTTTGATGTCATCTTCTTTTTCTCCTATTATGAGGGTCTTGTGAAGATATTGCTAGGCACTGAGAGGTCATGAATATCGAGGGCAATTTCTGTCCAGACAGTTGTATGTAAGGAGTGGTAGGTAGCCTTCCTCTGGCTCTTAGGTTCTTTCCGCCACCTCTTCTGCAATGGACCCTGAACCTTTGACGATGTGAGATGTTTCAGTGCTGGGCACTCCTCCGTCCCTTTTTCTCAGCACTATGTTGCCTTTTGAGTCATCCCAGTGGTCACCACCATCTGAAAAGAGAAGCTTCTCTAATCAGAAGTGAGACTAGCATTAATATATGAATGTGAACATTAAGTGTAGTGCTTTCAGGGCTATTTGGTGGGAATAATATATACATTTATCCAGACAAGAGCAGGCTTTATACCCCTAAGGCTCATGACCTCCCCTGCTTTTGATTAGGTTTTTATTACCAGGTATGTATTCCCTCCCATGCAGCGGGCCTTCATTCCAATTATAGAGCGGTTGGTTTCCCCCAGAGCAGACATGCCACTATTGCACTCGTTCAGTCATTTGGCCTGTCTGGCCGAGCTTGAGGCTTCCAGTGTCCACTGTTTTCACCCTTGATGACTTCTGTTTCCCATGGGGCTGCATGCAGTGCAGTTTTTTCCAAATTTCAGTTGCCCAGCCCTTGCTTTTCTTTTGTTGTTTTGTTTGGCCTGAGTGTGCCTGTGTGCGTGTACGTGGGAGAGAGGTTGCGACAGAGAAGAGAGAGAGAGAGAGTCTCACTGCATGGTTCACACCACACTACCCTACTTTAATTCCTGAGATTACAGACAACGTGACACTGCCCCCGGGTATATAGCATATTTTAAATGTTGTTTACAGTAGCGGCAATAACATGTATTTGTGTCATTCGTGGTACGGTGATAAGTGAAATCTTTGTCATGCGCCTCAGGCAGCATGTTGGATAGATGACAGTTTTCCTATCAAGGGCCATCTTTCGGTTGGTATGTATTTTGGGGACTGGATGGATCGTCTCCTTTGACATCAAATATCACGTGCCGAAGGCCCGCGTGAATGTGAGAGCAAACCAAACGGTCATCCGGGCTCCTCAGCCCCTGTGCTAGGGCAAAGCGCGTTAACGGGGTATGAAGCGTTTCTGCACCCATTTCTTTCTTCTACTTCCTCAGCATCTCTTAAGTTGCCAATGACAAAAGCCAGCCTGTGTGCCTCTGTCTTCCTCTGGTGTCTCACAGGCAGCCTGCCGCCTGGGGGCTTGGATACTTCCCTTGCATTTCCTGGTATCCTGGGGTGCTGCTTCAGCCCAGTTAAAATCAAGAAATGATACTGTGGGGCTGAGGGATGGCTTAGCCGTTAAGGTATTTGCCTGCAAAGCCAAAGGATCCCGGTTCAATTCCCCAGGACCCATGTCAGCCAGATGCACAAGGGGGTGCACGCATCTGGAGTTCGTTTGCAGTGGCTGGAGGCCCTGCCACTCCCATGCTTTCTCTCTCTCTCTCTTTCTCTCAAATAAATAAAATATATATATTTTAAAAAGCGATACAGTTAAAATGACTTTTTTTTTTCTTGGTTTCTTGGTTTTTCGAGGTAGGGTCTCACTCTAGCTCAGGCTGACCTGGAATTCACTATGGAGTCTCAGAGTGGCCTTGAACTCATGGCGATCCTCCTACCTCTGCCTCCCGAGTGCTGGGATTAAAAGCATGCGCCACCACGCCCGGCTCAGTTAAAAAGACTTTAAGAGCCAGGAGAGAGCCCCTAAGTGGGGCTGCAATTGGACACTAAAGAGAAATGGCCCAGTGAGTGAGGTTGTGTTTGTTTGTTTGCTACTGACCTGTAAATTCTGTACTATTTCAAAGTTACTGGCTAAGAAATGGATGGAAATGGTGCAATGGATTTTTTTTCCTTCTTACTCTTATGTGTGATGCCGTATTTAAAATAATTCAGATGTGAAGTATATTTCTAGCAAACCACGCTGTGGTTGCTATTAAACGTATTGATGGTGAATTCATCATCCTTGCTTTTAACATGTGATGTTGCTGACGCGGTATTTTTTTTTTTTTTATTAAACTCCATGGTGAGGCTTTCTTAAAATTCACATCTTCCATCTGCCCCTTAATGCTGTAAGTGACTTCAGGTTAGGACATCATTTAGCAAATTAATTTACCATGACGATGTTTTATGGTAAAGGTTTGCAAAAGCACTAGAGAAACCATACTTAACTTTTTAATATATATTATATATGTTTAATATATATTATAATTATATAATATAAATTATATTTAATGTATATTATAATTAAATATATAAGTATATATTTAATATATATATTTTTGATATGTTATGATTTTCAATTAATTTCTTATTTTTCTTGATGAAAGTCCAGATAAATAAAGGCTACTATTGTGCCTAATAACTCAATTCTTTGCTTTTGCAAAGCCAGAGCAAGGCTGAAAGGAAATCCATCTCAAAGCTATTAAGAAAAGCCAAATAGAAAAGGAGTATAAAAATGAAATGAACTACGGTGAAAGGGCCAGACCCTCCTTCAGCCTCCTCTACATCACCCTAGCTATCGGGATGGAACAAAGATTTAGAGTTCCAAGCAGAACTCAAGAGCAGAAAGAAATGATGTAGGATGGTCTGAGAAAGGAATCAATTTATCCTGTGTTCTCAGGAGATGCACGGAGAAAAAAAAAAAAGGAATTATGTGGCAATAACCTATCCTAAACCAGAAAGAATATGACCCACCCCAAACCGTCCCCGTGTCCCCTGCTTGAAGGCAACTCAAATGCAGCCCTCTCTCCCACTCTTCTGCCTTCTGCTCATATGCACAAGAGGGCCAGGTAACACAAGCCACCTGTGTACCCCGTCCTTAAGATTCAAAGGACTGGCTGTGTTCCCCATCAACTGGATGGGGTGCTTTTGTCCTTCCAAGATAAGAATCATATGTGGGCTACAGCAGATGGCTTAGCAGTTAAGGCATTTGCCTCCAAAGCCAAAGGACCCCGGTTTGATTCCTCAGGACCCACGTTAGCCAGATGTACAAGGAGGTGCATGCATCTGGAGTTCGTTTGCAGTGGCTGGAGGCCCTGGTGCGCCCATTCTCTCTCTCTTTCTCACTCTCTCTCTCTACCTCTTTTTCTTTCTTTCTCTCCCTCTCTCAAATAAACAAATATAAGGAATCATGTGTAGGAACGAAGGTCTTTTACTGTTGGCGGTCCTGGGATCTGAAGTGCCCGAGGCTTCAGGCTTGGGGAACCCTCTCAGAGGTGTTATAGCTCTAAGCCTTGACGACTAGGGGTCTGTTGCTGCAGGGTTTACAAGCCAGAGACCTAAGGCTCTGGCTGGGGCTTTCTTTATCACCTGGGCTGTAACCACCGTGGCCCTGGCACTTGTACACACCCCTGCAATCTCCAGCTGCCAGCAGCAGCACTGGTGGCGGGCAATGCCTGCATTACAGCTTCTGTATGGGCCCTGGATGTGGAGACCCTCCTCTCCTACGAGTGGTGAGTGGTACGGAGCTGAGCCTCTGCGGGGGTCAGGATCCTTTGCCCTTGACAGAGGCTTGCGCTGTAGCTCCTGGACTTCTTGTGCCCGGACCCGTGTGCCTGAAAGCTTGGCAGCTCCGTGGCACTCTTCCAACACCTGGCACCTATAGGTTCTCAATTTCAGTTCCTTGCAGCCTTCATCATTCCCACCTCCACCCCTCCGTGGCCCCTGGTGCTGTGACAGCTGCCACACCACCGTCATTACCGCAGCTCACACATTCACCGTAGTGCCGCATGCCTACTTCTGCTCTGTTAGCGATGAAGACCGACAGTAGGAGGAGAAAAAAACAAACAAAAAAAAAAAAACAAAAGACCACTCAAGACAAGTGCTTTAATGGGCCTAATGTTGCAAAACTAAGGGACAGCATAGAGGGTGTTTCCTGACTCAAAAAAAAAAAAAAAAAAAAAAAGAGGGGGACTGGAGAGATGGCTTAGCGGTTAAGGCACATGCCTGTGAAGCCTAAGGACCCAGGTTCCATTCCCCAGTACCCACACAAGCCAGATGCACAAGGTGGCACACGCATCTGGAGTTCGTTTGCAGTGGCTACAAGCCCTGGCACGCCTATTCTCATTCTCTCTCTCCCTCCCTCTCTGACTGTAATAAGAAAAAAGGTGTGGGGGGGGGGGCCTGGAGGGATTGCTTAGTGGTTCAACTGTTTGCCTGCAAAACTAAAGGACCCAAGTTTGATGCCCCAGGATCCATGTTAGCCAGATGCACAAGGGGCCGCATGTGTCTGGAGTTCATTTACAGTGGCAGGAGGCTCTGGCCTGCCCACTTTCTCTCTCTCTGCTTGCAAATAAATAAAGAAATACATGTTTTTTAAGTGACTTGAGGAGGACTTAAGGGAATGGTATTGTATATAGGTAAGTGGATGAACAGATTACTGGGGGGTGGAATGGCCTAAGTGAGGTCAGGGGAAGAGACTGAGTAAAGGAAGGGTGGGGAGAGGGGTAATCAAAATTAAAGGTGGTATAAATAAGCCATAGAGAAACCTGCTTTTTTGGAGCCGGGCGTGGTGGTGCATGCCTTTAATCCCAGCACTCGGGAGGCAGAGGAGGGAGGATCATTGTGAGTTTGAGGCCACCCTGAGAATACAGAGTGAATTCCAGGTCAGCCTGAGCTAGAGTACAACCCTACCTCAAAAAATCAAAAAAATAAAATAAAATAAATAAAAAGGAAAGAAACCTACTTTCTTGGACAATGACACACCCAGAAGCCATAGATTTTTACTAGAAAATTTTCAGTGCCAGGGATGGGATACCTTCCAGTGAGTTGCTGGCCAGGGAGGTCCCTAATGCCCTGAAAACGTTACAGGTCACTGCCAACAGGTCAAGCTCTTGGTTTCTCACCACGAATAGATGGTAAGGCCCTACTGCTGAAGACTCCATATCCTTGGGCTGCAAGGTCACTGAGAAATCAAGCTGGGGCTGAGCTGAAAACCTCCTCCATGTAGACCAGCTGACAGAAAGCTGGAAAAAGCTATGCTGCGTGCAGTTCAATGGGACAAAGAAGTCAGCAGTGGAGATAAACAACAGTGGACACTGCATGCCCTGAGTTTGGCTAACCAGGCCAAATGAGCCAATAGGTGCAACAGTGACATGTTTGTTATGGAGAAAACAACTGCACTCTAATTGGACTGGAGGCCCGCTCCATGGGAAGGAATGCATGCCTGGTACTGAAAACCTAGTCACAAGCTTATGGGGGGGGGGGAGGGAGGGAGTTCATGAGCCCTAGGGGTGTAACACCTGCTGGTGTCTGGCTAAATGCATATATTATGCTCACCAAACTGCTCTGTAAGCACTTCCCTTAATGTTCATACCCATATATGAGTGCTACTCTCACTTTCGGTTAGAGAAGCTTCTCTTTTCACATGGCAGTGACCTTGGGATGACTCAGAAGGCATCATGGTGCTGAGAAGAAGTGACAGAGGAGTGCTCAACACTGCAATATCTCTATCACACCTTCCAAGGCTCAGGGTCCATTGTGGAAGAGGTGATGGAAAGAATGTAAGAGCCAAGGGAAAGGTAGGACTCCTTACAACGTGCTCCTCCAGACACAAAATGGCCTGGATATCCATGACCTCATAGTGCCTGACACTACCTACACAAGACCGTCATAAGAGGAGGAAAAGATCATGACAACAAAATAAAAGAGAGACTGATTGAGAGGGGAAGGGATATGATGGAGGAGTGGATTTACGAAGGGGAAAGTGGGGGAGGGGAGAAAATGATCATAATTTATTGTCTATAATTATGGAAGTTGTAAATTAACAAAAGAGTTCGAAATTAAAAAAAAAAAAAGAATGAAATACGGAGCTGGGCATAGTGGTGCATGCCTTTAACCCCGGTACTTGGGAGGCTGAGGTAGATGGATCCCGTGAGTTGAAGTGAGTTGAGGGCTGCAGAGATGATGCAGCAGTTAAGGTACTTTCCTGCAAAGCCTAAGGCCCTAGAGCCTACGTAAAGCCAGATGCACAGAGAGGCGCAAGCACCTGGAGTTCGTCTGCAGTGGCTGGAGGCCCTAGTGTACCCTTTCTCTCTGTCTCTCTATCTCTGCTTGCAAATAAACAAAATAAAAAATCCTTTAGTAAGTTGAAGCCGGGCGTGGTGGCGCACGCCTTTAATCCCAGCACTCGGGAGGCAGAGGTAGGAGGATCGCCGTGAGTTCGAGGCCACCCTGCAGGATGGGGTTGCGTGACAAAGGGGCTGTATCACTTTGGCATAAGTCTTAGGTCTTTAAGATCTTCAAAACAGTGGCGGTCTGTGTTTGCACCAATCACAGGCCTTCTTCTGGACCACCATGTATACAGTGTTCTCCCTTTGGCCAGAGTGAGAATAGCTCAGGGTAAGCAGGGTTGTCTAAACTTCACCCAAGCTCGTGTTATTTAGGTCTAGTGCCGCTTTCCAAGGCCGGCGACGGCTGTCTGGTGTGATCAAGAGGAGAGCGTGTCTTCAGCCGTAGCTGCAGTGGTCCTCTGTAGTCGCTAGAGTGTCCTCACACAGCGAGCTTGCTCCGCGGGCAGTCTTAACAAGAGACTGTTGACCCGATGGCTCGCTGCTCAAGGCTGCCAGGCATGAGGGAAAGGCCTGTCAGGTGACCTGCTCTTGATAGTTTTTTCTTTTTTTAAATAATTGTTTTCTTTGTGTTTTAAAATTTTTTTATTTTTATTTATTTATTTGAGAGCGACAGACAGAGAAATAGGCAGAAAAAGAGACAGAATGAATGCGCCAGGGCCTCCAGCCACTGCAAACGAACTCCAGACACGTTTGCCCCCTTGTGCATCTGGCTAACATGGGTCCTGGGGAAAGGAGCCTCAACTGGGAGTCCTTGGGCTTCACAGGCAAGTGCTTAACCACTAAGCCATCTCTCCAGCCTTCTCTGTGTTTTTGTGTCAGGCTTCTTTCACTGAGCATGTTTCCAGGGTTCAGCCATGCTATGGCACATCCTCCTTTCTTATGTCTGAAAAGTTTAAAAAGTGCTCCCTTGGGCTGGAGAGATGGCTTAGCGGTTAAGCACTTGCCCGTGAAGCCCAAGAATGCTGGTTTGAGGCTCGATTCCCCAGGATCCACACTAGCCAGATGCACAAGGGGGCGCACACGTCTGGAGTTCGTTTGCAGTGGCTGGAGGCCCTGGCGTGCCCATTCTCTCTCTCTCTATCTGTCTCTTTCCCTCTCTGTCAGTCTGTCACTCTCAAATGAATATAAATAAAAATAAGCAAAAATTTAAAACAAAAGTGCTCCCTTGTGTGTCCACACAGTATTTTATATATCAAGTCATCATCACTTGATGAACACTTGGGTTTTGTTTCTACTTTGTAGCTGTTATGAATAATGTCCCTGTGAACATTTGTGTAAGTTTTTGTGTAGATGGTATATCTTTAATTTTTTATTTTTTTTTTATTTACTGTAGGTATGTGTAAAGGAATAGAAATGCTGGGTCCCATGTTAGCCATGTTTAGCCTTTCGAAGAACTGTCAATCTTTTCTTTCTTTCTTTCTTTCTTTCTTTCTTTCTTTCTTTCTTTCTCTCTTTCTTTCTTTCTTTCTTTCTTTCTTTCTTTCTTTCTTTCTTATTTATTTAGGTTTTTCATGGTAGAATCTTACTCTAGCCCAGGCTGACCTGGAATTCTCTATGTAGCCTCAGAGTGGCCTCGAACTCACGGTGATCCTCCTACCTCTGCCTCCCGAGTGCTGGGATTAAAGGCATGTGCCACCACGCCTGGCTCTGTCAAGCTTTTCTAAGGAATATTCCACTTTTCACTGCCACTAGCAATGTGTGGGGTTTCCACTTTTTCTACATCTTTGACAAAGTTTGATAGTATCTGCCTCTCTATCACAGTCATCCTAGTGGACATGAAATGGTATCTTATAATATTTTAATCATGCTTTTATTGTATTTGTTTTTGAGGTAGGGTTTCAGTTTAGCTCAGGTTGTCCTGGAATTCACTATGTAGCTCTCAGGGTGGCCTTGAACTCATGGTGATCCTCCTACCTCTGCCTCCTGAGTGCTGGGATTAAAGGTGTGCGCCACCACGCCTGGTTCATTAGGGTTTTTTATTTATTTGAGAGATAGAGAGAAAGAGGCAGATAGAAAGAAAGAAGGAGGGGGCATGCCAGAGCCTCCAGCCAAACAAACTCCAAGCCAGGAGTGGTGGCACATTCATTTAATCCAAGCACTTGGGAGGCAGAGGTAGGAGGATCATTGTGAGTTTGAGGCCAGCCTGAGACTACATAGTAAATTCCAGGTCAGCCTGGGCTACAGTGAAACTCTACCTCAAAAAAAAAAAAAAAAAAAAAGAAAGAAAGAAAGAAAGAAAAAAAAGAACTCCAGATGATGCACCACTTTGTGCATCTGGCTTCCGTGGGTCCTGGAGAATCAAACTTGGGCCCTTTGGCTTTCCAGGCAAGCATCTTAAGTGCTACACCATCTCTCTAGCCCAGATTCAGTTTTATTCAAGCTTGTTACTTTGCTGGAGCAGGTGTTGCTGGGGGTGGATCTGAATTCCAGCCTAAGATAAGCAAAGTGTGTGAGTTTTGCCTGGTGTTCCTGGAGTGTGCTTACTTGGTCTTGAAGTGGTTGTTTTTCTCTCTGTGTGTGAATCTGTGGATGTGTTCCAGCTTCTTCTACCATTATGGAACTTCTCTGTCTGTAAACGTTAATAAATCCCTTCCTCCCATAAACCACATCTTGTCTGGAGGTTCATCCCAGAAACCTGAAGCTGTCTATTACAGAGTTGGTCCCAGGGTGTGGGTAGTTGCCGAGATGAATCTGACCATGTGTGTTTTGGTCTTTCGGAATTTATGTGCTGTAGGAATGGGAAACTTGGTGTTTGCAAGTGAAGATGTCTTCTGGACCAGTGAGCCATATATTATGGACTATTGTGATGAGAGTTTGCAAATGCTAAGTGCAGAGAGAATTGTGTTATGAACTTTCTACGGGGAAGGAAAGGCTGCAGAGGACTTTGTTGGAATTGCACTCCTGGCATAATGGCTGGCTGCATTCTGTTGCCTACGCCCAGACAGCTTGGTCAAGGTTAAATTTGTAACGGACTGATGTGCTTGACTAAAGATATGAGACTGAGAGATATAAGACTTAAAATTGGACAAACTTAACCAAGTTTAAAATTTACTGGCACAGAGACTAGCTTTGGGTTACTGAAGCTGTTATTATCAAATACCTTAGCATTTGAAAAGAAGATGGCCCAACTGCTTTACACTGAAACAGTGCAGAGAACTCCTGGGATGGTTCTGCCCCAGAAAGACTGAATGGTAGGAATGCAAACTCTTCTGAAAGGAGATCTGAAAAGAAGGAACCTGTTCCTCAGAGTCACTGATTTATTTTGTCCCTGAATTAAGAACATTGCTGTGTGCTGCATGCCTGGTATTGACTGCAGAACTATGAAAAAATATGTGGAGTGGATCGTGAAGTGCACATGGTTCCAAGAGATGCTGCTGGGATGTGGCATGAGGCAGGGCATGATGACCCTGAGGAAGAGGCTGGCAAAGCCATTGGAAGATGGACTGTGGTTTGCATGGAGAGCCAAAGATGTTTTGGATATACCAGGACTGTGCAAGGGCTACCATGGAGCGCTATTGGCTCAGGATAGAAGTTTACCCTGGCTACTCAGCCCAGCTAGAGGGGTGGAATTGGAAAATCAGGAGACTGTCAGTGACTGGTTATGATATCAGACTTGAACTGGGGGTGTTTGATGTTTGTTTGATGGTTTTTGAGTTTGCATTGTTCCAATCTCTCCTAGCTATGCCTTATAGCAGCTGAAAATGTTTATTCTGTGCCATTATATGTTGAAAGCATATAACTTGTTTTTATTTTACAGGACTCACAGCTATGAGACTGTCTTAAATCTCAGATGAGACTTGGGACTTTGGAACTATCTTAAACCGGTCAAGACTGTGGGGACATTTAAATTTGGACTAAACACAATGTACAGTGTGAGATATCTATGAGTCTATTGGGGGCCAGGGGCAGAATGTAGTTGTTTGAATGGGTGTCCCCCAAAAGATTCAGGAGTATTATTCAAGCTTGTAACTTAGGTGGATCTGAACTCCAACCTAAGATAAGCAAAGGGTTTGAGCTCTGCCTGGGGGTCCTGGAGCGTGCTCGCTTGGGCTGGTGGTGGCCTTTCTCTCTGCATGCACCTGTGAAAGGAGGCCAGCTTCTTCTGCCATTATGCAGCTTTCCCTCGATCTGTAAGCTCCAGTACATCCCTTCCTCCCATAAACTGTGTCTGGTCTGGAGGGTCATCCCCAGAAACCTGAGGCTGACTACAATACCTATGCTTCAGTGTCTCTCCTTCACCGGAGACTGTTGATTGATTCACCAAAACACTTCTTTGTTCACCTTGCAATTCTGGAAAAATTTAAAAAAATTTCAATTTACCTGGGTGTAGTGGTGCACGCCTTTAATCCCAGCACTCAGGAGGCAGAGGTAGGAGGATCGCTGTGAGATTGAGGCCACCCTGAGACTACATCGTCAACTTCAGGTCAGCCTGGGCTACAGTGAGACCTTACCTCGAAACCCTCCCCCCCACAAAAGAAATTCATTTATTGAGAGAGAGAAAGAGGCAGGTATGAGTGGATATGTCAGGGCCATCAGCTGCTGCAAATGAACTCCAGACACATGCCCCACCTTGTGCATCTGGCTCGTTAGGTGGGTCCTGGAGAATTGAACCTGGGTCCTTTGGCTTTGAAGGCAAGTACCTTAACTGCCAAACCATCTCTCCAGCCCTGGAAATGTTGTTTGTATTCTTTCACTAAACAGCCTCAGTCACAGAGACATAGAACAGGTGCTGGGAACAAGGACATTAGAGAATTTGGGGGCTTAGGGTCTAGCTCCAGTGATTGTCAGCTATGGAAACCAGAGCTAACTAGTTAACCTTCATGAGCCTTGTCTGCCTTGTTTACAAAGAGAGATAATAACAGATATGTTAGGTAATTATTATGTGGCTCAAACTACATCCTGGATGAGAAACAATAGGACAGTGCACATGGAAATTGTTCAATAAACACCCATTTCCTCTGCACCCTCCCATCCCTCCCAATCCTATCCGCAGTAATCTGCCTTGACCATGCATCCTAGTTACAAGCGCTGCTTAGTAGTTTTATGAGGAAGATGGAGCAAGGCTGCTGTATGTTTGGTTTAAGTAATAAGTCTTTCAAATGAATATTACGTTAGAATGAGAAGTCAGTGTAAATCAGGGGACAGACGGGAAGGCCTTGCCTAAATCCAATTTGAAAAGTAGAGAGCTGTTGGCTTTAGAGAGAGGTCAGAGACGAAGTTGCCGCTGGGAGGGCAGAACAGACCACGAGGGATGCCTGGGCTCTGCTGGTTTCCCCAGAGGACTCTTTTTTTGGGGGTTATGACCACATAGGCATAAAATGTTTTTGAAGTGAAGCTGATGTTTATTTCAGATGACCTATTTCTAGGGGCAGTCTGGGCTTTAGACTAGAAGAAACCGTGTCCACCACAGGCTGAAGGGCTAATCGTGAGGGTGGCTGGCTGGAATGCTGGTGTGGCCCAGGAAGACAGCTAACCGTGGCAGCTGTCTTGATCCAACAGAACATTTTAGAGAAAGCTTCCCATCCTGGAGGGGGCGCGGGGGACTTAAAATAAAAGCATGAAATTCAGCGAAGATTTTTGTAACATGGTTGTCAGGCGGTTGAGTTGACGTCTGTGTGATTAACTAATGGGAATTGAATCTGATTTTGGAATCATTTACCAGCAGGACAATACAACTTGCTGCGACTTTAGTGTTAAAACCTCCGTGTTTACATAGTGCTTGAAATTCCTTTTGCAGAGAAATTAAATTATGTCCTTCTACAGATTCCTCAGTGAAAACTCAAGTGACAAACTTGGAAGAGTTAGTCAACTGTCATCTTTTTTTTTTTTTTTCCTGCTTTTTGGGTAGGGTCTCGCTCTAGCCCAATCTGACCTGGAATTTACTCTGTAGTCTCAGGGTGGCCTCGAACTCACAGTGATCCCCCTACCTCTGCCTCCCGAGTGCTGGGATGAAAGGCGTGCGCCACCACGCCCGGCAACTGTCATCTTTATTAATGTGTAAACTATTGAGTTCAAGGCCTTTGTGAGAAAGAGTTCATTAGTGAGCACAGGGAATTGATGATAAGGGAATCATATTCATACATAAGGAACATTATGAATAGCAAAACAGAATGCTTAAAGCCTGAGGACACAGCAGTTAACTGTGTGTGTGTGTGTGTGTGTGTGTGTGTGTGTGTACATGTATGTGACCTCACTGGTCTACAGCAGGGTGCACTCATCTACAGTGACCAGAGGGAAAAGCTAGTTACCCTCCTCATAGCTTACTTCCGGATCTCCCTCAAGAACCAGTCCTGCTGGGTTTTATTCAGTCAACATCATTTAGTGAGCATTACTATAGGGCAGGCTGTGTGGGTATATGCTGGGGTGTTGGATAACAAAGCAGGACCTCGATTATGCTGATCTTTAAAAAAATATTTTATGGGCTGGAGAGATGGCTTAGCAGTTAAGCGCTTGCCTGTGAAGCCTAAGGGTAGCCTTGAACTCATGGTGATCCTCCTACCTCTGCCTCCCAAGTGCTGGGACTAAAGGCGTGCACCACCATACCCGGCTTATGCACCACCTTTTGCATCTGGCTTACGTGGGTCCTGGTAATTGAACCTGGGTCCTTCAGCTTTGCAAGTAAGTGCATTAACCACTAACCCATCTCTTCAGCCCTCCAAACTCTTTTTTTAAAAATATTTATTTATTTATTTGAGAGAGAGAGAAAGTTATAGAAATAGGCAGGGAGAGAGAGAGAGAGAGAAAGAGAAAGAGAGAGAATGGGCACATCAGGGCCTCCAGCCACTGCAAACAAACTCCAGACACATGCGCCCCTTTGTGCATCTGGCTTAAGTGGGTCCTGGGGAGTCTAACCTGGGTCCTTTGGCTTTGCAGGAAAGTAAGTGCCTTAACCACTAAGCCATCTCTCCAGCCCTCCAAACTCTTTTGAATTGTATTTTTCAACTAGCTAACAAAGAAGTTAGTTTTTTTTGTTTGTTTGTTTTGAAGTATTTAGTGCTCAATGACATGTCTCTACCACTCCCTCGAAGGCTCAAGAAACAATGCAGAAGAAGAAACAGGAAGGATGGAGAAGCCACACGCTGGGGAGGAATGCCATCTCCCGGACATCAGAGGGCTGTTGCGTTCATGACTTCACAGCGACTGTCGAATCTGCACAAGACCTACACAGTATTGGTCCTATCAAAATTCTGTCACGGATGATGGAGAGGCCATGAGGGGACATCCCTCTCTGAGGAGCTATTGGCAATTAATGGTGGCTGAGGAAGTGGGAGGTATTTTCCGCAGTGGCGTAGCCACTGGTAGGACCCACGTGATCCCCTAACCATAACTATGCAGGCAGCGCTGATTAAATCCAGTGGGTCACACTCACACGCACATAACAGAGACATAGAAGTAGAAGATGGAATAGTTGGGAAGGAGGGGATTTAGTGGATGGGACATGGGGAAAAGGGCACAAAGAAGACGATAACAGGATGGGATTTTGATCAAAATTTATTACATACTTGTATACAAGTTGTCAACAAAAAAATAAGTTAAGGAACTGGAGAGATGGCTTAGCGGTTAAGCGCTTGCCTGTGAAGCCTAAGGACACTGGTTCGAGGCTCGATTCCCCAGGACCCACGTTAGCCAGATGCACAAGGTGGCGCACGCACCTGGAGTTCGTTTGCAGTGGCTGGAGGCCCTGGCGCACCCATTCTCTCTCTCTCTCTATCTGCCTCTTTCTTTCTCTGTCTGTCTGTTGCTCTCAAATAAATAAATAAAAATAAACAACAACAATAAAAATAAGTTAGTGGTCTGAGGAAATGGCTCAATGGGTTAGAGCACTTGCCACACAAAAATGAAGGCCCAAGACTGCCTGAGTTTGATTCCCCAACACTCCTGTAAGCCACTGGGCATGGCCACACATGCCTGTAACCCAGTTCTGCAGCGAATGAAGACTAGAGAATCGCTGGGGCTCACTGACCAAAAAATGGCAGCTCTTGGTTGAATGAGAGACTCCATTAAGAAAACATATGGGGGCTGGAGGGACGTCTTAGTGGTTAAGACACTTGCCTGCAAGGCCTAAGGATCCAGGTTCGATTCCCCAGGACCCACATAAGCCAGATGCACAGAGTGGCGCATGTGTCTGGAGTTGTTTTTTGCAGTGGTTGGAGGCCCTGGTGCACCCATTCTCTCTGTCTCTCTTTCTCTGACTCTCTCTCAAATAAATATATATTTTTTAAAAAGCTGCAAATTCTAAAAAAAAAAAAAGAGAGAAAAGGAAACACATGCATAAACAAAGACATTTGCCATTCTCCTCTGGGCTCAGCACACATGCATCAGTGCATATACATGCATATGCTACACATCACATCACAGCTACGCCACACTACACATATTCTACACACACACACACACACACACACACACACACACACACACTTTTATTTTTGTTCCAGGTAGGGTCTCACTCTAGCCCAGGCTGACCTGGAATTCTGTAGCTCAGGGCTTGGCCTCAAACTCATGGGGATCCTCCTGGTCCCCTGAGCCCTGGGATTAAAATCATGTGCCACCACATCTGATGAAAAGAAAACTCATTACTTTTTATTGATTTGCAAGTGGTGGCGGGGGAGATGGGTGCTCCAGGGCCTCTTGCCACTGCTGCGTGCGCCGTTTTGCGCATCTGGCCTTATGTGTGTACTGGGGAATTGAACCCAGGCCACCAGGCTTTGCAAACAAGTGTTTTTAAGCCACATCCCCAGCCCCCCACATACACATACAAGTTTTTTTTGTTTTTTTTTTTTTTTTTCCCCTAGGTAGGGTCTCTCTCTGTCCCAGGCTGACCTGGAATTCACTATGTAGTCTCAGGGTGGCCTCGAACTCATGGCGATCCTCCTACCTCTGCCTCCCAAGTGCTAGGATTAAAGGCGTGTGCCACCACGCCCGGCTTACCACATACAATTTTTTTTAATGAACTTATTTTTTCCAGAGTGCTCACCTAGAATGGAATGTATACATAATGTGCCCTCATTAAATCCTAATAATAATTATCATTATTTTAAAATATTTTTATTTATTTATTTGAGAGAGGGAAGGAGGGAGAGAAAGAGAGAGAGGGCTTCCAACCACTGCAAACTCCAGACACATGAGCCACCCTGTGCATCTGGCTTACGTGGGTACTGGGGAATAGAACCTGGGTCCTTAGGCTTTGCAGGCAAGCACCTTAACCGCTAAGCCATCTCTCCAGCCCAATCCTAATTATTATTATAATGTGGTTTCACAGGCATGGCATGGGGATAGGAACAGAGATGAGATTACAGTGAGCCAGGGAGCTGGAGAACTGGGGAAACCACTGTAGAAAATTCTGCTGCCAGACAGCGAGAGAGAGAGAGAGAGAGAGAGAGAGAGATAAAATAAGGGACAATAACATGAAGAGAAGCTCAACAGAAGACAGATAAAATAAACCTGGCCTGTTTATAAGCTGTGCAGACAGTTGTAAGAAAGGAAAGAGACTAATAATTGACTGAGCAGGGCCTTTCAGAAGAGAGAAATAGAATTCTGGAATGGGTGCTGGAGTAAGCTTTCAAACGGTAAACAAACAACTCCAGCCTCTCCAGTGGAAATAGAAGTAAGGTCGTAATAAGATAAGTACAGTAAGATAGCGAAATTTTTGTCACAGGGTCAGAAACTGGGCAGACGAGCCAGGACGGGCTGCACCTCCAGAGATAAGCCTTAGACACTGGGCCGCACTTTGTAGAAGACTGTTTGCGGAGCTGAAGGTCATGGGTTAAGGGCAGGGGCTTGAATGCCTTCCTCGTATAAGAGGCAGGGCACAAGGTCACCGTCGAAGAGCAAACAAGACACTGTGTGACCCTCGTGACGGCATCTCAATCCCTCAAATCTTCAGTGAAGTTACAATAGTCCCTAAGTCGTTATTGTAATAGCACATCCTGTGGAAAATGTTAATGACCGCTAAGATGAGCTGCCACGGACTCTGGAGACAAAACACAAGTGCTTGCCCCAAGTAAGGCAGGATCCTCAGTATCAGTCAAGTTACTCTGCTCAAGACAATTCTTTTTGTTTGTTTTTGTTTTTATCGAGGTAAAGTCTCACTCTAGCCCAGGCTGACATGGAACTCACTGTGTAGTCTCAGGGTGGCCTCGAACTCTCGGGCGATCCTCCTCCTACCTCTGCCTCCCCAGGGCTGGGATTAAAGACATGCACCACCACGCCCAGATATGACTACTCTTTCTTACCATACATGTGTAGTTAGTTTCACAAGTGACAGGTCCATATTAATATGTAAGGGATGAAATAAAAACAACTCAATAAGTGAAATTCATCTTTTGTCCCATTTTCCCACAACAATGTTATTTGTGTAAAGCGAGGCACACCTTGGCCAAAAATTTACACTAGGATTATATGCATATATAAAGATATTTATGCCACACCAGGGGTGAAGAGATGGCTCAGCAGTTAAGGCACTTGCCTTCAAAGCCTAAGGACTGGAGTTCAATTTCCCAGTACCCACATAAAGCCAGATGCACAAAGTGGCTCATGCACCTGGAGTCTGTTTGCAGTGGCTGGAGGCTCGGGGCTGGCCATTCTCTCTGTCTCTCTTTCTTTGTATACATACACACACACACACACACACACACACACGATATTTATGGCTATATATATGATATTAGGGCTTAATGGTTAAGGCGCATGCCTGCGAAGCCTAAAGACCCAGGTTCGATTCTCCAGGTCCTACATGAGCCACATGCACATGGTGGCGTATGCATCTGGAGTTCCTTTGCAGTGGCTAGAGGCCCTGGTCCGCCTATTCTCACTCTCTCTCTCTCTCTCTCTCTCTCTGACTGTAATAAATAAATAAAAATAAAATCTTTAAAAAGAGATATTTATGCCACACATGCTGTGAAAGAATGGTGACAACAATCTTCTTGCCTCCCAGCAGAGCAAATACCAGAAGTGCTGCCACCCCCATACTGCAGGTGGGAATCAATATCCTGGTGAAGCTGAATCACTTTTTAAAAATATATTTATTTATGGGCTGGAGAGATGGCTTAGCAGGTTAAGCGCTTGCCTATGAAGCCTAAGGACGCTGGTTCAAGGCTCAATTCCCCAGGACCCACGTTAGCCAGATGCACAAGGGGGCGCATGCGTCTGGAGTTCGTTTGCAGTGGCTGGAGGCCCTGGCGTGCCCATTTCTCTCTCTCTCTCTCTCTCTCTCTCTCTCTCTCTCTGCCTCTTTCTCTGTCTGTTGCTCTCAAATAAATAAATAAAAATAAAAACGAAAAAAATTAAAAAAATTTAAAAATATATTTATTTATTTATTTGAGAGAGAGAAAGAGGCAGAGAGAGAGAGAAAGAGAGAGTGGGCGTGCCAGGGCCTCCAGCCACTGCAAACGAACTCCACATGCATGCGCCCCCTTGTGCATCTGGCTTACGTGGGTCCTGGAGAGTCGAACCAGGATCCTCTGGCTTTGTAGGCCAACGCCTTAAAGGCTAAGCCATCCCTCCAGCCCCTGAATCACTTTCTTTAGGGGGCCTTTGTATTCCAGCGCCTCCCCGTTTCAGAGCATGTGCTGAAAATCATGTAAACTTCCAAACAAGAACAGTGAGCAAATGAGCTATCATCTGTTAATATTTATGGAGCCCTGGTGTCGTCCACATGCGACGGTGGGTGCTATAAATTATTAAAATAAAAATGTGCGGTGCACATTCCTGAACTTTAAAAAAAAAAAATCCCGTCATCTGGTCAGAAAGACCTAAACCTCAACACATTAAAAGTTTACAGGAATATTAGAGATAAATAAAGATTTGAGAAACAATGACAGGAAAAATCCCAAGCCGTATGTGAGGGGAGGGTGAGTAGAAAACACAATACCCTGGAGATCAGGGGAAAGGAGAGATCAGGAGAGATCAGAACGGGCTGGGGTTGTTGGGGAAGACTGCCTGCAGGGATGGGACTTGAACAGCCCTTGGAGAATGGACAGTGGATGGACAATCATTACTACTATACAACAGACCAAGGCTTACATGTGGGAGCAGCTCTGTGAATGTGGAACTTTGCAAGTCACCTGTTGCGGTCAGGTTTGCATTGCTGATAGAAATCACCTAACCAAGAGCAGCTTGTGGGGCTGAAAAAGAGGTTTATCTTGGCTTACAAGCTTGAGGGGGAAGCTCCAGGGGAAAACGAAGGCACGAGCAGAGGGTGGACATCACCCCCTGGCCAACATCAGGTGGCCTATAGCAACAGGAGAGTGTGCCAAACACTGGCAAGGGAGAGACTGGCTAAAACAGCCATAAGCCTGTCTTCAACAATACACCGCCTCCAGGAGGCTTTATTCCCAAATCTATCAGCTGGGGACCTAGCATTCAGAACACCTAAGTTTATGGGGGACACCTGGATCAAACCACCACCTTGCCATTCAGGAGGACTCTTTCAAATAACTCCCTTCGAGTAAGCGTCAAGAGGAAGAGGAGATGGGTGGGAGGAAGGCATAGATGGCTGGCTCTGGGGACAACTGGTTCTGTCTGCTGTTAGATTGTCCTTAGGAGTCCTGAGTGTCACAGCTCACAGCCTGACCCCTTTGAGTTGTAAATCTCCCCAGTGGTGACAAGAGAGGGCTCTCCAGCTGATGTCTGTGGTGGTTTCCATGTGAAGTGTCCCCCATGGCCTCACACCTGGTCTGCAGCTGGTGGAGCCCCGGGGGAGGCGGAGCTTTGCAGACGGTAGTGTGTCCCTGGCTTCCCATTGGGCGGTCGGGGTTAGCTCGCTCTTGCTTCTCTCTCTCTCCCCTCTGCTGATGCAGGAAGAGGTGAACCCCTTACTTTCTCTGCTTCTGCTTCCCTCCCTGTCACGAAGCTAACCCTCAAAGCTGTAAGCTGGGCTGGAGACATGGCCTGGATTTGATTCCCCAGGACCCACGTGGAGTCAGATACACACAAGGGCACATGTGTCTGGAGTTCCTTTGCAGTGGCAGGAGGTCCTGGTGGTCTCTCTCTCTCTCTCGATCTCTCTCATAAATAAATATTTTAAGCCGGGCATGGTGGCGCACGCCTTTAATCCCAGCACTTGGGAGGCAGAGGTAGGAGGATCACCGTGAGTTCGAGGCCACCCTCAGATTACATAGCTAATTCCAGGTCAGCCTGAGCTAGAGTGAGACCCTACCTCGAACAACCAATAAATAAATAAACAAATAAATAAATAAAAATAAAGATTTTTAAATCTGTAAGCTGGGCCTGGAGGGATGGCTTAGCAGTTAAGGCATTTGCCTGCAAAGCCTAACAACTTGAGTTTGAGTCCCGAGCACCCATGTAAAGCCAGATGCACAAGCTGGCACAAACATCTGGAGTTTATTTGCAGTGGCTGGAAGCCCTGGTGAGCCCATTCTCTCTCTGTGTCTCTCTCTATCTCTCTGTACTTGCAAATAAATAAGTATATTAAAAAAAATTGTAAAGGCTGGGTGTGGTGGCGCATGCCTTTAATCCCAGCACCTGGGAGGCAGAGGTAGGAGGATCACTGTGAGTTCAAGGCTACCCTGAGACTACATAGTGAATTCCAGGTCAGCCTGAGCTAGAGTGAGAAAACCTTATCTCAAAAAAAAAAAAAAAAATGGCCTGGATATCCATGACCTCACAGTGCCTGACACTACTACACAAAACCATCATAAGAGGAGGAAAAGATGATGACATCAAAATAAAAGAGAGACTGATTGAGATGAGGAGGGGATATGATGGAGAATGGAGTTTCAAAGGGGAAAGTGGGGGGGGAGGGTATTACCATGGAATATTTTTTATAATCATGGAAGTTGTCAATAAAAATTTGAAAAAAAAAAAACATTGTAAGCTTGCAATACATCTTTTTCTCCAATAAACTGTTTTTGGTTGAATGTTTTTGTGTCAGGTAATGAGTTATTCTGCTTTGCAACTCCTTAAAGTAAAAGTTCTATGTCCCGGGTCTTGCGAATTTCCCATAATGCCCACTTCAGAGTTTTTGGATGTGATCTGTGAGATTGGCAACATTGTGGCCTGGATTACAATCTTGGTGGAGTAGATTGTTACTGTCAATTCTTACTTAGAAATCTGGTGGGTAAAGGCTGTGAGATATAACTGTTTGGAGTCCTTGTTCATCTGAAATAGGCATTGGAAGGGGGTAGAAAGGCCATATAAGAGAAACCGTCACTACAGTCTCTGGATTCACTGGGTACCCTCCATATGACGCCTTAGTTTTTGGTTTTTTTTTTCTGCTTGTTTGTTTTTTGAGGCAGGGTCTTGCTCGCTCAAGCCCAGGCTGACCTGGAATTCACTTATGTAGTCTCAGGGTGGCCTCGAACTCAAGGCAATCCTCCTACCTCTGCCTCCGGAGTGCTGGGATTAAAGGCGTGCGCCACCACGCCCAGCTATGATGTCTTAGTTTTTATATTATCTAACAATGAGGTTACCTGACCTATAAGAAGAACTTATTTGTTGGTAAGATGCAAAAATTCAGCAATCCAAGGTTCTATGAAAAAATGATTGATTTTTAGTCTAATAGAAAATTGGAAATCTACTTTCCACTCCAAACACCTAGGGTTTCTATACTAAAATACACTTGAAGTACATAAATATTTTCAGGTATCAGAAGTTGAGAGAATATACAGAGGTAAGCTAAAATTGAAGTCTCATGAACAACCCATTACTTTCTGGTGTGGATTTTAACAAGTGCCACAATAGTTAAGCCGTCAGGTCTCTACATGTAAGATAATGTGATGGGCTTTGTACAGAGCACAGGTGAGGACACACATCACCCTTACCCGTGTACATCTTGGGCTATGAATGTCTAGAGAGTCAGCTTAGAAAATCTTTATCATATTCTACCTAAGTAGGTCCAATACTCTTATGATATATAAGCCATGAACCAAAACTCTCAATGAAATATTTATATGGATTTAGTGAATTCTACTGAACCCCTAACCAAGATAGCCATAAAAGAAAAAACAAAAAAAACTTCACAAGCCATCTCCATCACTCAGGACTCAATGCAAAAGAAACTTTAAATGTGTGGAACAATGCTCAAATAGAGAGAAAAGCGGGGGGCTGGGGAGATGGCTTAGCAGTTAAGGCATTTGCCTGCAAAACCAAAGGGCCTTGGGTCAATTCCCCAGGACCCACATAAGCCAGATGTGCAAGGGGCACATGTGTCTGGAGTTCATTTGCAGTGGCTGGAGGCCCTAGTGCACCCATTCTCTCTCTCTTTCTCTCTAGCTCTGTCAAATAAATAAATAAATAAAATTAAAAAAAAAAGAAACAAAGAGAGAAAAGAATATAACCTGTGAAGTAAGAACAAGACTTTGATTTTAAAGAGAAATATTAGGGCTGGGCATGGTGGCACACGCCTTTCATCCCAGCACCTGGGAGGCAGAGGTAGGAAGATCGCCGTGAGTTCAAGGCCACCCTGAGACTCCATAGTGAATTCCAGGTCAGTCTGGGCTAGAGTGAGACCCTACCTCAAAAAACAAACAAAAAAAAAAAAAAAAAGAAAGAAAGAAAGAAAGAAGAAACATTAGGGATGGAGGGATGGCTTAGCGATTAAGGCACTTGTCCTCAAAGCCAAAGGACCCGGGTTCGATTCCCCAGGACCCATGTAAGCCAGATGCACAAGGTGGGACATGCATCTGGAGTTTGTTCGCAGTGGCTACAGGCCCTGGCGTGCTCATTCTTCCCCCCCTCCCTGTCTCTATAGATCTCAAATAAATAAATAAATAAATAATATTAATACAGTGAATTATGTCTTCCAAAGTTGTACCTTGCTGGCCACAACATATTTCTCACTTGTTATGGTTCGGCTATGAAGTGTCCCTCCAAACAAGCTCACGTATTGAAGGGTTGCATCTCTACTTCGAGAGATTTTCTTTTTAGAAATGTGAGGGAGTTGCATACAGCTGGAGGAAGTAGGTCTGAAGGGTATTGTCCCCTGTGTGCTGCCCACCCACCATGAGGTGACTAGCCTGCCACGTGGTCTTGCTGCCGTGATGTCTTCTGTGGGCCCAGAATCAACAGAGCCCAGGGCTTTGGACTTTGAAACCTCTGAAACTATGAGCTTAAGTAACTCTTTCTTGAGATGGAGAGATGGCTCAGAGATTAAGACACTTGCCTGGAAAGCCTAACGACCCAGGTTTGATTCCCTGATGCCCACGTAAAGCACAAATGCACAAAGTGGCACATGCATTCTGGAAGTCACTTGCAGTGGCAGGAGGCCCTGGTGTACTCATTCTCTCCGCCTCCCCTCACCACCCCCCACCTCCCGTGTGTAAATAAATAAATAAATAAATAAATAAATAAATAAATGGAGTAAGTCTTTCTTCCCTCAGTTGTGTACGCCAGGTATTTTGTCACAGCGATGTAAAGTCTGACATGCCATCTCACTTGCTTTTCTTACAGAGTGTCCTTCCGCTGAGAGGTCTGGCTTTATGTGTCCTCCTGTGAGGGACGGGAATGCGATTCACATGGAATTAATAGAATGTGATAGAAATGGCATTGCAACCCTACTCATATCAGATCAGAGATGCGGGGTGCTTCTTGCTCTGCTTACGGGACCACTTGGGCTGAAGCTGGAGCCTGCCTTAGAAGGGTCTCCCGGACTGCGGGGTGTCAGGCACACGGGAGTCTGTAGAGGAGCCGCGGCTGCTGCTCTGACTATGACCACTGCGAGAATGGAGCGGGGCTGTGAGAGCCTGGCCACCAACATCAGGAGCAAAATGTCACCGTCAGCCGGGCGTGGTGGTGCACGCCTTTAATCCCAGCACTCGGGAGGCAGAGGTAGGAGGATCGCCGTGAGTTCGAGGCCACCCTGAGACTCCATAGTGAATTCCAGGTCAGCCTGGGCTAGAGTTAGACCCTACCTCGAAAAACAAAAACAAAAAAAAAAAAAAAAAAAAGTCACCGTCGTTTGAAGGTGTGGAATGTTGCGAGAATTTGTTATGCAGAAATAAGCAACGGGGGCAGATAGAAATCTTAGAAGTTAATGCACTGATATTATGCATAGAAAGCACACAATCCACAGAAGAGAGAGAAAAGGCAAAATGGAGAAATGTGGAGACTGAAATAACAGTTTCTACCATTCAGACTGGGAGTGTTGGCACGTCTATAATCCCAGCATTGGGGAGATGGGGCCAGGAGGATCAGAAATTTAAGATCACGCTTGGCTGCATAGCAAGTTTGAAGCCCTTCTGGCATTCATATCTTGTATAAAAAAAATTATATCTCTAGAAGGAATTATAGTGAAAAAAAACATGGGCGGGTGGGGGGAGACAAAATATTTGAAGTGATAGTGGATGAAAACTTCCAAAATTGAGAGACATGAGTTCTCTGGTCGTAACAATGAATTAAGTCGTGTTTCTGTGACTTTTCCTGGGGAGACATGAACAAATGTCTGTTCCTCCCAGACAGGACACCAATGACAGACCAAAAATAACAATGCTATCCGAGTCCAACTTGGTGAACCGATCACTGGGTGTCACTTACAGCAGAGTGGTGGCCCCAAAACATTCTGCATTACCAGAAGGTCCCACGTGGGTGATGACCTCACCAGAGCTACATTATGGAGTCCTGCCCACATTTCATTTTCCACCTCCTGTATAGTCAAGCACCTGCTAATAATGTTCAGCTGGAAGGCAGGAGGGAGGGTGCTGTGGATGTCCCCGCCTCTCTCTCTCTCTGTCAGGCAGTGGTAACTGCCACCATCACTGGCCTGGATTCACGTCTTGCTCTGTTTATTTCAATGTCATGATGATGAGGCCAAAGTCCTTTCTGTTCCGTGGGGGCTGATGATCATGTCAAGTGCAGAGGAAAAAGCTATACTATCACGAGTAGAAAGAACAAGAACAAATCAGGGCTCGAGAGATGGCTTAGCGGTTAAGGCGCTTGCCTGTGAAGCCTAAGGACTCAGGTTCAATTTCCCGGGACCCACATAAGCCAGATGCACAAGGTGGCACACGCATCTGGAGTTCGTTTGCAGTGGCTGGAGGCCCTGGCACATCCGTTCTCTAACCCCCCCCCTCTCTGCTTCTTTCTCTCTCAAATAAATAAATGTATGATTTTTTTAAAAAAAAGAACAAATTGGGCTGGAGAGATGGCTCAGCAGTTAAGGCACTTGCCTGCAAAGCCTAAGGACCCATGTTGGACTCTCCACATCCCACATCAGCCAGATTCACAAAGGTGAGGCAAGCGCAAGGCCGCACATGCCCACTAGGTGGAGTAAGTGCCTGGAGTTCAATTGCAGTGGCTGAGGCCCTGGTGTGACAATTCTCTCTCCCTCTTTCTCTCTCTCTGTTGCTCTCATTGTCTCTAAAATTAAAAAAAAAGAATCAGCCAGGTGTGACGCACGCCTTTAATCCCAGCACTCGGGAGGCAGAGGTAGGAGGATCACCATGAGTTCAAGGCCACCCTGAGACTAGAGAGTGAATTCCAGGTCAGCCTGGGCTAGAGTCAAATGAAAAACATAATGTAGTAAAAATACAGAAACTCAAAATAGAAGAGAAAGATCTTAAGATATTAAGATGGAAAAGACAAATTATCTTTTGGGGGGAAGCTGCATGACATGTAGCCCTACTGCAGATCAAAGATCATTGAGCAGAGCTTCTGTTTCTGCCTCTGCAGTGCTGTCCTTTCTCTGTAAACAACTATGCAACACAAAATGTGCTCCCACAGTCATCCTTGAACTTGAGAACAGACAGATTGCGGTTTGGTTCACATAGTGGAAAAGTACTCAGTCATTAAAAAGGAACAAATGTTCCAGGCATGGTGGCGCACACTATTAATCCCAGCACTCGGGAGGCAGAGGTAGGAGTTCGAGGCCACCCTGAGACTATAATAGTTTAATTCCAGGTCAGCCTAGGCCAGAGTGAGACCCTACCTCAAACAAACAACAAACAAAAAAAGTAAAAAAAAAAAGGGGGGGGGGAACAAATGAAATAACACATGTGAATCTCAAAAGCACTATGCTGATGAAAGGCAGAAAATACAAAGTATTCTATGATGTATGTGGAATTTTAGAAAATGCAATGTGATTTAGAGTGACATAAAGCAGATTGGTGGTTATCAGGTGCCTGAGGCAGGAGGTGGTAAAAGACTATTCAAGTTCTCATTGTCAATTTGACTGGATTTAGAGTCACCATAGAAACATACCTCTAGGGCAGAGCATGGTGGCACACGACTTTAATCCCAGCACTCTGGAGGCAGAAGTAGGAGGATCTCAGTGAGTTCGAAGCCACCCTGAGACTACATAGTTAATTCCAGGTCAGCCTGGGCCATACCTCGAAAAACAAAAACAAAAAGAAAGAAAAGAAGAAGGGCTGGAGAGATGGTTTAGCAGTTAAGGTGCTTGACTGTGAAGCCAAAGGGCCCAGGTTTGATTCCCTAGGACCCATGTAAACCAGATGCACAAGATGTCACATGTGTCTATAGTTTGTTTGCAGTGGCTGAAGGCCCTTGGCACGCCCATTCTCTCTCTCTCTTTATCTGCCTCTTTCTCCCTCCCTCTCTCTTTCTCTCAAACAAATAAAATAAAGAAAAAAAAAAAATAGAAAAAGCCAGTCAAATGCTAGCATTCATTCTTCTCTGCTTTTACTACGGATGCAACATGATTGCACCCTCCTTACCATGAGGGACTGTACTCTCAAACTGTGAGCTAAAATCAACCCTCCCTCTTTAAATTACTTTCATCTTTAAGCATTTTTATTTTTTTTATTTGTAAACAGAGAGAGAGAGAGAGAGAGAATGAGTGCTCCAGGGTCTCTTGCCACTGCAAACAAACTCCAGATGCATGCGTTACTTTGTGCATCTGGCTTATGTGGGTCCCTGGGAATCGAAAATCAAATCTGGACCTTTAGGCTTTGCATGCGACTGCCTTTAATCACTGAGCAATCGCACCAGCCCTTAAATGACTTTTGTCCAGTATTTTGTCACAGCTAGGAGAAAATAGCTAATACTGAATGTGAGCCACCATGAGGAACCATGTTGGGAATGCTGGAAATGTTTTCTGTCTTGATAACGGTGATGTACACAACTCGTTCACCAAAACTCACTGTGTTGTATGGTCAAAACTGACAAATTTGTCTATTAATTTACTGCCATAAGACATGGTTGAGGGCTGGAAGGATGGCTTAGCTGTTAAGGCATTTGCCTTCAAGGCCAAGGGACCCAGCTTCGATTCCCCAGGACCCACGTTAACCAGATGCACAAGGGGGCGCATGCGTCTGGAGTTCGTTTGCAGTGGCTGGAGGCCCTGGCAAGCCCATTCTCTCTCTCCCTCCCTCCCTCTTTCTCTGTCAAATAAATAAGTAAATAAAAATAAAATATTAAAAAAAAAACATGGAGCCGGGTGTGGTGGCGCACGCCTTTAACCCCAGCACTTGGGAGGCAGAGGTAGGAGGATCGCCATGAGTTCATGGCCACCCTGAGACTACATAGTGAATTCCAGGTCAGCCTGGACTAGAGTGAGACCTTACCTCGAAAAACTAAAAAAAAAAAAAAAAAAAAAAAAAAAAAAAAACATGGGCTGGAGAGATAGCTTAGCGGTTAAGCGCTTGCCTATGAAGCCTAAGGACCCCGGTTCGCAGCTTGATTCCCCAGGACCCACGTTAGCCAGATGCACAAGGGGGCGCATGCGTCTGGAGTTCATTTGCAGTGGCTGGAGGCCCTGGTGCACCCATTCTCTCTCTCGATCTGTCTCTTTCTCTCTCTGTCTGTCACTCTCAAATAAATAAAAATAAACAAAAAAATTAAAAAAAACATGGTTGAACAGTGGGGAGATTGCTCAGTGGTTAAAGGTGCTTGCTTGCAAGGCCTGACTGCGTAGGTTTGATTCCCCAGTACACACGTAAAGCCAGATGCACAAAGTGGCCCATGCATCTCTGATGTTGTTTGCAATGGCAAGAGGACCTGGTGAACCCATTCTCAATTCTCATTCTAGTTCTCTCTCTCTCTCCCTCTATGCTTGTAAATAAAAAAATCAAGATTGAAAAAAAATCATATACATATGCATACATAGCTGGGCTGGAGTGATGGCTCAGCAGTTAAGGTGCTTACCTGCAACACCTCACAACCTGGGTTTGATTCCCTAGTGCCCATGTAAAACCAGATGTGCAGTGGGACATGTGTCTGGAAGTTCATTTGCAAGGGCTGGAGGCCCTGGTACACTCATTCGCTCCCTCTCTCCCTCACTCCCTCCCTCCCTCTCTCTGCTTACAAGTAAACAGATAAAAATGTTTAAAAATAGGGCTGGGGGGCTGGAGAGATGGCTTAACGGTTAAGCACTTGCCTGTGAAGCCTAAGGACCCTGGTTTGAGGCTCAATTCCCCAGGACCCACGTTAGCCAGATGCACAAGGCAGCACATACATCTGGAGTTCATTTGCAGTGGCTGGAGGCCCTGTCGTGCCCATTCTCTCTTGAACTATCTGCCTCTTTCTCTCTCTGTCTGTTGCTCTCAAATAAATAAATAAAAATAAACGAACAAAAAAAAATAGGGCAGTGAGATATCTTACTGGTTAAGGCACTTGCCTACAAAGCCTAAGGACTCATGTTTGACTCTCCAGGTTCCACATAAGCCAGACACACAGTGACGCAAGCACACAATGTTGTACATGCTCAAAGGGGGTGCATGTGTCTGGAGATTGACTGCAGTGGCTGGAGGCCCTGGTTTGCCAATTCTCTCTCTCTCTCAATCACACACACACACGCACATACACACAAAGCCAGTTTGTTGGGCTTGCCTGAAAAAACAAAAAACATTCGAAAATAGCCAAAGCCAGGCATGGTGATGAACACCTTTAAGCCTAGCACTTGGGAGGCAGAGGTAGGAGGATCACCGTGAGTTTGAGACCACCCTGAGACTACATAGTGAATTCCAGGTCAGCCTGGGCTAGAGCGAGACCCTACTTAAAAAAACAAACAAAAAAAGGCCATAAAAAACCCCAAAACCAAAACAAACAAACAAACAAACAAACAAAAAACCAAAGAAAAAGTAGCCAAATACTGGATATTCCATATGGTTCAGCTTAACACCACGACCGAATGGCAGTAGATTTTTCATTAATAATAATCTGAAAGCCTATGAAGCAATTCTTTCCAAACACTGAGGATAAAAACCTGCATCCACAATAGGTGCATGAGTAGTTCTCAACATTAGTGTGCACCGGAAAGGTTATGAAAACACAGTGCTGAGCGCATTTGCATAGCATTTGATTCATCAGGTCTTTAGGGGGGCTGATAACATACTTTTGAATCCCCAAGTATTTCAGTACTATAGGGACTAATTAATGCCGAGGCCCACCAGCTCACACGCCACAGAAAAGGGGGTGAGGAAGGGAACATTTCAACCTTACAACAACCAGAAAAAGAAGTTTAACACCTACAAATGATCCCTGAAGGAACTAGGGGAGACTCTTCATTACAAAGGAGAAAAACAAACTCAAAAGGGGTGAAAAGGAGTTGAGAGGCATTTTAAATACTGACTCACCTCTGGCTCCAAATTGCCAAACTGATACAGGACATCAGAATGTCCTTGGGCTAGAGGGATGGCTTAGCAGTTAGGGCTGTTGCCTGCAAAGCCAAAGGACCCAGGTTCGATTTCCCCAGGACCCACGTAAGCCAGATGTACAAGATGGCACAAGTGTCTGGATTTCTTTTTTTTTTTTTTTTTTTTTTTTTTTTTGGTTTTTCGAGGTAGAGTCTCACTCTAGCCCAGGCTGACCTGGAATTCACTATGGAGTCTCAGGGTGGCCTCGAACTCACGGCAATCCTCCTACCTCTGCCTCCCAAGTGCTGGGATTAAAGGCATGCGCCACCACGCCCGGCTAAGTGTCTGGATTTCGTTTGCAGCGGCTAGAGGCCCTAGTGCGTCCATTCTTTCCCTCTGTCTCTCTCTTCTCTCTGCAACTTTCATTCTCTCAAATTAATTAATTAATTAATTTTTTAAAAAAAGAATGTCCTTGAGAGAGTTGGAATCTTTTTCTTTTTTAAATTTTAAGTATTTTTATTTATTTATTTATGAGAGAGAGAAATAGGCAGGGAGGGAGGGAGAGAGAGGGAGAGAATGGTCATGCCAGGGCCTCCAGCCACTGCAAACAAACTCCAGATGCATGCACCTCCTTGTGCATCTGGCTTACTTGTGTCCTGGGGAATCGAACCTGAGTCCTTTGGCTTTGCAGGAAAGCACCTGAACCGCTAAGCCCGAGAGAGTTGGAATCTTATCTTGGCTCTTAGATGGGCAATAACTCAGGAGCTAGGGTCCCGGAAGCTCAAACATCACACAAACTTCTCAACTGATACTCCTTTAGAGAGAGGAGAAAAGGAGGACCCAGATTCTCCCCCGACAGGCGCAAAGATGTTCCTCATATCCACTTGTGCGGGGCCCTGTTGACCCTGAACTGCCTCAAAACCATCACTCTGGAGAAGAGAGGCTCTTTCAGTCCGCCCTGTGGAAGGCTCACTCTCACTTGCTGAGGCTATAATAAATGACTTCTTATAGCAATAGAAATGGCAAGGAGTGCCAGGCATGGTGGTGCACGCCTTTAATCCCAGCACTTGGAAGGCAGAGGTGGGAGGATTGCCGTGAGTTTGAGGCCACCCTGAGACTACATAGTGAATTCCAGGTCAGCCTGGGCTAGAAGTGAGACCCTACCTCAAAAAACCAAAACAAACAAACAAACAAACAAATAAATAAATAAAAATGGCAAGGAGAGGGGATGATGAAGTAAGAGAGCAGTAGAGCATTTTCTTAGAATCCAGGTGGTGGATTAAACCCTTAACACAAAGCAATCGCAAAGACAACGAGCACAGATGACTAAAATTTAGTTATTTTCCTTGTTTTTTACACTGTATTATTATTATTACATACCAACATAGAAGCACAAAAGTTTTCAAATGTTTGACTTCAAAAGGCACTACAATAATCTATTAGTGTTTTTCCTTTATACATTTTTTTTCTGTTTTACTTTTTCAAGGTAGGGTCTTGCTCTAGCCCATGCTGACCTGGAATTCACCGCATAGTCTCAGAGTGGCCTCAAACTCACGATGATCATCCTACCTCTGCCTCCCAAGTGCTGGAATTAAAGCCATGTACCACCACGACTGGCTACATCTATATCTATATCTAATCTATATCTATGTATATCTATATCTATCTATATCCAAAGCCAAAGGACCCATATATATATATTACTAGCATACATGTATATATACATTTGAATTCAATAAAGATTCTGTGGCAGTTTGCATGTATGTCCCCCAATAGACTCCAGTGTTCTATTAAAGCTTGTAACGTATTTCCAGCTGCCTGTCTGGAAGCAGTGTCACTGTGGACGGATCCTGCAGTCCAGCCCTAAGGAGTGGCGGATCTGTTTCCAGCCTAAAGGTAAGCAGAGAGCTTGAGCTCTGCTGGGGTCCCTGCTGTTGACTTGGCGCTTGCTCTTGGCGGTGCTGGCGCCCGTTTCTTCTCTGTCTGCCGGGACCTGTGAAAGCGAGTCCAGCTCCTTTAAGCACCATGGAACGTCCCTGGATCTGTCAGCTTCCACAAATTCCTTCCTCCCGTAAACGGTGTCTGGTTTGGAGGTTCATCTCAGTGGTGTGGAGTGGTCGAGGACAGAATCCATTGTCTGTCCTTCTTTTTTTTTTTTTTTGGTCATTATTACTTAGCTTCATGGCTATTATTGAAAATGACTTTGTTACATAGAGCAGAAGGTATTTCAAATGATCTGCCGCTGGTGGGGCGGAACTTGCCTTGCACTTCCAGTACTTGGGGAAGGCGGAAGCTGGATGATCAAGAGTTCAAGGTCAGAGCCCAGCACTTGGGAGGCAGAGGTAGGAGGATCACCATGAGTTTGAGGCCAGCCTGAGACTACATAGTGAATTCCAGGTCAGCCTGGGCTAGAGTGAGACCCTATCTCGAAAAAAAAAACCCCAAAACCAAAACAAAATAAAACAAGAAGGTATGTACTACCACACCTGGCCAATAAATACTTTTATTTTATTTATTTGAGAGAGAGAGAGAGAAAGAGAGAATGGGTGCATCAGGATCCTCAGCCAATGCAAACGAACTCCAGACACATGCGCCACCTTGCATCTGGCTTATGCTGGTCCTGGGGAATGGAACCTGAGTCCTTTGGCTTTGCAGGCAAACGCTTTAATCGCTAAGCCACCTCTACAGCCCCAATTTAAAAAAAAAAAAGAGCATAAAAGGAGGAAAAGATCATGACATCAAAATAAAAGAGACTGATTGGGAGGGGGAAGGGGATATGATGGAGAATGGAGTTTCATAGGGGAAAGTGGGGAGAGAGGGGACATTACCGCGGGATATTGTTTACAATTGTGGAAGTTGTTATTTAAAAATCTTTTAAAAGAAAAAAAAAGAGGGGGGTGCTGGAGGGATGGCTTAGCGGTTAAGGCGTTTGCCTGCAAAGCCAAAGGACCCAGGTTTGATACCCCAGGACCCATGTTAGCCAGATGCACAAGAGGGCGCACGTGTCTGGAGTTCGTTTGCAGTGGCTGGAGGCCCTGTCCGGCCCATTCTCTACCTCTTTCTCTCTCATTGTCTCTTTCTCTGTCAATAAATAAATAAATAAAAATTTTGCTTTTTGGTTTTTCAAGGTAGGGTCACACTCTAGCCCAGGCTGACCTGGAATTCACTATGTAGTCTCAGGGTGGCCTTGAACTCACAGTGGTTCTCATACCCCTGCCTTCCGAGTGCTTAAAGGGATTAAAGGCATGTGCCACCACGCCTGGCCAATCATTCGTTGTTGTTGTTGTTGTTGTTGTTGTTTTGTTTTGTTTTCTAGGTAGGGTCTCACTCTAGCCCAGGCTAACCTGGAATTCACTATGTAGTCTCAGGGTGGCCTCGAACTCAAAGCCCGGTTCTGATTTTTTTTTTTTAAACAAGAGTTCAAGGTCATTCTTAGCTATACAGTGAGTTTCAGGGCAGCTTAGATCCTGCCTGTCTCAAGCAAACGAAACAAACACACAAACAGGAGCCCCCAAGGTCTGTCCTGATGCTGGGGGGCGGCAGCAGGTAGATTGCGCTTTCCAGGGTGGAAAGCCCCTTCCATGTCCTTCAACAAAGACGCCAAGGAGAAAGATAGTGACTTTGCGGTCCCAACTCATTGCAGGGAGTGGTGAAGCACCCCTTTAACTCCAAAGATCATGGGGTGCCTGCAGTGATGAGGTGGCAAACAGAGACCTGGGGTTGGGGATGTGGTGGCCCTCACTACTACATACTGAGGACCCTGCACAGAGAAGGAACAGCCGCTTGCGACCCACAACCATGGAACACACGCCATTTTCATAAGGGGGCCGTTGAATGGACAGGACCATAACCTGCCCAGGATCTCCGAGGAGAGGAAGCCGCAAGGTTTGCAGGGGAATCAAAGTCAAATATTATTCCACTTGTCATTCAAGCCTGTAATTGCCGCGGAGGCAGATGTGGCTTCAGTAAATAAAGCTCACCTCGGCTTGCAAGGGGCCCTCCCTGAGCACAGCGCCCCCTGTGACATGAATCAATATTTTGAGTAGCACCTCGTGGAAGATATTTTGTATTTCACAGAGTGTGTGTCAGCCTATTAAGAAGTGATGCAAGGAAACTATCAGGACCAGGCTGGGACTTAATTAAAAAGTTAGTCAGTGGGGGTGGGGGGAGGGAGCGCTGGAGAAGATGGCTTAGTGGTTCAGGCACTTGCCTGCAAAGCCAAAGGACGTAGGTTCGATTCCCCAGGACCCACGCAAACCAGATGCACAAGGTGGCGCCTGCGTCTGGAGTTCGTTTGCAGCGGCTGAGTGCCCCGGTGCGCCCATTCTCTCTCTCTGCCTCTCTCCCTCCCCCACCTCTCTCTCTCTTTCTCTCTCTCTCTCTTTCAAATAAATAAAATAATTTTTTTTTTAAGTTGGCAGGCTGGAGAGATGGCTTTGTGGTTAAGGTGCTTTCCTACAAAGCCAAAGGACCTAGGTTCGATTCCCCAGGACCCACGTAAGCCAGATGCACAGGTGGCGCATGCGACTGGAGTTGGTTTTGCAGTAGCTTGTGGCCCTGGCACACCCATTCTCTATCTGTCTCTCTTTCAAATAAAGCTTTTTTTTGTTTTTGCTTTTTGTTTCTTCAGGTAGGGTCTCACTCTAGCTCAGGCTGACCTGGAATTCACTATGGAGTCTCAGGGTGGCCTTGAACTCACAGCAATCCTCCTACTTCTGCCTCCCAAGTGCTGGGATTAAAGGCATGTGCCACCACGCCCAGCTTTCAAATAAAATAAATTTTTAAAAAAAGAAAAAAATTCCCTTATATTAACACTACTCTCACTTTGCGTAGAGAATCTTCTCTTTTCAGATGGCAGTGACCTTGGGATGACTCAGAAGGTATCATAGTGCTGGAAAGAAGTGACTGGAGTACTGAGTAACATCTCGATCACACCTTCCAAGGCTCAGGGTATAATGTGGAAGAGGTGGCGGAAAGAATGTAAGAGCCAAAGGAAGGGTAGGACTCCTTACAACGTGCTCCCTCCAGACATAAAATGGCCTGGATATCCATGACCTCACAGTGCCTGACACTACCTACACAAGACCATCATAAGAGGAGGAAGAGATCATGACATCAAAATGAAAGATAGACTGATTGAGATGGGGAGGGGATATGATGGAGAGTGGAGTTTCAAATGGAAAAGTTGGGGGAGGGAGGGTATTACCATGGTATATTTTTTATAATCATGGAAAATGTTAATAAAAATTGAGAAAAATAAATAAATAAATAAAAAGAAAAAGAAAAAGAAAAAGTTGGTAGCGCTTAACTGCTCTACCTAGCTTCATTCTGCTGCCTTTTGCCTCCATGGCTTGCCCGCCTTCTTTTCACAAGAAACCAGAGTCACACTGTACTCCCCAAAGGATCATCTATGAAGATATTTTTTAGCTGAGCATAGTGGTTCACGCCTTTAATCCCAGCACTAGGGGGGCTGAGGTAGAAGGATCACTGTGAGTTCGAGGCCAGCCTGAGCTAGAGTAAGGCCTTGCCTCAAAAAAAAAAAAAATTTTTTTACCCTAATGTCTGAACGACTCATAAACATCCAAATGTGGTTTCATCATTTAAAAAAAAAGCCATACTCTTGGGGCCAAAGAGGTGGCTTAACCATTAAAGGCTCTTGCTTGCAAAGCCTGTTGGCCTGGGTTCAACTCTCTAGTATCCATATAAAGTTCGATGCAAAAAGTGGCTTATGTGTCTGGAGTTCGTTTGCAGCAATAAGAGGCCCTTCTCTTAATTCTCTCTCTCTCTTGCAAATAATTTTTATTTTAAAAAACATAATTGGGCTGGAGAGATGGCTTAGCAGTTAAGCGCTTGCCTGTGAAGCCTAAGGACCCCAGTTCGAGGCTCGATTCCCCAGGACCCACGTTAGCCAGATGCACAAGGGGGTGCACGCGTCTGGAGTTCGTTTGCAGTGGCTGGAAGCCCTGGCGTGCCCATTCTCTCTCTCTTTCTCACTCTGAAATAAATAAATAAAAATGAACAAAAAAATTAAAGAAAAAACATAATTGTCCGTCGTGGTGGTTCACCCCTTTAATTCCAGCACTCGGGAGGCAGAGGTGGGAGGATCGTGGTGAGTTTGAGGCCACCCTGAGACTACAGAGTGAATTCCAGGTCAGCCTGGGCTAGAGTGAGAGCCTACCTTGAAAAAACCCAAAGAAAAACAAAAAACATGACCTTCTCATTTAGTGATAGTGGCAGATTCAGAGTTAGAAGGGATAAAGCAGAGCCCACGCACCCTCCGCTGTTCCCTTGATGATGGTGAAGGGGTATGGGGCAAAATTACAAGCAGTTTATTGACAATGATAGCCAAGGGACGGAGCTCTTCAATTAACGTAAACACCCCCAAAGTGGCCTCTAAGACTTCCTTCCCAGCCTGTCCCTTCCGTAACTCTTGGCAACCATGAATCTTTTGTTCTATTTCTATAATTGTTGTCATTGCAGAAACGCTCCAGTAATAGCATTTTATGATGTATAAACTTTAGGGTTTGAGGGTGTTTTTTTTTTTTTATTTTTCTTCTTTCTTTCTTTCACTCAGTGTAATCCTCTGGGGATTCATCCAAGTTGATGCATGTACGATCAGTTCATTCCTTTTTTTAATTTGTTTTGTGTATTTATTTATTTTGGGTTTTCGAGGTAGGGTTCTCACTCTAGCTCAGGCTGACCTGGAATTCACTATGGAGTCACAGGGTGGCCTCGAACTCACAGTGATCCTGCTACCTCTGCTGCTTCCCAAGTGCTGGGCTTAAAGGTGTGCGCCACCACGCTCAGCTGCATGTGACTTCAAAAAAAAAATTTTAAGTAGTTTTATTAGTTTGTGTGTGTGTGTGAGAGAGAGAGAGAGAGACAGAGAGAATGCGTGTTGTGAGCGTATCATGGCTGCAAATGAACTCCAGATGCATACACAACTTTATGCATCTGGCTTTACATGGGTACTGGAAAACTGAACCCGCAGCGGCAGGTGTTGCAAGCAAACAGCTTTAACCTCTGAGCCATCTCTCCAGTTCCGGTTGTTATTTTATTTATTTATTTTGGTTCTTCAAAGTAGGGTTTCGCTCTAGCCCAGGCTGACCTGGAATTCACTATGTAGTCTCAGGGTGGCCTCGAACTCATGACAGTCCTACACCTGCATCCCGAGTGCTGGGATTAAAAAGGTGTGCAGAACTACTCCTGGCCCAGTTTTTATTACTTTTTAAGAAATGGCAAAGTCATTTTTCAGGGTGGTTTGTGCTATTTTTCATTGCCACTAATAATTCACATCCTCATCAGAATTCGATGGCTTTTTTTTTTTTTTTTTTTTTCTTTAGTCATTTCGAAAGCTTTGTAAAGATATCTCTCTGGTTTTAATATGCATTTCCCTGGTGGCTAATGAAACAGGCATGATTCATAGGCTCATGTGCCGCCTACATGAACTGCAGAGAATTGCCTGTGTCTTTTGACTATTTTTCTTTCTCCCTCCCTCCCTCTATCCCTCCTTCTTCCTCTTCCTTTGGTGCTAGGGAATGATCTAGGCAAGTGCTCTACCATGTAACACTGCCAACACCTCTTTTGCTCATTTTCTAACTAAAATTTTTGTAGTTCAATTATTTATTTATTATTATTACTATTTTTATTTTTACTTGTTTTGGTTTTTCAAGGTAGGGTATCCCTCTAGCTCAGGCTGACCTGGAATTTACTATGGAGTCTCAGGGTGGCCTTGAACTCACAGCGATCCTCCTACCTCTGCCTCCCGAGTGCTGGGATTAAAGGCGTGTGGCACCACGCCTGGCCCTTATTTATTACTTTTTGAGGCAAAGTCTCACTCTGAAGCCTCAAACTCATGGTAATCCTCCGGCTTCAGCCCTCTGAATGCTGGAATTATAGGCATAAGCCACTGCACCTTGTTTACAGTTCCGTTTTGAGAGTTCTTTGTGTACTATAGACACTAGTCCCTTGTTTAACATTCGGTTTGCCAAGTAATTTCTCCCAGCCTACAGCTTGCCCTTTTATCTCCTTAACATTGACAGTATAAGTTTGTATTTTTTTTTTTTTTTTTTGGTTTTAGAGGTAGGGTCTCACTGTAGCCCAGGCTGACCTGGAATTCACTATGGAGTCTCAGGGTGGCCTCGAACTCACGGCGATCCTCCTACCTCTGCCTCCCGAGTGCTGGGATTAAAGACGTGCGCCACCACGCCCGGCTTTGTATTTTTTTTATGAAGTCAAATATATCAACCTTGCCTTTAATATCGTGTACTTTTGGGCAGGGGGCTAGTAGGACCATGTTATTTTCTGAGGTATTTGGCTGCACTACTTGCTCATCCTTAGCTAGAAACAGCAGGCTTTTCTTGGGGCTGTTTATGTCTGTGTCCCTTGGCATTTTCACGTTGTCCTTTTCAGTACTCCATTTAGGATATATGAAGCAAAAGGAAAACTCCCCGGGTGTGGGGGCGCGCGCCTTTAATCCCAGCACTCAGGAGGCCGAGGTAGGAGGATCGCTGTGAGTTTGAGGCCAGCCTGAGACTGCATAGTCTCAGTGAATTCCAGGTCAGCTTGGTCTTCCTCAAAAAAACTAACCAAACAAAAAACTCATGTCATTCTTTGTTCCTGAGGTCTGCATTTAGTCAACTTTTTTCTCTCTACCTCTTTATTTTATTTTATTTTGGTTTTTCAAGGTAGGGTTTCACTGTAGCTCAGGCTGACCTGGAATTCACCATGTCGTCTCAGGGTGGCCTCGAACTCAAGGCGATCTTCCTACCTCTGCCTCCCGAGTGCTGGGATTCTTAAAGGCGTGCGCCACCACACCTCTTTAAGTTGTTGTGAGATAAGATCTTAAACTGTAGCTCAGGCTGACCTCCAGTGCTTACTCAGCCACATGAGATCACAGGTGTGCACCACAATTCCCAGTCCACTTAGAGTTCTTAGTTGCATATCTAACATCAGGGCAGTTCACTGTACTTAGCAGCAGGATCAGGGCCACACATGCCTACTTCATCTTCCTCAAAGCAGAAGTTCTAAAAATATTTTTCATTAGGGATTTGTGAATAGAGTTTGATGTAAAATGTTGGACATTAGATTTTATTTTAGGTAGTAAAGTCACTTCTGGTCAAGTGAAGAGCATGGTTCGTTCCTTTAAAGTCAAAGCAAGATCCACTGAGAAATAAAGAAGATTCCCAAGGCTAACTTAACACGTTGTCAAGCCTGATACGAGTAAGAAAGATCAAGAATAATTGCTTCTTAGAACAAGTTGAGTGAGCCAAGTTAAACGTGTAGTAATGGGGGAAACAGTGATCAGGGTGTCATGAGCAGAGGTCTTGAATCAACTTGGGAATGTTACCTAAAGGAAATTATATTTCAGGAGTTGCTTTATAACATGGGATAAAACTTTTGCCAATTGGACTGTTAAAAAAATAAATAAAATATGCCAGGCGTGGTGGCGCTCGCCTTTAATCCCAGCACTCGGGAGGCAAAGGTAGGAGGATTGCCGAGAGTTCGAGGCCACCCTGAGACCTGAGACTACATAGTGAACTCCAGGTCAGCCTGGGCTAGAGTGAAACCCTACCTCGAAAAGCCAATAAATAAATAAGTATAAATAAATAAATTCAATAAATAAAATCAACCTGCAGTGTATTTTTTTTAATTTAATAATTTAAAGCAGGGCATGATGGCGCATGCCTTTGATCCCAGCACTCTGGAGGCTAAGGTAGGAAGATTGCCATGAGTTTGAGGTCAGCCTGGGACTACAGAGTGATTTCCAGGTCAGCCTGGGCTGGAGTAAAAGACCCTACCTCCAAAAATAAAAATAAAAAAAAGAAAGAAAGAAAAAAATCACAACAAACAAAAACTAATGATTTGGTTATAGTCTTTCTCTATAACCTTGGCTAGCTTAGTACTCACTATAGAGCCCAGGCTATTCTCAGAGTTGAGGCAATCCTCCTGCCTCAGGCTCCCGTGTGCTGGGGATGATGTGTCATCACACCGGTTTGTGCAGTCTGAGGAGTGTGCGCAGAGCTCACATGTGCTAGGGAAGCACGCTGCCAACTGAGTACAGCCCCAGACCTCCAGGCCTCCCCTGATGTGGTTTTTTTTTTTTTTGAAGAATATAGGCAAGTTGTTTTATAGAACTTACAACTGTCGCTCGATTAGGGCTTCTCATTTTCCACAGTTACATTCTTTTTTTTTTTTTTAATTTTTTTGGTTTATTTTTATTTATTTGAGAGCAACAGAGAGAGAGAAGGAGGCAGAGAGAGAGAAAGAGAGAGAGAGAAAGAGAGAGAGAGAAAGAGAGAGAGAGAGAATGGGCACACCGGGGCTTCCAGCCACTGCAAACGAACTCCAGACGCGTGTGCCCCCTTGTACATCTGGCTAACGTGGGTCCTGGGGAATCGAGCCTCGAACCGGGGTCCTTAGGCTTCACAGGCAAGCGCTTAACCACTAAGCCATCTCTCCAGCAGCACAGTTACATTCTCATGAGGCCGGAGTACTACACTAATGTGCCCTTTTTCAGCATGTCCCTTCAGGAAGCACACTGTGTCAGTTTTCCAATTTCTGTCCTGATTTCTCTGATTACTTACATAAGGTGCCATCCACTACATTTCTCAACCGATAAGTAACCATTTTTCTCTTTGTACTTAATGAATCATCATTTTTGGCACAATTTAGTCTCTAGCACAGATTCAAAAATGAGTATGTCTAAGACATTTCCTTTATTACTTTTTTGTATGAAAGATCTCCTGTAAATGAGTGGTCTCGCCTTTCTATAAAAGTACATTTCATGCTCATTTCTGAATGTACTTTTGTAGGCTAAGGAACCGTAAGTTTTCAGTTGGCTTTCATAAAGATCTCTTCACTGTCTTGCGGATTGCATAGCTTCTGGTAAGAAATATGCAACAGTTCTTATCTCAGTTCCTCTCTGATGTCTTTTCTGAATTTAACTGTTTTCTTTATCAATAGTTTATACACACACACACACACACACATACATACATACACACACACATATATATATGGGGAGGGAGGGAGAGAATTGGTGCACCAGGGCCTCAAGCCACTGTAGCTGAACTCCAGACGTGTGCGCCCCCTTGTGCACATGTGCGACATTGCATGCTTGTGTCGCTGTGCATCTGGCTTATGTGGGACCCCGAGAGTGCAGCATGAATCCTTAGGCTTCACAGGCAAGGGCCTTGACCGCTAAGCCATCTCTCCAGCTGTATCAATAGTTTTTAGAATTAGACTGTGATGTTTGTAGAAATGATTTTCTTTAGGTTTATTCTGCTTTTTGTTGACCCACTGAGTTTATTAGGGTTGCTTACATGGGCATTTATTCCTCTTTTTGAGGTGTTCTCTTAGATTACCGATTTTAGACAAAGCCATGGATTTTCCTATAAGCACTGCAGTATCTATATGACATAACTTGTGCTAAGTTGTGTTTTATTTTCATCCAGTCTAAGATTTATTTTTTTAATATTGTTTATCTTATTTATTTGAGAGCGACAGACAGAGGGAGAAAGAGGCAGAGAGAGAGAGAGAATAGGTGCTCCAGGGCCTCCAGCTACTGCAAATGAACTCCAGACTCATGCGCCCCCTTGTGCATCTGGCTAACATGGGTTTTGGGGAATAGAGCCTCAAACCGGGGTCCTTAGGCTTCACAGGCAAGTGCTTAACCGCTAAGCCATCTCTACAGTCCTAAGATTTATTTTTTGTTTATTTGCAAGCACAGAGAGATAAAGAGGAGAGAGACAGAGAGAGAGAATGGGTGCTCCAGGGCCTCCAATCACTGCAAACAAACTCTAGATGCATGTGCCACATTGTGCATCTGACTTTACATGGGTATTGGAGAATTGAACCTGGGTTCTTTGCAGGCAAGTGCCTTAACTACTGAGCCATTTCTCCCCCAACCTCCTTCCTTTTTGCTATTTGTCATATATTTTAATCTGTATATGCTCTAAGACTTACCATATGGTTATAATTATAGTCTTAGTTTTATCTTAAGCACCTTTAAAAAATAAAGAGAGCCGGGTGTGGTGGCACACGCCTTTAATCCCAGCACTCAGGAGGCAGAGGTAGGAGGATCACCATGAATTCAAGGCCACCTTCAGATTGCGTAGTGAATTCTAGGTCAGCCTGGACTACAGTGAGACCCTACCTTGAAAAACCAAAATAAATAAGTAAATAGAAACATTTGCTTATGAACTATACATTATATATTTGCAAATACAATTTTTTAAAATAAATTATGTCTGTCTGCCTTATTTACCAACATATTTATCATTGCTGGGTTTTTTGTTTCTTAGATGGGACTTCCCATTTCATATTGTTTCCTTTTAACCTAAAGGGTCGCATGGGCCATAACTTTGTTCTCCAGTATGTAAAGTGACATTTTTCTCTTACAAATTTTAAATTTTCCTTTTTCCCTTTGGCTTTAATCTAAATTATTAGCTAGCCAGGCGTGGTGGCTCATGCCTTTAATCCCAGCACCTGGGAGGCAGAGGTAGGAAGATCGCCATGAGTTTGAGGCCACCCTGAGACTCCATAGTGAATTCCAGGTCAGTCTGGGCTAGAGTGAGAACCTACTTTGGAAAACCAAAATAATAATAATAAATAAAAATAATGAAATATTAGCAAGAGAGAGAGACAGACAGTATGGGCACACCAGGGCCTCCTGCCACTGCAAATGAACTGTAGACATATGTATCACATTGTGCATCTGGACTTACCTGGGTACTGGGGAATTGAACCCAGGCCATCAGGTTTTGCAAACAAGTGCCTTTAACCATTGAGCCGTTTCTCCAGTCCACTATAATTCTTTTCTCTATAAAATATTTTATTTATTTGAGATAGGGACAGATATAGACATAATGGGTGTACCAGGGCCTCTCACCACTGCAAATGAATTCCAGATGCAGGTGCCTCCTTGGGCTACCTACTGGCTTTGTGTGGGCACTGGGGAATGGAGCTGGGGTCCTTAGGCTTTGCAGGCAAGTGCCTTAACCACTGAGCCATCTCTCCAGCCCCCCACCATGATTCATTTTAGTTATCCTATGGCCCTTCCCCCATGTCGTCGTCGTCGTCGTCTTCTTCTTCTTCTTCTTCTTCTTCTTCTCCTCCTCCTCCTCCTCCTCCTCCTCCTCCTCCTCCTCCTCCTTCTTCTTCTTCTTCTTCTTCTTCTTCTTTTTTGTTGGTTAGTTTTTTGGCATCTTACAGTAACTCATGACAGCCTGAAGTGATTCTCTCGTAGGCTCTGGAGTGCTGAGATTACCTGGGACAGTTCCTGAGACATGAATTGCCCTAGGGAATGTTGTTATGGGGGGGCGGGGAGAAATTTTACCTTTTGTGTTTCAAAATTCTAAATGGGGGGTGCGGGGAAGAAGGAAAAGAGAGGCTGGGAATAACATTTGGTTAATTCAGTCTCCCTCTAAAAGGAGAGAAAGTACCTGGGGAGAGGCCAAGCACCTAGGGCATCCCCCAGGCCAGTTCTGTAAGGAAAATGGACTTTCCCTACATTCAAACTGGGCTTCAGAGAAACAGGAAGAATGTATCTTACTTCCTGTGAGGTCATACAGTTTTCCCCTCCAAGGGAATAAAACCACAAGCAAGTGTTTTCTGAGCTTAGAGCCACCCACAGGGACCTAGTGGTCAGGCCCAGGGTCAAGCTCAGCTGGAGGACAGAGGGCCAGCAGATGGTTGTGCCTCTCAGTAATCTGGAGAATAGATAGATGAGAGCTGAAGGCCAGGGTCCCCTTCCTCTCCTGAGCTGCTGTGTCTGAAACGCAAGTCAACCTCTAGGTTGGCTGAATGGACTCACTTGGGTTCTACTCATGTGGAACCAGCTTGGAAAATAATGTTCGGTTATTTAAAAAATTAAGTTGGAATAAAAATTTTAAAAATTATTTAAAAAAACAGAGAAGGTTGGAGAGATGGCTTAGCGGTTAAAGGCTTGCCTGTGAAGCCTAAGGACCCCGGTTCGAGGCTTGATTTCCCAGGACCCACGTTAGCCAGATGCACAAGGGGGCACACGCGTCTGGAGTTCGTTTGCAGTGGCTGGAGGCCCTGGCGGGCCCATTCTCTCTCTCTCTCTCTCTCTGCCTCTTTCTCTCTGTGTCTGTCGCTCTCAGATAAATAAAAATAAATACATTTAAAAAAATAAAGTTGGCAAAAAAAACAACCCCCCCCAAAAGGAGGAGGTGCTGGGCGTGGTGGCGCATGCTTTTAATCCCAGTACTCGGGGGGCAGAGGTAGGAGGATCACCATGAGTTCGAGGCCACCCTGAGACTACATTAATTCCAGGTCAGCCTGAGCCAGAGTGAGACCCTACCTCTAAAGACAAAAAATAAATACATAAATAAATACAAATTAAAAAAAAATAAAATTGGGGCTGGAGAGATGGCTTAACTGTTGAGGCGCTTGCCTGCTAAACCCAAGGTCACATGTTTGACTCTCCAGATCCCACGTAGGCCAGACGCACAAAGGTGAGACAAGTGCAAGGTTGCATGTGCCCAGTAGGTGGCGCAAGCGTCTGAAGTTCGATTTCAGAGGCTGAGGCCCTGGAGCATCTCTTTCTCTGTATCTCTTGCTCTCTCTCTGTCTCAAATAAGAAAAGAAATTTGCCCGGGGTGCGGTGGTGCACGCCTTTAATCCCAGCACTCGGGAGGCAGAGGTAGGAGGATCATCATGAGTTCGAGGCCAACCTGAGTGAAATCTTACTTTGAAAAAAAAAATTTTTTAATGTGATTTTGTTTTCAACCTTTAATTTCTAATCTGAGATTTGCAAATTGTGTCTTATTCACTGGTGGGCTGGGGAACTGAAACTATCTTCTGGGCAGCCAGGTGTAACCTTGGGATTTTCCCCTGGACAGAAAAGATCACTGAGCTCTCACTGACTGGGGTTTCAGGAAGGGGGAAAGAGAAAGGGAGTAAGTGAGTGGGAATGGGGGTCCGTGACTAGACCACTTATGTTTTAAATGTTGGATTTATTGTCCTGAAAGGAGTTGTGACCCTTTTGGAGGGGAGTTCTGCGAAGCTTTGAAACCCGAGGTATCTGCAAAGACATCTCCGTTGTTGCTAAGGAACATATGCGTGTGTGCACACGAGTGTCTGTGTACGTGTGTTCTCACATCTCCATGTCACCGGAGCCTACTCAAATGGCACAAAATAAAGGAAAGATGCAGGGATGGAGAGATGGCTCTGTTGTTAAAGGCACTCATGTGTAAAGCCTGGTGGTGGGGGTTCAGTTCCCCAGTGGCTCATACATCTGGGCTAGCAGGAGGCCCTGGCATGTCCACTCTCTCTTTCTCTCTCTCGCAGATAAATAAAATAGTTTTAAGCCGGGCGTGTTGGCGCACGCCTTTAATCCCAGCACTCGGGAGGCAGAGGTAGGAGGATCGCCGTGAGTTCGAGGCCACCCTGAGACTCCATAGTGAATTCCAGGTCAGCCTGGGCGAGAGTGAAACCTTACCTCGAAAAAGAAAAAATAAAATAAAATAAAAATAAAATAAAATAAAATAAAATAGTTTTAAAGTGAAGGCTGGAGAGATGGCTCAGCAATTAAAGGTGCTTTCTTGCAAACCCTGGTGACCTGGATCTATTCTCCAGGACCCACAGAAAGCCAGATGCACAAAGTGGTGCATGCATCTGGAGTTCATCTGAAGTGGCTAGAGGCCCTGGAGCACTATGCTTCTCTCTGTCTGCCTGTTTCTTTCTCTCTCTCTCGTCTCAAATACGTTAAAAAAATAAAATATTAAAAAAGTGAATAAAAGCATGCCTTTAATCCCAGCTCTTGGCAGACAAAGGTAGGTTTGCTGTGAGTTCAAGGCCACCCTGAGACTACATACTGAATTCCAGGTCAGCCAGGAATGGAGTGAGACACTACTTCAAAAACAAATGAAGGAATGGAGAGATGGCTTAGTGGTTAAGCGCTTGCCTGTGAAGCCTAAGGATCCCGGTTCGAGGTTCGACTCCCCAGGACCCACGTTAGCCAGATGCACAAGGGGGCGCACGTGTCTGGAGTTTGTTTGCAGTGGCTGGAGGCCCTGGCACACCCATTCTCCCTCTCTCTATCTGCCTCTTTCTCTGTCTGTCACTCTCAAATAAATAAATAAAAATAAAAAATAAAATAAAATAAAAACAAAAAGAAACAAAAACAAAAAACCAAAACAACAACAAGAACAAAAACAAGAAAGAGTAAAGGAAAGATGCAAAGTCAGGGCAGGGGAAGGAACAATTGAGTATTCTTTGAGAACAGATGGCCTCACATTTTGTTTGTTTTTCTTGGTGCTGGGGGTGGAATGGAAGGAAGGCCTGTATGTACTAGACAAGCATTCTATCACTGAGCTGTTACAGCCTTGCCCCTCACACTTCAGGGTGTCTCAGAACTGATTCAATAAGGTAAATATGTCAGCTCTCGAACGCCCTCTCTCTCTTTTAAGGCTTTAAAAAATATTTATGTATTTGCAAGCAGAGAGGTACAGAGAAGAGTGACACACACAGAGAGAATGGGCGCACCAGGACCTCTAGCCACTGCAATTAAGCTCCAGATGCATGCACCACCTTGTGCATCAGGCTTATGTGGGTCCTAGGGAATCGAACCTGGGTCCTAAGGCTCCACAGATAAGTGCCTTAACCTCTAAGCTGTCTCTTCAGCCCCATCTCTCTCTTCGATGGAAGAGAAATGGGAAGAAAAGTAGAAAGCCAGATGAAGGAAAGACAACAGAAGTCAACTTTCATAAATGGCCTACCTAATTAATCCAGGCATGGTGACACACCCTTGTAAGACCAGCACTCAGGATGCTGAGGCAGGAGGAATGCTGTGAGTTGCAAGACCAGCTTGGACTGCACAGTAAGCCCTTGCCTCCAAAAACAAACAAATGAAGCAAAACTATATCTAACTGAAGGACATTTGCCTAGAGAAGTCAGAATCAGAATGAACCTTTGGAATGAGACCAAGGTTTGGACATTAGTTGTTCTTGTTTGTTTGCTTGTTTGTTTTGTTTTTGTTTTTCAAGGAAGGGTATTGCCCAGGCTGACCTGGAATTCACTATGCAGTCTCAGGGTGGCCCCGAATTTATGGCAATCCTCCTACCTCTGCTTCCTGAGAGCTGGGATTAAAGACATGTGCCACCACGCCTGGCTAAACATTAATTTTTATCACTAAATAAAGACTTTAGGCAAATAAATTTTAACTGCTCTATGTCTTGAGTTTCAAATCAGTAAAATGGGATAGGTTTTATAAGCCTTCATGAATTTTGCTGTATTGATTTCTTTCTTTTTTTTACAAATATATATATATATATATATTTATTTATTTATTTATTTTTTTTTTTTTTTTTTCAAGGTAGGGTCTCACTATAGCCCAGGCTGACCTGGAATTCACTATGTAGTCTCAGCGTGGCCTTGAACTCACAGTGATCCTCCTACCTCTGCCTCCTGAGTGCTGCGATTAAAGGTGTGCGCCACCACGCCTGGCTTAATTATTTATTTATTTGACAGAGAAAGAGGAAAAGAGAGAGAATGGGCATGCCAGGGCCACTCCAGCCACTGCAAACAAACTCCAGGTGTGTGAGACCCCTTGTGCATCTGGCTAACGTGGGTCTGGGGAATTGAACCTGGGTCCTTTGGCTTTGCAGGAAGACGCCTTAACTGCTAAGTCATCCCTCCAGCCCTCTTCCTTCCTTCCTTCCTTCCTTCCTTCCTTCCTTCCTCTCTCTCTCTCTCTCTCTCTCTCTCTCTGTCTTTCTTTTCCTCTCTCCTTTCCTCTTTTCTCTCTCTCATAGGGTCTATGCAGCCCTGTCTGGCTTTCATCATTTTTCCCTCTGCCTCTCAGGTGCTAGGGTCATAGGTATGTGCCACAACTGGCTCAGCATTTTGGCTGTTAATATCTATTTCTGAGTTGTGCAGGATTTATTTATGCTTGACCTCTTTATTTCCTGGCATTCATAGGCTTATGTAATCATTTCTCCTTATGGGGTGGGTTGGACTTAGTGACTTGTTTCTAATAAATAGAATATGGCAGAAATAACGAGTTCGAATTCCCTATCAGATTATAAAATTGTTGCTTCTGTGTTTGGCTTACTCCTTGTCTCTCACCCTCTCTGTCCCTCGGAGTCACACGTGCTGAGGGAAACAGAGCCATATGGTGCCCGGCTCTGTGGCAATACCCACCAAGCGTGGTGAGGGGCTGAGCTCTCAGACACACAGCTCAGAGAATTTAGAGGCTGCCAACAGCCAGATGAGTGAATACGGACAGAGATCCTTCATTGCCAGTCAAGTCTGGAGATCACCGCAGCTCCAGGCAGCAGCATGAGAGGCCCTGAGCCTGCACCACTCAACTGAGCCCTTCCCAGCTTCCTGACCAGCAAGAAGCTGTTTGTTATCAAGCAATACTGAAGTCACATATGGTTCAGGCCCTTCTCACAGTGGGCCCAGTGCGTCCCCAAGCCCATCCTGTGGTTACTTTCCCGGTTCCAGAGAATGCATAATTAAAATAGACATACTCAGCGACTGGCAGCATTCCCACAGTGGTTCCCTGATGCATGGAACAGGGGCTGTTACGGGTAAAAAAGACCGAGTGGAAGCCATTAGAATAGCCTCTCTTACAAAAACAGGAAACCAGAAGCAGAATCGCGTTCCTGAATGGATTGCCGGGATCGGTAACCGAGTGAACTGACTGAGAGGTGTGCGGCTGTGATCCCACCACGGGGATGACAACGGACTGTCTACACTTGATCATCCCATGGCTCCGACTGTAGTTTGGATGTGGTTTTGTTGCTGGAGCAAATTCAACACGTATCTGATATGCAGCTAATGTGCTACTCATGATTTTCTAAATTTATTTTTTATTAGAGACAGAGAGCAAGAAGGCGCGAGAGAGAGATAATGAGCACGCCAGGGCCTCCAGCCGCTGCAAATAAACTCCAGGCACACACGCCACCTTGTGCATCTGGCTTACGTGGAACCTGGAGAATTGAACCTGGGTCCTTAAGGCGACATAGGCAAATGCCTTAACTGCAGACACAATGGGACCTGAAATATTAGTTGGCTCATGGGGATGCTGTTGGGAGCTTTGGGCAGGCTACTATACATGAATCACAGCACATCCTAAGAGGTTTTCAACAAATCACGGCAGCTGCTAAGAGTAACCAGTAACTTTTTTTTTTTTTTTTTGAAAGACGGGGAAAGAATGGGCGCACCAGGACCTTCAGCTGCTGCAAACAGACTCCAGATGTATGTGCCCCCCAGTGGCACGTGCGACATTGCATGCTTGCATCACTGTGTGTCTGGTTCCACGGGACCTGGAGATTTGAACATGAGTTCTTAGGCTTCGCAGGCAAGCGCCTTGACCACGAAGCCATCTCTCCAGCTCAGAGAGTAACTTCTTTTAAGAAACTACTTTTGGCTTTCTGCTGTGCCTCAGAGGGGTGAATGCTTGTCAAAGAGCTACCAAGTTACTACGTTGATAAGGGCTGCCCATCGTGAAGTCTGACCTAGCAAACCAGAAACTTTGCAGCAACTTCATTGAGTGGCTTGGTAGATATGAGGTCAGACTAAAATAGGTCCTGAAGGCCCCGGTTAGTTGCATGAGGGAGTAGCTGATGCACCCCCCATTGCCCTCACGCATGTTACCTATATCCGCAACTACATCTGTAGCCCCTCTTATGGTCAGCTGACAGAGATTCAAAGCTCTTCACTTACACTAAGTCACTCTTCCTGTGCCATCTGAAAGATGGCTGCAGTTGAACATCCTCCCTGCCTTGGGGCAGCCCAGACAGACAGCTATGAAAGAAAATCCTTCCCGCAGGCAGGACTTTGAACAGATCATGTGGTTGTTCACTTTGCCTGAAACAGCAGAGGGCCAGATGTTTTGGCTTTGGCTCACATCAACAAGTTGGCTTTGGCCAACATCTTGTCTAGATGACCAGGGGATTGATGGGCACACCATTGAAAAAACAGCATGTGGGGAGAAGCGTTTGCATAGACCTCTCCAAGTGAGCATAGATTATGATGACGCTTTTGTGTCTCGTGTGAACGCTTAGCAAAACATGACTGCCAAGCTGGACTTTAATAACTGGGTAAAGACACCCACAGAGTCATCCTTCTCCAGTCATTCTTGGTATCATACAACGGGCTCGGGATCAAATGGTCGTAGAGTCGGGGACGGAGGGTGACAACGGAGTCCATCATCACTGTGTGTCACTGGTAAATATTCCATCACCAGCTCGAAGCTAATTACGCTGATCTGCTTCCAGTGAATGGGACTGAACCTCGTTATTACTGGATAAGGATTGGCCTTTTCTGGTTACAGTACTTTTTTGGTTTTTCAAGGTAGGGTCTCACTCTAGCCCAGGCTGACCTGGAATTCACTATGTTGTCTCAGGGTGGCCTCGAACTCACGGCGATCCTCCTACCTCTGCCTCCCAAGTGCTGGGATTAAAGGCGTGCGCCACCACGCCCGGCTAGTTACAGTTTCTCTGCCTCAACCTACCCATGGCGAACTGTCGGGAAATGTTACCCGAAAACATGGTATTTTATATACCATTGCTTGTGACCATAGAGTTCACGGCATGGCGAATGCAGTGAGTCATCGGACCCACGCTCACGGGATTCGCTGGCCTTCCCATCATTCCGGCACAACCACTGGACTGGAGCAGCGGAGCAGCCTTTTGACAGCTCAGTAGTGGCACGAGGTGAATGACACCACATTAGGCTGCTGAGGCCAAGTGCCCGGGTTGTGGCACATGCACTAACCCAATATTAACTACTGCTCATGCTGTTCCTCCCATAGCTGGGTTAACAAGTCTAGGAATCAAGAGGCGAGTAATGGAAGCTACTGCTCTCATTGTGACCCATAGGTACAGCTTCTGTTTGCCATGTCCAAAACCTTAGGCTGGGGTTGCTCTCCCAGTCTTCATTTCTAAGGAGGAAAATGCTTCCACAAGACACCCCGGAACTGGAAGCTGAGACTATTCTGGGGCCTATATATCAGCGGCAAGAGAGGGGGTTACGGGCTGGAGAGATAGGTTTAGCGGTTAAGCGCTTGCCTGTGAAGCCTAAGGACCCCGGTTCGAGGCTCGATTCCCCAGGACCCACGTTAGCCAGATGCACAAGGGGGCGCACGCGTCTGGAGTTCGTTTGCAGTGGCTGGAAGCCCTGGCGCTCCCATTCTCTCTCTTTCTCTCTGCCTCTTTCTCTGTCTGTCATTCTCAAATAAATAAATTTATTTAAAAAAAAAAAAAGAGAGGGGGTTACTAGGCTGGCTGTGGCAGTTACTGCCACCTGATGGATACTAAAAGTGGTGCACAGGGCTAGAAAGATGGCTTTGCAGTTGAGGCGCTCGCTGGCGGAGCCTAAGGACCCATGTTCAACTCTCCAGATCCCACGTAAGCCAGGCACACTAAAGTGAGGCAAGCGCAAGGTCGCACATGCCCACTAGGTGGCGCAAGCATCTGGAGTTCGATTGCGGTGGCTGAGACCCTGGTGCTCCAATTCTCTCTATATATAAAATAAAGAAAAAATTAAAAATGCAGCAATCCTCTAGAGCCACTGTTGATGTGTATACAATGTACAAAATATATTTTGTGATTATTAAAAAGTCAATGGAAATCAATTCAAGTAGTACACTTTTTAAAATAATGCATTTATTTATTTGCATGTGTGTGTGTGTGTGCATGCACGTATGCATGCATGTGTGTATGGGCATGCCAGAGTCCCTCATTGCTGCAAACAGTTGCCTGTCCTGGCTTTATGGGGGTGGCTAGGGAATTGAACCCAGTCTGGAAAACTTTGCAAGCAAGTGGCTGTGACTGCTAAGCCATCTCCCCAGTCTCTCAAGTAAAACTTGCAGCAATCCACCTACTTCTGCCTCCCCAGTGCTGGTATTAAAGGTGTGCACCACCACACCCAGCTTTCAAGTAAAACTTTTTTTTGTTGTTGTTGTTGTTGTTTTTTGTTCTCCGAGGTAAGGTCTCACTCTAGCTCAGGCTGACCTGGAATTCTCTATGTAATCTCAGGGTGGCCTCGAATTTACAGCAATCCTCCTACCTTTGCCTCTGAAGTGCTGGGATTAAAGGCGTGCACCACTACGCCTGACCTAGAACACTTTTTTAAAATGTTTTATTTTTATTTATTTATTTGTGAGAGAGAAGCAGCGACAGAGAGAGAGAGACAGAGAGAGAAGAGAGACAGAGAGAGACAATGGGCGCACCAGGGCCTCTAGCTATTGCAAACGAACTCCAGATGTACGTGCCTCTTGTGCATCTGACTTACGTGGGCACTGGGGCATCGAACTTGGGTCCTTTGACTTTGCAGGCAAGTGCCTTAACGGCTAAGCCATCTCTCCAGCCCAAATAAAACTCTTAATGGCTCAAATCTCAGTAATAAAGATTTAGAAACACACAAGTTGAAGGGCTTGGTGAAGTAATATGAACGAGTGCTGGAACACAGTAGTACCAGATGCGGAAAAGAGGACTGTCGTAGATTTTTCCCCCTTATCTTGATATGTGCATATATATACATATACGACAACAGTTTTTCCATTTTCTTCCTTCTTTCTTTTGTATCCTTGTCTAATATATACGATTGCTAAGCTAACTTTATATGTCAATATTCAGGTTGCAGGATGTTAAAGGGTAACGTGAATCTGCTAGGAGAGTTGAAAAAAGATTGCCTAACTATAAAGGAGGAGTTTTTTAGTCTCTTCTGCCAAAAGAGTTAACACAGGGGTCAGAAAACTATGGCCTGAGGGCTGGCCATCTGTTTCTGTAAACAGGGTCTCACTGGCAGGCAGCCATGCGCGTTTGTTTACGTGCTGCAGTGCAAGCATCGGGCAGTTGCAAAAGAAACCATGCGGCCTGTAAAAGCTAAAACACTCACTGTTTGGCCCTCTAAGAAAAAGTTTCTAGGGCTGGAGGGATGGCTTAGTGGTTAAGACATTTGCCTGCAAAGCCAAAGAACCCAGGTTCGATTCCCCAGGACCCACATTAGCCAGATGCACATGGCGGGGGGGAGGGGAGCGCACATGTCTGGAGTTTGTTTGCAGTGGCTGGAGGCCCTGGCGCGCCTCTGTCAAATAAATAAATAAAATATTAAGAAAAAGTTTCTAGGAGGGAATACATCCCTGACACTGAAAACTTAAAACAGGGGTAGTCATGAGCCCTAGGGGTAGATCGTCTGCTGCTGTCGGGCTAAATGTATATACTATGCTTATTAAACTGCCCAGTAAGCACTTCTCTTAATGTTCATACACTTATATTAATGCTACTCTCACTTTTGGTAGAGAATCTTCTCTTTTCAGATGGCAGTGACCTTGGGATGACTCAGAAGGTATCACGGTGCTGGAAAGAAGTGACCGCAGTGCTCAGTACTGTAATATCTCTATCACACCTTCCAAGGCTCAGGGTCTAATGCAGAAGAGGTGGCGGAAAGAATGTAAGAGCCAAAGGAAGGGTAGGACTCCTTACCACGTGCTCCCCCCAGACACAAAATGGCCTGGATATCCATGACCTCACAGTGCCTGACACTACCTACACAAGACCATCATAAGAGGAGGAAAAGATCATGACATCAAAATAAGAGAGACTGATTGAGATGGGGAGGGGATATAATGGAGAATGGAGTTTCAAAGGGGAAAGTGGGGGGAGGGAGGGTATTACCATGGGATACTTTTTATAATCATGGAAGTTGTTAATAAAAATTTGGAAAAAAAAGTTTCTAGCGCCTTTCATTCCAGCACTTGGGAGACAGGGGTAGGAGGATCGCCGTGAGTTCGAGGCCACCCTGAGACTACATAGTAAATTCCAGGTCAGCCTGAGCTAGAGTGAGACCCTACCTCAAAAAACCAAAAAACAAAAAAGTTTCTGATTGCTGGGTCACTAACACGGTTTCAGGCAGAAGTACAACCTTTACTATTATTATTTGGAGATGGAATGCACAGATATGGATAGGTGTCAAGCCGACAAGGGCTGGATTCTGGTGGTCATGTAACATGGCACCTCTACCAGAGTGAACTACATTCCCAGAGTTCCTTTCTCAGGGGCAACTTGTAAAGTATAAATAAGGGGCGAGATGCCCCGTAGCTCACATACAAGGCCCGCCTGCTGTGCCTGCTGCTGTGCGGTTGGGCCCAGAGTGAGTTCTAGGTCAGCCTGGGCTAGAGTGAGAGACCCTGCCTCAAACAAACAAACAAACAAAAAAACCACCTCAAAATGATAATAATATAATAATAATCATAATGAAATATGGGAATGAACCATGGGAAAGAATTGTGGGACTATTTCTTATGGAACTTACAAATAACTTTTTTCTGAGAATATTGTGAGATGCTTTCTCTGCTAAATTCTTGACTTGAAACTTGTCTTGAAGTTCACCTTACATACTGTGTGATTCCCCTGCTTAAAGCGACGGCTTTTTGGTTTCCTCTGCTTTGGTGTACCATTGCCCTGAACCAACATTGACAAGGAATCTTAGACGTGCTGACTGATCTTAAGCTCTGCTCTTTTGTCCAACTTTCTCCATGACCCGGTTCTGCTCTGGACCCAGAGCAAGCATGCACGTGGGAGAAGTGCTGACCATAGTGTTGTTCACAACATGACAGGTAATGAATTACCCACAGAACTGCCACAGATCCATCGAAGACAACAGGTGGGCTTCGTGTGACTACATTTGTAGATAGGGTGTGTGTGTTCTGGATCAACAGAGCCCAACAGGCCATACCCTTAAATACCTTCCTTGAACAGATGTTTAAAAGATTATTCAACATCCAGAAAGCCTTGCCCTGGCTGGAGAGATGGCTTAGCGGTTAAGGCGCTTGCCTGTGAAGCCTAAGAACCCATGTTTTGTTTTGTTTTGTTTTTTTGCAGTCTCAGGTTAGCCTCGAACTCATGGTGATCCTCCTACCTTGCCTCCCCGAGTGCTGGGATTAAAGGTGTGCGCCACCACGCCTGGCTTTATAAATACTTTTTTTTTTTTTAAGTTCATGACTGATAATTTCTTTTGGCGTATTGTATGTTTTATCAACACTAAATTGCTCATTTTTATGTCTTTTAAGGTTTCAATATACTGCGTTAATATTTTCTATTCCCATTAATGATTGAGATTATATGTAAAGTACTTGGTTTCATGCCTGACAGTAGTAAACAGGCAATAAATAACAGATTCTGTTATTGTCATTATCGCTATCATCACCACTATTATTAAGGGCCCCACTGTATGTGGATTAGTTGGTCTCTCTGGGAGATAAAACAAGGCAAAGAAAGAACTGAAAACTCCAGAGGTTTTTTAAAAAAGGGGGGGCGCTGGAGAGGTGGCTTAGTGGTTAAGCATTTACCTGTGAAGCCTAAGGACCTCAGTTCAAGGCTCGATTCCCCCAGACCCACGTTAGCCAGATGCACAAGGGGGCACACGCATCTGGAGTTCGTTTGCAGTGGCTGGAGGCCCTGGTGCGCTCATTCTCTCTCTCTCTTTCTGCCTCTTTCTCTCTGTCTGTCACTCTCAAATAAATAAAAATAAACCAAAAAAAGAGGGTGGGGGGCTGAGATGTCGCTCAGCGGTAGAGTGCTGGCGTAGCATGTGCAGCGCCTGGGTTTGAGCCCTCGGTCCACAAACAATTAAACGTGAGAAGAAAATTACCTCTTGGGCACTTTACGATGATGTTCAGAGTTTCTTTTTCTTCTTCTTCTGCAAACAAGGTGATGGAAACTCCAGAAAAGAGAGGCCCCAGGCTTGGACAGATCATCAGAAAAAGCTTGCCAAAAGAAGTCTCTCAGGAAGCCAAGATAGTACAACAGAAACAGATTTCTTGTTGGACGTTGGCCTTCGTGCTTTTGAGGCCAAGGCGAGACGAGGAAGGGAAAAAGCAAAACGAGGTCAGGTCCACTAGCGGCTATCTGCCTGTGGTTAGAAGTCTGGAATGATCTCTCCCGAGGTCCCTCGGGTTTTGGCTCTTGACTATGAGGGCCACGGGGTCGTGAGCCCAGCGGTGACAACTTTGTGCTCCTGGTGGAGTTCTCAGCACTTGAACATTCTTGTCTGGCTGCCTCACTCCCCGCACCTCAGTCCTCAGTGCACCCTGTCGTTGGGCCCCTTTCTGGTTTCTGGGTGTCCTCATTCCGGTTGTAATACTCACTACCGACTGCTAACGCGCACCCAGCGTGCGCGCGTGTGTATGCACGCCTATGCGTGTGTGTCTTCGTGCCTGTCTCATGGACTCCAAAACCATAGCGGTCTTACTAATTGACCACTTGATAGTTTAAAATCACTTGGCCAACAACGCCTTCTTCCTTCACTTGGAAATTTGTTTCTCTTGGCCTTGCTGCCTGCAATTCAGAGTCGTGGAAAGTTAAGGGCGTCTTAGCCGGGGCAGGAGTGGCTCAGTGGATAAATCACTCGCTGATCAAGCCTGAGTACTGAACTTGACCCTCAGACCCCACTCAAAAGGAAAAATAAGAAGAGGGGGGAAAAAAAAAAGTACGGCTGGAGGGATGACTTAAGAGGTGAAAAACGCTTGCTTGCTTGCAAGGCCCGTCAGCCCGGGATCAAGTCCTCGGTACCCGTGGAAAGCCGGATGCACAAAGTGGAGCATTGAGCCTGGAGTTCATTTGCAGTGCCCTGGCATGCCCATATTCTTCCCCTCTCTCTCCAGTTAAAAAATACTGGGGCTGGAGAGATGGCTCAGTGGTTAAAGGCACTTGCTTGTAAAACCTGACAAACCTGGGTTTGATTCTCCAGTAACCAAGTAAAACCAGATACACAAAGTGGCACGGTCCTGGCATGCTCTTGCTCTCCCTCTGCTTGCAAATAAATAATAAAAATAAAAAATTTGGCAGTGGGTGGGGCACCTGGAGAGATGCTCAGCGGTTAAGGCGCTTGCCTGCAAAAGCCAAAGAACCTCAGTTTGATTCCTCAGGACCCACGTAAGCCAGATGCACAAGGTCTCGCATGCGTCTGGAGTTCGTTTGCAGTGGCTGCAGGCCCTGGTTCGCCAATTCTTCCTCTGTCTGTCTGCCTGTGTCCATCTGTCTCTCTCAAATAAATAAACAAATAAAAATAAAATATTAAAAAAATATTTTTTGAAAAAAGACTTCCATTTTTCTTTTATAAAAATAGCAAAAAGCCATAAATTGTGGCAGGCTTCTGTATTTCCAGTACTGGATGGAGAGACAGGGGGCAGAAGCCGGAGATTTTTCTGGAAGAAAATGCAGCAAAAAGAACAACAGCAGAGTGAGAGAGAAACCCTGCTTCAGGTGAAGTTGAATGGCGGGGGTGCTCTGTGGCTTTTACATGCATGTCATGGCACACACGTGACCTCACATGCACAAGAGCATATGCATGTGCATATAAGATGCCTGAGAGATAAATTAGTCCAAGCTCTCATTAAAAATATACATATATTAGATATATTTTATTTATCTATTTGAGAGGGAGAGGGAGAGAACAGGATATGCCAGGGCCTCCAGCCACTGCAAACAAACTCCAGATGCACGCGCCCCCTTGTGCATCTGGCTTACGTGGGTCCTAGAGAATTGAACTGGGATCCTTTGGCTTTGCAGGCAAATGCCTTAACTGCTAAGCCATCTCTCCAACCCTGAAAAATATTTTTAATTTAATTTTTTCAGTGAGAGTGAAAGACAGAGAGAGAGAGAGAGAGAGAATTGGTGCTCCAGGGCCTCAGTCACTGAAATAGAACTCCAGACGCTTGCGCCACCTAGTGGGCATGTGCGGCCTTGCGCTTGCCTCACCCTTGTGCATCTGGCTTATGTGGGACCTGGAGAGTCGAACATGGGTCCTCAGGCTTCTCAGGCAAGTGCCTTAACCGCTAAGCCATCTCTCCAGCCCCAAGCTCCTTGTTTTCCTAAAGATGGATGTGATGTTCAAAGAGGTGAAGTGACTTGCCTCAAGTCACAGAACTGTTGGTGGTGAAAGATTGGAGGCCTTTCCTAGCTCGGCGCTAGGAAAGGAGATCCAACTGCGAGGTGGTAGCAAGGACTTGGAGTGATTTGGGCATCCAGACGCTGGACGTGAGGATGAGCCAGGGAGGCAACCCAAAGAGGTTACTTTGGGTAACTCACATGTAGCATGATGTATGATATGTCACGGGGTGGCAACAGTAACTTGGTAGGCACCAAACACTCGAGGCTTTGCTGTTCTGGCCCTGTCACACAAAGTACTCTGGAACATGAGCCCTAACTACAACATCAAACCGCACCAATGTCAACTCAGATCTGTGTTACAAAAATCTTTCTAGCCGGGCGTGGCGGCGCATGCCTTTCGTCCCAGCACTCGGGAGGCAGAGGTAGGAGGATCGCAGTGAGTTCGAGGCCACCCTGAGACTCCATAGTGAACTCCAGGTTAGCCTGGACCAGAGTGAGACCCTACCTCAAAAACAAACAAACAAACAAAAAGCAAATAAAAATCTTTGCACATATCTTCTAAGCTAGCACACCATAAAAGGTTGCTGTTAGCACTAACACCAGTATAATGAAAAAAGAAATACATGAAAAAAGAAATACACAAATGTACTCCTGGGAGAGTGCTAGATGACGTTGCTTGCTAACTCACTGCTGCCTCCTCTTCCTCCATCATAAGGTGTTGCAGTTAACTTCCAGTTGCTGAGATAAAACACCTGACTGAAGGCAGCTTGGGGGAAGAAAGGCTTGATTTAGGCTTACAGGCTCCAGGGGAAGCTCCATGATAGCAGGGGAAAACATGGACAGAGGCTGGCCTATCACCTCTTGGACAACATCAGGTAGACAACAGCAGCAAAAGAGCGTGCCAGACACCGACAAGGGGAAACTGGCTACAACACCCATAAGTCCCGCCCCCCACAACACACCTCCAATAAGGGTTCAGTTTCCAAATTACCTTCAGCTGGGGAATCAAGCACTCAGAACACGTGGGTTTATGGGGGACACCTAATTCACACCGTTACATTCTGCTCCTGATCCTCATAAAATGATAACCATACAATGCAATACATTTAGTCCAACTTTGTAAGTCCCCATGGTTTTTATTAATCCCAATACTCTTCGAAATATCCCCATATTCCAAGGTCTACTAACTGTTAGCTGTAAAACCAAAAATTTATATATATATATATATATATATATATATATACAACACATATATATACACACATATACATATATATTGCATATATAGTATATATAACATATATATAATTTTATATATAGTATATATAGCATATACACATATAATTTATACATATATATACACACACACACACACACATATATATATAGAGAGAGAGAGCGCACATCACCTACAGTCATTTCCAAAAAACAAAACCACATTGCAAATCCAATGGCCCATTCTTTCCTGCCCTTGTTATACTCCAAAGTACCAGGTGGGCTGCTGACTTGTTAATCCCGGGAGGGGGGGGGGGAATAAAGCAGACTTTGAAGAGTAAGACACCCCTTCACCATTCAGGGCCCCTGCTTTCAAAACTGTCAGCATTCTTTCCGCTGTCTCAGTGCAGATCAGCTGGCCCGATCTCAATAGTTGCACTCTCTCAAACAATTACAGGATGAATGGGTGCTGTCTCTAGCCTTAAACCTTAATTTCTTTCAGTGTCCTCACTATCTGCTCAAACCAGTCCATTCTACACAATGCAGCCCTACACAAATTCTCAGGCCGAGAGCAGCAAGCCCCTCACACAAACTGCTTCTAGACAAGGTCCTATAAAGTTCTTTCTTCCCCTTATAAGCCAAACCTCACAGTCCATAGTTCTTACTGCATTCAGGTCTTTCAACTCTGACCAGAATGGTCCATCAAATTCTGCCTTCAACACTGCAAGGTGTCCCTTAGACCAAGGTCTCAAATCCTTCCACATTCCTCCCGCAAATCAGTTCCAAAACGCCAAAAGCCACACAGTCAGGTTTCTAGCAGTAATGACCCCACTGCTTGGTACCAAGTTTACTACTGCAGTCAGCTTCACATTGTTGGCACAAAACATATGATGAAAAGCAGTTTATTTTGGCTTACAAACTTGAGGGGAAGCTCCATGATGACGGGGGAAACTGTACCATAAGCAGAGACTGGACATCACCTCCTGGCCAACATCAGGTGGACAACAGCAGCAGAAGAGTGAGCCAAACACTGGCAAAGGAAAGCTGGCTATAACACCCATAAGCCCACCCTCAAGAAAACACCTTTATGCAATAGCTGCACGTCTATCATGGTGGAAACCAACTGCCCTCCAATTGGACTGGAGGCCCGCTCCATGGGAGGGATACCTCCCTGATAGTGAAAACCTACAACAGGGGTAGTCATGAACCCTAGGGGTGTAACGTCTGCTGCTGTCAGGCTAAATGTATATACTATGCTTATCAAACTGCCCAGTAAGCACTTCTCTTATTGTTCATACCCTTATATTAATGCTGCTCTCACTTTTGGTAGAGAATCTTCTCTTTTCAGATGGCAGCGACCTTGAGACGACTCAGAAGGGTATCATGGTGCTAGACAGAAGTGACCAGAGTGCTCAGCACTGCAATATCTCTATCACACCTTCCAAGGCTCAGGGTCCATTGTGGAAGAGGTGGCAGAAAGAATGTAAGAGCCAAAGGAAGGGTAGGACTCCTTACAACGTGCTCCCTCCAGACACAAAATGACCTGGATATCCATGGCCTCACAGCGCCTGACACTACCTACACAAGACCATCATAAGAGGAGGAAAAGATCATGACATCAAAATTAAAAGAGAGACTGATTGAGATGGGGGGGGGATATAATGGAAAATAGAGTCTCAAAGGGGAAAGTGGGGGGAGGGAGGGTATTACCATGGGATATTTTTTGTAATCATGGAAGTTGTTAATAAAAATTTGAGAAAAAAAAAAACAAAACACCTTTAACAAAGTTCCAATTTCTAATTGCCATCAGCTGAGGATGAAGCATTCAGAATACACGAGGCCACCCTGAGAATAAACACTGAATTCCAGGTTAGCCTGGATGAGAATGAGACCATACCTCGAAAAACCAAGGGAAAAAATATATATATGTATTAAATATTTTATTTATTTTTATTTATTTGAGAGAGAGAAAGTGGAAGACAGAGAGAAAGAGAGAGAGAGAGAGCATGGGAGAATGGATGTGCCAGAGTCTCCAGCCACTACAAATGAACTCCAGATGTATGTGCCTCCTTGTGCACCTGGTTTATGTGGGTCCTGGGGAATTGAACCGAGGTCCTTTGGCTTTTCAGGCAAGCTCCTTCACCACTAAGACATTTCTCCAGCTCTTCCTTTTTCTTTGTTGGTTTTTTTGAGGTAGGGTCTCACTCTATCCCAGGCTGACCTGGCATTCACTATGTAGTCTCAGGGTGGCCTTGAACTCATGGCGATCCTCCTACCTCTGCCTCCAGAGTGCTGGGATTAAAGGCGCGAGCAAATCTTTGAAGATGGTTAATTGTTTGTGAGATTCCTGGGATCGTGACGGGCAGTTGGCTAACGCCCTGTTTGATTTCCAGGTTTTAAAATGAGAAGTTTGGTGAGTAAGAGATTGATTTGCAACGCCCACGTAATGAGTCACAGCACTCCACATGATTTCTAGTCCTGGAGGAATTCATAATACGGAGTTGCCTTTTTAAAAATTTTTCTTATTTTAATTTTTTTGGTGGGGATGGAACCTAGGGCCTTGGGAATGCTAACTCAGCAAATGCTCTACTTTGGAGTTACATGCCCTGTACAATGCAGAACTCTTTTTAAATTTTGTAAAACATTTTATTGATTTACTTATTTGACAGAGAGAAGGAGGCAGAGAAAGAGAGAGGGAGAGAATGGGTGCACCAGGGCCTCCCGCTGCTACAAACAAACTCCAGGCACATGCGCCCCCCTGTACATCTGGCTTACGTGGGTCCTGGGTAATTGAACCTGGGTCCTTTGGCTTTGCAGGCAAACGTCTTAACACTTAAGCCATCCCTCCAGCCCCGATGCAGAACTCTTTGAAGGACTAGCCAATTATACCTGGCAAGCAGCTTACACTAACATTTATAGGAACACATATGAATCTTCCTCCTCATCTTCAAGAGCTCTGAAGCCGCTTAGTGGGTACATGTGAGTCGGAGGAAGGGGAGTCGTTCACAAGTACTTACAGACTCTGACTCTGCACTTAACATGAACCTCTGGGGGCCCAGAACCAGATTTATAAGCATCAAGTAGTTTTGTTAGTTAGTTTGTTTGTTTTTCGAGGTAGGGTCTCACTCTAGCCCAGGCTGACCTGGAATTCACTATGAAGCCTCAGGGTGGCCTCGAACTCACAGTGATCTTCCTACCTTTGCCTCCCGAGTGCTGGGATTAAAGGCGTGCGCCACCATGCCCGGCTTCAAGTAGAATTTTGACCCAGTGTATCTCATTGCAGGTGCCCGTGAAACCCCAACCTCCCATCCATTGGAGACTTTTCCATTACCTAAGGATACTGACAGAACTAGACAGACGGAGCAACCAAACGGACCATTACACGTCACATTGAAGGTGACTTGGGAAGTTTGGGCTAATACCATAGGAAGGGACAATTCAAGTTCTTGGATCACCTCCTCATGAGTAACTTAATTACCGAGAAGCCTCCTGGTGCCTATGACACCTAGCCATATAATGTAGAATTGTTGGGGGGGGGGGGAATAATCTGCTTCCCTCCCTGGAATGTAATCTCCCTGAGAACAAATACCTTGTCTGCCCTGTTTGTTCACTTTTCTTTCTCTAAAGCCGAGAAAGTGACTAGAGCATCATAGATACTCAATAAATATTTATTGAACAGGCAGGTAGATAATTTCTAGGAAAAGCTTCAGAAATCAGTACCATCTCAAAGACTTAAAAGACATAGGTTGGGGTTAGGGAGGTAGCTCACAGTGGTTAAAGCTTCATGCTTGTGAAGCCCTTTGGCTAGGGTTCAATTCCCCTGTACCCACATAAAGCCAGGCACACTAAGTGGTACATGCATCTGGAGTTCATTGGCAGTGGCAAAAGGCCCTGCCACACCCATTTTTTTTCTCTCTCTCTCTCAAATAAATAAATTGCTGGGCATGGTGGTACACTCCTCTAATCCCAGCATTAGGGAGGCAGAAGTAGGAGGATCACCATGAATTTGAGGCCATCCTGAGACTACATAGTGAATACCAGGTTAGCCTGGGCTTGAGTGAGACCCTACCTCAACACCCCCCCCCAAAAATAAATAAATAAATAAATAATTAGAATAAAAATTTAAAGATGTAGGTGTGAGCTGGGTGTGGAGACACATGCCTGTAATGCCAGCAGTTGAGAGGCTGAGGCAGGAGAATTGCTACAAATTTGAGGCCAGCCTGGGCTTCATAGTAAGACTGTCTCGAAAAACCAAAAGAAGGCTGGAAATGACTTAGCGGTTAAGGCGCTTGCCTGAGAAGCCTAAGGACCCCGGTTCGATTTCCTAGTACACACGAAGCCAGATGTGCAAAGTGGCGCATGTGTCTGAACTTTGTTTGCAGTGGCTAGAGGCCCTGGCGTGCCCATTTTTTTCACTCTATCTGCCTCTCTCTCTCTCTCTTTCTCTCAAATAAATAAATAAATTGTAAAAATATATGTTTAAGGGCTGAAGAGATAGCTTAGTCGTTAAGGTGCTTGCCTGTGAAGCCTAAGGACGCGGGTTTCAATTCCCCAGTACCCATGTTAGCCAGCTGCACAAAGTGGCGCATGCATCTGGAGCCCATTTTCAGTGGCTGGAGGCCCTGGTGTGCCCATTCCCCCCCCAAAAAATAAATAAATAAATTTTAAAAAAAGAATTAAAATTAAGATGTAGGTGAGGCAACTTCTATCACATTCCTTTTTCATTTGGCTAAGTATTAAAGAAGGCTATTGTATTAATCAGGGTTCTCTGGAGGAACAGAACTGCTAGAATGAATTATTTCAAAAAGGGAATTTGCTGGATTACCTACCATGGTCCAATAGCAGTTGCAGGCCAGAGAATCAAGGAACCCCGTAGCTGCTCAGTCCGCGTGGCCTGATGCCTCAGACGTCCCGACCCGGCACTGCAGATGGCGCCGGAAGGCCCGGAGGCTTCTGAGGAGCCGCTGAGTTTCTATCCATGCGGGTCTTCAGTTGACGCTGGTCTTCAGTCCGCGCTGGTCTTCAGTCCACGCTGGAAGGCAGCGAGCAGCTCCGGCTGCCAAGTGGGAAGAAGGAAGGGGCTCTTTTCACCCAGAGCTTCCTTATATGAAGTCCCCCTCTGAGAGGGGCGCCCGCTCTGGGGGAGGGGCTCACTCTGGGGGAGGGACTTCCTCCTTCAGTGAATGCTTTCTGGAAGCAACCCACTGGAAAGGGATGTCTGTGGATTACTAAACAGATCAAGTTGACAGCACCTTAACTATCACAAGTCCACCCCTTGTCAACTTTGCACCAAATCATATCTCCTTACATCATACTTAATTTCCAAATGAAAACAGTAACAAAACTCATAATTCCGCCTAACATGGCATAACTATCCCACGTACAATTGGAACCGCAAAATCTTCCCCCAACACAAAGCTTAGTCTCTAATATAATAGGTCTAATATAAATTCAACAGTTAGCTAGTGATATAATCTTAACATTGGTGTAGATATGTACAAATACTCTATATCAGGGTAGGACAGAAACATTGCAATTACAGTCCTTGTTTCTGTAACTGGTCACGTGGCCTTAGCTGGTATTTGTAACTGACTTCTTCTACTACCCATTCTGAATTTCCTCCACCTTCACAAGCACCTCAGCAGGTCTTGGTTCTTTGCCTGGTGTGGTGACCCATAACTTCATTCCTGAAGGATCTGGGCCATTTATCACACTACTTCTATTGGGTTGTTGCAGTCGTCCATTGACTTTGACAACAGGACATGGTAACACTAGCAGACGCCCTAAAGGATCTCCTGCACTCCAGACATACTCTTCCTTACCTCCATTGTGGAGAAGCAGTTCAATTTCCCCCTGGTAGTCTGGATCAATCATCCCTGCTATCACTGTAACTTCTTTCTCAGCCTGTTCACTCAAGGGTATCAGGAGACCAAAGTGGCCAGGGGGAAGTCTTAGCTCCCAGTTCAATGGAACGTTCTTCATGTCTCCTGGAAAAAGCACTCCCCCCTCTGGGACCAAGACTTGCAGGCCAGCAGAGCATGAGGTTGCAGGAAGAGGAAGCAGAAATTTAGCTAATGGGTCACTTGGTGTGATGGTAAGTGGGACCATTCCTATTTCCACCCCTTGATTCCTGGACCCATGAATCCGGGCTATAGGAGAAACAGTACCATCTATAGGACGCTGGTTCAGAGCATATACGGCCTGCTGGAGGACACTCCCCCAGCCCTCCAAGCTATTGCCACCTAGTTGGCGCTGTAGCTGTTTCTTCAAAAGGCCATTCCACTGTTCTATCAAGCCAGCTACTTCAGGATGGTGGGGTACATGGTAAGACCAGTGAATTCCATGATCATGAGCCCACTGCCATACTTCCTTGGCGGTGAAGTGAGTTCCTTGTTCAGAAGCAATGCTGTGTGGAATGCCATGACAGTGAATAAGGCATTCTGTAAGCCCATGGATGGTAATTTTGGCAGAAGCACTACGTGCAGGAAAGGCAAATGCATACCCAGAATAAGTGTCTGTTCCAGTAAGGACAAAATGCTGCCCTTTCCATGATGGAAGAGGTCCAATGTAGTCAACCTGCCACCAGGTTGCTGGCTGGTCTCCCAGAAGAATACTACCATATCAGGGGCTCAGAGTTGGTCTCTGCTGTTGGCAAATTTGGCACTCAGCAGTAGCTGTAGCCAGGTCAGCCTTAGTTAGTGGAAAGTCCATGTTATTGGGCCCATGCATAGCCTGCATCCCTGCCACCATGGCCACGTTGTTCATGGGCCCATTGGGCAATGACAGAGGTGGCTGAGGAAAGAGGTTGACCACTATCCACAGATCGGGTCGGCTTATCTACTTGATTATTAAAGTCATCCTCCAATGAGGTCACCTTCTGATGAGCATTAACATGGGACACAAGTATCTTTACATCCTTTGCCCATTCAGAGAGTTCTATCCACATACACCTTCCTCAAATGTCCTTCTCACCAATTTTCCAACTGTGCTCCTTCCAAGTCCCAGACCATCCAGCCAAACTGTTGGCTACAGCCCATGAATCAGTGTATAACTGCACATCTGGCTATTTTTCTTTCCAAGCAAAATGCACAGCCATGTGCACTGTCCAAAGTTCTGCCCATTGTGAAGACTTCCCTTCACTACAGTCCTTCAGAGTTGTCCCAGAAAGGGGCTGTAACGCTGCAGCTGTCCACTTTTGGGCGGTGCCTACATAACATGCTGAACCATCTGTAAACCATGCCCTAGACCTCTCCTCCTCAATTAATCATTGGGCACACCCCATGATGCCATAGGTGCATGCTTGGGGACAGAAGGCATTGCATCAGGGGTAGCAACCATAGGCATTTGGGCAACTTCCTCACGTAACTTACTCATACCTTCAGGGCCTGCTCGAGCCTGATCACGTATATACCACTTCCACTTAATGATGAACTGCTGCTGTGCACGTCCAACTTTATGGCCTGGTGGGTCAGATAACACCCAGCTCATAATGGGCAGCTCAGGTCACATAATAACTTGATGGCCCATTGTCAAATGTTCAGTTTCCACTAAGGCCCAATAGCAGGCCAAGAGCTGTCTCTCAAATGGAGAATAATTGTCTGCAGATGATGGCATGGCCTTGCTCCAAAATCTCAAGGGCTTCGCTGTGATTCACCTATGGGGGTCTGCCAAAGGCCCCAAACAGCATCACTGTCTGCCACTGAAACTTCAAGTACCATCGGATCTGCTGGATCATATGGCTCAAGGGGCAGAGCAGCCTGGACCCATTGAAGAGCCTTCTCTTGTTCTGGGCCGCACTGAAAACTAGTAGCTTTCTGAGTCACTTGGTATATGGGATGGAATAAAATACCCAAGTGAGGAATGTGCTGTCTCCAAAATCCAAATAAGCCCACTAAGTGTGTGCTTCTTTCTTAGTGGTAGGAAGGGCCAAATGCAACAGCTTAACCTTCACCTTAGAAGGAATATTTGTGCATGCCCCACACCACTGAACTTCTAGAAATTTCACTGAGGTGGAAGGTCCTTGAATTTTGGGTGAATTTATTTCCCATCCCCTGATGCAGCATATGCTGTACCAGCAACTCCAGAGTTGTTGCCACCTCCTGCTCATTTGATCCAATTAGCATTATGTCATTGATATAATGGACCAACATGACACCCTGTGGAAGGGACAGGAGATCAAGGTCCCTGCGAACTAAGCTATGACACAGGGCTGGAGAGTTAATATAACCTTGAGGTAAAACAGTAAATGTGTACTGCTGACCTTGCCAGCTGAAGGCAAATTGCTCCTGATGGTCATTATGGACAGGTATGGAGAAGACAGCATTTGCAAGATCAATAGCCGCATACCAGGTACCAGGAGATGTGTTAATCTGCTCAAGTAAAGAAACCACATCTGGTATGGCAGCTGCAATTGGAGTCACCACCTGATTAAGTTTCTGATAATCCACTGTCATTCTCCAGGATCCATCTGTTTTCTGAGCAGGCCAAATAGGAGAGTTAAAGGGAGACGTGGTGGGAACCACTACCCCTGCATCCTTCAAGTCCTTTATAGTGGCACTAATTTCTGAAATCCCCCCAGGGATGAGATACTGTTTTTGATTCACTATTTTCCCTGGTGGTGGGAGCCTCAGTGGCTTCCATTTGGCCTTTCCAACCATAATAGCCCTCGCTCCACAAGTCAGGGAACCAATGTGGGGGTTCTGCCAACTCCTAAGTATATCTATACCAATTATGCATTCTGGGACTGGGGAAATAACCACAGGGTGAGTTCGGGGACCCACTGGACTCGCTGTCAGTCTAACATTTGCCAAAACTCCATTGATTACCTGGCCTCCGTAAGCACCTACTTTAACTGGAGGGCCACGGTGCTGTTTGGGGTCTCCTGGAATCAATGTCTATTCAGAGACAATGTCCAGTAGGCCTCAAAAGGTCTGATTATTTCCTTTCCCCTAGTGTACAGTTACCCTAGCAAAAGGCTGCAGGACCCTCTGAGGAAGGATAGGTATAAGCTTAATATTGAAACTTTTGGGGGTTGTAGGAGGGTCCTTCCTCGAGGGGACCTGGCCACCCCTTCAATCAAGGGGCTCAGGATCCGTAAACTGGCTCAAGTCTGGAAACTGATTAAGAGGTCTTGATTCTCTGTTGCTGTAATTCAAAGTGGCTTTATGTTCCCTTGCTCTGGAACTTTTCTGCTTATAGAGATCAAGAAGGAACTCAGTAGGCTTCTTATCTATTTGACTTCTGGGAACAACATGATTAATCAGCCAATTCCAAAGGTCCATGAGTCATACCTTTATGTGCATAATTTTGCCTATGCTGTCTATTACGAAAAACACATTCGCCCCTCATTTGGCGAATCTGCGCTGCCACCTGGCCCTTGTTACCCTGAGATCCAGTTATACCCATTGCATCTAAATCACCTAATACAGCAACCGCAGCTCCCACTGTGAGGTCTTCTTTACATAAAAGAGCAATGATGGGAGACTTTAAGTATGCTGGCGCTCCCCTCACAAATCTGTTTCTTATAATCTTAGTGAAGGGCACATCTTCTGGACGCTCCCATTGTGGGGGCAAAGATGAGTTTACATGGCAAATCCACTCCAGCATTCCAAGTTCTCTGAGCTTTTTAATCCATTCATCAACATTAAGCAAATGGGTATCAGGAAGCTCATGCTCACTCACAGTAGGCCATCTTTGGATCCATACTTCAGCCAACCAATCAAATAAACTCTTAGCACCCCTTCCAACTGCAGGAGCTACAGTGTTAAATCTAAAATCTCTGCTCAATGGGCCCATTTCAGTAAATTCTGCCTGATCTAATCTTATGTTCCTTCCTCCATCTTCCCACACCCTTAAAATCCATTCCCACACATATTCCCCATGCTTCTGCCTGTACAAGTTAGAAAACTCCTGAAGTTCTTTAGGGGTGTACCTCACCTCCTCTTGTGTCACACTTTCTGTCTCACCTTTAAGGGTCTGCCTAGCCTTCCTCTGGTTTTAGGCCTAGAGGCAAAGATGGGTGGGAACTGAGAAGCACCAGCACCTCCTGCTGATTCCTCAGACAAACAGGGATTAATTCCCTCAGGCGAGGGTGGGGAGGGTGGAGGTGGGGATACAACTGCTGCTAAGGGAGGGGAGGTCATATCATATCTTCGTGCAAAACAACTTCTTCAGAATCTGACACTTCCATGTCCCCAGGTTCTTCAGGATCTTCCCACACATCACCATCCCAAGTCACAGGATCCTACTCTATCAATGCCCTCACTGTAACTTCTGCTAGCTGGTGAGGCTGGGATTTGAGTTTAGGTTGCAAGTTAGCCAATCTCACAATGAGAGCTTGGGTTTGGTTTTCTGCAATCTGAGCCCTGTTCTGGCTAGAGAGGAGACTCTCCTCCAGGGCTCCCTTAGAAACCTTGAGATCATGTACGTGTGTTTTAAGCTTGGAATTTTCCTTTTTGAGCTTCTGCTGTTCCCTCACTAGTTTGTCCAGAGATGCTAAAAGCAACAAAGAAGCCTCAACATTTGTCTTCCTTTTCCACAAACATTCAAATGTTTTAAATACAGAGTCACTAAATTCCTTGCTCTTCACAAGACATGACTCAGGATCACCAAATACATCTATCTCATGGAGTTCTTTAAAGAGTGCACACCATGGATTATTAGTGCCCCCCTTATTTCCAGTAAAAGCGCTCTCCTTATCACCAGTAGGGCCTTTAGTAGCATTGAAGTTGGAAAGCCAACCCCAGGCAGCACCAAGCCCGCTAGAGAAATCCATCCTTACAATTCTGTTTCTCTAGAACCACTTCTGGTACCAAAATCTGTATTAGTCAGGGTTCTCTAGAGGAACAGAACTGCTAGAATGAATTATTTCAAAAAGGGAATGCATTGGATTAGCTTACTGTGGCAGTTGCAGGCCCAAGGATCACGGAACCTGGTAGCTGCTCAGTCCACATGGCCAAATGCCTCAGCAGTCCCTATCTGGCACTGAAGGCCTGGAGGCTTCCTGAGGAGCCACTGGGCTTTGATCCACTCTGGTCTGCACTTGACACTGGTCTTCAGTCCACGCTGGTCTTCAATCTAGGCTGGAAGCCAGTGAGCTGCTCTTGCAGCCAAGTGGAAGGAAGGAAGGAAGGGGCTCTTTTCACCCAGAGTTTCCTTAGATGAAGTCCCCCTCTGAGAGGGGGCACCCGCTCTGGGGGAGGGACTTCCTCTTTCAGTGAATCCTTCCTGGGAGCAACCTCGGAGACCCACCCGAAAGGGATTTCTGTAGATTACTAAACAGATCAAGTTGACATCACCTTAACTATCACAGCTTTGATAAACTTAATAACTAGAGTTTTCAACTGCAACATTTATCACACATGAAGTGCTTTTTACCAGAGTAACTGGGAAGACAGCTAATCACCTGATAAATAGTTCTATCCCCCCCCCCCCCCGCGCCATCATACTAACAAGTACCAACGCCCAAGCTGGGTTTCTTTCCCCTGGCAAGGACATCAGTATGATTTTAGGAATTTACTGTCCCTGTTCTGCGCTTGCCACCATCTCATTAATCCTGAGGACAGCAACCTGTTTTTGCTCTATTGAAAAAAAAACAAAAAGTGCTTAAACTCATGCGTTAATTATTCTTGCATAGCGAGCTTATTCCAAAATTTATTTGCTTAAAACACAAATGGTTATTTGTTTCTCATGGCTTTTGTGGGTCAAAAATTCAGACAGGAAAAAGTGGGAAAGATTTGTCTCTGCTCTCTGATGAGTGGGCCTTCGTTCTGGAAGGTGAGTGGCAAGAAGCTGAAGCTAGGGGACTTCATTCATTCAGCTAGAGGACTTCATTAATTCATCTAGAGGACTTCATTCATTCATCCAGAGATTTCATTCATTCAGCTAGAGGACTTCATTCACTTATGGAGCAATGGGTATTTTCTGCTGGCTATCACGGGTTCCAGACAAAAGAGAGAGGGGAGAGAGACAGAGAGAGGGACGAGACAGAGAGAGGTATTATTTTTCGCCTTGGAACCTGTCGCAGTCAGCTTCACGTTGCTATCAGAAAACACCCAGCCAAGAGCAGCTTGTGCAAGGAAAGGGTTTATTTTGGCTTACAGACTCAAGGGGAGGCTCCATGATGGCAGGGGAAAACAATGGCATGAGCAGAGGGTGGACATCACCTCCTGACCAACATCAGATGGACAACAGCAACAGGAGAGTGTGCCCAACACTGGCAAAGGGAAGCTGGCTATAACGCCCATAAGCCTGCCCCCAACAATATACTGCCTCCAAGAGGCTCCACTTCTCACATTGCCAGTAACTTGGGACCTAGCATTCAGAACGCATAAGTTTATGGGGGACACCTGAATCAAGCCACCTCAGAATCCATACAGTGCCATTTTGCTCTGTACTACATCACCCTTACCTACAGTTTCATGGTCTGCAGATTGTTACCTAGGACATGAATAACCCACTGTCCAGTGTATCCATGAGTACTGTGCTTCCTTTAAGTGGAAAAAGTAAAAAGTACAGGGCTGGAGAGATGGCTTAGTGGTTAAGCGCTTGTCTGTGAAGCCTAAGGACCTCTGGTTCGAGGCTCGATTCCCCAGGACCCACGTTAGCCAGATGCACAAGGGGGCGCACGCATCTGGAGTTCGTTTGCAGTGGCTGGAGGCCCTGGCATGCCCATTCTCTCTCTCTCTATCTGCCTCTTTCTCTCTCTGTCTGTCACTCTCAAATAAACAAATAAAAATAAACCAAAAACTTTTTTAAAAAAAAGTAAAAGTCAAAGATATTTTGAGAGCCCACATTCCCATCACATTTAAAAAATATTTTATTGATTTATCTGAGAGAAAGAGGGGTGGTGGCATAGAGAATGGGCATACCAGGGTCTTCAGCCACTAAAAATGAACTCCAGATACATGTGCTACCTTGTGCCATCTGGCTTACATGGGTACTGGGGAATTGAACCTGAGTTGTTCGGCTTCGTAGGCAAACGCCTTAACCACTAAGCCATCTCTCCAGCCCCCCGTCACTTTTATTACAGCATATTATTGGAGTCATTCTACTTTATTAATAGTTCTTGTTCATCTCTTACTGTGCCAGACTCATGAATTAAACTTTATCAGAGGCATGTACATATATGAAAAGCCATGACACATGTACGGTTTGGTGGTTTCAAGTCTCCACTGTCATCGCCTCCGGGGGAGAAGAGGCAGCCATCTGTACTGCTCTTTGGGGTAGTCACAAGCTCTCACCAGATTAAAGAGGAGGACAACTGGATGTGGTTAATGATAATAACGAAGAGCAAAATACAAATTTCATCAAGCTGCCGTTCTGCTGAAACAGTCAGTATTTGCCAAAGCCTTTAGATGTCGGACTACTCTGGAAGTAGTAGGTTCAAAGGTTCAGGAAGGGCAGGAATGTAGACGGCGAGATGGAAGTGTCGCTGCCTGAGGTCTCAGAGGCTGCACGAAGGATGAGAACTGTATCTTGGGGGGGCATAGCTGGCTACTGACTGTTTTAAGGAGGGAGGAGTCTCGATGATGTTTGTGTTTCATGAACGTTGCTCATATACAATGGAGAATGGGTTAGAGAGGCACAAGGTGGATGGAGAGGTGATAGCAGGCAGTAATGGAGGTAAGAGGCCAGTTAGGAAGGTAACTGGCTGCTGATCGCCGAACCAAGGAATTCTATCTAAAACCCACAGCTTTCCATGCTGACGGTCAGTGGTGGGTGAGGAAGGGTTGATTTTTTAAAAAATTTTTTTGTTTTTTTATTTATTTATTTGAGAGCGACAGAGAGAGAAAGAGGCAGATAGATAGATAGAGAATGGGCACGCCAGGGCCTCTAGCCACTGCAAAGGACCTCCAGACGTGTGCGCCCCTTGTGCATCTGGTTAACATGGGTCCTGGGGAATTGAGCCTTGAACAGGCGTCCTCAGGCTTGACAGGCAAGCGCTTAACCGCTAAGCCATCTCTCCAGCCCAGAAGGGTAGATTTTGTATCTGCTTTAGACATGGAATTTACAAGGACCTGTGTGATATCCAAGCAGGAGTTGAAAAGGGGCTGGAGAGATTGCCTAGTGGTTAAGGTGCTTGCCTGCAAAGCCAAAGGACCCAGGTTTGATTCCCCAGGACCCACGTAAGCCAGATGCACAAGGTGGCCCATGTGTCTGGAGTTCGTTTGCAGTGGCTGGAGGTCCTGGCGTGCCCATTCTTCTCTTTCTCTCTATCTATATGTCTATTTCTCTCTCTCAAATAAGTAAAAAATTTATATGTATATATATGTATAAAGTTTTATTTATTTATTATTTTATTATTTTATAATTTATTTATTTATTTGAGAGGGAGAAAGAAGGAGACAGAGAGAGCACTCCAGGGCCTCCAGCCACTGCAAACAAACTCCAGATGCGTGCGCCCCCTTGTGCATCTGGCTTACGTGGGTCCTGGAGAGTCGAACAGGGATCCTCTGGCTTTGCAGGCAAGCGCCTTAATGGCTAAGCCATCTCTCCAGCCCTTATTTTTAATTTTATTTTAGACTTCAGGGAAACACTCCTAGCTAGGCTGGAGGAGAAGGGGTGGAAGGGTTTGGCCACTGAGGGGGAGGCAGAGCAAACTGGAGGTACCTAAGGCAAGTTTCTCAGGCTTCTCCCGTTTTTGCAATTTTGCTCCAGGCAAGAGCTGTTTATTTTAACGTCTTTCCAGGATGGGGGGGAAAAATACCAACTTTCATACAAATGTACATGGTGGTGTTCAGCCCTGTGTCTCTTGCCAGCCTTAGCAAACCCTGCAGTTCTTTCTATCAGGAGCTCCAAGGCAACTGAAGGAGATCAGCACAGAGAAAAATCAACTCCTACCAAATCAGAGAGCCAGAGCCTCAGAGGCCCCCAACACCTCATCACTGAAGCAGACCAAAAATGAACCCAACATGGCTCAGGGAAATTTTGCGGAAGAGGGGGCGGAAAGAATGTCAGAGTCACATGTTGGGTCATGATATGCAGAGACATTTAGCTTACCCATAACTATGGGCTAACTCCACAATGCATGACCCGTATACCTCAACAAGGAGGGGCCAAGGGGAGGGGGTAGGTCACGGATGAGCCTAATAATGGTACCAAACTGACTGTATTTGCTAAATACAGAACTGACTAATAAAAAATTAAAAAAAAAAAGAATCAAATTACAACAGGTCCCCACCTCATTCCGTTCGGATGCCGGAGTGAAGGCAGGCTCCTGGGTGGTTCCCGTGTTGAACCAGCGTGGGAATCGCTAACCTGCGACTTTGGGAATGGTGCACCTGGGGCAGTGGCCTTGGGAAACTGACCTCCTTTTTCGCTTCCCCAAGTAAGTAACTCGGGCAGGTGCTGGGTTGTCACTTGTCATTTGTTAACTTGTCTCGCGGTGTGCAGTCCGGAGAAATAGTCTGTTCTCAAATCCTATGAGAACAACGAGAGAAGCTTGGGAAGCCTGGCAGCCTCTCTGCTGGGCTTGGTGGAATCACTGCGCACCAGCGTTAGGTCTTTCGCTGACCACCCGGGGCTGACGCAGAGGGGCCGGTGGGCTGCTGGGTCTCTGCCACGTGGCCAGGGTCACGAGCCTATCTGTGTCACTCACTGTCATCTGTGTAGTCGGGCTTTTAGTATATGGAAGTGTTTTTCTTCTCATAGAACCAGGCTATGCCCTTGCAATGCAGAAAACCTACAGGTTATATGAGTTACTTTGTCATTGTTGGGACAAAAACACCCAACCAGAAGGCAATTTGTGGAAGGAAAAAGATTTGACTTGGCTTGTAGTTTCAAGGCCAAGTTCACCACCTTGATTTGGGGAAACATGGCAGGACCAGAGACAGTAAGATGTGTGTGGCGGGAGGTGAGGGGTGGGGGGTGTGAAGGGGAGGAATGTAGAAATAGAACATTTCAAGGCCTGTCCCCAGTGACACGTTTCCTTTAGCAAGACTCCACCCTCTTTTTTTTTGGTGGGGGGGGGTTTCGAGGTAGGGTCTCACTCTAGCCCAGGCTGACTTGGAATTCAGTATGGAGTCTCAGGGTGGCCTCGAACTCACGGCGATCCTCCTACCTCTGCCTCCCGAGTGCTGGGATTAAAGGGGTGCGGCACCACACCCGGCAAGACTCCACCTTCTAAAGGTTCCACAACCTTCCCAAATGGCCCCTCCTCAGCTGGGGAAGCGAGTGTCTGAAATGCATGAGTCTTATGGGGAGCTTTTTTACATTCAAACCACCTCAGTAACAATGCAATTCTGAATAATTAACTGGAGGCAGTCCTCTAAGGCAAGCCCCGCCTTAAGTGCTGAGCCATCTCTCCAGGCCCAAGGCAGTCCTTTGACTCAGCCTCCCAGGATTGGGTCTTCACTAAAGCACCCACTGTGTGCAACCGCGCTTGAGGCCAGGGGCCTTGAAGTCCTCCCAGGGAATTCCGGACAATTCTCTTGGGAGCTGTCAGGCTCAACAAGGTGGCCCCTCTCCCAAGGCTGCAGTTGTTTCCTCAGAGGCCTCTCTCTCCACCGCCCACCCCACAGCTCCAGGGTCTGGAGGTAGCGCTGTTGAGGTTCCAGGGAGTCTCAGGACCCGGCTTGCCCAGGCTGCTGGCCTATTCTTTGCCCTAGAGCCCATTCTGGTAGCCGTAGAGCCCATTCTGGTAGCCAGATACTGCCATTCTATTCTCTGTTCCTCAGCAGTGCCTGCTTTAAATGTAGTCTAGTCTGTGCAGGAAGACCTCTCACTTTTCCTTTGTCAGGAGCAATGCCGTCAGCTCTCCACCCCACTCTGGCGGGAGCCCCACCCACCCGACGCGCATCAATCACATCCTTGGCTCAGCTTAGCTCCCGTCACGTCCTTGCTTTTCCCTGCAGACTGCATTTTCAGCCTCTGTAGCCAGGTCTAAAATGCATAGTAGGGCTGGAGGGATGGCTTAGCCGTTAAGGCGTTTGCCCGGTTCGATTCTCCAGAACCCACGTAAGCCAGATGCACAAGGGGGCGCACGCATCTGGAGTTCATTTGCAGTGGCTGGAGGCCCTGGCGTGCCCATTCTATCCCTCCCTGTCGCTCTCTCATTCTCTCTGTGTCTTTCTGTCTCTCAAATAAAATATACTTTAAAAAGTTAAAATGCATAGCATATGTTCCTGTTGCCTCCAGCTCTCTGGTACACGAACCGAATTCTAGAATCTTCCGTCTTCATCATTACAGTTATCCCATTCCAGTTAACCTAGATGTGCAGGTGTTTCTTGATTTGTGCTCAACAAAGAAGTAAGGAAAGAGGGCTGGAGAGATGGCCAAGTGGTTAAGGTGTTTGCCTGAGAAGCCCTGAGGACCCAGGCTTGACCCTCCAGAGCCCACATAGGCCAGAGATGCATATGCACAGGGTGGCGCATGCTTCTGGACTTTGATTGCAGTGGCTGGAGGCCCTTGTGTGCCAATTCTCTCTCACACTCTCATAAAAAAAAATAAATAAACCGGGCGTGGTGGCGCACGCCTTTAATGCCAGCACTCGGGAAGCAGAGGTAGGAGGATCACCGTGAGTTCGAGGCCACCCTGAGACTACATAGCGAATTCCAGGTCAGCCTGGGCTAGAGTGAGACACTACCTCAAAAAACTAAAAAATAGTAATAATAATAATAATAATAATAATAATAATAATAGGAGAGGGAGTACTTGAGATAGGAGACAAAAGAAGATGGTGGGAGAGCATTATGATCAGGTTCCATTGTGTGTGTGTGTGTGTGTGAAAGTTGTCAATAAAGTTAAAAAAAAACAGTAAGAAAAGCAAAAGTATGACAATGTGTATTCTAGCGTGCAATGGTGTGGTGCAAGAATGACTTCAAAATGAGAAGGCAATGAGTGTTCTGCTGCACCCGACCTCTGTCACATAGATGAATTCATCCACCATGCAGGAGATGTTGTTTCTCAAGAAGACGGGAAGGAGCCAGGCGTGGTGGTGCACGCCTTTAATCCCAGCACCAGGGAGGCAGAGGTAGGAGGATCGCCTGTGAGTTCGAGGCCACCCTGAGACTACACAGTGAATTCCAGGTCAGCCTGAGCCAGAGTGAGACAGTGAGACCCTACCTCAAGAAAAGAAACAAACAAAAAAAGAAAGAAAACGGGAAGGAAAGACCCAGCCTCAAACGAAAATGGCTGGCAAGCTGTGTCTTCCGAACATGTAACAGTGCTAAAGTTCCAGCCGATCACTGGTCGTCCCACGTCACGAATGCAGGCTCGGAAAGTAGCCGGTGGGTTGGCATTGCTTGGCCAGAGAGGGAGTGTGCCACGTGCCTGAAGCACTTCCTTTTGAAGACTGGCACTGGCTGCTTCTATAGCATTCTACCCTGGGGGGGGGGGGCATCATGGCACCCAGCAGGCCCAGGTATGCAATGGGCAGGATGTGTCCCTGGGAAATCCCATTGTCTCCTTCTTCTGCTGACCCTCCCTCCAGCCAGTCAAGACATAGACTCGGCTGTGTCTTCATTTCTCCTATCTGTCCCTTCCGGTCCATTCCCACTTTTACTTAGTTCAGTCCTAAGCTCTTTGAATTCCGGTCAAGCATTTTGACAGCCTAGTCCCCACCCCACCTTTATGCCCCAGGTGCCTCTCACCCTCGGGGTCTGTGCATTGCAACAATATCAGCATGTCACCCTCTCCTGGGCTGTGAGAGCGGAGGGTCATTTCTGTACCTCACGTTTCCTTATAATATGCCCAGGAATATTATAATCTTAACAGGAAATAAGTATTTAATAAATGAAAATGAATAAGTGAAGACCCATAGGTGTCCCCTCACACACTACATTATTGTCGTCGCCTCATATATGCACGTGAGTGAACACGGTGTATGCTTTTCAACTAAGGTCTCCCCCCACAAACCAGGGGTATCGATCACGTGTCAGCACATCACGGATCCTGGGGGGTAACAGTGGGAACATTTTGTCATCGGGTAAATGCATTTTCCCTCTTTAAACTCCATCCCAGCCTGCTTGGTGTATCAGATAATTGGATGGTTCGGTTTTTATAACTCATGAGCTCTTGTATATCCATTTTCTGGGAGAAATTTGGAGAACATATTTGCAAATGGAAAACATTGCTCCATTTTTTTCTTCCCCTCCTTCAGAACATGAAGAAACTAACTGTTCTAACAAACTCAGTATTTTTTTTTTTTTTTGCTTTGCTGTTTTGCCCAATATTTACCTTCAGCAATTTCACTGCAGTTCCTTTTTATTTTTATTTTTTTCACACAAAGAAAAGCATCTCTTCACATGTAAGAGGCACAAGGAGTTGATCTTGCTTTGAGAAGAGAGATGGTGTTGCCAGATTTAGTTAAGACACTTCCCTGGTGCCAAGCTCTGTCAGATCTCGCCTGGGCTGCACAAGAAATATTTCTCTTTTCCTTAGGCAAAGAAGAAAAAGCAAAACCCCCCGAATCATTTAAGTGCCTTTCAGTTTCATTGAGAGGCCAAGAGAAGCAGGTACGTGAGACTATGGAAGCTCGGGACTGAAGACGTGCAACTCAACTACCAAATGCTATGCGTGGCTTCTGGGCCCATATCCTTGTCAGAATGGTGAGGGGCCTGAACTCTATGGTCTTTGGGAACTGTTCTGGTCCTCAAGTTCCATCAACGCATGATTCCTGTTTTTGCTACCTAATTGGGGGTGTGTGAATGCTCTCTTTACGTGTGAGGGCCTTACGTGCTAATGTCTGAAGTGACCATGGACGATGGGAATGTACCATGAGAGAATGCTGCTCCTTTGCTGAGGCTGTGAGGGACGAGAGGCGGCTAATATTGGAGCAGAGGTGAAGCCATCTTGGATGTAGGTGGGGGGAACTCTGACTCTCCTCTTGGCGTCTAAGTGGTTGCTCACAGAAGAGGTCTGCTTTGAAGCATATTTTGTAGCTACTGAGGAAGCTCTACTGCTTCATCATGGGTTTCACGGTACTCTGCGGCAGGGAATAATTTGGGGGTACATAAATATTTCCTAAAGATCTTTAACGTCAATGGATAGGGGGCAGGGCAAGATGGTCTCATCCTCCCTGTATCCTCAGAGACCACTACCAACTTGGCAATAAGCCTCATCTCCAATGGACTTTTTTTTTTTTTAAATACTTTACTTGGGGCTGGGGAAATGGCTTAGCCATTTAGGTATTTGCCTGCTAAGCCTAAAGGCCCTGGTTCGATTTTCCAGGACCCACGTAGGCCAGATGCACAAGGGGGCGCATGCGTCTGGAGTTTGTTTGCAGTGCCTGGAGGCCCTGGCGTGCCCATTCCCTCTTTCTATCTGCCTCTCTCTCTCTCTCTCTCTCTCTCTCTCTCTGTCAAATAAATAAATAAAATATTTAAAATATATATATATACACAGAGAGAGAGAGAGAGAGAGAAGAGAATGGGTGCCTCTAGCCACTGCAAATGAACTCCAGATGCATGTACCACCTTTTACATCTGGCTTATGTGGGTACCGGGGGAGTCAAACCTACTGCTAAACCACATCTCCAGCCCCATTTCTTTTAAGGAAGATTCCAACGGACTCTGTTTTCAGCCATGCTGCGAGGCAGAAATGCTGGGATGCTATACGTAGAGAATGGTTCCTTCTGGCAAACGGAATGGCTTTAAGTGATCTGTGTAACCACACAAGGGCTTCTTGAGTACAACACAGTCAGGAAACTCTGAGATGGGAGAATGGATTCCCTATTCTTGGCAGTGTTTTACTGATTTGATTATGGAGGGAAATGTCATCTTCTTTGGAGCCTCAAGCGGGTGAAGTAGATATTTCATTTATAACATATTTCTTAGTTTTTCCCAAAGATAACACTTACTAAATGCTTGTGAACTTAACGAATGAAATGAATAAAAGTGACATCCAATATAAACCGGGAATAAAGGAGTTCCATTGGCCTCTTGGCTTATCCTCTAAGGTTTACGTTTAACAATGGGCAACATTTCCAAAGTATAGGTAAGAATTGAGCCATTTCTTCAATAGGTTTTCAGTTTATTCTTTTGTTTCTAGTTGCCAAACAATCTGAAACATCCTCTTCATTTCCGTTTGTCCTTCCCACAGGACATTATTTCTACTCTCTGTAACCCTATTGTTCCAATTTTTTTTTTTTTGTCTTTTAAAAAATATTTTATTTATTTATTTGAGAGAAAGAGAGATACAGAAATAGGCAGGTACAGAGAGAAAGAGAGAGAGAGAGCGAGAGAATGGGCACGTCAGGGCTTCTAGCCACTGAAAACAAACTCCAGATGCGTGTTGCCCCTTGTGCATCTGGCTTACGTGAGTCTTAGGGAGTCGAACCTGGGTCCTTTGGCTTCACAGGCAAGCGCCTTAACCGCTAAGCCATCTCTCCAGCCCACAATTTTGTTTTGTTTTGTTTTTTTTGTTATGTTTTGTTTTTCCAAAGTAGGGTCTCACTCTAGCCCAGACTGACCTGGAACTCTGTAGCTCCAGGCTGGCCTTGAATTTAGGGTGATCCTCCTACCTCTGCTTCCTGCGTGCTAGGATGAAAGGCATGTGCCACCACACCGGGCACTGATCCACACTGATGACCGAAGGTAACTGACAGAGTCTGGGAACCCACGTCTGCACGTTCTCATAAAAACCCACCCAGAGCCCTCAGACAGTAAGCGGTCACAACAGGCCCAAGATATGCCAAATCTGGGCCCAATAAAGTATTCAAGGTACTGAGTCGCTTCAAGTTCTTAGGTTATGTGGGCCTTCCACAAAAAGGAATTCCAAATATAGACTTTTACTTCTGGGTTATTTTGTGTTGTGTAGAAAAAAAAACTATAAAATACAGCGTCTTGAAACAATAGCGATTTATAGCTCACTGCTTGGGGGTCAAACATTCATCTGCTCTTGGACGAGTGACTCTTCCGCTGCACTTGATGTTGCTCAGGGTTGTCCAGTGGTATCCAGCTGAAGCTGGTCTCATACACCTGGCTCCTTAAGAATGACCCTGGCTGGACAGGTGGCCTGACTGGCTCTACTTTCCCTCCGTGTAGCTTCATGACACCTCCACGCACGCGATCTTCCCGGACAAGAACAGCCAGACTCAGGGCTCCAAAAGAGCAAGGAAGGAGCTGCCCATTTCTTCAAGGTTACAACCAGCGTGGTTGCCCCTCCGTTGTGCTCTACCGGGTGGGCTCAGGGACCACGGGGAAGGGAAATGGAGCTCACTTCTCTAGTGGCGGGGCGTCAAAGAATTTGTAACCATCTTAACCCATCCATAGGGTTTGCAGACACACACACAACTGAAATTGCCTTCTGCCGGTTATCAAGAGGTTGGTGGTGGTACGGGGTGGTGGTGGTGGGGGGATCTACTCTGTATTCCAAGAGCTATCTGGCATGGAAACACCTGGGTTCACTGATTAAAAATTCTGATTACTGCCAGGCATGGTGGCGCATGCCTTTAATCCAAGCACTTCGGGAGGCCGAAGAAGGAGGATTGCCGTGAGTTCGAGGCCACCCTGAGACTACCTAGTGAGTTCCAGGAAAGCCTGGGCTAGAGTGAAACCCTACCTCAAAATAAATAAATAAATAGATAAATAAATAAAATAAAATAGGACTGTCCATAGCCAAAGTAGGAAACCCATCTTCCCTCTGAAAGCCGCTCCCAGTTGAGGACTGGTCTTCAAGCTCTCGGTGCTGATGATCAAAGCAGCCGCCCACCCCCAGACCAGAGAGGCAATTTTCCTCCCCAACCCCAAGGTAGGATCTCACTCTAGCCTGGGCTGGCCTCGAACTCACAACAGAGAACCTCCTACCACAGCCTCCCCAGACACCGCACCTTCCGATGCCTGCACTTCTAACAGAGATTCCCTCAGTCTTTTTTTTTTTTTTAATATTTTTTTAAATTTTATTTATTTATTTGAGAGTGACAGGCAGTGAGAGAAAGAGGCAGATAGAGAGAAGGAGAGAGAATAGGTGCGCCAGGGCCTCCAGCCACTGCAAACGAACTCCAGACACGTGCGCCCCCTTGTGCATCTGGCTAACGTGGGTCCTGGAGAATAGAGCCTCGAGCAGGGGTCCTCAGGCTGCACAGGCAAGCGCTTAACCGCTAAGCCATCTTTCCAGGCCCCCTCAGTCTTTCTGAAGTTTTTTTTTTTTTTTTTTTGTCTTTTCTCAGCTCAGTTCAGGCCTCTTTCCCTGCCAAGGGATTACTGGCTGCGCCCAGTTGGCGGAAGGACTCTCCTAGCATCCATCCATCTGCAGGGGCTCATGCGCATTTGGCAGGGCTGAACCACCGTCCTTGTCTCCGTTGCGTTGGAAGGATTCAGTCTACTTGCAGATCACATTCATTCTGTGGGCGTTTCTTCACTGCTGACCGAGCCACGGCCAATAAATCAAACACGTGTGTCTTCATTTGTATCTGTCAAAGGGAGTGTGCGCTCCCCTGCTGACCACCATCCTTAGAGTACTGCCAGCACCAGACCCCCCTCGGAGCTCCTCTTTCTCCTCACACTAATGTCAGCACAGGCTTTTTAATGTACCGCACTATTATTTGATATCATACCCCAAACAGCTGCTTCTCATTTTTTTCGTTCCCCCCCACTCCTTTTTTTCGTTTCTAATTTTCTAATAAATGAGAATTGACCGAGTGATCTTTCAAAGAAATTCTTACCCAAACTGATGCAGAGTTTCTTTTTTTTTTTTTTTTTTTTTTGAGACAGCGTCTCCCTCTAGTCCAGGCTGACCTGGAATTCACTATGTCGTCTCAGGCTGGCCTTGAACTCACGGTGATCCTCCTACTCTGCCTCCCCAGTGCTGGGATTAAAGGCGTGCGCCACCACTCCTGGCTGATTTTTTTGTTTTGTTTTGTTTTTGGTAGGGGTTGGGTGGGGTTTGAGGTAGGGACTCACTGTAGCTCAGGCTGACCTGGAATTCCCTCTGTAGTCTCAGGGTGGCCTCAAACTCACTGACCGTGATCCTCCTACCTTTGCCTCCTGAGTGCTGGGATTAAAGGCGTGAGATTTTTTTTTAAATGTAATTTATGGAAGAAATTGACAAGTGTAACCATGAACTACTTAGGTTCCAGTCTCAACAAATTACTAATCTTAAGCCTCTGGAAGAAATGATTGCTTTGTCACTTAACTCATCAAGGGAAAAATCTTCCATTCTATTTTATGAAGCCAACACAGCCTTGGCTCCAAAAATTCACAGATCACATATACATCACATGTTGCACACAAGTACTGCCCCGCCCCACATATACACAGCACACATGTCACAGAATCATATAAATATGTACTAGAGACACATATTGCACACCGTTTACAGACACACACATCACACACGCATTCTACACAAATAGATACATGCACACACATCACACACACCATACCATGCAGATCCGTGCTACACCGCACACATACACATCACATACTGAACAAATACAACCATGCCATGCACACGCACAGCCTGCGTCCTTCTACACGCATGCCAGAGTGATCTTCTTTTTAAATATGGTGCGAAAACCTAATCAAAATATTAACAAATGGAATCCAGGCACCCATTAAAAAATATACTATGAAGCCGGGCGTGGTGGCGCACGCCTTTAATCCCGGCACTTGGGAGGAAAAGGTAGGAAGATCTCCATGAGTTTGATATATATATATATATAGTAACAAAATGGGACTCACTTTAGGGTGATTCAATTTTAGAAAATCTGTTAGTGTAATTCACTGTATGAAGAATCTAGAGGAGCCAAGCATGGTGGCGCACGCCTTTAATCCCAGCACTCGGGAGGCAGAGGTAGGAGAATCACCGTGTGTTTGAGGCCACCCTGAGACTATAGAGTAGTGATCAGCCTGGGCTAGAGTGAGGGTGATTCAATTTTAGAAAATCTGTTAGTGTAATTTACTGTATGAAGAATCTAGAGGAGCCAAGCATGGTGGCACACGCCTTTAATCCCAGCACTCGGGAGGCAGAGGTAGGAGAATCACCGTGTGTTTGAGGCCACCCTGAGACTATAGAGTAGTGATCAGCCTGGGCTAGAGTGAGGCCCTACCTAAAAAAGAAAAGAAAAAGAAAAGAAAAGAAAAGAAAAGAAAAGAAAAGAAAATCTATTAGTGTAATTGACTGTATGAAGAGTCCGGGGGAGCCGGGTGTGGTGGCGCACGCCTTTTATCCCAGCCCTGGGGAGGCAGAGGTAGGAGGATCACCGTGAGTTCGAAGCCTCTATGAGACTACAGAGTGAATTCCAGGTCAGCCTGGGCTAGAGTGAGACCCTACCTTGAAACCCCCTCACAAAAAGAGTTGGGGGCGGGGAGGGACCACGATTGCCTTCAAAACGATACAAAGAGGACGTAATAAATGTGAGCACTCATCCATAGCAGAGCAATTACACTGACGAGGGCATTTGTTTTGCCTTTGTTATGTGATGTGCTCTGTCTATCATGCTTTGTGTGCAGTCACTCGTTTAGCCCTTCCCATTACCTACGAGGGAGTCCAGTGTATCATCCTCATTTTTTAAATTAAATTAAATTAAATTAAATTTAATTTAATTTAATTTTATTTTATTTAGTTTTTCGAGGTAGGGTCTCACTCTAGCCCAGGCTGACCTGGAATTCACTATGGAGTCTCAGGGTGGCCTCGAACTCACGGTGATCCACCTACCTCTGCCTCCCAAGTGCTGGGATGAAAGGCGTGCGCCACCACGCCCGGCCCATCCTCATTTTAATAGGTGGGGATACTGAAACCTAGCAAGGTTAAGAGTTTTGCCTCAAGTCACATATCTTGGAAGTGAGTTCATATTGCTATTCGGTGACATGTTCTGTTTAATTTTTAAAATTTTTTAAAATATTTATTTACTTGAGAGAGAGAATGGGTGCGCCAAGGCCTCCAGCCACTGCAAATAAACTGCAGACGCGTGTGCCACCTTGTGTATCTGGTTTATGTGGATCCTGGGGAATCGAACCTGGGTCCTTAGGATTCACAGGCAAGCACCTTAACTGCTAAGTCATTTCTCCAGTCCTCAATTTTTTTTTTTTAAGCTGGGCATGTTCTTAATGCCTTTGCAAAAATAGGAGTATTATAATACTTCCATCATTTCATAGACAGATACATCCCAAGCCATGACTCAACATCATGATTAACAGAAAAACAATAGAAATGTTGCCATTAAAATCATCAATTGGGGCAATTAGTGGTCTGGGCAGTTGCCTACAATGCCAAAGGACCCAGGTTCAGTTCTCTAGGACCCACATAAGCCAGATGCGCGAGGTGTCACATGCATCTGGAATTTGTTTTCAGTGGCTGGAGGCCCTGGTCTGCCCATTCTCTTTCTCTCTCTGCCTCTTTCTCTCTATCACTGTCTCTCTCTTTCTGAAATAAATAAAAATAAAATATAAAAAAAGTTTTTTAAAAAAATCATCAATTAGCCTTTTGGCTAAGATCAAGTATGAAATAAGATTGTCTATTATTGCTGGTGTTAATTTTTCTTTTTTATAAAAAAAAAATTAATCAATGCAATTAGACGAGAGAACTAACAAACCGCTTGGTGCAGTGACAGGTGCGGGCAGCCCCAGCTGTTCAGTAGGCTGAGACCAAGGGTATTCAAGACCAGCCTGGGCAGCACAGAGAGACCCTGTCTTTACAAAAGAAAAGGAGAATAGGTGGGAGAACTACTCAAAGAAATAACTATTGAAAAAGAAGGGGCAAAGCCGGGTGTGGTGGCGCACACCTTTAATCCCAGCAGAGGTAGGAGGATCACCGTGAGTTTGAGGACAGACTTAGGCTACATAGTGAATTCCAGGTCAGCCTGGATTAGAGTGAGACCCTATCTTGAAAAACAAAACAAAACAAGAAGAAGAAGAAGAAGAAGAAGAAGAAGAAGAAGAAGAAGAAGAGAAGAAGAAGAAGGAGAAGAAGAAGGGAAAGAGAGAAAGACACACAGAGAGAAAACAAAGTGTATTTTTATTTTTACTTATTTATTTTTAAATACTTTATTTATTTATTTATTTGGCAGAGAGGGACGGAGAGAGAGAGAGACGAACTCCAGACACGTGTGCCCCCTTGTGCATCTGGCTAACGTGGGTCCTGGGGAATCGAACCTGAGTCCTTTGGCTTTGCAGGCTTAACCGTTAAGCCATCCCTCCAGCCCCAAAGTGTATTTTAAAAGGCAGATTCCCAGTGAACTAGGTCTCACCTAATGTCCCATTTATCTATGAACTCATTCATGAGTTAACCCATTCCTGAAGCCAGCACCTTCATGATCCAGTCCTCTCAATATACCACCAGGGGAACTAAGCATTCAATATTTGAGCCTTTTGGAGGGTAGTCACTTCCTATCCAAACAGGAAAAAAAAGTAACCTATTCACAATGGTAATCAAAATACTTAAGAATAAGTTATGACTTTATATAACTATATCATATGAAGAAAAAGGCATATTATGAAGAGACATAAAAGGTTTCAATTCATGGAGGGACTGCTCTGGTTTTGAGCCAATAAAAATGTATGACGTGCCAGTTCTCGCATTATAAACTTAATGCCATTCCATCAAAAATATTAATATTTTGAAAAATATTTTATTCATTTATTTGCAAGCAGAGAGAGAAACAGACAGAAAGAACGAATGCGCCAGGGCCTCCAGCCACTGCAAATAAGCTCCAGATGCATGTACCACTTTGTGCATTGGACTTTACATGGTTACTGGGGAATTGAACACTGGTCACTGGGCTTTGCAGGCAAGCACCTTAACCACTGAGCCATGTCTCTAACCTGCCCAAATATTAACATTTTTAAAGAATTTGGCAAAACTTACAGGTACTGTTAGAGGAATAATCCTGTGAGGCTTATCAGGAAAACGATTACAAGCGTAGGAGGAAAAGAGCTTCAAGAGACACTGCGGAGAATTCCATAGTTATAGTCAGTGACACTGTAGTCACAGCTCAGCGGGAGACTGGTAGGACAATGGAACAGGGGAGGTGACATAGAAATGGGCTCTCAAACATATGTCAAGAGGGGAGGAAATCAACCAATACGTGTAAATGTGACAACTCATAACCACTGGGGAAAAGAAAACTATCGAATCATCTCTTTGCCCCTTGCCCTAAAGTACATGTGCAGGCTGAGGAGGTGGCTCAGTGGTTAAAGGCACTTGCTTGCAAAGCCTGCTGGCTTGGGTTTGATCCCTCAGCGCCCATGTAAAGCCATATGCGAACTTGTAGCAGCAAGAGACCCTGGCATGCCCCCCCGACACTCATATAAATAAAAATATTTAATCAAATAAAGTACATATGAAAGGGGTAAAAAAAAAAAGTTAAATGTACAAATGAAACAGTAATTGAATTAGAAGAAAATGTGGTTATTTTTATAATCCTGGAGTGGATAGGACCTAAGCATGAAAATTCCTTCATTCTGGAAAGAGAAAGGTATGTACGTGAAACAATATCCTCTGTTGCAAAAACAGAAATCGAGGACAATACATATGTAACGAGCAAACAATATATAAGACATGTAAATGGCATAAACAAAGAGTTTGATTCCTCCTGTAACTAAAAACACTTAGGGCTGGGAAGATGGCTTAACGGTTAAGCACTTGCCTGTGAAGCCTAAGGACCCTGATTCGAGGCTCGATTCCCCAGGACCCACATTAGAGCCAGATGCACAAGGGGGCGCACACACATCTGGAGTTCGTTTTCAGTGGCTGGAGGCCCTGGCGTGCCCATTCTCTCTCTCTCTCTGACTCTCTCTCTCTGCCTCTTTCTCTCTCTGTCTGTCACTCTCAAATAAATAAATAAAGATAAACAAAAAAAAATTTTTAAAAACACTTAGAAATCACTAAGAAGTCCTCGAGAGATGTCTCAGTAGGTAAAGTTGTTTGCTATGCGAGCATGAAGACCTGGGTTTGAATCCCCAGCGCCAATGTAAACCAGGCATGTGTATAATCAGCAGAGACAGGGGGATTCCTGAGGCGAGCTGAGTCTGTGAGCTTCACATTCGGTGAGAGATACTGTCTCAATAAATAAAGTGGAGAGCAATCGAGGGAGACACGCAATACTGACCTCTGGCCTGCACATGTACTTACATATATGTCCATGCACCTGTATACACACATTGTGCATCCATACATATGGTGAACACACACACACACACACAATCTCAACCAATAAGCAAATGATAAGCACTATGCACCAGAACCTTGAGGACGCTAGAGTTAAGTCAGAAAAAAAATTCATAAACAGGAGAAAATTTATGCTCAGTAATAATTCAGTGAAATAAAACAATGAGTTATCTATGTGAACCTGTCAGCCTAGAAAAGAAGCTGATAATAGACGGTGTGAATGAGAAGAGGAGACGTTAGTACTCATAGATCGTTGAAGAGAATGTAAATTGGCATGATATTTTTGGAAGAAAATTGAGCAGTATCTACTGGAAATATGAAAGCTCTTACCTTTGATGTTGTTGTGATGGTCTGTACATGAAGCGTTCTCCAGAAAAGACTTTTGTGAAGTGATTGGGTCTTTTAAAAAAAAATGTATATATTTATTTCTTTATTTGTAAGCAGAGAAAGATAGGGAGAAGAGAGACAGACAGAAAGAATGAGAATTGGCGCGCCAGGGCCTCCAGCCACTGCAAAGAAACTCCAGATTCACGTGCCACTTTGTGCATCTAGGCTTATGTGGGTACTGGGGAATTGAACCTAGGTCTTTAGGCTTTGCAGGCAAGCACCTTAACCGCTAAGCCATCTATCCAGCCCAAGGGAGTGGGTCTTAGAGGTACTGATTGAATCATCTATTGATCCACCAATGGACTCATAATTGGATGGACTATTGGGAGGTAGCAGAAACTGTTGAAGGTGGGGCCTGATTAAAGGAGATGGGTCACCGTAAGCCGGCCTTTGAAGGGTCTCCTTTGTCCCTGGTCTCTTCCATCTGTCTGTTTGTCTGTCTGTCTGTCTCTATCTCTTGTGTGCCATGACGTAAGACACTTTACCACATGATCACCGCCATGAGGTTCTGATACTGCCAGTCAAAACAAACCCTTCTTCCTTTAAGTTGTTTTCTTGGGTATTAAATAAGAAAAAGGGCTGGAGAGATGGCTTAGCAGTTAAGGTGCTTGCCTGTGAAGCCTAAGGACGGACCCAGATTCAACGCCCCAGGACCCACATAAGCCAGACGCACAAAGGTGAGGCAAGCGCAAGGTCGCACATGCCCACTAGGTGGTGCAAGCGTCTGGAGTCTGATTACACTGGCTGAGGCCCTGGTGCACCAATTCTTTCTCTTTTTGCTTCTCACTGTCTCTAAAAATAAAATTCACATGAGTAAAGTAACTAAAAATGGGCCAATTTGGGCTGGAGAGATGGCTTAGCAGTTAAGGAGCTTGCCTGGGAAGCCTAAGGACCCAGGTTTGATTCTCCAGATCCCGCGTAAGCCAGACGTACAAGGTGATGCAATCATGCAAGACTGCACATGTGCACAAGGTGGCGCACATGTCTGGAGTTCGATTGTAGGGGATAGAAGCCCTGACATGCCAATTCTCTCTCTCTCTCTCTCTCTCTCTCTCTCTCTCTCATACACACACACACACACACACACACACACACACACACAAAATACAAAGAAAAATGGACCACTTTATAAAATATTTAAAATATATTAGTAACTTTAAAGATTAAGTTGTAAGGCATAGGTAGATCCTAAATCTTTGCTTTAAAAAGTCATAACATGGGGCTGGAGAGATTGCTCAGTGGTTAAAGGCATTTGTTTGTAAATCCTGAAGGCCTGGGTTCGCTTCCCCAGTACCCATGTAAAGCAAGATGCACAAAGTGGCACATGCCTATGGAATTCATTTACAGTGGCAAGAGGACCTGTTATGCCCATATTCATTTTCATTCTCTTTCCCTCTCTCCTTTAATTTTTTTTTTCCCAAGGTAGGGTCTCACTCTAGCCCAGGCTGACCTGAAATTTGCTACATACTCTCAGGGTGGCCTTGAACTCACAGCAATCCTCCTACCTCTGCCTCTCGAGTGCTGGGGTTAAAAGGCATGTACCACCACGCCTCTCTCCTTTAATTTTTAGATTTAAATTTTAAATTTAAAAAGTCATAACATGCTAATATGGGAATAGCGAACACACTGATACTCTTCATGAGTAGTTATTTGGGATGGCAAAGGGAGGGAAGAATATAAAGGAATTTTTTTCGATATTGTATGTAGAAGATTTGGTTGTTAAAAATTGACATGTGGCTGGGCATGGTGATGCATGCCTTTAATCCCAGCACTTGGGAGGCAGAGGTAGGAGGATCTCTGTGAGTTTGAGGCCACCTTGAGACTACATAGTGATTTCCAGGTCAGCCTGGACTAGAAGAGTGAAACCCTACCTCAAAAAACCAAAAAACCAAAAAAAGAAAAAAAATTGAGATGTACTACTTTCCTTATCAGAAGTAGAAAACATTATAAATAGTATCTCACCTTAGTATCTTACCTACTACCATGTTTTTCAGTGTGCTGGGTTGAACCCAGGATCTCAGGTATGCCAGTCAAGTGTTCTACCACTGAGCTACACTCAACCCCTACCTTTTTTTTTTTTTTCCAGGTAGGGTCTCACTCTAGCCCAGGCTGACCTGGAATTCACTCTGTATTCTCAGGGTGGCCTCGAACTCACGGCGATCCTCCTACCTCTGCCTCCCGAGTGCTGGGATGAAAGGCGTGTGCCACCATGCCCGGCTCAACCCCTACTTTTGGGGTTTTTAAAAAAATATTTTATTTTTATTTATTTATTTGAGAAAGAGAGGGAGAGAGAAAGAGGCAGAGAGAGAGAGAGAGAGAATGGGCACATCAGGGCCTCCAGCCGCTGCAAACGAACTCCAGATGCATGCACCACCTTATGCACCTGGCTTACGTGGGTCCTGGGGAATCTAACCTGGGTCCTTTGGCTTTGCAGGCAAGTACCTTAGCCACTAAGCCATCTCTCCAGCCCTTCTTCTGAGTTTTTGACTTGACTTTATTGGAACAGCTGCGGTAATTCTCTCAGCTTTCCAAAATTTAGCTTTCTGGCAAACCCTCTCTACAGAAAGATGGGAAGAATACAAAAGTTTGGTAGGACATATATGAATCCTATGTGAGGGCTCTTATGCCCTTCCTCAGACCCTGGTTTTACACCCACCATGCTCAACCTAGCTATTCCAGTTTTGGGGGTGGTCCCAGTTTGGAATCTGGAAGTGAGATGACTAGTGGCAGATAGACCAATAATAGTGAGGAAGGTTTCCAGAAGAATTATAAAAATCACTGCAAGTTATATCTAGGTCACTTAATATTAAAAATAAATCATGTCACATATTTCAGCGACCCAGAGGTCGTCTTTCTATTACAAGTCAGAGTGATAAACCATGGTTTTAAAAAGCCAGTGTCGAAATTTTTGAATTATGTCCATTGTTTAAGAACCCGGGGGAGAGTATGATTCATTTGATATAAGTTTCCATTTGAAATGGTGAAAACTAAAAGTTTAGGGCTCAAAGAAAAACAATGGCAGTTATCTGGGCAATTTCCATGGACAGACTCAATATCCAAGGGTTCTGGATAATCGAGATGTTTGTCGCTGTTCTTTTCTTCCTGGAATGTTTAATCAAGACCACCCACAGCCCAGAGCTTCAGGAGTCCACACTTGAGTGTTTTACTCAGCAGGAAAGTCAACTTGGAGCAGAGACCAGCCTGGGGGAGCCTGGGAGCTAGGTGTGGCTTCATTGGCAGCCCCACTCCTGAGATCTAGAGAGGGGAAAGGGGCTCCCCATAGAAACCTCAGACTCTCCTTCCCCAGCTCAGCCCAGAAATGACTGACTGGGGTCATAAAATAAATAATGCCTATTAAGTCCAATTACCATGTGGCACAAAGCAATTGCACAAATCACGAAGGGTCAGATGGACTCTTCTGCGAAGGCTTCTTAATTTCAGGAGTGGTTTCAGAATTCATTGTTTTCTAGCAAACTGGGCTGCTTTAACCACTTCCCATTAGGGAGGAGAGAAGGGGGGAGGGAGGAAGAAGGGAGGGAGGAAAAGAGAGAGGGGGGCCAAGGGAGAAGAGAAGTAGGAGGAGAAGATGAGGATACTCCCTAAGTACAGTGGTTTTAGCAGAACAGATCCTCACAGCGCGGTATGGCTACAGTCACTATATCGGGCCAAAATATTTGGGCTCTAGTCCTTACTCTGTCCTTCTAGAACTAGAGCTGAGATCTGAGTCAGGCTGTAACTTGATGCGCAACTTACTTTTTGCACTCTCTCTTTCTCCCTCCTCTCCCACCCCCCCTCCCTTTTTTTTAAAAAGCCGGTAAACCAGCATTAAAGACATTGTGGTTGGTATCCTTATAACTAAAATATAGCTTCGTTTCTGCTCATGGAAATATGTAGTCAATTAGCCATAATGTGGTCCAGACTCCCTTTGATATTCTAAAATAAAAACATTCCAAGTTATTTACTCGAGCAGAGTCGTTTCTAAGCACGCCCAGTAGCTGCTGTTTTTAATAATGCTGCTTTTAAATGGGTGTGGGGCATTCTGGGTGGAAGAGTTATATGGCTCAAAGGTCTGAATTATTATCACTGGGTTCAGAATAATAACCATGAGAGCTTGCATTTAGATATAGCTAGCGCTGAAGTTCATTCATGAATATTTAACAATTCTATGCATTGCTTTCTCTTTTCTGGCCAGAGGAGAGGGGAGTAGGGAGAAGCCATGGACAGGCAGCAGGCAGGGAGACCGCCTAGGAGAACGCCTTGCCTTGGAGGGAGAGGAGGGAGTTGTCCTTTACGTGGCCTTGTCTAAGAGGCGCTTCTCAAATCCTCGTTCTTGGACAAGGCGGGGCTGGATGCTCACGAATGTCCTGGGGAGCACGGATTACAAAACCCATGCAGAGCAACTGCTGCTGGCTCCACGGTGATTGAAAGGGTAATGTGAGGTGCTGCAGGGGCGATGACTCTTAGCCCAACAGGACTAGCATCTTAGTCTCTTTTATGTCGCTGTCATAGGACATCTATGACTGGTCAATTTGTAATGGATAGAGATTTCTTTCTTGCAATCCTGGAGGCTGGGACACACAAGGTTGAAGAGCCTGCATCCGCCAAAGGCTTTCTTGCTGCCTCATCACATAGTCAAGGAAGAAGGCAAGGGAGTGTATGCAGGTGTGCATATAAGACAGAGACGAAGGGAGAGAAAAGGCTGCTGTTGCAGTCAGGTTCACCTTGCTGGCAAAAATCACCTCACCAAGAGCAGCTTGTGGGGAAAAAAAAAAAAAGGTTTATTTTGGCTTATAGACTTGGGGAGAAGCTCCATGATGGCAGGGGAAAACGGTGGCATGAGCAGAGGCTGGACATCACCCTCTGGCCAACATCACGTGGACAACAGGAGAGAGAGTCAAACACTGGCAAGGGGAAACTGGCTATAACACCCATAAGTCCACTCCCAACAATACACTGCCTCCTGGAGGCGTTAATTCACAAATCTCCTTTAGCTGGGGACCTAGCATTCAGAACGCCTGAGTTTATGGGGGACACCTGAATCCAAGCTCATGCTTTTAATTTTTTTTGTTTATTTTTTTATTTATCAAGTTGAGAGTGACAGATAGATAGAAAGAGGCAGAGAGAGAGAGGAAGGGCGCACCAGGGCCTCCAGCCACTGCAAACGAACTCCAGATGCATGCGCCCCCTTGTGCATCTGGCTAACGTGGGTCCTGGGGAATCGAGCCTCAAACCGGGGTCCTTAGGCTTCACAGGCAAGCGCTTAACTGCTAAGCCATCTCTCCAGCCCCCAAGCTCATGCTTTTATCAGGAATCAACTCTCATAATGAATGGCACTAACCCATTCACATGAAGGCACAGCCCTCATGACCTAATCACCTCTTCTTATTTTTTTTAACTTTTTGTTTATTTTTATTTATTTATTTGAGAGCGACAGACAGAGAGAGAATGAGGCAGATAGAGAGAGACCAAGAATGGATGCACCAGGGCCTCCAGCCACTGCAAATGAACTCCAGACGCGTGCGCCCCCTTGTGCATCTGGCTAACGTGGGTCCTGGGGAATCGAGCCTCGAACCAGGGTCCTTTAGGCTTCACAGGCAAGTGCTTAACCTCTAAGCCATCTCTCCAGTCCCTCACCTCTTCTTTTAAAAATTATTGGTCTAGGGCTGGAGACATGGCTTAGTGGTTAAGGTGCCTGCCTGCAAAGCCAAAGGACCCAGGCTCAATTCTCCAGGACCCACATAAGCCAGATGCACAAAGTGGTGCATGCGTCTGGAGTTCGTTTGCAGTGGTTGGAGGCCTTGGTGCACCCATCCTCTCTCCCTCTTTCTCTATCTGCCTCTCAAATAAATCAATAAATATTGAAATATGTCCTTTGAAAAATTATTGGTCTAGGAGCTGGAGAGATGGTTTAGTGGTTAAGGTGCTTGCCTAAGGACCGAGGTTCGATTCCCCAGGAACCGTGTAAGCCATATGGACATGGTGGCACATGTGTCTGGAGCTGGTTTGCAGTGGCTAGAGACTCTGGTGCACCCATTCTCTTTCTCTCTACCCCTCTCTTCCTCTCTCTCTTTCTCTCTGTAATAAATAAAAAAATAATTCAAAAAACAATTATTGATCTATTTTTATTTTTAGGTAGTCTCACTCTAGCCTAGGCTGACTTTGAGCTGGCTCTATAGCATAGGCTGCCCTAAGACTCATGATGATTCTGCTATCTTAGATTCCCTAGTGCTAAGAGTGTCTGCATAAACCACCACACCTGGCTTCTAATCACTTTTTAAAATTTTTTTTTAAACTTATTTGAGAGCGACACACAGAGAGAGAAAGAGGGAGAAAGAGACAGAGAGAGAGATTGGGCGCACCAGGGCCTCCAGCCACTGCAAACGAACTCCAGATGCGTGCGCCCCCTTGTGCATCTGGCTATCGTGGGTCCTGGGGAATTGAGCCTTGAACCGGGGCCCTTAGGCTTCACAGGCAAACGCTTAACCGCTAAGCCATCTCTCCAGCCCCTTCTAATCACTTTTTAAAACTTTTTTTGAAAAATTATATATATTTTAAAGTTTTTTTTATTTTTTACTTTTGCAAGCAGAGAGAGATAAAGAGAAGAAAGAGAGGGGGGAGGAGAAAGGGAGGGAGGGAGGGAGAGAAAGTGCAACAGGGCCTCAGCCTCTGCAAGTTTACTCCAGATACATGCGCAACTGTGCATCTGGCTGTACGTGGATACTGGAGCATCAAACCTGGGTCGTTAGGCTATGCAGGCAAGTGTCTTAATCACTGAGCCATCTCTCCAGCCCCTCTAATCACTTTTTAAAATATTTTATTTATTTGACAGAGAAAGAGGGGGGGGAAGAGAGAGTGAGAGCGAGAGAGACAGAGAGAGAGAGAGAATGAGCATGCCAGGGCCTCCAGCCACTGGAAAGGAACTCCAGACACATGCACCCCTGGGGAATAGAACTTGGGTCCTTCGGCTTTGTGGGCAAACGCCTTAACCGCTAAGCCATCCCTCCAGCCCTCTAATCACTTTTTAAAACACCCACCTCTCACCACATGAAGCCGTAGGGATTGAGTTTCCAATGTAGGAAACTGGGGGACATATTCAAACCACGGCAGATTGTAACCATTGATTTTGAAAGCTTGACCTCTCATTTGCAGTTAGATCTTTTGAGCTCTCTGGTAATGAATGACCTGTTGTGTGACCTCAAATAAATGAACTCTTCCAAGCCATACATTGACCATTTGTAAGGCATGCATCACCATGCCTTACCCTAAAGCAATGACGCTATCATACTCTAAGTAAGTCCCACCTCAAAAGAGTGTCTTTAAAATCAAATGAGATCAGACATGTAAAAGTATCTATCAGGACTGCAGCGATGGCTAAGCCATCAACGCGCTTGCTTGCAAAGCCTGATGGCCTGGCTTTTATTCCCCAGTACCCATGTAAAAAGCCAGATGCACAAAGTGGCTCACGCATCTGGGGTTCGAATGCGGTGGCAGGAGACCCTAGTGTACCCATACTCACACACACTCTCTCTCTTCTTGTAAATAAATAAATAAATAATGTTTTTTGAAGCATATTTATCAATGCATCACGTGTTGTATGATTTTAGCTAAGATGCATTATTTAAAGCTTGGTAACATTTGTGCTAAAGGGCAAGGAAAACATAAAAGAGACATACTCTACCTGCATGTTTACATCTACTTGAGAGATAAGGCACAAAGGAAATGGCACGAGAACTACCTGTAACAAGCTAAGCCGCTACAAAGCAATTTTAGTGTGCACAATGGGCTATATGTTGCAGTAGAATATGTGGGTGGTAAAGAAGTACAATGTATAACATGGATAGTATTCTGAAGTGACTACCAGTTTGGGTGGAATCTTTTCTTCTTCTTCTTCTTCTTTTTTTTTTTTTTTTTTTTTTTTTTTGGTTTTTGGCTTTTTGAGGTGGGGGGTCTCACTCAAACCTAGGCTGACCTGGACTTCACTCTGTAGTCTCAGGGTGACCTCAAACTCACGGTGATCCTCCTACCTCTTCCTCCTGAGCTCTGGGATTAAAGGTGTGCACCACCACACCCAGCTTGGGTGGAATCTTTAAAAGAGCAAATAACACAAAGACTACATCCTCAAAGTTACTGTGAAATTTTATGATACATCTCCAAAAACTTACCAAAGGAACTGCAATAATGTAGGAAACGTGGGAATGTTAGCTGAGCCTAGGAGTTAAAATAGAAGAGTAGAAAGAAAGAAAGAAACCCGGAGATCAGAGGAACAGCTTAGGCCAACCAAAGAGGTAGGATAAACATGATAAGTGGATGCTGCTCAGGAGATTGGATTGGTTAGAACGGCGAGGCAGATAACAGAGGGCCTTAAAAGCTCAGCTGAGAGGTTAGCCTCACTACATCTATCCATATTTTGTACAAGTATGACAAGAATACCAGAGAGGGGACAGTTTAGACCCATACCCTTGAGATGTTGAAACTGTGCTTTCCAATATGATAGAACCCAGTGGGCCTATGGGAAGAAACCAGCGAGAAAATTAAACAATCCCTAGCATCAAATGAAAATGAAAGCACAATTTACCATAATCTTAAGGGAGACAGCCAACTCAATTCTAAGAGAAAAGAATGTAGGTATGAGTGCTTACATTTAAAAAGTCATGGGCGGGGCTGGAGGGATATCTTAGCAGTTAAGGCGTTTGCCTGCAAAGCCAACGCCAAAGGACCCAGGTTCAATTCCCCAGGACCCACGTAAGCCAGATGCACAAAGGGGCGCATATGTCTGGAGTTTGTTTGCAGTGGCTGGAGGCCCTGGTGTGCCTATCTCTCTCTCTCTCTCTGACTCTCTCAAATAAATAAATAAACTTAAAAAAATCATGGGCTAGGGAAATGGCTCAACAGTTAAAGGGAAAGTGGATCAATTCCCCAGTACCCATGTAAAGCCAGATGCACAAAGTGGTGCATGTATTTGGAGTTTATTTGCACTTTCAAAAAGCCCTGAGAAGACTATATATACCTTCTCTCTCTTTCTCTCCCTCTCACACGCATACACACACACAAACAAATTAAAATATATTTTTAAATATTTATTCATTTATTAGAGGGAGAGAGAGAGAAAGAATGGGTTCACCAGGGCCTCTAACCACCACAAATGAACTCCAGAAGCATGTGCCAACATGTGTGTCTGGCCTACGTGGGACCTGGAGAGTTGAACCTGGGTCCTTAGGCTTCGCAGGTATGTGCCTTAACTGCTAAGCCATCTCTCCAGCCCCAAATTAAGATTAAAAATTTTTTTAATTAATTTATTTATTTGAGAGAGAGAGGGAGAGAGAGAGAGAGGGAGAAAATGGGCACACCAGGGCCTCCAACCACTGCAAACGAACTCCAGACATATGGACTACCTTGTGCATCTGGCTTATGTGGGTCCTGAGGAATCAAATCATGGTCCTTTGGCTTTGCAGACAAGAGCCTTAATCTCTAAGCCAACTATCCAGCCCAAATTAGAATTTTTTTTTTTAAATTACATTCTAGGCTAGAGAGATAGCTTAGCAGCTAAGGTGCTTGCCTGCAAAGCCAAAGGACCCATGTTTGATTCCCCAGGACCCATGTAAGCCAGATGCACAAGGTGGCGCATGTGTCTGGAGTTAGTTTGCAGTGGTTAGAGGCCCTGGTATGCCCATTCTCTCTTTCTCTCTCTCTCTCCCTCTCTCTGTCAAATAAGTAAATAATTTTTAAAAATTAGATCTTAAATAAATAACCTAATGATTTATTTCAAGATCTAAGAAAAGCAAGAACAATCAAACCCAAAACTATAAGTGGCAAGAAATAATAAAGGTCAAGGCAGACTTCATGGTCTGCTGCTGGTTCTTCCCTGTGATCCCCGTACTTGAGAGGCAGTGGCAAGAGGCTGACCACAAATTCAACATAGTGAGACATTGTCTCAAATTTTTTTAAAAAAAGGAACAATACATAGAATCAATCAAAGAGTTTGTTTTTTGGAAAAAGTAAATAAGATTGACAACTCTTCCAGTCACACTAACCAAAAGAGAGATGATCCAAACTATATGTAAAATTATATATGAAAAGGGGAAACTCACTAGAGGTTCCAGTGAAAACTAACAAATCATTAGGGAATACTTTGAAAACTTATATTTTATGGACAGCTTCCATAAGTGTAGACAATAAACCATGATAATTCCCTTGCCCACTCCATTCTCCCCTTCTGAAATCCATCCTTTATTGAATCCCCTGCCCCTTCCAATCAGTCTCTCTTTTGTTTTGATGTCATCATCTTTTCCTCCTATTATAAAAAGGTCTTGTGTGGTTAGTGCCAGGCACCGTGAGGTCATGAATAGCAAGGCCATTTTGTGTTTGGAAGACTGCATTATAGAGAAGCAGTCCTATCCTTCCTTTGGCTCTTACATTCTTTTCTTAAAAAAATATATTTTATATATTTATATATTTGCAAGCAGAGAGAGAGAGAGAGAGACAGAGAGAGATAGAAGAGAGATAAAAAGAATGAGAATGGGCACACCAGGGCCTCAAGCTACTGTAAACAAATTCTAGACACATGTGCCACCCTGTGCATCTTGCTTATGTGGGTACTGGGGAATCAAACCTGGGTCTTTAGGCTTCATAGGCAAGTACCTTAACCACTAGGCAATCTCTCTGGCCTTGGTTCTTACATTCTTGAAAAGTTTTTTCATGTTCAAGAATTGCAAGAATTAATGTTGTGAAGGTGACGGTATTACTGAAAGCTATCTACAGATTCAATACCATCTCCACCAAAAACCTAATCACGTTCTTCACAGAACTAGAACAAACAATCCAAAAATTCACCTGGAAGCACAAAGATCCCCCAAATACCCAAGGCAATCCTTAGCATAATGATCAATGCTGAGAGCTATCACAATTATCTGACCCGAACTATATCGTAGAACCATACTAACAAAATTAGCATGCTACTAGCACAAAAACAAACACGTAAATCAGTGGAACAGAATGCAAGACCTGGAAATAAATTCACACAGTTACAGCTGCCTAATTTTTGACAAAGTTACTCTTTAGCAAATGTTTGCTGGGGAAACTGGATTTCCACGTGTAGAATGAAACTAGATCCGTTGCTCTTACCCAATTCAAAAAGGAATTGAAGGGACTGGAGAGATGGCTTAGCGGTTAAGCACTTGCCTGTGAAGCCTAAGGAGCCTGGTTCAAGGCTCGATTCCCCAGGACCCATGTTAGCCAGATGCACAAGGGAGCACATGCGTCTGGAATTCGTTTGCAGTCGCTGGAGGCCCTGGAGTGCCCATTCTCTCTCTCTCTCTCTCTCTCTCTCTTTCTCACTCTCTATCTGCCTTTTTCTCTCTCTGTCACTCTCAACTAAATAAATAAAACTTAACAAAAAAAATTTTAAATTAAAAAAGGAATTGAAGATGGATCAAAGACATTGATATAAGACCTGAAACTTTGAAACGACTGTAGGAAAGTGTAGCAAAAACACTTCAAGATATAGGCACAGGCAAGGACTTTCTGGAGAAGACTCCGAGAACTGACTAATGGAACCACATGAAAGTAAAACGCTTTTGCACAGCAAAGAACACAATTAACAGTGAAGAAAATGTCTACAAAACAGGAGAAAAATCTTTGCCATGTACATGTCAGAAAGAGATTAATATCTAGAATATATGAAGAGTTACAAAAATTGGCTAGAGTGAGACCTCAGGGGGGAATAAAAAGAATCACAAAAATTGCCAAGTGTGGTAGAGCACACAGAGGTAGGAGGATTGCCATGAGTTTGGGGCCAACCCAGGACTAGAGAGGGAGTTCCAGGTCAGCCTGGGCTAGAGTGAGAACTTACCTCAAAAAAGAAACAAAAAGCCGGGCATGGTGGTGCACGCCTTTAGTCCCAGCACTTGGGAGGCAGAGGTAGGAGGATTGCAGTGAGTTCGAGGCCACCCTGAGACTCCATAGTGAGTTCCAGATCAGCCTGAGCTAGAGTGAGACCCTACCTCAAAAAAAAAAAAAAAAAAAAAGAATTACAAAAATTAAACACACACATAGACACACACCGACAAATGGGCTAATGAACTGAATCAACAGTTCTCCAAAGAAGAAATTTGCATGGACAATAAATACTTGAAAACCTACATCTCTAACCATTAGAGAAATTAAAAAGTGTTTTGAGTTGTGAAAAAAAAACCAAAAAAAACGGGGCTGGGGATGTAGCTTGGTGGTAAAGTGCTTGCATAGTTTGTGGGTTCAATTTTCAGCACCACCAAAATGCTGGCGAGGATGTAGGGAAAGATGAACCCGTATATACTGCTGGTGGTTCATGTAGAGACTTTAGATAGTCATCAAAATTGTGATACTATCTCCCAGGGGTCGGGGGAGCCGTCTGAGCTCATCTGAGTATGAAGGGAGCCACAGAGCTCTGGACAGTGCCTTGGCTCCACATTGTCACATGGTCAGCAAAGGGGGACAGAAACACCAACATGGACTAAGACCACTCAAATGAACCAGTAAGTTATGTGGGACACTGAAAGGTTTCCCAGCCCGAGTAAGAGAACTGATGAAACTTGGTATAAAAACAGTTATTGGGGGAGGGTGTGCTGGAGGGATGGCTTAGCAGTTAAGACGTTTGTCTGCAATGCCAGAGGACCCAGGTTCGATTCCCCAGGACCCACGTTAGCCAGATGCACAAGGGGGCGCATGCATCTGGAGTTCTGTTTGCAGTGGGTGGAGGCCCTGGCTGCGCCCATTCTCTCTCTCTCTCTCTCTCTCTCTCTCTCTTTCTCTCTCTCTCTCCAGCCCCTCTCCCTCTCTCCCCTCCCTACCTCTTTCTCTGTCAAATAAATAAAAGTAAATACATACATATATATATATATATATATATATATATATATATATATATATTGGTTTTTCGAGGTAGGGTCTCACTCTACTCTAGGCTGACCTGGAATTCACTATGTAGTCTCAGGGTGGCCTCGAACTCACGGCGATCCTCCTACCTCTGCCTCCCAAGTGCTGGGATTAAAGGCATGCGCCACCACGCCCGGCTAAAAGTAAATATTTTTAAAAATAGTTATTTGTTAATTCTGTCTTTTGGTTCTGAACTTGAAGTCCCTCAACTGCCAAGTCTGAAGAGTTGGAAGGTTACTGACATAGTGTTTAGATCAACCTTGGCTCCAATTCTCATTTAATCTAACTTGTGTCTAGTTTCTTTTTCTTTTCTTTCTTTCTTTTTTCTTTTTGGCACTAGGAATGGTTAAAAACAAGCATGTTGAAACATATATTGGAAGTGAAAATGGCTTTGGGTGTCAGTTAGATACTCCCAGAATGTTTTTTTCTTATATGGGCAAGTACTATAGTCACTCTGTATCTGTATATGTTTCTAGACTTTATACTGTATAGAATAGAGAGACTCTAATATGTTTATGTGCTTTTAATAAATTGCATATATGCATCTTGTTCAGAGTATCTGACTTAAATAAAAAACCTTGACATTTGTACATTAAAAAGGAAAAAGGTGCAATGGAAATCAGTATGGAGTGTCTCAAAAAAAAAAAAAAAAAAAAAAAGGTACAGCTACCATATGATCCAGTTATATCACTCTTTGGAATATATTTGAAGTTAACATACCACAGAGATAGTTGCTCATCCATATTTATTGCTGCACTATTCACAATAACCTGGAAACAGAACCAATATAGATATTAACTGATGGATGGATAAAAAAAAATGTGGCACGTATACCCAAAGGAACTTTATTTAGCCGTAAAGAAAAATGAAGTCATGACTTCTTTGGGAAAATGGATGGCACTGGAAATCATTATGTTGAGCCAAAATAAACCAGATTTAGAAAGACAGATGCCACATGTTTTCTCTCATATGTGAACCTGGATTAATCGTGTGTGTGTGTGTGTGTGTGTGTGTGTGTGTGTGTGTTTAGATCAGGAAACTAGAAAAGAGATGAGGTGAGGAGAAGAGATCTCGGAGGAAGAGTGTAATGGAATACATGTGATTCTCTGCTAACTCCACTAGAGCTAAAGTCATTTCTTGTAAACTCACTAGCATTTGTCAGGAGTGGATTTCTTGGAAAAACCAGCAAAGAGATTGAACGTTGCCCAGGGGTTAGTCTAGGGAGAAACATGCCGATAGTCCAAGGCTCAGCCAGACCTCAAAACATAAGTCATTCTGTCCCATCTTGCATTAGGGAGTGAGGAGGAGAAAGCGAAAACGAGAACGAAGGGAAAATATCGAATTGGAGTTCGGAAACATGTGAGGGAACTGATTCAGCAGGCCCTGCCCTCTGGTTCTGGTCAGCCCCGCTCAAAGGCAGCCTCTGGCTCTGGTACTGTTTTAAGGGACTGTCTCCCAGGGAAAAATGCCTGGACTTTCCCAAAGCTCTTTATTGCATCTTAAAAAAAAAAAAATACTAAACGAAATTAAAATGTTGTGGGTGTTTTTGTTTTTGGTAGAGCCCTTATTCAAAGACAGTAACAATGAAGGACGAAGGAGACTTGTAGGATCTCCAGACACATACATTAGAGCTGCTTCCAGATCCACGATCAGAGGAGGGAGCCAGGGAAGATGGGAGGGCGGGGATCATGACACTTGCTCTCCTGTTCTCCGACTCATCTGTTCGTTTTGGCATGAGTCGGCTTCTGGAATTCAGCTGAGCATTAAGAATTTATTTATTTATTTATTTTTCCTGTTTCTCTTTGGGCTCCATGTGTTAACTGAGGGTTCCCACATAGACGGCCTCATGTCTTGAGCCAGCTTCATGGTTGGCAGAGGATTTCTACCTGGCTTTGGAGCAAGAACGGGGGACCTCAGAAAGGGGAGGCCTCCTCGCCAGAGGATCTAGGGTGTTCTCAATGAAGCACTGTCTGTCTAAGTTGACCAGAAAAGATGTGTTTACTCCAGCAAGCATCACCTTGGCAACCGGGACAGGCAACAAAGTATTGGTGGGATTTTTTAAAATATATTTTATTCATTTATTTAGTTGAGAAAGAGAGAAAGAGGGAGAGAGAGAAGGAGAGGGAGAGAGAGAGAATGGGCATGTCAGGGCTTCCAGCCACTGCAAACGAACTCCAGATGCATGCACCCCCTGTGCACATGGCTTACATGGGTCCTGGAGAATTGAACCGGGATCCTTCGGCTTTGCAGGCAAACGCCTTAACGACTAAGCTATTCTCTCCAGCCCCTTTTGTTTAAGTTTAATTTTTGTATGTGTTTATGTGTGGTGAGCAAGCAAACACGTGTGTTCATAGTTGTGGAGGGGCGGTACGTATGGAGAGGTGCTTGTGCAGCTCGTGAACAGGTGCACGTTGGGGCTGGAGATTGACATCAGTCACGTACTGCAATTGCTCTCTGCTTTATCATTCTGATAGGATCTCTGGATGAACTAGAGCTCACCGATTGGGTTAGATTAGCTAGCCAGTGAGCCCCATTCTCAAGTCTCAGTTTTTTAGGAATGTGTTGAAACAAACTTGAAGATACGTACATAGGAATTATTATGTGCATGCATAGTGCGTACAGATAATGCTGCCTGTATTTTTTTCTCCATGTGTGCATAGCCCTATTAATTTTCACGTTAAATAAAAAGTCATATATCTGGGGGCTGCAGAGATGGCTTAGCGGTTAAGGCGTTTGCCTGCAAAGCCAAAGGACCTTGGTTCAATTCCCCAGGATCCACGTAAGCCAGATGCACAAGGGGGCTCATGTGTCTGGAGTTCATTTGCAGTGGTTGGGGGCCCTGGTGCACCCATTCTCTCTCTCCCTCTCTCTGCCTCTTTCTCTCTCTGTCTCTCAAACAAATAAATAAACAAAATTAAGTTTTGGGGAAAACAAAGCCATAGATCTGAAGCAGTGAAACTTCTCAGGTTCTCTGTTGGTGACTGGTATGGTAACCATGTGCAGGGTAGCAAGGACAGTATGGTGAACATGTATTTCACAATTTGGCTCCTTAGCGTGGTGGCAGTATTGGTGGTGATGGGATGGCCGGCTGTGTTTTCAAGTGTCAGAACCTTCCTAGGATCCCGATAGCCCCAGAGTCTTCCACTCATCAAGTCAACCAGATACAGATCTCTCAAGATGATTAATTTGCAGCATTTCCAATTACCAGGCTCACTGATACCCTTTTTATAAAATGAATTATTTTATTTTTATTCATTTACTAGAGAGACAAGGACACAGAGAGAGAGAGAGAGGGAGAAAGGGGAGAATGGGCATGCCAGGGTCTCTAACAAACTCCAGATGCATGTGCCACCTTGTGCATCTGGCTTATGTGGGTCCTGGGTCCTGGGGAACCGAACTTGGGTCCTTTGGCATTGCAGGCAAGCACCTTAATTGCTAAGCCATCTCTCTACCGAATTTATTTTTATTATCGAGAAAGGAGGGGGGGAGAGAGAGAGAGATGAGCCAGGGCCTCAGCACTGAAAGAGTAGGACCAGTGCCCCACTTGGCATCTGCTAACAGGGTCCTGAGAATGAGCCTGGGTCCTTGGCTTTGCAGGAGCCTCCTAAGCCCTCACTGTATTCTGTTTGGAATTTCATTGCAAGCCCAGAAGCAGATTAATGTAAGGCAGTCTCCTGCCAAGATTAATTATGTCATTATTGATTTATTATAGGTTCCTGTGACTCAGAAAATTCAGACGGAGTGTAGAGAAGATGGACGTAGCCACTGCAATTTGGCTCCTAAGCTTGCCTGTCAATGCTAACTTGGTCGGTAACAGCCTCTATCTGGCCTTAGTCACAGAGCTAAACGGACATTCACAACCTAGGATGTTTGACCTTGCGAGATTGCTAGACTTGACAGATGAAGCCACTTCTGCAGAGGTCGGCTGTAGGAATGGCTGAAAGGGTATGTTCACCTGGTGACTCTGATTGGGGATATATATAATTTGAGAGAGAGAGAGAGAAGCAGGGATAGGGAGAATGGGCATGCCAGGGCCTCCAGCCTCTACCGACAAAATGCAGACAGATGCTTGCGCCGCCTTGTATATCTGGCTTAGGTGGGTCTTAAGGAATCAAACCTAGGTCCTTTGGCTTTGCAGGCAAGCACCTTAAACCCTAAGCCATTTCCTCAGCCCCCCTTTATGTCAAGGTAGGGTCTCACTCTAACCCAGGCTGACCTGGAATTCACTATGTAGTCTCAGGGTGGCCTCGATCTCATGGTGATCCTCCTACCTCCACCTCCCCAGTGCTGGGATTAAAGGTGTGCGCCACCACGCCCATCTCTAGATTGAAGTCTTTTATGAGAATTTACTGCTTTGGGGCTAAGTTAGCTGAGCTCCTACCTCAGATGTCTAGGTACTGCCAGGTTTCCAGGGACGTGAATAATCTTTTACTTTTCTCAGATGGGAAGAGAGAAGGAAGACCAGAGCCTATGCCATATGTTCAGGCTCCTGGTAATCTTATTCTCATCCTCCTGTCAGATTCAAGGACATTTCCCACTTCTAGCCAAGGAAAACTTTGTTCACTTTGGAGGCCCTGCTACGCTTAGCTGCCTAGGCAATTTCTATCTCCTATTCTTTATTATCTCCTTTTATCTTTATTTCCTATTCAAGGTCCAGATACATAGAGCTCACCTGACACTGAGGCTACACTAGTATACCAAAGCCCTCCTTGCATCATTTAAGAGTCTAGGACGACAGGTCAGGCGTGGTGGAGCACGCCTTTAATCCCAGCCCTGGGGAGGCAGAGGTAGGAGGAGCGCAGTGAGTTCGAGGCCACCCTGAGACTACATAGTGAATTCCAGGTCAGCCTGGACTAACCCTCAAAAAACCAAAAAACAAAATAAATAAATAAATAAATAAAAAGAGTCTAGGAGAGAGTAACAGACCACAGCAGCATACCAGTGAGGTAGAGAGAGGAAGGAACACAGAGAGAAGTTTCACTATGTAGTCTCAGAGTTACCTCGAACTCATAGCTATCCTCCTACCCCTGCCTCCCGAGTGCTGGGATTAAAGGTGTGCACCACGACGCCTGGCTTGCAGGAGGAAATTCTGAGAAAACTCCTCTCTTGATGATTCCCCACACCAGGAAAAAAAAGATAACAGCAGTTTATCCCTGCTGGAGTAATTTAAATTCTTTGGTGTGCAATATAGCAACAATAGCCCAAACCAAGGTTAATTATTAAACAGATTGACCAGCCCTCCTACACAGGAGCTTCACAAAGAAAAGATGCCTAGGCTTTCTTCCTTCCCTCTCACTCTCTCTCGCTCTTTCTCTCTCTCACTCACTCGCTTGCTGAGGTAGAATCTTGCTATGCATTACAAGCTGACCTGTAACTTACAAGAGTTTTACTATGTATCTGCAGCTGGCCTTGAACTCATGATCCACCTGAGTGCTAAGATTATGGGTGTAGCCCACCAAGTGCATCCATTTATAGGAGTAAATACTGTTTATAGCAGTTTTTTTTTATTGTTTTACCACACTGTCCGGCATTCATTAACAAAAATTTGGTAACTACACACACACACACACACACACACACACACACACACACACACACGCATGCACAAGAAAAAAACAAACATTGTTAAAAGACAAAACAATCAGCTTTACTATTTGGGATGACTCAAATGTTAGAATTACAAGGCAGTTGGCTTTGAAATAACTATGAGTACAATAGTAAGGAATGTAGTAAAATTGGTAGATAAGAACTATAAATAGAGAGAGAATGTCGGAAGACAGACGAAGACTGTAAACAGAGTCAAATGGAGGAGGGCCTGGAAAGATGGCCCAGTAGCTAAAGGCTTTTGCTTCAAAGCCTGCTAGCCCAAGTTCAATTCCCAAGGCCTCCTGCGTAAGCTGGATGCAGAAAGTGATGCAAGCATTCGTTTGTGCGGGTCTGCAGTGGCAAGAGGTCCTAGTACATGTGTGCAACACTCACACACACACACACACACACACACACATACACACCTAAACAAATAAATGCATATTTTAAAAGAGTCAAATGGGATTGCTAGAATAAAAAGCACGCCATAATAAATAAAGAACTCTTTCAACAGGCCTCTCAGCAGACTTTCATAGCACAAATAATTAATAAATAAAAATACTTAAACCGGGCGTGGTGGCGCACGCCTTTAATCCCAGCACTTGGGAGGCAGAGGTAGGAGGATCACTGTGAGTCCAAGGCCACTCTGAGACTTCAGAGTGAATTCCAGGTCAGCCTGAGCTAGAGAGAGACCCTACCTCAAAAAAACCAAAACAACAACAACAAACAAAACTTAAATGGAAATGCAAAGGGAAAAAAAGCGGGGCGGGGGAGAAACAACTGTAGGATAATAGCAAACAGTCAAACATGTATGCACTTAAAAATATAGGAGAGGCGGGCTGGAGAGGTGGTTTAGCGGTTAAGCGCTTGCCTGTGAAGCCTAAGGACCCTGGTTCGAGGCTCGATTCCCCAGGACCCACGTTAGCCAGATGCACAAGGGGGTGCACGCATCTGGAGTTCGTTTGCAGTGGCTGGAGGCCCTGGCGCGCCCATTCTCTCTCTCTCTCTCTCTCTCTCTCTCTCTCTGTCGCTCTCAAATAAATAAATAAAAATAAACAAAAAAATTTAAAAAAAAATAGGAGAGGGGCTGGATGACTTAGCAGTTAAGGCGCTTGCCTATGAAGCCTAAGGACTGAGGCTCAATTCTCAGTTCCCACATAAGCCAGATTCACAAGGTGGCACATACGTCTGTAGTTCGTTTGCAGTGGCTAGAGACCCTGGTGTGCCCATTCTCTGTCTCTATCTGCCTCTTTCTCTCTCTCTAATAACTAAATAAAAAATAAACCATTAAAAAAAACCCCAAAACATATAACCAAACAAAAGCAATACATATGATAATAGACTTTTCTTGAAAAACAATTCAAGCAAGAAGACAATGAAACAGCATCTTCAATATACTGAAATTAAAAAAAAAAAAATTGTCAACTCAGGGCTGAAGAGATGGCTGAGCGGTTAAAGCACTTGCCTGAAAAGCCTGACTTCCCAGGTTCAATTCCCCAGGATCCACATAAGCCAGTTGCAGGAAGGTATCTCATTCTTCTGGAGTTTGTTTGCAGTGGCTGGAGGTCCTGGTGCGCCCATTCTCTCTCCCTCCCTCTCTCTTTCTCTCTCCCCCTCTTTATGTCCTTCTTTCTCAAATAAATAAATATTTTTAAAATTTTTAAATAAAAAAATTGTCAACTCAGAGCTTCATACTTTAAAAATTTCTAAAAATTAAAGGTAAAAATAAAATATATCTTAGACCTACATTACCTAGCATGGATTTAACCTCCAGTAGAAAAATAAACTCAAATGCACAAATTCCGAGACAATTACTATTTAGCAATCCCAAAATACAAGAAATATTAAAATTTTTTTTTTGGGGGGGGAGAAATGAGTATAATAGAAAGAAATTTGGATTTCTACCAACAAATGAAGACTTACAAAAATACGAAAGTAAATAGATAACAGGCTTATCTCTGATCTTTTGATTTGGCATGATTACATTGAATTTGTTAAAGACTAATAAGATTTGGGGCTGGAGAGATAGCTTGATGGTTAAAGGCACTTGCTTGTAAAGCCTGACAGTCTGGGTTCAATACTGAACAATTGAGTCCTCATTGCCCACATAAAGACAGACACAGAAAATGGTGCATGCATCTGGAGTTGGTTTGCAGTGGCAGGAGGCCCTGGCATACCCATTCCCTCCCTCCCTCTCTCTAAAATAAATAAAAATATATTTTTTAAAAATTTTTTGTTCATTTTTATTTATTTATTTGAGAGTGACACAGAGAGAGAAAGAGGCAGAATGGGCGCGTCAGGGCCTCCAGCCACTGCAAACGAACTCCAGACGCGTGCTCCCCCTTGTGCATCTGGCTAACGTGGGTCCTGGGGAACCGAGCCTTGAACCAGGGTCCTTAGGCTTCACAGGCAAGCGCTTAACCGCTAAGCCATCTCTCCAGCCCAATAAAAATATTTTTAAAACTAGTAAGTTTAATCTTATGAATTAAGTTTTATTAGCTATACTTTAACTTCTTGGATATTTAGGAAAAACCACAGATCTTTTATAATATTGAGAAAGTATTCGAGTTTGTTTTTTTTTTTTTAGTTGTGTACACAGTGTGTAACCAGTCATGTTGGTACCATCGTTAGCCTCCTCCCTGTTCCCCCTCCTCCTCCGCAGGGACCCTCCCCCTTGGGGAATGTGGGTCGTGCATTGTGGAGTTAGCGATCAGTTATGGGTAAGAGGCAATGTGTCTGTGCATCATGACCCGACGTGTGGCTCTAACAATCTTTTCACCCCCTCTTCCCTGAGCCATGTTGGGTTCGTTGTAGGTCTGCTTCAGTGATGAGGTCTTGGGAGCCTCTGTGTCTCTGGATCTCTGGTTTGGTAGGAGTTGAGTGTTCTCTGTGTCTGTGTCCTTCACCCTTGTGCTGGTACCAGGTTCACCAAGAAGCAGCACTCTTGCTCATTTCCCCAGCTACTCTTAGTTTCAGCTGGGGCCCTGGTGAGGTGTGATGGGCTGAATCTCTCCTCAGGATCCGTGTCCATCCCTAGAAGGTATGCATAGTAAGCAGTCCTGGTCAAGGTGTGGATCCGTCCTGCAAGTTATTGGCACTATACAAAATCACCCCTGCCCCTCCCACACACACACAAGTTCCCCCTCTGGCTGGCATGAGCACCTCATTCTTTTCCTTCCCCAGCATGAGACTCCCAGGGAAATTCCAGTTCCCAGGGGTCCATTGTGTTGATAATCTGACAGCTGAAGGAAGAAGCTCATGTATCTGGACTTAGAATTCCTTCACCTCTAACAGGATTGCTACAATTTGGGAAAAGTTGCAGATAAAGTTAATTTGAATGGCTATGATTAGTTACTTATATCTATAACCTACCTTGACAGATATTTGTAAATATGCTGCTGATAAAACTTGAATGCTGCCCCGGGCGTGGTGGCGCACACCTTTAATCCCAGCACTCGGGAAGCAGAGGTAGGAGGATCTCCGTGAGTTTGAGGCCTGAGACTACATAGTGAATTCCAGGTCAGCCTGGACCAGAGAGAGAAAGAGAGAAAGAGAGAGAGAGAGAGAGAGAGAGAGAGAGAGAGAGAGAGACAAAGAATTGGTGCTCCAGGGCCACAGCCATTGACATTGAACTCCAGTCGCTTGTGCCACCTAGTGGGCATGTGTGACCTTGCGCTTGCCTCACCTTTGTGTGTCTGGTTTACATGGGATCTGGAGAGTAGAACATGGGTCCTTGGGCTTCACAGGCAAGTGCCTTAACCGCTAAGCCATCTCTCCAGCCCCCCCCCCCAATTTTTTTTTAAAAGACAACCAGTTTGTTGTCAGGAAGGTACCTGGATATGGTAAACAGAGCAACAGGGCCTATTGTTGAGGATTGAACTTATTTTATCTAACTTGGTGTAGGGACAGCTGAGTTCCTTAACTTGCATTAGCATCCATGTTTATTTGGCTTTTCTGTCATAAAAATTCTTGGCTCAAGGTGCTTTTGCACATCAGGCATGCCGTCAGCATGTTTAGACATGACAGCGGTCTCCAACAATTCAATGCGCATGAATAATAATATTAAAAAAGTGAAGTAGGGATGGGGAGAATTGTATTTGCGTAATGCATCTTAAAAACCTTCCAATAATGCCTACATGTAATGGGAAAGTTGCAAATTACGCTCTAAAATTAGAGAAAAATGTGATTGCATTTTCTAACTCTCTCATCATCCTTTATTCATTATTGTTTTGGAAATCTTTTTTTTTTTTTTTTTTTTTTTGGTTTTTCGAGGTAGGGTCTCACTCTGGCTCAGGCTGACCTGGAATTCACTATGTAGTCTCAGGGTGGCCTCAAACTCACAGTGATCCTCCTACCTCTGCCTCCCGAGCGCTGGGATTAAAGGCGTGCGCCACCACGCCTGGCTGTTTTGGAAATCTTAACCAACTTACTGCTATAGGTAGGAAGATGTCAGCCAATTGAGAGGTCATTGAAGGAGGAATCCCACCCATCAACTATCTGGTATGAAAGGGAGGAAGGTGGAGGGATAAGAGCTATGGTATATCCAAGGGGTACAGAGATCGCTCAGTGGTTAAAGGCATTTGGGTCTGATTTTCCAATACCCATGTAAAACCAGATGCACCAAGTGGTGCATGTATCTAGAATTCATGTTTGCAGCAGCAGGAGACCCTGGCAAACCCATCTTCTCTCTGTCTTTTAAATATATACATATACATATACATATACATATACATATACATATACATATATATATATATATACATATATATATATATATATATATATATATTAGAGTTAATTCAGGGCTGGGAAGAGGGCTTAGTTATTAAGGTGCTTACTTACAAAGCCTACTGGCCTACATTCAATTCAATTCCTAAGATATCTATGTAAGCCATATGCCAAAAAAAAAAAAAAAATCTGGTATTTGTTTACAGAGACAAGAGTCCCTAGGGTATGCATGTGCACACACACACACACACACACACACACACACATATACAAATATTTTTTTTAAAAGAGTTAATCCAGTGCTGGAGAGAGAGAGCTTAGCGGTTAAGGTACTTGCCTGAGAAGCCTAAGGACCCAGGTTCGGTTCCCCAGTACCCATATAAGCCAGATATGCACAAGGTGGCACATGTATCTGGAGTTCACTTACAGTGGCTGAAGGCCCTGGTGCACCTATTCTCTCTCTTTCTACCCCCTCTCTATCTCTCTCTCTCAAATAAATAAATATTAAAAAAAAAGAGATAATTCGGGCTGGAGAGATGGCTTAGCAGGTAAGGTACTTGACTGCCAAGCCAAAGGACCCAGGTTCGATTCCCAAGGACCCATGTAAGCCAGATGTACAAGGGGGCACACGTATCTGGAGTTCATTTGTAGTGGCTGGAGACCATGGTGCGCCCATTGTTTCTCTCTGCCCCTCTCTCTCTCAAATAAATAAATAAATTTTTTTTTTTTTAAAAAAAGAGTTAATCCAATGGAGACTGCCAATCATTCACTTGGTCAAGAGACTACCCTTCACTTAAAGACATGCTAAGAAGGAGATGGGGAATAGTTATCCCTTTAATGAGATAATGTGCTCTACTTCAAAACCCTCTCCCTCAGTGTCGTTATTCACAAACTCTTACTGCTGAGCCCGAATGGGCTCTCAGAGAGCATAACTGTTTGTTCCTGCACCCCCTCCCCTCTTCATTCCCTTCTTTGTACGCTAGCCCAAATCCTAAACACGTTTGCTCTGACACTTCGGGGCATTTTCAACTTTCTCTCAAGAACTCTTTCTTGCCTTACTCATTCCTTGTCATCTGTGAGCCTGATTTTCTGTGGTCACGAGACGAGGCACTGGACAGTATTAATATCTGCAGCAATCCCAAAGCAAGGAAAATGTGTAAAAAGGACAGGGGCTGGGGAGACAGATACAATCCTGTCATTATTTGTAAATGATAATTTTAAAATGTAGAAGACCCAGTAAAAATATTTTTAAAACTTTATTTTTATTTATGAGAGTAAGAAGAAAGGCAGACAGAGAGAGAGAGAGAGAGAGAGAGAGAGAGAGAATGGGTGTGCCAGGGCCTCCAGCCACTTCAAACGAACTCCAGACACATGGGCCACCTTGTGCATCTGGCTAACCTGGGTCCTGGGGAATCGAACCTGGGTCCTTTGGCTTTACAGGCAAGTGCCTTAACCTCCAAGCCATCCCTCTAGCCCAATAAAAATACTTTTAATGATTAGAATAGGTACGAATTGAGTAAGATAACTGGCTACAAAATAAACTATTACTTATTTCTTTCTTTTAAAATATTTTTATTTATTTGACAGAGAAAGAGGGAGAGTTAGAGAGAGAATGGGCGTGCCAGGTAATCTAGCCACTGCAGACAAACTCCAGATGCATGCGCCACCTTGTGCATCTGGCTAACCTGGGTCCTGGGGAATCGAACCTGGGTCCTTTGGCTTTGCAGGCAAACGCCTTAACCACTAAGCCATCCCTCCAGCCCCTGTTACTTATTTCTGGAAGACGAATCACCCGTAATTTCCCCCGTTTCCACCTCACAAACTTAATGTTGGGAGCATCACGTATGTGACAAACGCAGGCAGACAGAAGAGTGGAGGGAAGAAAGGCAGACGGGTTCAGGACCTCGGGACCCAGCGACAATACCGGGCTGAGGTCGCACAGCTTTATTTTTCTTATGAGCCAGGTTGGGTGTCAGAGGAGCTGGCCGCCAGCGATGTAAAGAAGTTCTGAAAAAAATCCAGCAGATAAGCAAAGAAAAACAAATGCCTGCAAAAAGAAAGAAAGAAAGAAAAAAAAAAAACCCACATTTGTGTGGGACTAGGTCTCGTGGCAGCCAAGGCTGGCCTCAAACATGCTATGGAGCTGAGGATGACTTTGTGTGTGTGTGTGTGTGTGTGTGTGTGTGTGTGTGTGTGTGTGTGTCTTGCATGTGGAGACCAGAGGACCACCTTGGGTATCATTCACAGGAACGTCACCCATCTCCTTTGGGACAGGATCTCTCATTGGTCCAGAGATACAAATTAAGCCAGTCTGGCTGGCCAGTGAACCCCGAGGGTCTTCCTGTTTCTGCTTCCCCCCGGGACTGCATATGTGCTCCACCACACTTGGCATTTGTACACGGGCGTTGGGAACGGAATTCAGGTCCTCACATTTGCATGGCAAGTACTTCACGGACTGAGCCGTCGCCCCCCTATGTCCCCAGCCTTGATTTGTTGTTGTTTTGAGGTAAGAGAGCCTTGGGCCACGCTAGGTAGCCCGGTCTGGTCTCAGATTTCTGAGTACTGGGATTTACAGCTGTGTTCCACCATGCCCAGTTCTAAGAAAAAAAAAAAGAAAGAAAGAAAATCTTGAAAGTAGTGAAAGAAAAATGATACCTCATCTACAGGGAAAAAGAAAAAAGAAACCCAATTTCAGTGACAGAAGATGTCGTATCAGAAATTATGGAGGCCAAAGGAAAGTGACACAGTAATTTTCAAGTATTGAAAGATAAGTATATCATCATCAACTTAGAATCCAATATGCCAGTGAGAATATTATCTAGGGACAAAGTGTGGGGGGGAATTAATAGAATCTCAGATGAAGGAAAACAGAAGTAAATTAATAATCAGACACTGACCCTCTAGATGTAGAGCAAGGAAATTCCCTAAGCAGAAAATAATGGCAGAATGAACAGAACTACCAGGAAGGAGGAAGTACTATGAGTAGCAGACATATGGATCAATATACTAGAATTTCCCTTTTGTTTTCTCATTTTTAAAAATTTGGTCTTTTAAAATATTTTATTTATTTACTTATTGGAGGGAGAGAGACAGAATGGGCAGCCACTGCAAATGAACTACAGATTCATGCACCACATTGCGTATCTGGCTTACCTGGGTCCTGGGGAATCAAACCTGGGTCCTCAGGCTTTGCAGGCCAACGCCTTAACTGCTGAGCCATCTCTCCAGCCTAGTTTTCTTGACTTGTCTCAACTATGCTCAAACACTGAGGCAGAAAATGATCGCATTGTCTTATGTCCCTCCGCGTAGGCAGAGAAAATATCTTAAGACAATTATGTTATAATTGGGGGGTGGGTGAAGGGAACTAATATTAACATACTTCACTTAAGGGAAATAAAGCACACATAGAACTAGGCTGGCAGTGTAGTTCATTGGTAACGTGCTTGTCTAGATAGTCTGGCTTGAATCCCAGCACTGGCAGGAAGGAAGCATGAAACTGGATAAAAGCACAAGGATTGAAACAGCTTAATCAGTATTACTAAGGGAATTAGTATTCATGGCCCCTCGCATATATCAGCAAACAGAAAAGGTCTCTCAAATCAATAATCTAAGCTCTCATATTAATACCCAGACGAAAAAGCAGAACGAACTCAAAGCAAGATGAAACGAAGAATAAAAAACCAGAAAGAAATGAAGTTAACACATGAAAACAGAGAAAATCAGGAAAAGAGTTGGATCCTTGAAAAGATAAAGTGGACAGGCTGCTAGCAGGAGTAACAAAGAAAACAGGGGAGGAGACAGGAATTAGCATTGTCAAGAATGAAATGGGGGCTGGAGAGATGGCTTAGCGGTTAAGGCACTTGCCTGCGAAGCCTAAGGACCCATGTTCGACTCTCCAGATCCCACGTAAGCCAGACGCACAAAGGTGAGGCAAGCGCAAGGTCGCACATGCCCACAAGGTGGCGCAAGCGTCTTCAGTTAAATTTCAGTGGCTGAGGCCCTGGCGCGCCAATTCTTTCTCTGCCTCATTAAAAAAAATTGAAAAAAAAATTTTTTTTAAGATGAAAGAAATAAAAAGAATGAAGTGAGCTAAGGATATAGCCCAGTGGTAGAACCCTCAGCTGGCACGTGTGAGGCTCTAGATTCAACCTCCAGTGCCACAAGATAACCAATAAATAAAGAAATATATTAATTACTTAATTAACAGTGAATTGAGAAAGCCAGGCGTGGGGTACGCATTTGTAATCTCAATACTTGGCAAGGAGAAGCCTCAGTTCATATCCTGCCAGGACTGCATAGTGAGACACTACCTCAAATACTACCCCCTCCAAAAAAAAAAAGAAAAGAAAAGAAAAGAAAAGAAATGCGATATTACTACAAGATGATAAGAAAATAACAAGAACCTCTACACATATAAATTTAACAATTTTGGAGTTTGCCAATTCCTAGAGAATTACCAATTATAACCAACCTGATATGAAGATCATATTTTAGAAATATTTATTTATTTGAGAGAGGGAAGGAGGCAGAGAGAGAGAGAGACAGAGAGAGAGAGAGAAAGAGAGAGAGAGAGAGAGAATGGGTGTGCCAGGGCCTCCAGCCACTGCTAACAAACTCCAGATGCATGCACCCCCTTGTGCATCTGGCTAACATGGGTCTTGGGGAATCAAACCTGGGTCCTTTGGCTTTACAGGCAAATCCCTTAACCACTAAGCCATCCCTCCAGCTCTCCTCCTACCTCTTGCCTCCTGAGTACTGGTATTAAAGGCATGCACTACCACACCTGGTAAAATTTAGTTTTAGAATTTAAAACTCAGCTGCCTGGCATAGTGGTACATGTTTTTAATCTCAGCACTGAGGAGGTTGAGGTTGAAGATTTGCTGTGAGTTTGAGGCCAGCCTGGGCTAGAGTGAGACCTTACCTTGGAAAATAAAAAAAAAAAAAAAAAATTGAAACTCTTCAGAAACAAATCCACATCTAATGATTTCACTGGAGAATTCTACCATATGTTAAAAAAAAAATTGACACAAATTAAGTGTAACATTAAGAAAGAAGGGAAGAAAGCACTTTCTCAATCATTGTATGAAACTGACATTTTTCCCAAACCCAAATATAAAAACAATCAACACAATGAAAGAAAACTACAGGCTCAATATTCTCACAAATATAGGCTTAAATATCTTTAAAAAAAATACCAGCAAATAGAATTCATCAATTTTTAAAAAAATATTTTTAAAACTTTATTTATTTATTTGAGAGAGAGGGAAAGAGGAAGAGAGAGGGAGAGAGAGAGAGAGAATGGGTGCACCAGGGCCTCCAGCCACTGCAAATAAACTCCAGACATATGTGCGCCCTTGTGCATCTCGCTAAGAAAGAAAGTGACAAAATCATATTAGTTGACACAGAAAATGTATTTTACAAAATCTGCATCTGTTCTTTTAGGAAAATAGGAGAGGAGTGGGACTTCTCTGCTTGACAGAGAGCAGCTATGGGAACCCTACGGCAGAAGCATGTTGAAGTAAAATAGTGAATATTCTCCCTACAATCTGAGAGAACATGACTGGGATAGCCACATTCACTTCATAAAGTGCTAGAAATTTTAGCCAGTGCAAGTATTTATATGAGAGATTGAGAAAGAGAGAGAGAGAGAGAGAGGAAGGGAGAGGGAGGAAGGGAGAGAATGGGCACACCAGAGCCTCTGGTCACTGCAAACAAACTCCAGAGCATGCACCACCTTGTGCATCTGGCTTATGTGGGTCCTGGGGAATTGAACCTGGGTCCTTAGGCTTCACAGGCAAGTGCCTTAACTGCTAAGCCATCTCTGAAGCCCTTATTTATTTATTTATTTAGTTCATTGTTATTTATTTATTTGAGAGCGACAAACAGAGAGAGAAAGAGGCAGATAGAGAGAGAGAGAGAATGGGCACGCCAGGGCCTCCAGCCACTGCAAACGAACTCCAGACGTGTGCGCCCCCTTGTGCATCTGGCTAACGTGGGTCCTGGGGAATCGAGCTTGGAACCAGGGTCCTTAGGCTTCACAGGCAAGCGCTTAACCACTAAGCCATCTCTCCAGCCCCATGATTTTTTTTTTAAGAGCCACACATGTGACCAACTCAGAGCCAATGATACTCTAGTCTTTTGCCAACACTCTTAGAATTGATGTCTGTTTCTTCTTTCCTCCATGACTCTTTCCCACTCCAGAATGGGCTGAGCTCTGGTAATGGTAATTCTTCCTCCACTGGCTGGTCCATTCCAGTCTAGTATGGGCTGCACCAATGAACTTGGTTATGAAAATCATCTGTGGACCATCCACCTACCTTGCTGCCTACCTCTGGTCAGCTCTTGCTATGGTTTGGATGTGACCTCTCCCCCCAAAGGCTGTGTGCTGAAGGTCGAGTTTAGCTGGTGGATCTAATCATCTGGACGCCATTGGATCCGGAAGGTTCTAGTCTCGTCAATAGACGGAGACACTCACTGTTGGGTTGCCAATTTGATGGCATTAATGGAAGGTGTTGGAAACTGTGCTCATTTAATTCAGGTGACCCCCATAAACTTAGGTGTTCTGAATGCCATGTCCCCAGCTGATAGAGATTTGGGGATTAGCACCTCCTGGAGGCAATGTATTGTTGGGGGTGGGCTAATGGGCTGTTACAGCCAGCTTCCTCTTGCCAGTGTTTGGCACACTCTCCTGCAGATGTTGTGCACCTGATGTTGTCAGGAGTGATGTCCATCCTCTGCTCATGCCATCATTTTCCCTACCATCATGAAGCTTCCCCCTTGAGTCTGTAAGCCAAAATAAACCCTTTTCTCCACAAGCTGCTCTTGGTCAAGTGTTTTCCGTCAGCAATGCGAACCTGACTGCAACAGTAAAGCTTGGTACCAAGGAGTGAGGTCATTACTGCTAGAAACCTGACTCTGTGGCTTTGACCTTTTCGGAACTTTTTTGCAGGAGATGTGGATGAATTTAAAACCATGGCCTAAGAGACAACTTGTAGTGCTGTAAGTACAGCCTGATGGAACACGCTGGTCAGAGTTGAAAGACCCAAATGTAGTAAGAACTATGGACTGTGAGGTTTGGCTTGTGAGGGTGAGAAAGAACTTTTCCTGGACTGAGCTAGAAGCAGTTTGTGTGAGAGGCTTGCTGTTATGCTCATGTCCTGGGAACCTGTGCAGGGTTGCTTTGCGTGGAAATGGACTAGTGTGAGCAGAGGGCTGTGGCACAGAAAAAAAAAAATGAAATCTTTGGGGCAAAACTTCTGCCCGTTCAGCTGCAATTGTTTGAGAAATTAACAACCATTGAGATTGGGTAAAATAATCTGCATTGGGACAACAGGAAGAATACAGAATCTTTGGAAGAGGTCTGAATGCTAAAGGAGTTTGCTGTTCTTCAAAGTCTGCTTTACTCCCCCCTGGATTGACAAGTTGGTAGCCCACCTGGTATTATGGAGTATAACAAATGCAGGAAAGAGGAGGGTCATTGAATTTGCAACACAGTTTTGTGTTTTGGAAATGGCCATGGGCAGTGTGAAGCAAGCTTGTTGGATTACCTGAATGGAGACCCAATGGACCATGAAGGTAACGGTGGGTTGCAGCAGAGATCCAGCGAGATGCCAGGACCATGAGAGGGCTGCCAAGGAAAGCTGCCGCCGCCAGATGAAGTTTTCTGGGACTGTGAGTAGCCTAGCTGGAAGGGCATAATTGGAACTCCAGACACTTGTCACTGGTTAGAATTATGGGACTTGGAGACATGTCACTGACAAGAGTTGTTGGACTCAGGGCAACAGAATTTGATGTTTGCCCTTGTTTTAAATCTTGTACTGGATGAATATTTCTTTGCTATGCCCAATGCCATCTTTTGCAGAATGCTTATTCTGTACCATTAGGGTGTTTTTTTTGGATGTTTTGTTATGGCTCAGTTAAAAGAGGCCTAGCCAGGTGGGGGCTAGTTTCCCTTTTGGTTCCAGCATAGCCCACCTTTATTTATTTATTTTATATTATTATTTTTTCTTTTCTGGTTTCTCGAGGTAGGGTCTCCCTCTAGCTCAGGCTGACCTGGAATTCACTATGTAGTCTCAGGGAGGCCTCGAACTCATGGCGATCCTCCTGCCTCTGCCTCCCAAGTGCTGGGATTAAAGGCGTGCGCCACCACGCCTGGCCCCACCTTTATTTTTTTTAACATGTAAAAATATATTTATCTATTTGCAAGGAAGGAGGGAGGGAGAGAGAGAAAGAGAGAGAGGGAATGAGAATGGGCAAGCCAGGACATCTTGTTGCTGAAATGAACTCAAGGTGCATGAGTCTTTTTCTCCATCTGGCTTTACGTAAGAACTGAACCCAGGCAGTCAGGTTTTGCAAGCAAGCACCTTTAACCACTGAGCAATCTCTCCATCCCCTTATATTATTTTTTATGGATGAGCGGGAGAGAATTGGGGGTGACAGGGCCTCCAGCCACTGCAATCAAACTCCAGACGCTTGCACCACCTAGTGGGCGTGTGCGACCTTGTGCTTGCCTCACCTTTGTGCATCTGGTTTACGTGGAATCTGGAGAGTGGAACATGGGTCCTTGGGCTTCACAGGCAAGCGTCTTAACTGCGAAGCCATCTCTGCAGCCCCCCCCCCTATTTTTTGAGGGAGGGTCTCTCACTGGTCTTGGAGCTCACTGATTCAGCTAGACTAGCTGGTCAGCAAGCCTCAGGTATCTCCCCTCTCCACCTCTCAGACTTACAAGCACATGAGCCTCATTTCTTCATCCTTGCACAACAAGCTCCTGGCCAACTGAGCCATCTCTCCAGCTCTAAGTTTTCTTTACTGGTTGTGTCCATATCTGGTTTTAGTACTGAGGTAACATTGGCTTCACAGAATGAGTTTTGAAGTGTTTTTCTCCCTTTCCATTTATAGAGTAGTCTGAGGAACACTGGTGTTCATTCTAGCAGAGTTCAGCAGCAGCTGCTATCTGTCTCGTCCCGAGCTTCTCTTTGTTGGGAGATTTAAAAAAAAAAAAAAACTTAAAAAAAATTTCTTTTGTTTATTTTTATTTATTTATTTGAGAGCCACAGACAGAGAGAGAAAGAGACAGATAGAGAATCGGCGCGCCAGGGCCTCCAGCCACTGCAAACGAACTCCAGACGCATGTGCCCCCTTGTGCATCTGGCTAACATGGGTCCTGGGAAATTGAGCTTCGAACCAGGGTCCTTAGGCTTCATAGGCAAGCACTTAACCACTAAGCCATCTCTCCAGCCCTGTTGGGAGATTTTTGATTCTTTGTCTTTCTTCCTTTTTTCCTTCCTTCCTTCCTTCCTTCCTTTCTTTCTTTCTTTCCTTCTTTCCTTCCTTCCTTCCTTCCTTCCTTCCTTCCTTCCTTCCTTCCTTCCTTCCTTCCTTCCTTCCTTTCTGTTTTGTTTGTTTGTTTGTTTTTCAAGGTAAGGTCTCACTCTAGCTCAGCCTGATCCAGAATTCACTCTGTAGTCTCAAGGTGGCCTTGAACTCATGGCAATCCTCCTACCTCTGCCTCCCGGGTGCTGGGATTAAAGGCGTGCTCCACCATGCCCGGCTGTCTTTCTTTTTTATTTTGTTTTGAGCTAGGGTCTCTTATATGACTCCACCTGGCCCAAAACTCACTTTGTACCTCAAGCTGGTTTCAAATGTTTGCTCCTCCAGCTCAGCCTACCCAGTGCTGGGTGCAGGGGAGTGCTACCCTGAGCCCGGAAACCATCACTGCTTCACTCTAGCTACTGGATACTGTTCTGTTTAGGCTCTCATATTCTCTCGTTCAATTCTTCTAGGTCATATGTATCTAGAAATTTATCCCTTCCAGCTTATCAACTTCCTACAGTATATGTTTTCAAAATAATCCTCATGGGGGCCTGGAAAGATGGCTCAGCGGTTAAGGCGCTTGCCTGAGAAGCCTAAGGCACGCACATTCGACTCTCCAGATCCCTGGTCAGCCAGACGCATAAAGGTGAGGCAAGCGCAAGGTCGCACATTCCCACTAGGTGGCGCAAGTGTCTAGAGTTCAATTGCAGTGGCTGAGGCCCTGGCACGCCAATTCACTCCCTCCTTCTCTCTCTCTCCCCCTAAAATAATCAAAATAAATTTTAAAAAATTTAAAAATCCTCGTGGATCTCCTGGATTTACCTATTATAAGATTTCCCTTTTCATTTCTAAATTTATTAATTTGAGGCTTCTCTTTCTCTTTGTTAGTTTGTCTACAGGTTAGTTAATCTCGTTAAAAATAAAACAATTCTGGGCTGGGAAAATGCTTAGTGGTTTCTGCCTCCCTTCTTGCCCACAGGCACACTGGGATTTAAAAAAACAACAACAACAAAAAACAGGGCTGGAGGGATGGCTTAGCAGTTAAGGTGTTTGCCTGCAAAGCCAAAGGACCCAGGTTCGATTCTCCAGGACCCATGTTAGCCAGATGCACAAGGGGGCGCACGCATCTGGAGTTCGTTTGCAGTGGTTGGAGGCCCTGGTGCACCCATTCTCTCTCTCTCTCTCTCTCTCCCCTTCTTCCTATGTTAAATAAATAAATAAATAAATAAATAAATAAATAAATAAAACCACCACAGCTTCCAGCTTTTACATTGGGTCTGGGGATTTGAACTTGGGTACTCAGAGTTGCAAAGCAAGTGCCTTATCCACTGAGCAATCTACCCAGCCCCTGGAATCTGCTTTCTACCTTTCACTTTTCCTATGTACCTGACTTTGCCAGTGAGGTATGTTTGTTTGTTTGTTTTTGTAGGCAGCAAACAGTTGGATTCTTTTTTTTTTTTTTTTCAATCTGGTTGCTATCTTTTTTTAAATTTTTTTTTGTTTATTTTTATTTATTTACTAATAAAGCATCAACTAATTCTTGCCGTTTTGCTCTTTTTCTCATGTTTGAGTCTTTGCTACCACTTGCTTTTCTAATCTTCCAGTGGCTCCATGACTGTATTTACCTTTCTCTTCCATGTGTGTCATGCACCCCCACCCTCCCCCAATAAAGTTGCTGTCTTGAGTATAAATCTTAAACAAAAGATATATACAGCAAAATGATCAGAGAGGCACTAAGGAAGGGTTAATTGTGTTGCGTTCGCTCGATGGAATGTCAAATGCTATGGGAAAACGTGAATGTACAGTAACAGAAGTCAAGGGTAGGCGAGCAGGTACTGTGTGTGTTGTGTTTTGTATTACGTTTTTAAATTAATGCGTACTTTTAAAAAATTTTTTTTCTTTGTTTATTTTTATTTATTTGAGAGCGACAGACAGAGAAAGAGGCAGAGAGACAGACAGAATGGGCGTGCCAGGGCCTCCAGCCACTGCAAACAAACTCCAGATGCGTGCGCCCCCTTGTGCATCTGGCTTACATGGGTCCTGGAGAGTCGAGCCTTGAACCAGGGTCCTTAGGCTTCACAAGCAAGCGCTTAACCGCTAAGCCATCTCTCCAGCCCTTTAATGCATACTTTTAGGTTTCCAGATGGTGTGAGCCCTGGACAGGGATGAGGTGAACAACTGAAAGGGGCTTAATGAGCTGCCAGGTGGGGACTTGGGGCCTATTCTTCTGCTCTTTGTCTGGAAGCTGCTATGTGTAGTGTGAAAACTCAAGGTACTTGACCACGTGTGCAAGGTTAATGAGAACTGGTTTTTCATATTGACTTAACACTTGTCTAACATTCTACAAGTAACAAAGCATGCTCAAATGGCTTGTAACATATGCACTCAATCTCTCAATTTTATAGATGGGGAAATGGAGATTTAGAAAAATTAAATAACACATTATCATATGGTTGTCAAAAAAAAAAAAAAAAAAAACATGGCTGAGGGAGCCACGTATGGTGGCTCATGCCTTTAACCCCAGCAGTCGGGAGCCAGAGGTAGGAGGATCAAAGTGAGTTCGAGGCCACCCTCAGAATACATAGTGAATTCCAGGTCAGCCTGAGCTAGAGACCCTGCCTTGAAAACCAAGACAAAACAAAACAAACAAGCAAAAAAGCTGAGCTGGGTGTGGTGGTGCACACTTTTAATCCCAGCACTCAGAAGCAGAGGTAGGAGGATCACCGTGAGTTTGAGGTCAGCCTGGGCAAGAGTAAGCCCCTACATCAAAAAACAGACAGACAGGAGATGGAGAGATGACTCAGCAGTTAAGGCACTTGCCTGCAAAGCCTAAGGACACAGCTTCAATTCCCCAGAACCCACGAAAGCCAGATGCACATGGTGGTGCATGCCTCCGGGACTTCATTTGCAGTGGCTAGAGGCTCTGGCACGCCCATTCTCTCCCTCTCCCCCGTCTCTCATAGATAAATAAGTAAAAATAAAAATGTTTTTTAAAAGATGGAGGGATGGTTTAGCAGTTAAGGCGCTTGCCTCTGGAAAAATATATATGTATTGGTTTTTCTTTTTTTTTTTTTTTCGAGGTAGAGTCTCACTCTAGTCCAGGCTAACCTGGAATTCACTATGTATTCTCAGGGTGGCCTCGAACTCACAGCAATCCTCCTACCTCTGCCTCCCGAGTGCTGGGATTAAAGGCGTGCACCACCACGCCCGGCTCATGTATTGGTTTTTCAAGGTAGGGTCTCATTTTAGTCCAGGCTGACCCGGAACTCACTATGTAGTCTCAGGGTGGCCTCGAACTCACGGCTCTCCACCTACCTCTGCCTCCCAAGTGCTGGGATAAATAAAATATTTTTAAAAATATATTAAAACAAACAAAAAAAATTAAAGAAAAAAGAAAACCAGAGTGTGTGGGCTCCAAGTTCTGCTCCAGCAGCTGCGGGTTATTTCTTTAGGCGGCCTTACAAGGTCTTTTCAGTGTGCCCGTGTTTTTCCAGTAGCAGTAGTAGTAGCCAGCTCCTAAGTAGCCCTACAGCACGGCCTTAGTATTTTGCTCCCTTCTCTTGCGGGGAAATGGCATGCGGCTGAAAATGCTGAGGGGCACACGGGTGGGGGGGGGGGGGGTCTGCAGCAGACACTGCCCACCCCTGCACCTGTGACCCAGGTGAGCGCCACGGGCATGCGCCCTTTGTGTCCACCAGCGCAGCAAAGCCGGAGTAGGCGGGGAGGGATGTGCGATGTGGAAGGCAGGCTTCTCGGGTCCGGGTGGGAATTCCGCGGGGATCATTGCCGAGGGGGGTGGGGGAGGTGAAGAGAGGAATATAGAGCAGAGCCAAGACCGTGGAGGTAGAGAGACCCAAGGTGGGAAGCCAGGTGCCCGGTGGCCCCGTGCGTGTCCTTCTTGCTGGTCCTGTCTGAGCTGGCTTGCGCAGTAGGCACTGATTTCTGCTCAGGTCCAAGGCAGCCTGGCTCTGAGCTCCCCAGACTCTGAGAAGGGTGTGTGTGTTTAAGGTTTGAAAGCCGGCGTGGTCCCTTTGCCCACAGGGATTCCCAAGATTTTCTCTCCTTCCCTGCCAAGCTTAGATTTTACATCGTCGCAGCGACACCTAGTGGTCAAGGTGGAAAGTCCAATCTGCTCCCCACCACAAGGGGGAGGGGGAAGGAGGAGGAAGAAGAGGAGGAGGAGGAGGAGGAGGAGGAGGAGGAGGCGTTTCCAAACTCTCCCAGCTTCGCACCCAGCTCCCAGGCGTTGTGCGGGGTGCTGCCAGGTCCCCACAACTCAGCCCTTAATCACATCATGTCCGGAGTTGCTGTATTTCCAGTGCAATCACTTAAAATCACTTTACGCAATGAGACCAAGGTGAGAGCCATGGAAATCCCGCGTCTTTAGACGTGAATGGGAGTTTAGGGCCTTCTAATCTGACCTCCTTGTTTTTCAGATGGAGAGACACAGATGCCAAGGGCTGAAGCAATCGCCCAGCCACGGAAAAGAGGGATTTGTGTCTGAGCCCCACATTTCCAGAACGTCCTCAGCCCAGGGCTCTCCACCGCTCCAGTCCTGTTTCTATGTGACGTCCACAGTAGGGCTGCGCGCACAGTAGGTCCTCCCTTGGCCTTGCTTCCTGACTGATAAGACTGCTGCGTCGCTGAAGGGAGTTTCCATCTGTGATGTCTCCACCTCGCACCTCTGCTCCTGTCGGAGGTCCCAAGCCGCGGACATTTCGATGGTGGGCGGCTGTCTTTTTCAATGAGAAAGCACATAGTGGATTCAAGGGAAGAGGAAATGAAGGAGGACAAAAATCAAGGGAGGGCTGGGAGGGATAGTTTAGCAGTTAAGGCATTTGCCTGCAAAGCCAAAGGACCCAGGTTCGATTCCCCAGGACCCACGTTAGCCAGATGCACAAGGGGGCGCACGCGTCTGGAGTTCGTTTGCAGTGGCTGGAGGCCCTGGCGCGCCCATTCTCTCTCTCTCTCTCTCTCCCCCTCCCTCCATCTTTCTCTGTCAAATATATATATATATATATATATATATATATATATATATATATATATATATATATTAAATCAAGAAACTCTGAATTTGGTGAGAATACATGTTTGTTTGTTTGTTTGTTTGTTTTGTTTTGTTTTTAAACATATATTCTGATTCAGCAGGTCTGTCTGTGGCAGGACTGAGTTTCTAACATGCTCCTGGATGTTGGCCCTGCCGTCAAAGAAACTTCCCTCTGAGGAGCAAGGATGCAGGTCTCCACCCCCACCTGGCCCTCTACCCAACCTGTGCCCCCCCCCCCTCACCCCGTGTCCCTCCACCTCACTCCTCAGCACGGCCCCATCTGACCTTGGCTGTAGAGGTAAAGGAAAGCTATTTAAGCAACTGTGACCCCTTGGAGAGTCAAACAGGTTCCTTTTCTCATCCTGTCCCCCACTTCCCAAGGATCCAACCCTCAGGCAGGCTGAAGAGGAAGGGAAGATGATCTTGATCTACACACTGCAGAAAAGGGAAGATAAGACTTGCTGTTGATTGAAGTTTTTTTCTGAGCAACGGCCCCGTGTAGTTACCACCCAAGTCCTTTGCTATTCCTGTAAGCCACAGGGGTCTCTTTGCAATTAGATGAAAAATTAGGGGCTGGAGAGATGGCTTAGCAGTAAAGACACTTGCCTGCAAAGCTGAAGGACCCAGGTTCGATTCCCCAGGACCCACGTAAGCCAGATGCACAAGGCGATGCATGTGTCTGGAGTTCGTTTACAGTGCCTGGAGGCCCTGGCACGCCCATTCTCTCTCTGTCTCTCTGCCTCTTTCTCTTTCAATAAATAAAATTTTAAAAATTAATTCATATGGGTAAGTTGTAAGATATATTTATGTGTTATACGTTTTCACTTGTATGATTTTTTTTTCTCACTGAGCATACTCAAAGAATGTTCGTGAATGTTAAATTTATTACTGTTATTATTTTTTAAGGAAATGGGTGTTCACTGAGTGCCCAGAACTGAGATGAGCACTTTCCCATGTGTTACCCTCACAATGACCCTGCAAGGTCGTGGTGTCACCAGGTTTTACAAGGACAAGTCTTAAGCTCAGGGAGTTTGGGATCACCTTAAAGGGACAGGAGTTTAGATACATTTGACTAAAGTTTATTTCATGAGCTGGGTGTAGGTAGCACATGCCTGTAACCCAGCACTTGGGGTGGAGGCAGGAGGAATCGGGGATTGAGGTCAGCCTGGGCCACATGCAAGAAGCCATCTCAAAAGAAAGTTTCTTTCCCCCACAGTGAACAAACGCTAACATTTGCCTTGTGTTTACAATGGGCCAGCGTGAATCTCAGTACACGTATCAGTTCGTATGACCTCACATCACACAGAGGCTCAGTGACGGTTCGGTATCACATAGCTCATAAGTGGTGGAGCTGGGATTTCTTTTTTAAAAATTATCATTATTGGGCTGGAGAGATGGCTTAGCGGTTGAGTGCTTGCCTGTGAAGCCTAAGGACCCCGGTTCGAGGCTCCATTCCCCAGGACCCACGTTAGCCAGATGCACAAGGGGGCGCACGCATCTGGAGTTCGTTTGCAGTGGCTGGAAGCCCTGGTGTGCCCATTCTCTCTCTCTCTATCTGCCTCTTTCTCTCTATGCCTGTCGCTCTCAAACAAATAAATAAAAATACACAAAAATATTTTTTAAAATTATTATTATTATTATTAACAACATATTTCATGTGGCTACATCATGTGTTGGTACCCCCCTTTCCCTCGTCCCTGCCCCCATTCTATTGGGGACACTCCTCTGTGGGGTTGCAGGTAATCCCCATGGGGTTGTGGTTTGTGTTGTGGGCGCAGTAGTCAGTTGTTTTTTTGAGGGGGTTTGGAAGGAATGCCTCTAGACATGATGTCTCAACCTGTGGTTCTTACAGTCCTTCTGCCCCCTCTTCCACAAAATTCTCTGAGCGGTGGTGGGTTGAGATTTCTTTTCTTTGTTTTGTGCGTGTGTGTGTGTGTACGCACGCGTGTGCAGAAGGCAGAAGAGACCATCAAATCTCTTGTCATAGTTCACCCACTTATGAGTATTTCTTTTATATATATACATATACATATATATATATATATATATATATATATATATATATATATATATATATTTGGTTTTTCGAGGTAGGGTCTCTCTCTGGTCCAGGCTGACCTGGAATTAACTATGTAGTCTCAGGGTGGCCTCGAACTCATGGAGATCTACCTACCTGTGCCTCCCGAGGCGTGGGATTAAAGGCGTGCTCCACCACTCCTGGCTTTAAAATATTTTATATTTATTTATTAGAGAGAGAGAGAGGGAAAGAGGCAGGTTAAGAGAAAGAGAGAAAATGGGTGCTCCAGGGCCTCTAGCCACTGCAAATGAACTCCAGATGCATGCGCCACCTTATGCAGCTGGCTGACGTGGGTCCTGGGGAATCAAATCTGGGTTCTTTGGCTTTGCAGGCAAACGCCTTAACCGCTAAGCCATCCCTCCAGCCCGAGTATTTCTTTCCTTGAGATGCCGTCTCTCCATCTGTCTGGAGCTGCTGTCCCTCAGTGATTCTCTGGCCTCCACTCCCCTCCCTTACCCCTCTCTGGGATCAGAGACGTGTGCACCCAGCTTTTTTGTTGTTGTTTTGTTATTTCAAGGTAGGGTCTCACTCTGGCCCAGGCTGACCTGGAATTCACTATGTAGTCTCAGGGTGGCCTCGAACTCACGGCGGTCCTCCTACCTCTGCCTCCCGAGTGCTGGGATTAAAGGCGTGCGCCACCACACCCGGCTGCACCCAGCTTTTTTTTACATGGGTTCTGAGGAGTCAAACTGAGTGGTCTCCAGCTCAAGAGGTCCTCACGCTTAAGTGCTCTTAACCCCTAAGCCAATTTCCCAGCCCTGGAGCTGAGGTTTCACTTAAGGCTAGCTCCTTATTCTCACAGGAGATTGTATATTGCCTATTACTGCCCTACCAATTTCTTCCCACTTTTGAATAAAGATCGCCTCCCCCACAACACACACACCTTATTTTCTCATCACATTTTAATGTGGGGTCTACCGTACCACCATGGGCAGTTCCGTCTACTGGACTTATGATAAGCACCCACTGTCCTGTTTTCCGGCTAGGACGGCCAGGGCTTGTGTTTCTCTGTGAGTCTGAAGGAGGCTGGTTGACCCTTATTCTTATTATTTGGTTTTTTGAGGTAGGCGCTCACTCTGGCCCAGGCTGACCTGGAATTCACTATGGAGTCTCAGGGTGGCCTCGAACTCATGGCGATCCTCCTGCCTCTGCCTCCTGAGTGCTGGGATTAAAGGCGTGCGCCACCAAATCCGACCTCTAATTTTAATTTTTTTTATTTTGTGTTTTTCATTTATTTACTTATTTGAGCGCGCGAGAGAGGCAGATAGATAGATAAATGGGGGAGGGAGAGAATAGGTGCACCTGGGCCTCTAGCTACTGCCAATGAACTCCAGATGCATGTGCCACCTTGTAGATCTGGCTTACGTGGGTTCTGGGGAATCGAACCTGGGTCCTCAGGTTTCGTAGGCAAGCGTCTTAAGCACTAAGCCATCTCTCCAGCCCCTGTGTTATTATTATTATTATTATTTTTTTTTTGAGGTAGGGTCTCGCTCTAGCTCAGGCTGACCTGGAATTCACGATGTAGTCTCAGGGTGGCCTCGAACTCACGGCCATCACCCTACCTCTGCCTCCCAAGTGCTGGGATAAAAGGTGTGCGCCACCACGCCCAGCCCCTGTGTTATTTTTTCCTCCCTGTGTTATTTTTAACTCTTCATTTCCTATTTACTTTTCATACCTCTAGGTCTCCTTTTCCCACCTAAAGGGTCCCAGAGGGTGAAGGTGGCCTTGGATTTCTGAGTGCTCGGGCGCTGTAGTCCCCTACACCTTTCCCAGGCCCCTTGCTACTTAAGCCAGGGTGGGCAATATGGGGACTGAGAATCTGTGTAGGAGTGAGCTTAACATGCACACAGCCACTTATTTGTGTGTATAGATACATCCCTTCTGAATGAATGAATTAATGAGTGGCTGAACAGGAAGACTAAGAAGTCTAGCTTGATTTCCCTAAACCAACGAACAACTTCCTTAAAAGTGTGCACCTAATGAATGAGATATTTGTCTTGAAAAGTCAACAGTTATCCAAATCAAGTACATCTGGTTTACTGACGATAGTATCCTTACTTTAAAAAAAAAGGAGGGCTGGGCTGGAGAGATGGCTCAGTGGTTAAAATGCTTGCCTGCAAAGCCTAATGACTTCCGTTTGATTAACCCAGTGGCCATGTAAAGCCAGATGCACAAAGTGACACATGCATCTGGAGTTTATTTGTGGTGGCTGGAGACCCTGGTGTGCCCATTCTCTCCCTCTCTTTCTCTCTCTCTCCTTGCAGATAAATACGTTTTTTTAAAGCAGGACTGAGAGATGGTTCATTATTTAAAGGAACTTGCTTGCAGAGCCTAACTGCCCACGGTTTCAATTCCCCAATACTCATGTAAAGCCAGACACACAAGGTGGCGCCTGGGTCTGGAGTTCATTTGCATTGACAAGAGACCCTGGTGAGCCCCCCCTTTTTTTCCCCTCTTCCCTCTCTCTATCAAATAAATAAATGAAACCCCTTAAAAAATAATAAATAAAGGAACACATTAAATAAATTTTAACAAAATGCAGTATACATGCTAAATAATGATGCTTTGACTTGTAAAAATAAAATAAATTACAATTAAAATCGTCCATGTGCTGGACATAATGAGCTCGATGTAATGACTCATCAGTTTGAAAACTTCTCTGACTGGATTTCCAATGTGATTACAGTAGGTCGTAAAAGTGGATGAGAGAAACTAGTTTCTCAAGCCAAGGTTACCATCTACGGGAATCCATGACACTTCGCAGCAAGGCGGTAATCAGGAAGAAATAAACACTGTTGGTGACTCATTTAATCCATGCACTCTGCACTAATTACAGCGCCTCAGTTTCCCCATTTTATAAAACGAAGTTGTCACCTGCCTCGCCGCTCTGTTGTGTTTGGAAAGTCCAGGGAGATAATAAGTGTATGGGGTGCTTTGAAAATATAGAATGCATTATGAATGCTAAATAATAATAACAATAATAATGGGGAGACTTTAATGACAGGGGTCCCTTAATAATACTCATCAAGTATAATAACATCACCAACCAGTAGGAACAAGACAGAGTGCGTCTCTGCCTTTTTAATCATTACTTTGTCTCATGGGAAATTGGTGGGGGATTTGGGATTTGGCGCCTCCCAGGGGTTTGGGAGGCAGAGCCCCTCCCGCCCCCCACCTCCCCCCGCCCCACGGTTTGCCAATCCCATCACCCATGGGCTCTCTGGCAGGCATGTGTTTGCCTTTAGGAAGACGAGCCGTGCAATTGGGAGAGGCATGGGGCAGGGGAATCACAATTCAATCCCTCAATCCAATATATATATATATATATATATATTTCAATCCCTCAATCCAATTTATAAAAGTTCCAGTTCCTGGACGTGGTGACTCACGCCTTTAATCCCAGCACTCGGGAGGCAGAGGTAGGAGGATTGCCATGAGTTCGAGGCCACCCTGAGACTACATAGTGAATTCCAGGTCGGCCTGGGCTAGAGTGAGACCCTACCTGGAAAAGCTAAATAAATGAATAAATAAATAAATAAATAAATAAATAAATAAAATTCTAGTTCCTAGCTGAGTGGGAAGGTTTGGGAACCCAAGAAGGGAAGGGGGTGGGTAGGCTCGCTGCTGGGGCGGTGGGCCAGTGTGACCTCCACTCCCGCCACTAGATGGCGACAATCCAAGATGGAAACACCTGCGGGAGGTGGGGAGGGGGGTGTCAGGCCCCGCGGGGGGAAAGGACTTCTTCCAGCCGCACAAAGGAAACGGGTCTGCAGGGCGTCTTGGTCTCATGGTCAGGGCATTCGTGACCGAGGCTGCCCCGAGAGGTGGGCAGCTTCCTTCTCACTCTGTGGCCTTCCACTTCCAGGGGCTGAAATCCGTGCATGGTGTGTGAGTGTGTGTGGGATTGGGGGGGGGGGGTGGATTTCGTGCAAAATCACACCGGGAGAAATTCCAGATTGCACCCCAGTGTGCTATCCAGAGGCCGGCCCGAGGCTTCGCGGGCGCTGGCATCCCCAGGATAACGTCAGGGCCCGGGGGGGGGGGAGCGGATGCTCCCGAAGACCCTCATCAGCTTCACCCCCCCACACACACCCTCACCCACCCCGCCTTTGGGGTTCGGGAGCCTGGACCCATCCTGAGCTGGGGGTGCAGGCAGCAGACACCCCGCCGTGCCCTCCATCCCCCAGACCCCCAAGTCTTTGGGGTTCGGGAGTTTGCACCCATCCGGAGCTGGGGGCGCAGGCAGCAAACACCCCGCCGTGCCCTCCATCCCCCTGACCCCCAAGCTTTTGGGGTTCGGGAGCTTCCCCTGCGCCCGGGGAGCCTGGGAAAAGTCCAGAGCTGTGTGCGTGGCTTGGGGGGGGGGGCACGGGGAGGCGGGGGCTCGCTTTGGTTTCTTTTGTTTGCTTTTGAAAGTAAGGAACCGCCACACCCTCGGCTGTTTGTAGCCGGAGAGCCAATTTGCTTTGACCCGGAGCGATTAGGCAACTCTCCGGATTCCCATCGGGGTTCCTAGAGTGATTGTAGGACCCTCCCCCCCCCCCCCCCCCCCCCCCGTGGGCTATAGAGACTGGGCGCCACCCCTTCCCCCGACCAGCCAGCCTGGCCACCATTGTCCAGCCTTTGGCCTGACTGGCAGATCTGGGCATGTGGTCAGTGCTGGAGAGCAGGGGAGAGAAGGCCAGGGCACTGACACACACTGCCCCCCCCCCCCGACCACTTATCTGGGGTATGGGCAAGGAGAAGATTGGCCAGACAGGATAGCCTCTCACACCATGATCATCTCCATTTTACAGACCAGGGGACCAAGGTTTCGCGATGCTGGGCGATTTGCGCAACCCTTACATAGTGGGGCTGGGGTTCCAATCCTGATCTCATTTCTCCAAAACTGCAGGCTGTTCTGCTCCCTGGGAAACTTCTACCGCCCCAGTGTGAGGCAAACTGGTTGAAGTATCAGGAAAATACCTGATGCTAGATGTGACCTTAGACAGCGACCCAGACAGCGATAGTTTGGAGTCGCCTCGCCTTTCCGTGGCGACTGCAGACCAGGGCCCGTCTTACTGCCTTCTGTCCTTCCTGCAACAAATGTTAATTACGTGCATTTTATGCCAGGGATTTATACCCTGAAACTAGAAGTTTCCAGGGAATTAGGAGACCACACTTACTAGATTGCAAGTGTGCGCAGTCACTTAACGATCCCGCTGTTGACTTATACCCTCTACCCACTCTCATACTGCAAGCCCTTCACGTTGAGCTTTTGTGGAAATGCTTAAAAGAAAAAAAAAAAAAAAACACAAAACTACTTTAAAAAAATTTTTTTTTAAATTTATTTGAGAGAGAGAGAAAAAGAGGCAGAGAGAGAAGTAGCGAGAGACTGGGCACGCCAGGGCCTCCAGCCACTGCAAACAAACTCCAGACGCATGCGCCCCCTTTTGCATCTGGCTTACGTGGGTCCTGGGGAGTCGAACCTGGGTCCTTTGGCTTTGCAGGCAGATGCCTTAACCCGCTGAGCCATCCCTCCAGCCCAAAACCTTAAAAAAACTTTAAAAAATATTTTTAAATTTACTTATTTGCAAGCAGGGAGAGAGACAGAGAGAGACAGAGAGAGTATGGGCATGTCAGACAGAGAGAGTATGAGCCACTACCTGCTGCAAATGAATCCCAGATGCATGTGCCACTTTGTGCATCTAGCTTTATGTGGGTACTGGGGAACTGAACCCAGGTCGTTAGATTTTGCAGGAAAACACCTTTAAGTGCTGAGCCACCTTTCCAGCTCCCAGATATCCAATTTTTTTTCTTCTTTTTTTGAGGTAGGGTCTCACTCTAGCTCAGGCTGACCTGAAATTCACTATATAGTCTCAGTGTGGCCTCAAACTCATGGCGATCCTCCTACCTCTGCCTCCCAAATGCTGGGATTAAAGGTGTGTGCCACCATGCCCTGCTCAGATATCCAATTTTTTGAAAAAAATATTTACTTATTTATTTGAGAGAGACAGCGAATATGAATGGATACACTAGGGTCTCCTGCCACTACTGTAAAACAGATGCATGTGCCACGTACTGGAGAATCAACCCCGGGTCATCAAGCTTTTTTTTTTTTTTTTAATTTTTATTTATTTGAGAGTGACAGAGAGAGAGAGAGAGAGAGAGAGAGAGAGAGAGAGAGAGAGAGGGAGAGAGAGAGAATGGGCACGCCAGGGCCTCCAGCCACTGCAAAGGAACTCCAGATGCATGCTCCCCCTTGTGCATCTGGCTTACTTGGGTCCTGGGGAATCGAGCCTTGAACCAGGGTCCTTAGGCTTCACAGGCAAGCGCTTAACCGCTAACCCATCTCTCCAGCCCCCCCCTTTTTTTTCTGCCTCTAACCCAGGCTGACCTGGAACTCACTATGTAGTCTCAGGGTGGCCTTGAACTCACGACAATCCTCCTACCTCTGCCTCCCAAGTGCTGGGATTAAAGGCATGTGCTGCCAGGCCCAGCAACAATCAAGGTTGTGTTTCTTTTTCTTTTTTCCATCAAACTTTTTGACAAATGTCTTTAACCACCAAGCCAGCTCTTCAGCCCGAGAAACCTAATTTATAATGCTCCATAATACCCATCATTCACTAGAGATACCTTTCAACTACCACCATATTCTCCCTCCACTTCGCAGGCAGCTTATGAGCGGACCCAGGACACAAATGCCTGCAGCCAATCCCCTACAGGAAAATGTACTGAAATACCTGCTTCAGCTACCCTGTTCACTACCCTGACTAAATAACATGGAAGCTTTCCAACAAACTAATTTTTTTGGGGGGGAGGGCGCGTTATAAACTGGAATTGCCACCGTTTCTTCCAGCTCGACAGGCTTGTTGGGATGATACGATGTCGTGTAAATAAAATACTCTGAAAACGACTTGAAAATCAAGGGCAATAACATAGTTCTGTTGGAAGAGCTGGGCAGTGAAATTAGGCAGAGCATTTTCATGATGGCTCACGGGGGTGTTCAGGGACACTTGCAACTCAGGATGACCTCAGATCAGGGGTGGAACCCGTGACTCAGAATCGGGGAAGTAGTCATGTCCGTGACTGGGTTATGATATCACAATGAGTATGCAAATATCTTGTTCTTTAAGCCTTCAGAGGATGAATATTGTGCAAACCAACAAATCACAACAGACCCAAGGGGCACAGCCTTCGCGTATGGCATCCAGTGAAAACCACACAGTGTACACAGGGCATGGTGAATTTTCACACATTCCACTGCTGTGTACAGAGAAAACTTTACTTTTCCATAAGCGACTTACTTCCCCCCCCCCCCCCAGGTCCCAAGCCATTGACTAGAGAGAGAGAGAAAAATAGTCTGTAAATTTGCAAATTACTAGGATTTCCATTTCTGCCATTTAAATCACCCGTTTTTGAATGACCCAAAGTTTGCATAAATGCTTAGTCCCTCCGTTTCCTGTTTCTGCTTTTACCAAGATGACCCGCGGGGGTGTGTGGGAATATACTACCGTAGCACAGTACAAAGGCTTTGTACCCTCTGCACCACACGTCTTCTTTCTTGTCTTCAGCCTGGCTCCTGAACTATTTTTTTTGTTTTTTTTTTTTTGAGGTAGGGTCTCACTCTAGCTCAGGCTGACCTGGAATTCACTCTGTCATCTCAGGCTGCTCTCGAACTCATGGTGATCCATCCTCCTACCTCTGCCTCCCGAGTGCTGGGATTAAAGGCATGCGCCACCACACCTGGCTGACATGAATCTTTGATTTTAACGAAGTGAAGAAAGTAAGGAGGGAGGGAGAAGGAGAAGAAGGAAAAAAAAAAAAAAAGAGGAGAAGAAGGAGGAAGAGGAAAAGAGAAGAGAATAAAGGGGTAGGGAAGGGAAAAGAAAGGGGAGAGGAGAGCTTCATTCTGAACACAGATTTTTTTTAAAATATTTATTTTATTTTTGGAGGAAGAGAGAGAGAATTGGCACACCAGGGTCTCAGCCACTGCAATCAAACGCCAGACACTTGTGCCACCTAGTGGGCAAGTGCGACCTTGCGCTTGCCTCACCTTTGTGCGTCTGGCTTATGTGGGTATCTGGAGAGTCGAACATGGGTCCTTAGGCTTTGCAGGCAAGCACCCCAACTGCTAAGCCATTTCTCCAGCCCTGGACATAGATTTTTTTTAAACAATATTTTATTTATTTTTTTATTTGAGATATATATCTCATATATATGGAGAGAGAGAGAGAGAGAGAGAATGGGTGCAAAGGACCTCTAACTTCCATAAAAAATGAATTCCATACGCATGCACCACTTTGTGCCTCTGGCTTACATGGGTGCTGAGGAACTGAACCAGGGTCCTTGGGCTTTTTGCCGGCAAGTGCCTAAACTGCTGAGCCATCTCGGCAGCCCTGAACACAGATTTTGACAGGCCCCCACCTATTTATGTCATCTTATTACAGCTTGGGAACTTCTAGGTTCTCAACCCAGGCTGTCAGGAGCCTGGCATGCTGTCCCCGCTCCTGCCTCATCTGAGGTCACATGACCACTGTCCCTCACTGGTGGATATAATTGAAGTTAAAACAGGAAAAGCCACCAAATCCAATTAATTTAGGGGCCCCAATGCCTAAATGGATGGTTCTCCAGCTTCCTCCCCTAAGATCTGATGTGGGAAGCAGGGGGTGGGGGAGTGGGGGTGGGGGAGGTGGCTAGATCCTGATTGACATCTGACTGACTCTGGATCTACCTCTGCGTTCCTTTCCCCACACTGCTACCTCTTCAGAAGGAGCCATCCTTACCATCGCTTCCGGTTTCCTGGGAGCAGCAAGCTGAATGGATGAAGGAATAGCACCCCTCCCCCCTCATGGAAGCATGCTTGTCTGTTGTACAGCTGGGAACTATGGATTACAGAGAAAGCATCCTCTCAAAATACTGTCAAGGAGGCCGGGCATGGTGGCTCACGCCTTTAATCCCAGCACTCAGGAGGCAGAGGTAGGAGAATCACCATGAGTTCAAGTCTACCCTGAGACTACATAGTGAATTCCAAGTCCGCCTGAGCTAGAGTGAGTGAGACCTTACCTTGGAAAAAAAAACAAAAAAAAAAACAAAAAAAAACAGAACACAACAAAATGTATATTATTTGTGTATTTATTTATTTACCACTTAGTGATGTTGAAGATTGAACCTAGGACCTTGAACATCCTAGACAAACACTCTGCCACTAGGCTACATCCTTAGCCCAAGGTTTTTTGTTGTTGTTGTTGTTGTTTTTTGAGGTAGGGTCTCACTCTAGCCCAGGCTGACCTGGAATTCACTATGTAGTCTCAGGGTGGCCTCGAACTCATGGCGATCCTCCTACCTCTGCCTCCCGAGTGCTGGGATGGAAGGCGTGCGCCACCACACTGGGCTCAGGTGCGTTTTTATATGGTTAAAAATGATAACTTAAGCTGGATATGGCCGTGCACTCTATAATCCCAGCACTCGAGAGGCAGAGGCAGGAGCATTGCCCACAAGTTAAATGCTGGTTGACCCAGGCCAGGGCTACACAGGGAGACCCTTTCTCACTAGCAACAGCAGTAATGATAATTAGTTCCTCTGTTTATTAGCCGCATGCAAACTTATAAAATATGATGACCTGAAGAAAAAAAAAAAAAGTTCTACACGCCCAGTGGAGAGCAGCGAGCTTTTCGGTTCTGTCGGTTTGGTCAACAGCATCTGGCTGACGAAGGGTTTCTTCCAAATGTTCTGGGTCCCTTCAGGGACAAGCGAAGCATTACTCCTGCTTAGCCACCTGGAATCCTTTTCTTTTTCAAGTTGGTGGGGGGGGGGGGGGAGGCAACAAGTATGTTTACCCATGAGCTTGGGAAGTAGGAGTCAGAGCAAGAGAATGCCACCTGGGAGACCAGGCTGGAAGGTGAGATGTGTAAGAGGGGGGTCACAATAGTCAGGGTGCAGAACACAATAGAACATACGTGTTTCTGGAGCCAATCTGGTTTGGATTTCCAGTGATGCTTTTGCCAGGCTACATGTGTGTGTGTGTGTGTGTGTGTGTGTGTGTGTACACAAGAGCCTCTGGTTTGACTGGGCATGCTCCTCAGTGTGGGAGGCTGTTTATAAAGCTGGTGCCCCTTTTCTGTTTCAACATGCCGGCCGTAGAATGACTCACGGGGCCCTACCTAGTCTAATGTCAGCGCTTTTCAGAACAGTAGGTGCTTCTTGTTCCTTTTCTCCTATTTCACTTATCAAACATCCCCACGTGGTGGTGAACATCTAGTGCACCACCCCGTGAGGGAGGAAGTGCTATGGTGGTCATAATGACTGTCTCAGCCTAACAGGAAGTACAAGGGAGAAAGGGAACCACACCCCAGTCTCATTGTCATCTCAGGACACTTTTCTCTCCAGACCGCATTTGACCCCAGAATGCAAATGAGGAAGACCCAGCTAACTCCCCCTTCAATCTCTTCCTAAGACAGTATCTTCCACATTGGCCTGTCTGCTCCCAAAGCCAGAGAGTAAGTGCAGAAATCACAGTAACTAAATATCCAAGGTACTGGAGGCAAAGAAAACTGTGCTTAGAGGTTAAGGCACCTGCCTGCCAAGCCAAAGGACCCTGGTTCGATTCCCCAGGACCCACGCAAGCCAGATGCACAAGGTGGAGCATGTGTCTGGTGTTCGTTTGTAGCTGCTGATTCCCTGGCTTGCCCATTCTCTCTCCCTCCCTCTCTTTCCCTCTCAAACAAATAAATAAAAATGAAATTAAACAAAAAAACTGAGGCTGTACAGATGGCTTAGCTGTTAAGGCGCTTGCCTATGAAGATAAGGACCCATGTTCGACTCTCCAGATCCCACGTAAGCCAGATGCACAAAGGTGAGGCAAGCGCAAGGTCGCACATGCCCAGGACGTGGCACAAGCATCTTGAGTTCAATTTCAGTGGCTGAGGCCCTGGTGTGCCAATTCTCTCTCTCTCTCTCTCTCTGTGTCTAACATAAAATAAAAATAAATAAATTAATTTAAAAACTCTATACTCAAATCACTCACATATAAAAGCCATGCTGTGTTTGAGGAACACACACTGTGGCCAGACCTCAAGATTGTGTAGATGAGGCAGAGGTCAGATTATGAAGGATCTCCTGGCCACAGTGGTGGTGATCTGATTTCCTCACGAATGGTCAGTGGGCCCACCCACACGCACACATTAGAGCCTTATGCATCCCTGCCTTGTTGAATTCATATGTGGCCATGTGAATTGTTTTGGGCTATGAGTTGGCTTGGTAGCTGGTGTAAGAAAGAGGTATGTTGGAGAGAGAGAGGGAATTACCATGGGTTATTGTCTAGAATTATGAAAGTTGTCAATAAAAAAAAAATCAATTAAAAAAAGAAAGAGACTTCCGGTCAAGATGGTGGCATAGGAACCAGGCCAAAGCAGCCTAGGGGAGAAAAAGCCAAAGAAAACCCAGCAAAATACACACCTTTACTAAAAAGGGAGGTGTATAAGAGATTAAAAAGGCAGCAGAGAAGTAGGCGAGATCCAGAGCATCCAGAGCCCACATGGGCAGGCCGAAGCAGCTCCGGCAGCGGCGGCTCGGGCTCCAGCAGCAGAAGCGGCGGTGGAAGCCGTGACTCCGGCTCCAACAGCAACATCAGCCGCTCCGGCACCGGCTACAGCGGCTTCAGCGGTGGGGGATCCAGCTGCGGCAGCTTCAGCGGCAGCAGTAGCGGATCCAGCAGCAGGGGTGCCAATCTGCAGGGCCACAGTTGCTAGGCTCGGTTTGCCCCACAGGAAAAGCCAGTGCCCAGTTCCAGAAAACAGAACAGTGGCCCAACGACCCAGCCAGCAACTTGACTGAGACCAAAAGCATCCAAAAAGGTAACTGGGATTGAACCAGGGAAGGGTCTCACTTGGTCACAAGCTGACTTGGATCCCTCAACAGACCAGAAATCTTTTTTTTTTTTTTTTATTTTTTTTTTTTATTTTTATTTATTTGAGAGTGACAGACAGAGAGAGAAAGAGGCAGACAGAGAGTGAGAGAGGATGGCTGCGCCAGGGCCTCCAGCCACTGCAAACGAACTCCAGATGCATGTGCTCCCTTGTGCATCTGGCTAACGTGGGTCCTGGGGAGTCGAGCCTCGAACTGGGGTCCTTAGGCTTCACAGGCAAGCGCTTAACTGCTAAGCCATCTCTCCAGCCCAGACCAGAAATCTTAACCTCTTTGTTGATAGAGGATCTGGTTCTTATAATACCTACTCTTGCATAAATACTCGGTGCTGTTTTTGACTGAATGTGTACAGGGTTTAGTTAAATTTTAGAATCTACCTGTATTTTATTCCACTCAACCTACTTGAATACTCCCATAGCAGGCAAACTCAACCCCTAGGAACACTTGTCTAGATACTCTGAGAGTGTTAAGAGCCACACCTAACATCTTAATCTCCTACATTGAAGATATACAACATCAGATCAATTGATACAGCTAAGAATACCCAGCTAACTGGAAAATTTAAGCAGTAAATTAATCCAAGATGCAAAAATATATACATTATAACACAAGAAACACCAAAAACCAAGGCAATATAAATCCACCAAAAAGTATCAATGCATCAGAAATGACCTCCAGTGAGAAGGAGTTAGAGGAAATGCCTGAGAAAGATTTCAAAAGAATGATTGTAAATATGTTCAATGAACTCAAAGAAGAAATCAAAGGAATCAAAGAGGAAACCAAAGGAATCAAAGAGGAATTCAAAGGAATCAAAGAAGACACAGGACACCAATTTAACGAAATAAAGAAGTCAATACAAGACATAAATAAGAAAATAGAAATAATAAAGAAAAACCAGTCAGAATTACTAGCAATGAAGAACACAGTCACTGAAATAAAAAAAAAAAAAAAAAAAAGAAAGAGGTAAGTCATAATGGATTAAGAAAGAGAAGAAAGGTCTAGACTAGACATTGTGATTTCACTGGTTCATTCCCTCAATTGTTCACCTAATAAGAGTGCATTGAGTTTTTTTTTTTTTTTTTTTTACTTGTATTTAATATTATTCCAGGAAACCTGGGAAATACATGCCACTTTTTTTTTTTTTTTTTTTTTTTTTTTTTTTTTTTTTTTTTTTTGCAGTCCTAGAACTCACTCTGTAGCCCCTGGCTGGCTTCAAACTAACTGCAATCCTCCTACCTTATCATCCCAAGTGCTGGAATTAGGAGTGTATGCCACCATTGCCCAGACCTGGGAAATATAAAAACAGAAACAAAAAACAAAACAAAACAAAACAAAACAAAACAAAACAAAACAAACAAAACAAAATTTCTTCCAAGGGGAGATCTCATGAGACAGAAAGATAGGGTGAACATATCAGAAACAAACAGAGAACAATACCAAGTCGCCTGCATCCAAACGCAGAGTTCACTGATGGTCCTGATGGTCGGCGCAGCGGGGATGGGATAGACGTGGATCAGAAGAACCAGTGTGATGGATGGGAGCATAAAACGATGCAGTTGCTATGGAAACAGTACACGGAACCCTGAAACTTAACAGAACAGAATTACCATACAATCCAGCGAGTCTGCTTTTGGGTATATATCAAAAAAATTGTAATTAAAAATAGAGTCTTGAAGAGATAGTTATATACCCATTTTTTTTCATTTTTAACTTTATGTATTTTAAATATATGTCGTGTTTTATACTCTTTTATCGCCTCACTCCTGCTCCCGTCACCCTAGAGGGCCTCCTCAGTGGGGTTATGGTATTCACTGTGGGGTCACGAAGGCCTCAGTCCCTCCCTGTGGTGTGTGTGTGTGGGGGACCATGCCTCTGGGTATTCCTAAGCTCTCTGGGGTTCTTACAATCTTTCTGCCCACTTCTCTGCAATGTTCCCTGAGCCATGGCAGGCCTGTTGGGAGTCTCATTTTAGTGTTGAGTTCTCTGTATCCTCGGGATTTCTGCTTTGATAGGTTTTGATTGATCACCGTACCTGTCACCATCACCCTGGTGCTGGTTGTCAGATGAGCACTCAGAGCAGTATCCATGTCACCACTCCCTGTGCAATTTCTCCTGGGTCCCAGCAGAGACAGTAGAGGTGGCACGTCTAGTGGTGAGCAGTTGTCTATCTTCTTGTCTTTTTGTGTTTTTTTTTTTTTCAAAGTAGGATTTTATTCTAGCCTAGACTGACCTGAAATTCACTATGTAGTCTTAGGCTGACCTCAAACTCACAGCGATTCTCCTACCTCTGCCTCCGGAGTGCTGGGATTAAAGGCGTGTGCCACCACACCTGGCTGTCTTCTTGCCTTATCGATGGATCATAATTCTCCTCCATTTTCTCTGCCATATGCAAAATAAAACAGATTCTCCAACCAAGAGTGAGAGCAGCTTGGGCTAAAGGGGTATGCAAAGTTATTGGAGATCCTACTTTTCTTCTCGAGAGATCAATGGGGACTTCTTTTTGAGGTCCGAGTTTCCTGGCTATGGGATTCTGACTTGGTTTCTAGAACCAGATATGAATTGTGTCCCACGGAGCAGGCCCCAAGTACAATCAGGGAACGGTTGGTTCCCAGAGTGTTGTACGCATGTGCAACTTCTCGTCCAGCCGGTTGATTTTTGTAGACTTCTGGGTCTCCTGCTTATTCATACTGTTGGTGGCTATTTGTCCTCCAGTGGCTCCTAGGGCACTGCTCCTGCTGGCCTCAAACTCACAGCGATCCTCCCACGACCTTACCCTCCCAAGTGCTGGGATTAAGGGAATACGCCACCGCGCCTAGACCTGGCCAATATGAGCACTGTGAGTACTAGCCAGGAGGGCGCTACTTTCCCTTTTGGTTCAGCATGATATTGCAATGTCCTGGGACCCCAGCCTGTGGTGTCTTCAGCAATAGGGTCTTACTTTTGAGCTCTGGCAGGTAATCAAGTGTTTTGTTAATGGCCTACATTGTTTTAGGGACCTCATGGGTCTCCGTGGCCCATAGCTTGCTGTGGAGAGGCGGGGGCAATCCAGTTCTGGGCCTATATAGTGAGACTGAAGCCAGCCTGATCTACATGAGACCCTGTCTCCTGTACCCCCCCCAAAAAAAATCCTCTGTGACATGTCACTCAACATGGTTCTTTTCTTTTTTTTTTAATTTTTTTTGCTTGTTTATTTTTTATTTGAGAGTGACAGAGAGAAGGAGGCAGAGAGAGAGAGAGAGAATGGGCGCACCAGAGCTTCCAGCCTCTGTAAACGAACTCCAGATGCATGCGCCCCCTTGTGCATCTGGCTAATGTGGGTCCTGGGGAATTGAGCCTCGAACCGGGGTCCTTAGGCTTCACAGGCAAGCGCTTAACCGCTAAGCCATCTCTCCAGCCCAACGTGGTTCTTTTCTTATTAAATACTGTTACAATTACATATAAAAGCATTTGAGGGCTGGGGAGATGGCTCAATGGTTAAAGGTGCTTGCTTGCAAAGCCTGATGGTCTGAGTTTGATTCTCTAGTACCTGTGTAAGGCCAGATATACAAAATGGCACATGCACCTGGAGTTTGTTTACAGTGGCAAGAGGCCCCGATGTGCCCATTCTCTCACTCTCTGTCTAGAAGGTAAAGAAATTATTATTATTATTATTATTATTATTGTTATTATTATTATTTTGGTTTTTCAAGGCAGGGTTTCACTCTAGCTCAAGAGGACCTGGAATTCACTATGTAGTCTTGGTGGCCTCAAACTCATGGCGTTCCTCCTACCTCTGCCTCCCGAGTGCTGGGATTAAAGGCGTGCACCACCATGCCTGGCAGAAATTAAAAAAAAAATTTTAAAGTATTTTGAATCAACTTTGAAAAATAAGATCAGCAAGCTGAGTAAATACAGTTCAAGGCTGAAAAATCCAAGATTATAATAAAGAACAAATTTATTTCTTATACAATTCATAAATGAGGTCCGAACATCATAAAAAAAAATGTGTGCGGTGGGGGGGGGTGGCTGGATAGATGGCCTAGCGGTTACGATGCTTGTCTTTGAAGCCTACGGACCCAGGTTAGATTTCCCAGATCCTATGTAAGCCAAATGCTCATGATGGCCCGTGTGTCTGGAGTTTGTCTGCAGTGGCTTAGAAGCCTTGGCGTGCCCATATTCTCTCTCTGTCTAATAAATAAGTAAATAAAAATAAAATATTTTTAAAAAGTAAAAAAAAAAATTTGTGTGCGTTATGTGGAGGGGTGTGTGTGTGTGGTTTATGCTTGTGTGTGTGTGTGCACATGCGTGTGCCCTACGAGCCCACAATGCGGAGGTCAGGAGAGGATGTCGGGTGTCCCCTACCGGTCTTCAGCTTTATTTCCGTGAGATAGTCCCCGGGGGCGTCCCAGCAATCTCCTTGTCTCCTCTCACCCCCTTTCAGTGCTGGGGTGACAGGCATGCTTGGCCATGCACCGCTTTTTACATGGGGGTTGGGGGATCAAACTCGGGCCTCGCCCCGTGCGCAGCCAACACTCACTGTGCTATCGCCCCGGCACCCTCAAGTTATTTTGACTGGGGACTATTTGCAAGGACAGTATTCACTTGGATACCCCTTCCAGTGTTTGCTGGCAGCCTTCTGATTTCTTTGTTCAGCGACAGTACCGCCTCCTGCTGCTTTTACAGAAGGACAGTGTGACCCACAGTACGTGACGGCACACGGTCAAGTTACAGACTGCCCAAGTGGTGTTGCAGTCAGGTAGGAATTGCTGGTAGAAATCACCCAACCATGAGCAGCCTGGGTGGGGGGGGGAAAGAGGTTTATTTTGGCTTACAGGCTCAAGGGCATGAATAATATTTCTTTTTATTTAATTAATTTATTTATTTGAGAGTGACAGACAGAGAAAGAAAGAGGGAGAGAAAGAGAGAGAGAATGGGCGCACCAGGGCCTCCAGCCATTGCAAATGAACTCCAGATGCATGTTCCCCCCCCCCCTTGTGCATCTGGCTAACGCGGGTCCTGGGGAATCGAGCCTTGAACCAGCCCAATATTTCTTACTATAGAAAGCATCATCAAAAATAGTTCTTAGGCCGGGCGTGGTGGCACACACCTTTAATCCCAGCACTCGGGAGGCAGAGGTAGGAGGATCACCGTGAGTTCGAGGCCAGCCTGAGACTACATAGGGAATTCCAGGTTAGCCTAGGCTAGAGCAAAACCCTACCTTGAAAAGCCAAACCAAACCAAAACAAACAAACAAACAAAAGAAAACCCAGTTCTGGGCTGGAGAGATGGCTTAGCGGTTAAGCGCTTGCCTGTGAAGCCTAAGGACCCCAGTTCGAGGCTCGATTCCCCAGGACCCACGTTAGCCAGATGCACAAATTGGCGCATGCTTCTGGAGTTCGTTTGCAGTGGCTGGAGGCCCTGGCGCACCCATTCTCTCTCTCTCTCTCTGTTGCTCTGAAATAAATAAATAAAAATTAAAAAAAAAGAAAAAAAAAGAAAACCCAGTCAGTTCTTAGAAACTAGTAAGTTATAGGGCTGGGGAGATGGCTTAGCAGTTAAGGCACTTGCGTGCAAAGCCGAAGGACCCATGTTCGAGTCCCCAGGAACCACGTAAGCCAGATGGACAAGGTGGCGCATGCATCTGGAGTTCATTTGCAGTGGCTGGAGGTCCTGGTGTGCCCATTCTTTCTCTCTCTCTCTCTCTCAAATAAATAAAGAAAAAGGAAAGAAAGAAAGAGAAACTAGTAAGGTATATATGCCTTGCTGGGATCAGCTTTCATCACAACTAGAAGAGAATCCATCTGGAGAAACAAAATAGTGTTTTTTTTGTTTTTTTTTTTTTTTAAGAATTGAGTGAGCAGGACCAAGAGCCTCGGGCATTGGGGTGTGGTGGCTGTAAGGGAGAGACACAGCTGGGAACAGTAGGCAAGCTTTTCCCATTGGAACCATTTCCCGAGAGGAAGGGGAAGAAGAGGAGGCGGTGGCTTGAGGGAGGCGGGCGTTAGGACTCTGGTGTGGGACGTGGTGAATCTGAGGTACCTTTGGAGCATGCAGCGCTGTAGGCAGGAAGATCTGGAACCCTGGAGACTGATGGTGACTAATCAACACAGACACAAATGCCGTGCCAAAGAATGGAGGGCAGGGGTAAAACGAGAAAGAAAAGAGCAGAGGTAGAACTCCAAAAATAGCATATCTCCTGGGTACATTGAAATAAAAGCAATTTTTTTTTTTTTTTTTTTTTGAGGTAGGGTTTCACTGCAGCTCATGCTGACCTGGAATTCACTATGGAGTCTCAGGGTGGCCTTGAACTCACGGTGATCCTCCTACCTCTGTCTCCCAAGTGCTGGGATTAAAGACATGTGCCACCATTCCTGGCTTAAAAGCAATTTCTTTAAAAAAAACTTATTATTGGTAACTTCCATACATATAAACAATATACCATGATCATAATCCCTACCACCACCCTCTCTTTTATCTCTTCCAAATCCCCCCTCTACTGAATTCCTTCTTTCCAACTAGCGTCTCTTCTTTTTATTTAAAGTTCTGTATTTTTAAAAATATTTTTATTTATTTATTTGAGAGAAACAGACAGAAAGAGGTAGAGAGAGAGAGAGAGAGAGAGAGAGAGAGGGAGAGAATATGGGTGTGCCAGAGCTTCATGCCACTGCAAATGAACTGCAGATGCATGCGCCACTTTGTGCATCTGGCTTTACTGGGAAATTGAACCCAGGCCTTTAGGCATTGCAAGCAAGTGCCTTTAACCACTGAGTCATCTCTCCGGCTCATCTTTTATTTTCCTGTCTTTTTTAAAAATTTATTTGAGGGCTGGAGGGATGGCTTAGCAAAGAAGGCATTTGTCTGCAAAGCCAAAGGACCCAGGTTCGATTCCCCAGGACCCACATAAGCCAGATGCACAAGGGGTGCATGCATCTGGAATTCGTTTGCAGTGGCTGGAGCTCTGGTGCACCCATTCTCTCTCTCTCCCTGTCTTTCTTCCTCTTTCTCTCTGTCAAATAAATAAATAAAAATAATTTTAAAAAGTTTTATTTGAGAGAGAGAGAGAGAGAGAAGGGTGCACACCAGGGCCTCCAGCCACTGCAAATAAACTCCAGACTGCATGCTCCCCCTTGTGCATCTGGCTTACGTAGGTACTGGCGAATCGAACCTGGGTCCTTAGACTTTACAGGCAAGTGTCTTAACTGCTAAGCTCTCTCTTTAGATTATATCTTCTTTTTTGATGTCATCACTTTTCCCTGCTATTATGCAGGTCTTGTGTAGGAAGCAGCCACTATGAGGTCATGAATACTATGTTCACTTTGTGTTTGAAAGACAGATAAATAAAGTATTTACTGATAATAAATCATAAAGAAATTTATTTTAAGTAAATACCACTTTTTTTGGAGCTGGGGATTGAACCCAGGGCCTTGTGTGCTCTAAGCAAACACTCTACCACTGAGCTACATACCCAGACGAACAAATTTACTTTAAAACAGTTCTTTGATATGCATATAACTTTATTATTTATTAAAGACAGAAGCACATTTGCAAATGAATGTCATGGGAAATGCTTGCTTATTTTTACATAAAGGACTAGATGCAGGACGTGAGCTTCTGTGGTGCTTTCACAGTTGGTCCATATTCTGATTTTATACCTGTCAGTACTTTGCATAATAAATACATAATACAAAATGGCAGAAATACATTCAGTGACATCTCAGAAATTGTTGAAAATTGTGTCCTAATCCCATGCTCCAAAATTCATTTCATGAGGTGTTTTTTTTTTTTTTTTCCCAAGGTAGGGTCTCACTCTAGCTCAGGCTGATCTGGAATTCACTATGTAGTCTCAGGGTGGCCTCGAACTCATGGCGATCCTCCTACCTCTGCCTCCTGAGTGCTGGCATTAAAGGCGTGCGCCACGACACCCGGCGACATGAGTTTTTTTTTTTAAAGATTTATTTTTATTTTTATTAGAGACAGAGAGAGAGGGAGAGGAAGGGGGGGGGGGAGAAAGAGAGAGAGAGAGAGAGAGAGAAAGAAAGAGGATGGGCTCACCAGGGCCTCTAGCCACTTCAAACAAACTCCAGACACATACGCCACCTTGTGCATCTAGCTTACATGGAACCTGGAGAATCGAACCTGGGTCCTTAGGCTTCACAGGCAAACACCTTAACCACTAAACCATCTCTCCAGACCCCCTTTTTTAATGAAATTTTTATTTATTTATTTGAGAGCGACAGAGAGAAAGAGGCAGAGAGAGAGAGAGAGAGAGAGAGAATGGGTGTGCCAGGGCCTCCAGCCACTGCAAATGAACTCCAGACGCGTGTGCCCCCTTGTGCATCTGGCTAACATGGGTCCTGGGGAATTGAGCCTCGAACCAGGATCCTTAGGCTTCACAGGCAAGAGCTTCACCGCTAAGCCATCTCTCCAGCCCCAGCGCCCTTTTTTAAAATTAAACACAAATCAGCACCTCAAACAGAAATTTTAAGAATCAAACAGTCTCACACAATAAAATCCAAGGATATACTATTTGATACACGCTGTGGAATCACCAGAAAAATATTAAAAGCAGAAACCTTTGTGTGCAGTCAAGATACGAAAATTTATAATGCACTTGGAGGCAAGGTGTTTTACACACAGCATGCGGAGGCATTGCACAGAGCAAAGGGCGAAGGTTGTTAGGTCAGGACCGGGGCTTTCAGTGAAGTCACATGATGTAGCACAGACAAGGGCTGCCAGAAATACCCGGGGTCCATTGTGTATTTGATCTGGAATTATTTTCTGTTTGCTGCACATCCAGAAATCTTCTACTGTGGCCAGATTAGTCATGACCCCCTCCCCCCCCCCCACACACACACACATTCAGTGACTCGCAGTTTTAGAGTCTGGAACTGAGAGGAGCAGAAGATTAGAGCCAGCACAGAAAGCTATGAAGGTGTGATTACAGAGGTGGGAATCCCAGCAGGGCAGAGCCACCCACGTAAAGAGAAGAAAGGAGTCAAGAAGGAAGGGGCAATTCAGCAGGAGCCAACTTTTCCAAGAAGTTTGCAGCAAGAACAGAATTAATTAGGACTCTGTCGTAGGCAATAAAAACCAACTGGAGGGCTGGAGAGATGGCTTAGAGGCTAAGGCACTTGCCTGCAAAGCCTAAGGACCCATGTTCGACTCTCCAGGTCCCATGTAAGCCAGACACACAAAGGAGAGGCAGGTGCAAGGCTGCACGTGTCCACTAGGTGGCGCAAGCATCTGGCATTCGATTTCAGTGGCTGAGGCCCTGGTGCAGCAATTCTCTCTCTCATACGCTGTCTAAAATAAAATTTTAAAAAGGAGTAAAAACCAGGCTGGAGAGATGGCTTAGCGGTTAAGCGCTTGCCTGTGAAGCCTAAGGAACCCTGGTTCAAGGCTCGATTCCCCAGGACCCAGTTAGCCAGATGCACAAGGGGCGCACGCGTCTGGAGTTCCTTTGCAGTGGCTGGAGGCCCTGGTGCGCCCATTCTCTTTCTCTCTCTCTCTGCCTCTTTTTCTCTCTGTCACTCTCAAATAAATAAATATAAATAAAAATTTTTTAAGAGTAAAAACCAACTTTGAGTGAGCTTATGAAAATGAGGAGACAGATTTTTCTTTTCACCATCTTTTTCTCCTGTTATGAGGGTCTTGTGAAGGTATTGCTAGGTCATGGATATCAAGGCCAATTTCTGTGAGGAGACAGATTTTAAAAGCATAGGAGTCTTTCATGGTCCTAAGAGTGCAAAGTATTTTAAGCAAGAATACACAACATTCTGGAAGCCTAGGCTGAGGTAGGAGGATGTTCAGTTGAAGGCCACCCTGGAGCATCTCGTAAGATTAGTGAGATGCATCATCAGAAAAGGAAAGAGATCAAATCTCTTAGCACCTTGGAGTTCTTACATGTCTGCGACATTCTCAGCTCTGTGCATATAGCCTTCCTCTGCTCACAGGGCTATAATGTAACTAGAAGATGCCCTCTGCCCCCCCCCCGTGTTTTGGAGGTATGGCTTTTTTTGTGTTTTTGGCTAAAACACTTGCCCAAACGAAACTATAATCCAAATTCCTGAGAGAGTAGGTAAAAGAAGGAGAGAGAGAAGATGGAGGGGAAAAAGAGATGAGGAAACGAGGTAGGGGCAAGGTAGATAGACAGAAAAAGGAAGGGAATGGGAGATAGAGAGAAAGAAAAATGGCTTTCCCTAGAATAGATTCAAGTGACTACCCATATAAGCCAGAGGGGAGGATTTCAAAATATCAACTGGCTACTAAGGGTTCATCCTGATGGGAAACAGGGTACGTAAAGAAGCTATTATGGAAGGGGCCAATACCTCCAATTAAAGTTTCTGTTATAAGGGGCTAGAGATATGGCTTAGCCCTTAAGGCATTTGCCTGTGAAGCCTAAGGACCCGTGTTCAACTCTCCAGATCCCACGTTAGCCAGACGCACAAAGGCCAGGCAAGGGCAAGGTCACACATGCCCACTAGGTGTCGCAAGTGTCTGGAATTCGGTTGCAGTGGCTGAGGCCCTGGTGCACCAATTCTCTCTCTCTCTCTCTTTCTCTGCCTTGCTCTCTAAAATAAAAATAAATAAATAAATAAAAATTTAAAAACGTTTCTGTTTTAAGAACTAAAAGATATCCCTGGGAATTTAGACTAAAATATACGTGTTGATCTTGCGGAGAGCAGAGTATTTTTGTTTTTTTTTTTACTTGCTTATTTTGAGACAGGATCGTTTTGATACATAACCCAGGCTGGTCTCTGACTTGTTGCGTGCAGGCTGCTTTTGAACTTGGACTCCTGGCCACACCAGGCGCAAGGGCAGGGTTTATGGAACGCTGTCTGCTAAAGTCTGTTTGCAGAGGGCGGTGAGCTGAACGGAGAAGGGAAGAGGGCGCGCAGTGGTTGGATGGTCCGTTGTAATTAAAGCCTGTTCCTCAGGGTGGAAATGGAACCTTGGGGAGGGGGGGCCTAGTGAGCCTTCCTTAGGCCACTGGGAACAAGGGTCGTTTAATAAATGACCTGTGGAGTAGTTTTCACATGACTCTTTAGTAATTCTTCAGAGAGGGGTTTTGTAACAAGTAAACCTGCCTCTGCCCATTCTCTTCTCTCTGCTCGTGGTTCAAACTGTGACAGGTTGCCTTACACCTTGTTCTTTTTAAATTTTTATTTATTTATTTGAGAGAGAGAAAAGGAGAGAGAGAGAAAGAGAGAAATAACAAACCAGGGCCTCGAGCCACTGCAAACAAACTCCAGACACATGCGTCACCTTGTGCATCTGGTTTACCGGGTACTGGGGAATCGAACCTGGGTCCTTAGGCTTCCGAGACAAGTGCCTTAACAGTTAAGCCATCTCTCCAGCCCAAAGGATTTTTTTTTTTTTTTTTTAGCTAATTTTTGTTGTTGTTGTTTTTCGAGGTAGGGTCTCACTCTAGCTCAGGCTGACCTGGAATTCACTCTGTAGTCTCAGGGTGGCCTCAAACTCGCGGTGATCCTCTTTTTTTTAAGGTAGGGTCTCCCTGTAACCCTGGCTGACCTGGAACACACATTGTATCCCCAGGCTGGCCTTGAACTCACAGGGCTCCTTTTACGCCCTGTTTAAGGCAGGCTCTTTTGCTTTTTGTTCACCGCTGAGTTCATCAGGATAGCTGGCCTGCAATCTTCTGGGGATTCTCTGGTTACTGTGTCCCTTCTTGAGTAAGTGCACTAGAATCGCAGACACCTGTGCTACCATATTTGCTTTACATAGGTTATGGGGATCCAAACTGAGGTGGTTTGAATATATGGCCCCATAGACTCAGGTGTTTTTTTGTGTTTGGTTTTTCAAGGTAGAGTCTCTCTGTAGCCCAGGATGACCTGGAATTCACTATATAGGGTGGCCTCAAACTCACAGCGATCCTCCTGCCTCTGCCTCCCAAGTGCTGGGATTAAAGGCGTGCACCACCACACCTGGCTGTTTTTTTAAAAATATTTTATTTATTTATTTGAGAGAGAGAGAGAGAGAGAGAGAGAAAGAAAAAGGCAGATAGAGAGAGGGAGAGAATGGGCATGCCAGGGCCTCTAGCCACTGCAAATGAACTCCAGATGCATGCGCCACCATGTGCATCTGGCTTTACATGGGTACTGGGGAATCGAACCTGGGTCCTTTGGCTGTATAGGCAAGCAACCTAGCCACTAAGCCATCTCTCCGACTCAGGGTTTTGTTTTGTTTTGGTTTTGGTTTTTCCATGTAGGGTCTCACTCTAGCCCAGGCTGACCTGGAATTCACTATGGAGTCTCAGGGTGGCCTTGAACTCACAGTGATTCTCCTACCTCTGCCTCCCGAGTGCTGGGATTAAAGGCGTGCGTCACCACGCCCAGCCTAGACTCAGGTGTTCTGGATGAAGAAATGAGCTTGTAACTTGGGTCCCCAGCAGCCTGGCTGAAGGAGGTGTCACCGGGGACGGAACTTGGAGTCCAGCCCTAATGTGTGGTTGGGAGCAAATCTTTAGTCCCATCCTAAGGTATGCGGAGAGCAGTTGTAGCTCTGGCTAATTTGGGGTGCTGGCTGTTTTGAAGATGTCTCTCTGCTTGGATCTGTGGAGTGAGCCAAGTTCTTCCTCCTTGACGACATTTCCCTTGGATCCTGTAAGCCTGAAATAAACCCTTTCCTCCTGTAAGCTGCTCCTGGACGGGTGATTTCCCAGCAATGCAAACATAACTGCAACACAAGCTTAGGCTCTTTCACTTGTGTGGCAAGCACTTTATTTATTTTTTTTTTTACATTTTTTTGTTCATTTTTATTTATTTATTTGAGAGTGACAGAGAGAGAGAGAGAGAGAGAGAGAGAGAGAGAGAGAGAGAGAATGAGCGCGCCAGGGCCTCCAGCCACTGCAAACGAACTCCAGACTAGTGCACCCCCTTGTGCATCTGGCTAACGTGGGTCCTGGGGAATCGAGCCTTGAACTGGGGTCCTTGGGCTTCACAGGCAAGCGCTTAACTGCTAAGCCATCTCTCCAGCGCCCCCCTCCCCCCCATCCTTTTAAAGCAGAGCACTGTCTTTGGGATGCCAGAAGAAGGTGATGGAGGGACTCTCTGCTAGTTTCCTTTTCTGCACACCTGAAACTTTGACGTATTCTATGGCCTAGAGATCACCAAGTCTATCTTTGACCTAAAGCCCTAAGTCTGGAGACATGGCTTAGTGAGTAAAAAATGCTTGCCTGCGAAGCCTAAGGTCCCAGGTTCGATTCCCCCCAAAGGTGCTTGCTTGCAAAGCCTTGTGAGCCTGGGTTCAATGCCTCAGCCTCCCACGTGAAGCCAGATGGGAATTCATTTGCAGCAGCAAGAGACCCTGGTATGCACGTATACGCCCTCACGCAAAGGAAGAAAAAACAAACAAACAAACAAACTTTACTCTCAAGGAAGAAAAAGTTCCAGGACCCTTTCATGTGTCTTATCCACGTGGGACATTTCTCACAAGGATGCAGTTGGTCGCAGTGGGTGGTGTGGGCTCAGTAGTCAAAGAGCTCGCCCAGCACAATCCAGGTTCTTCTTTTTGCCTCCAGCATGTGTTTGGGGTCCTTTCCTAGTGGTTTCAGTGAGGAATCTTGCCTGTCTCAGAGGTGAGAAAAAAAAAAAAACAAAAACTGAGTTGTATAAGATCACAGTAGAATTGAAATGGTACAGTTAGCCTTTTTGCTGTGAACATAATTTTCGAAAATTCAGGTGCTTTTGTTTCTTTTTTTTTTCCTTTCCTGAGGGGGGTGGGGATTGGTTTTAAATACACATATACAGAGAGTGGAGGGTGCAGACTTCTATACACATACACGCAGAGGGGGGTTGGGGAGTTCAGAGCAAGATGTTTGTCATTCCATTTGTTTCAAGAAATAACTCAGAGGCTGTGGAGAAAATGAGCCATACATAAATAGCAGAAAACAGACTGCATCCTGTTGCTACGGCAACGCCCTACTTATATCACATTAAGCTGATTCATGTCTTTTCTCACCTCACTGTTGATAAATTACAGTGGTCCGGAAGAGCTGGCATGGGTGAGATGCATATTAATTTGTCTTGCGATCGCAGATTCCCATCACCTTTTTTGTTGTTGTTTTAAAGAGGGTAACTGAGTTTTATTAAATAGTGTGTTTTAAAAATTAATTTTATTATCTTTTCCTAAAACCACGTTGACAGAAAGTCTTGGGTTTAGATCCTGATAGGTTTCTGGCTGCGCCTAGCTTCCAAGCAGTACCTGTGGACCATGAGCCCGGAAACTGGAAAGTTTCCTTTCTTCTTTTCTTCTTGCCTTGTCTCCTTCAGTTTTTCCTTCTGCGTTCTTTCTTTTTCAGCTGTTTTAATTTACATATAGTATGCTACCACACACACACGCGCGCGCGCGCGCACACACACACACACGCACGCACACAGCAACAATATTAAGGCACAAACAAAAGACTGGGTTAAAAGATATACCAAAACCCAGGTGTGGTGACGTGCACCTATCATCCCAGTAGTGGAAGAGTGAGGCAGGAGGATTGTGGGCGACATAACGAGACGCTGATTCAAAAATTATTGCGAACCGGGCTGGAGAGATGGCTTAGCGGTTAGGCGCTTGCCTGTGAAGCCTAAGGACCCCGGTTCGAGGCTCGATTCCCCAGGACCCACGTTAGCCAGGTGCACAAGGGGGCGCACGCGTCTGGAGTTCGTTTACAGAGGCTGGAAGCTCTGGCGCGCCAATTCTCTCTCTCTCTCTCTCTCTCTGCCTCCTTCTCTCTGTCGCTCTCAAATAAATAAATAAATAAACCAAAAAAAATTTTTTTAAATTACTGCGAACCAAGGAAAATATTGGCAACACATGCAATCAGAAATGACTACTTTCACTGACACGCATACAGTCAAAAGCCAAATCGGGCATGGTGGGATACACCAGTAATCCCAACATTCAGGAAGCGGATCTCGGTGAACTCTAGGCCAGCTTGGCCTATACAGTGAGTTTCAGTCTAGCCTAAGCTACAGAGTGACACCCCCCATCTCAAAAAATCAAAAACTAAACAACAACAACAACAAAAAACCTAAAACAAAACATCCACAACAACATGGGCTGGGGAAATGGCTTAGTGGTTAAGGTGTTTGCCTGCAAAGCCTAAGGACCCTGGTTCGATTCCCCAGCGCCCACGTAAGCCAAATGCACGAGGGGCGGGGGAGGGGGTCACATGTGTCTGGAGTTCCTTTGCAATGGCTGGAGGCCCTGGTGCACCCATTCTCTCTTTCTCTCTATCTGCTTCATTTTCTCTCTTTCAATAAATAAATAAGTAAAATATTTTAAAAAATAAAAATAAAAACAACAACAACAACAACAAAACCTAAAAACCACAACAGCCTCTTATAAATCAAAGGAAAACTCACACAATCTAACCAGGGTATAACCTATTAGTAGTGGTCAGACATATATAAAGTTGTTGCAAAAGTGAGACCAATGGTCAATGAACAAATATCTGAAAGTTGATCATTTTCAAATTATCACACAAATTAAAATAGCAAATAGTTGTAAATTTCCTCCACTAGGTGAGGAAGCACTAAGAGGCTCTATGATCTGTATATGAAATAGAATTGGATATAATGGATAAAACAGGCCTCTCAGACATTATTTATTATTATTATTATTTGGAATAACTCATAGAAATAATATGGCTGTACATATCAGAATTTCTTTTTTTTTTTTTTTTTTTTTGGTTTCTCTAAGTAGGGTCTCACTCTAGCTAGCTCAGGCTGACCTGGAATTCACTCTGTAGTCTCAGGGTGGCCTCGAACTCACGGCGATCCTCCTACCTCTGCCATCTGAGTGCTGGGATTAAAGGCATGCACCACCACGCCTGGTTGTCTTGCTTTTTTACATGAAGATCATTTGACTTACCTTTATGATGGAGGAAGAAAGGGAGGGAGAGGGAGGAAGAGAGAGATCTTCATCATCACAAAGAATTAGAAGACGTATGACAGTTCTGCTCACCTGCCTGGTTCAGAAAACGTAAATGTGAGAAGAGCTAGTAAGTGATCAAAGAAACGTCTTAGAGCAGATGTCAATTTTATGCCAATGATTGGCACCTACCGTGTTATATTCTAGGAGGGATGAAAAGGAAAAACCTGTATCAGTTACTTTCTTGTTTCTGGGACAAAATGCCTGGCCAGTGGCATCTTAAAGAAAGAAAGGGTTGATTTTTGACTTAGAGTTTCGAGGGAAAGCGTCTACCGTGGCAGGGAAGGCATGGCAGGCCTGATCAGGAAGTGCGTGTCACGTCTTCACATCTGCCGAGAGGAAGCAGTGAGAGTAAACAGGCTGGGCTGCAACGCCTCATGTCCCACACCCGGTGACACACTTCCTCTACGAAGGTTCCGCCTCCTAAAGGTTCCCAACTTTCCAGAACAGCGCCACTGAAGGGGGGGTTAAGTATTTAAGCACATGAGTTATGGAGGGCATCATATACTCAAGCCATCACAGTCCATATGACTGTAGTACAAAGGGCAGGGGCAATCTGCCAGCATTTGGGGACAAGACACCCCAAGGCTTCACAAAGAGAAGTTCCTTTTGCTGATAAGTGAGCCCAACCAGACTTGTAGATAACGGGACAATGCCCACGGTGTGTCTTCCCCGGATGCCAGTCGTTTAAAGCATGCCGGGAGCTCTGTCTGCTCTGCCTTTGGCAGTAAAAGTACTGATGGGTCATTTCTGTTAGGAAATGCAAACGCCTTCATAAGACAGAGAAAATGCTTCATAATGACCGTTGACCTTGGGTATAAGTCAAGAACCTGGCCTCTTACCATGGGCCCAAGTGTTTGAACCTCGTGTTGTTGGGAAACATCCATTACTGAGAAGCAAACAACGGCAGGTTAAAAGGACAAACTATTGAGTCACACTGACTGGATATAAATCTTGGGTCGACATAGGAAATAAGAAAATAATGACAATGACCTATCAATAGTAACATTGGAAATCAGAAGAAAAAAAATGGAGTAATGCCCTACAAACTAACTTCCATCTGGAATGATGTGCCACAGCAAATTGAGTATGAGGACACAAAGGTATTTCCAGATAGGGTGACACCTCAAAGCATTTTGGGGCTGTAGAGATGGTTCAGTGGTTAAGGTGCTTGCTTGCAAAGCCTAAAGACCAGGGTTCAATTCCCCAGTAGCCACATAAAGCCAGTTGCACACAGTGGTACATGCATCTGGAGTTCATTTGCGGTGGCTAGAGGCCCTGACACTTCCATTCTCTCCCTCTCTCTCTCTGTCTATATCTCTCTGCTTGCAACTAAATAAATAAAATATTTTTTAAAATGATAATCTAACAGATTATCCATCTTTTGGGGGGTTATTTTTATTTATTTATTTGAGAGCGACAGACAGAAAGAGGCAGATAGAGAGAGGGAGAGAGAATGGGTGCGCCAGGGCCTCCAGCCACTGCAAACGAACTCCAGACGCATGTGCCCCCTTGTGCATCTGGCTAATGTGGGTCCTGGGGAGTTGAGCCTCGAACCAGGGTCCTTAGGCTTCACAGGCAAGCGCTTAACCGCTAAACCATCTCTCCAGCCCAAATAAAATAATTTTAAATATTAAAAAAAAAGTTTCCCTCTGAGTGCCTTTCCCCAGAAAGCTACTAATGTCTGTGCTCCATCAAAGCCAGGGACTGGGCTAGAGAGATGGCTCAGTGGATAAGGTGCTTGCCTACGAAGCCTGAGGACCCAGGTTCGATTCCCCAGTACCCACATAAGCCAGATGCACATGGTGACGCACGCATTTGGAGTCCGTTTGTGGTGGCTGGAGGCCCTGGTGCGCCCATTCTCTCTCTCTCTCTGTCTCTCAAATAAATAAATAAAATATTAAACAAAAAACATGGCTCAGTGGATAAAGTGCTTGGTGAGCAAATGTTAGGACCTGGCTTGGATCCCCAATACCCAAGTAAAGCCAGATGATGTACAATGAGCATCTGTAATCCCAGTAGTCCTACAGTGAGAAAGGGGGGGGGGGGCAGAGAATTCCCCTCCCCCCAGACGTGTGGGCCAGCTCACCCGACAAACTGGGCAATAGACAAACTAGGCAATAGACATGAGAAGCTGCCTCAAATAAGGTGGAAGGCAAGGGCCAGCGCCTGGCATTGTCTGCTGACCTCTTCACATACACTGTGTCACACACACCCATACCCACATACCTGTGTGCGCACGCACACACCAGGAACCAGATCAGGAAAGGAAACAAGGGACTGGAGACAGGGCTCAGCGGTTAAGGCGTTTGCCTGCAAAGCCAAAGGACCTTGGTTCCATTCCCCAGGACCCACGTAAACCAGATGCACGAGGGGGCCGCATGTGTCTGGAGTTCGTTTGCAGTGGCTGGAGGCCCTGGCGCGTCCATTCTCTCGCTCTCTTCTCTCTCTCTCTGTTTCTCTCCTTGCAAATAAGTAAGTTAAGCATTAAAAGAAGAATGGAGGAGGAGGAGGAGGAGAAAGGAAACAAGAGCTGTGAAAACAGGGCTGTCTGGCACAGGAAGGCAGTGAAGAGCTTCCCTAGCAGGCAAGAGCTCTGCTGCAGACCAAGAAAGGTCTCGGCGAGATCCACATTTGAACTCAGGGAGGTGAGGAGTTCCAGGGGGTTTGACTGGGGAAACTGCACTGGGTGGCACTGCTCAATGCACACGGAGAGACTTAGCAACAGGTTCCGGAAAACCTAAGTAAATGAGAACACACACACACACACACACACACACACACACACAGCCACCGCAGTGCAGAATTTGTTGACCACGACCAGGACTGTGGGCTACGGAGAGAGCTCAGTAGCAGACCACTCGCCCAGCACGTGTGAGGTCCTAGGTTCAATTCCCAGCACTGTAAAAACACATAAATGTGAACACTGTTCGCTGGAAGTGGAGGTAGGGGGGATTTACGAGTGCGATGCCAGCCCTGGCTACATCGTGAATTCCAGGCCAGGCTGGGATACTTGAGATCCTGTGGCTGCCCTCCCCTCAAATCTCAAGCAAAAAAAAAAGACTATTTTGAAAAATGCTGTAGCTTTTTTGGGGGGACAGTTGAGAGAATAGTAGAAAGTATTTCAAAGTTAAAATGTTGTCAGTACCTCATTGTCATTGGGGAAAAGATCCACGAGACTCCACATGTCCCAGAAGAAATAGTGGTGACAGATGATTCCTGAGGGGGGGATCATGACTTTCAGGGGTGCAGCCACTGGTATGCTGCCATTCTGCAGTAAATAACCCCCCAACCACAATCATGCAAGCAACCCCAATTTAACTCAGTGGGTCAGAACAAACAAAAAAAAATAGTGATCCACAATAGTAGAATGGGGGGGCTGGAGAGATGGCTTAGCCATTAAGGCACTTGCCTACCATGCCTAACAACCTGGGTTTGAATCCACAGCGCCCACATAAAGCCAGATGCACAACGTGGCGCCCACATCCGAAGTTTGTTTGCAGTGGCTGGAGGCTCTGGCGCTCCCATTCTCTCTTTCTCTGGCTGTCTCTCTGTCTTTCGCTCTCTGCAGACAAACACACAAATAAATAAACTCACACCAATCCTCCTGCCTCAGGATCCGGAGTCTGGGGTTATGACCTTGGAAGTGGCCCTGTGAGTCATTAAAAAAAGAAAAGAAGCCGGGCGTGGTGGCGCACGTCTTTAATCCCAGCACTCAGGAGGCAGAGGTAGGTGAGTTCGAGGCCACCCTGAGACTCCATAGTGAATTCCAGGTCAGCCTGGGCTAGAGTGAGACCCTACCTCGAAACCCCCCCCCCCCCCAAAAAAAAAAAAAAGAAAAGAAAAGAAAAAGAAAAAAGAAAGTCGAACGGAAATCTCAGGGGGAGAAGGGCTTAATTGTGGGAAGTGGGGAGCAGAAAGTGGGGGCAGCTGGGACCAAGATGCATTGTATACATGTATGACAGTGTCAAAAACAATAAAAATAAATACTTAAGGGCTGGACGGATGGCTTAGCGGTTAAGGCGTTTGCCTGCAAAGCCAAAGGACCCAGGTTCTATTCCCCAGGACCCACGTTAGCCAGATGCACTAGGGGGTGCACACGTCTGGAGTTTGTTTGCAGTGGCTGGAAGTCCTGGCGTCCCCATTCTCTCTCTCTCTCTCTCTCTCTTCTCCCTCTGTCTCTGTTAAATAAATAAAAATAAAATAAATAAATACTTAAACATTTAAACAATTTAAAATTTTTTAGTTTCATTTTTTAAAATTTTTTTTGTTTATTTATTTATTTGAGAGAGATAGACAGAGAGAGAAAGAGGCAGAGAGAGATAGAGAGAGAATGGGCGTGCCAGGGCCTCCAGCCACTGCAAACGAACTCCAGATGCGTGCGAGCCTTGAACCGGGGTCCTTAGGCTTCACAGGCAAGTGCTTAACCGCTAAGCCATCTCTCCAGCCCTTCAGTTTCATTTTTATGTATTTATTTGAGAGCGATAGACAGAGAGAGAAAAAGGCAGATGTAGAGAGTGAGAGAGACAGAGAGAGAATGGGTGCACCAGGGCCTTCAGCCACTAAAAACAAACTCCAGACACATAAGCTCCCCTTGTGCATCTGGCTTACATGGGTCCTGGGGGAACTGACCCTCGAACCGGGGTCCTTAGGTTTCACAGGCAAGTGCTTAACCGCTAAGCCACCTCTCCAGCTCACATTTTAACATTTAAATGTAGAAACAGAAAGTTAAAACTATCAGCTTCTATAAAAGAAAAAAAAATAGATATTATAGAAACTGATGTATCTGGGAAGAAGAAGGGGTTCAGTGAGGGGTGAGGGCAAAGAGAAGGTACTGGGAGATGTTTGAGAGTAAAACATATCATGTACGTGCATAAAATTGTCAGCAGACAAAATGAAAACAAATAGGTGTTCAATAAATGAATGTTTCTAGTAGAAACAAGAAAGAAATTGACGAATCAAGGAGGAGCAGAATGCACTGATAAGTAATAAAGGGCCATCGAGGGGACCCGTTTGGGGAGCAGGAGGCAGTGGTCACAAGGACAGAGGTTACTATTTCTTGTTATGGTGCTTTAAATACTGACTTTATAAGCTACATAAATTTTTAAGCACTTGGCAAATCTAAGGGCTTGACATTGCTGAAATAAAGGATCTCTATCCTTTAGTTCAGTGTCTATGAAGCCCTGAGTCACCGATGTCTTAAAAATAGGCTTGTATGTTTAAAGAGTCTCTTTCACATGGTGAGAAGAATGTATATCTTTTATCATTATTTTTAACTTTTTCAATACAGGCTTCAAGAGGTTCACCAATCCCTCAAAACTTTACCCTCTTAGATTCTTTTTTTTTTTTTTTAATACTTTAGTTATTTATTTATGAGAGAGAAAGAGACAGATAGAGAGAAAGAGAGAATGGGCATGCCAGGGTCTCTAGCCACTGCATACGAACTCCAGACACAATGTGCTCCCTTGCGCATCTGGCTTACGTGGGTCTTGGGGAATCGAACCCTGGTCCTTAGGCTTCGCAGGCAAATGCCGTAACCGCTAAGCCATTTCCCCAGTCTTTAGATTCTTATTCTATTAAAATATATTTAAGGACCTAGTGAAAAGGTTTGTATAACTGTGACACTAAAGTCTCAATGTCACATAAGACGTAGACACAAAAATCTTAATTAATTGTCGCAAGTTAAGTGCTTCCACGTTTACTGCTGTGCAATTCACAATAGTCCAGCTATATGGAACCAGCCTAGATGCCTATTAACAGAAGAATGCAAAAGAAAATGTACTATATGTAAATATTTCATATAAATGTGATACATATGAAAATGTGATATATATATATATACACATATATATATATACATGCATACATTCATATATGTGGTAGTTTGAGTGGGTGTCCCCCAATAGATTCAGTTTGATTAAAGCTTTTTGGATGTTCAGCTGCCTGGCTAGAAGAGGTGTCACTTGTGGGCAGACCGTAGGGTCCAGTACTAAGGTGTTTTGAGGGGTGGATCTGGAATTCCAGGCTGAGAAATGCGCAGTGCTTGGGGGGTTCCTAGAGTGTGCTTGCTTGTGGAGCTGGCGGTGTTTGCTTTTCACTCTGTGTGGACCTGTGAGAGGGGGCCGGCTTCTTCTGCCATTATGGAACTTCCCCTGGATCTGTAAGCTTCAATAGATAAACCAATTCTTCCTCCATCAACCGTGCCTGGTTTGGAAGTTCATCTCAGCATCGTAAAGCTGACTATGACAATATATATGAGTCTTATCCTGTCATACAGAAGAATGAGGGGCTGGGGACATAGCTTGGTTGATGAAGTGTTTAACATGCAAACATGAGGTGCTAAATTTGAATCCCCAGTTCCCATGTAAAATGCTGCATATGTTAACATGTGTCTATAATCCCGGTGCTGGGGATGTAGAGATAGGAGGATCCCCAGGGCTTGCTGGCTAGCTTGTCTAGCTTGAATCGGGGAGCTCTGAGTTCAGTGAGAGACCCTGTTTCCAAAAGTGGCAGAAAGTGGTTCTGGAAGATGCCCGATGTCAACCTGTGGCTTGCATGCACATCTGTACACACATATATGCACACACAAAATGCACATATACCCAGGGATGCACACCACACAAGTACACCTACAAATAAAAACAAGAGAATCTGGGCTGCAGGGATGGCTTAGCGGTTAAGGCGTTTGCCTGCAAAGCCAAAGGACCCAGGTTCGATTCCCCAGGACCCACGTTAGCCAAGGTGGCACATGCGTCTGGAGTTTGTTTTCAGTGGCTTGAGGCTCTGGCATGTCCCATCTCTCTCTCTTTCTCTCCCTCGCTCTGTCTCTAATAAATAAATAAAAATAATAAAAAAATGCAAAAAAAATAAAAATAAATGTATGACCCCCATTGACTCAGACATTTTATTAAAATTGAGTTTGCAACTTCAGCCCCTAGCAGGAAGATTCCTGCTACAGGGAGCATGTCACTGGGGCAGGTCTGAGTCCAGCCCAAAGGTGTGTTTGGGGATGGGTCTTGTTTCAGCCTAAAGGAATAGAGAGAGGAATTTGAGCTCTGGTGGTATGTGTTTTCTGGTACTAGTGTTTACTTGCTGCATTTTTTCCCCTCCCTGTTTGTATCTATGCATTTTTTTTTTTTTTTTTTTGAGGTAGGGTCTCACTCAAGCCCAGGCTGACCTCAGACTCACAGCGATCTTCCTACCTCTGCCTCCTGAGCACTGGGATTAAAGGTGTGCGCCACCATGCTCGGCCTGTTTGTATCTATGGAAGTAATCTGCTTTAATGGAACTTCCCCTGGATCTGTAAGCTTAAAATAAATTCCTTCCTCCCCAAAACTGTGTCTAGTTTGGATGTTCATCCTAGCAATGTAGAACTGACGACAAAACAGAAGGGCAGGAAAGGAGAAGAGAAGAGAAATAAAACTGGAGGTATAGTTTAGGGGTGTAGTTCTGTGTTTGACAGCCACACCACAAAAAAGAAAGAAAGAAAGAAAGAAAAAGGTAAGGCTGGAGGGATGGCTTAGCGGTTAAGGCATTTGCCTGCCAAACCCAAAGGACCCTGGTTCAATTCCCCAAGACCTACATAAGCCAGATGCACAAGGTGGCATATGCATCTGGAGTTGTTTGCAATGGCTGGAGGTCATGGCGCCTCTCTCTCTCTCTCTCTCTCTCTCTCAAATAAATAAAACTTAAATAAAATTAAAAAAAAAATCAAATAAAAGAGAGAGAGTACTCCCAAACTAAAAAAAGAACATTCCAGATAAAACAGACTCATACAGTATCAGGCAGAATTCAGAAAAAAAAAAAAGAAACAAACCTGACCACATCTTAGTGAAATTTCTAAATGCCAAGGATTGAAAAGGAGATCTTATAAGCTTTTTTTTTTTCCTTTTGGTTTTTTGAGGTAAGGTTTCGCACTAGCCCAGGCTGACCTGGAACTGGAAGTCACTAGGCAGTCTCAGGGTGGCCTCGAACTCACGGCAATCCTCCCACCTCTGCCTCCCCAGTGCTGGTATTAAAGGCGTGTGCCACCACGCCCGGCCCAAGATCTTATAAGCTTTGACACAGATGTAAATGCCCAAACAAGAATGAAAAGGTAATGAGGCCAAGTTCATATTTCCCAACCGCAATACTTGACTCCAGACAGAGTGGAACAACATTTGCAGATGTTTGAAAGACAAAGACCACAAATCAAGCCCAACGTTCTGAGCCAAATTATCGTTTTATTTATATAAAAACAAAAGACAAGCTTTTTTTCCAGACACATAATAATGCAGAATAAACAAAAACCGTATAGCCAGCCATATGCTCTTTCTGAATTGGTTGGGAATTACCTCAGGGAATAAAAATTAAGTTCGGAACAAGGATCTCAAAATAGCGTAAGACAGAAAACCATGTACGAGGCTGTGTGATAAACCCTAAGTTAAGCACAATTCATAGTTGAATCTGGATAAATGATGCCGGTGAGTTTGCAAACTGGCCTGTGGCATTGAAGAAAGTTCCTGAAGTAGAGGAGCTGTTTTACACAGAAAGATGGGGAAATCATCTGGATCTCAATTATTGGTACTTTTTTTCTTTTTGGTTTTTCGAGGTAGGGTCTCACTCTAGCCCAGGCTGACCTGGAATTCACTATGGAGTCTCAGGGTGGCCTCGAACTCATGGTGATCCTCCTACCTCTGCCTCCCGAGTGCTGGGATTAAAGGCGTGCGCCACCACGCCCGGCTCAGTTTTTGGTACTTTAACAAGGAAACAAACAACGAAACCCCAAAGTGGGGTAGGGTGAGCAATGGGGAGGAGCGTGGGGAAGAAAGCAGTTGAGATGTAGCTCAGTTGGTAGAGTGCTTGCCTAGCACGTGTGGAGGTAGAGGCGGGAGGATCAGAAGTTCAAGGTCATCCTTGGCTACTTGGGGAGTCTGAGTTCAGCCTGGGTTATATGAGGCCCTGTCCAGGAGGAAAAAAAAAAAAAAAAAAAGGAAGAAAGGAAGAAAGGAAGAAAGGAAGGAGGAAGGGAGGTGGAAGGTAAAGGGGAAAGAAAGAAAATGGAAAGAACAAATAGTGTTTAAAGTCAGGGCACCATGTTTCATGCCCACAGACCCAGCACCCGAGAGTGTTTAAAGCTGGGCACCGTGGTTCATGTCCGTAGAGCCCAGCACGTGAGAGGCTGAGGCTGAAGAACATGGGTTCCATACCAGCCTGCTCTGTATAGTGAGACCGTGTCTCAACAGCAACAAAATAAAACAAAACAGAAAACACCATTTCTTTCCTTCCGTCCCTCAGAATGGAGACTCATCTGGAAATAGATCTTTCAGAGGTAATCAAGCTAAGTGAGGGTGGGGCCTAATACAACATCCTGGAATGCTTATAAAAAGATGAAATTTTGCTGGGCTTGGCCATGCACGCCTTTAATCCCAGCACTGGGGAGGCAGAGGTAGGAGGATCGCAGTGAGTCGGAGGCCACCCTGAGACTACATAGTGAATTCCAGGTCAGCCTGGGCTAGAGTGAGACCCTACCTTGAAAAACCAAAATATATATATATACTTTAAAAGTTGAATGAACATATTGCATCTTACATCATAAATAGTTATCAGTTTATGGGCACCAGGGCGGAATGTGGTGGTTTGATTCAGGTGTCCCCCCATAAACATAGGTGTTCTGAATGCTAGGTTCCCAGCTGATGGAGATTTGGGAATTGACGCCTCCTGGAGGAAGCGTATTGTTGGGGGCGGGCTTATGGGTGTTATAGCCAGTGTCCCTTTGCCAGTGTTTGACACACTCTCTTGTTGCTATTGTCCAGCTGATGTTGGCCAGGGGGTGATGCCCACCTTCTGCTCATGCCATCGTTTCCCCCTGCCATCTTGAAGCTTCCCTTCGAGTCTGTAAGCCAAAAAAGAAACACTCTTTCCCCAAAAGCTGCTCTTGGTCGGGTGATTTCTGCCAGCAATGCGAACCTGACCGCAATCATGATAAAGGCACACACGTGTATGGTGGAAGATGATCACATCACTAGAATGACACATCTTTAAGACACGCTTTTTTTTTTCAGATGTACAATAGTGCAGAATAAACAACCTAAGGGCACCAAGGATCCCACTGCACACCAGAAGGCACAATAGGTGAGGAAGTGTTCTCCATTTGAGCCATCAGAGCGAGTAGGCAGGTCCCCACTGTCACCTTCAATTCAGAGCCCGGCCCCCAGAGCCGTTTTAAATCACCTGACTTGGGACACTTTGTTAGGGCGGACGGAGAACACTGGTACACAGATATGCAGGAAATGCCTAGAATACCATCTGATCATACAGATCAAGGCCACAGGCATTAAATGTGACAGAAAAGGACATTTCTATAAGAGCAAAGAAGAAGCCACTGAGGAAAATAGAATATTACTTTGGTCTCAGACATCAGCACAGTAAAACGCGTAGACAAAAATGCTCAGAAAACAGAAGGCGATAAAGGTTCTTCCATATATGAAGGGGGGGGGGAAGGTTGATCTTTCAGAATCTGGCAGTTTGAATTGTCAAAAAGTAGAGTAGAGGGGCTGGAGAGGCGGTTCAGCAGTTAAGGCACTGGCCTGCAGAGCCTAACGAGCCAGGTTTGGTTCCACAGTACCCGCGTAAAGCCAGATGCCCTCAGAGGCGCATGCATCTCGAGTTCCTTTGCAGTGGCCGGAGGCCCTGGCTCACCCATTCTTTCTCTCTCTCTCTCTCACTCACACACACACACTCTCTCTCTCTCTGCTTGCATATAAATAAAAAAAAATATTTGAAAAAAAAGCAGAGAAGAGATAAATAGGACTTGTATAAGATAAGCTACGATGGTGATGGAAGTCAGAGGTTGTGAATGAAGTCGCGCATTTGCATCTACAAATAGACGCACAAGAGGAGACGTGTGTTACTCTGTCGTGATAAGCTCTCCTTTCTTATGATCAGGAGTAGCGCTTTTACAGCTTGTCTCCTTTGGTCACAAAATATACCGCATTGCACGTTTCTTCTCCCTGCTCCTCACGTGGCCACCTGGTTAGGTGACAGTCCGTGCCTGGTGATCTTGTGGTCCCTTCTTTTGGCTCAGGCAGGCCCTAGCAGTCCCTGCTTAGAATCTGGAAGGCTCTTGGTCCTTTTAGGACTGCTGTAACTGAGCACCTTCCCCTGGGTGGCTCATAGACAACAGGAATCTATTTCTCATGGTTCTGGAGGTTGGCAAGTCCAACAGATCTGACGTCTGGCAAGGGGCTGATTTCTGGCTCATAGCTAGCATCTGTGTCTTCATAATGTTGGAAAAGGTTATAAGAAAAACAAAACCTCCCTTGAGTCTATTTCCAAAGGGTACCGTTCTCCTTTGTGAAGGCTTCACCCTCAATGACCTTCAATGTGACCTAGCAGCCTTACCTTGGGGTCACGGTTCTAACATGTGAGTCGGGGCCGGGGACCACAGAAGGTTGGGTGTGGTGGCACATGCCTTTAGTTCCAACACTCGGGAGGCAGAGGTAGGAGGATTGCTGTGAGTTCGAGGCCACCCTGAGACTACATAGTGAATTCCAGGTCAGCCTGGGCTAGAGCAAGACCCTACCTTGAAAAACAAAACAAACAAGAAACAACAACAACAAAAGAGATCTCCTGCAAATGCCTCACAGCTGAATTCTTTTCCAGCCCACGGCTTGCTTTACGCTGAACCTGAAAGTCTGCCAGGCCTAGCTTTGGGTACGATAACGAAGGAGGACTTTAGAACGCCCTTTTCTCTCTGGTCAAATCCTGACTTCCAAAGCGCATTGGAAAATCCAAGGCTGGGGACATGGCTCAGTGACTGAAGTGCTTGCCACACAACGGTGAGGACCCGGGCTCAGAGCCCCAGCACCCAGGCAGGGCACATCTGACATCCCAGGGCTGAGGAGGAGGAGGAAGAGGAGGAGACAGGAAGACCCCTGGGGCTTCCTGGCTAGCTTGTCTCACCCAATCAGTGAGCTCTGGGTTCAGTGAGAGACCCTGTCTTGAAAAGTATGATGGTGCGTGATCAAGTAAGACCCTACGCTGACCCCCAAACTCCACATACTGATGCACACACACGTACACACACCCCGCCACGTGAACACGCATACACACACGAACACACATACTCACCATACACAAACACACATGTAGATAAAATCCTACTTTGTGCTGGGTGTGATGCTACACACCTCTGATCCCAGCTTTCAGTAATGCAGGATTTTGGGGTTCAGGGAGGGCCTTTGAACCCCAACTTTTGGGTCTTTATCTTATTCTAGCAAAGACTTGATTAAAATGAACACCAAGAAAGGTAAATTATGAATTGTAAGTTTTTTTTTTTTGTTTTTTTTTTTTTTTTGAGGTAGGGTCTCATTCTGGCCCAGGCTGACCTGGAATTCACTACGTAGTCACAGGGTGGCCTTGAACTCATAGTCCTCCTGCCTCTGCCTCCCGAATGCTGGGATTAAAGGCGTGCGCCACCATGCCCGGCTTATGAATTATAAGGTTTATTGTAAGAGGCATTAAGATCCAGGGAGGGGGCTAGCCGAGAGACTCAAACTAGAGAAGAATTCTCCTCTTTGCCTGGCTGGAAAGGGAAAGAGGAGACGGGGAGAAGCTGCATCACAGAGAAGTCTGGGAGGGGCCGGGGGGCGGGGATATGAAAGGACTCTGTTGGAGGTACCCAGACCCACATGTGGAGAGGTAAAACATAAGAACCCAAGGATCCCCTTGACACGCAAGACCAGAGAGGATTAAGAAACAGCAAAGGCGGGCTGGAGTGAAGGCTTAGTGGTTTAGGTGCTTGCCTGTGAAACCTAAGGACCCATGTTCTATCTCCAGATCCCACGTAAGCCAGACACACGAAGGTGAGGCAAGCGCAAGGTCGCACATGCCCACTAGGTGGCGCAAGCGTCTGGAGTTCGATTTCAGTGGCCGAGGCCCTGCCAATTCTCTCTCTCTCCTCTCCAAAATAAAAAGAAATAGCAAAGGACTGAGAGGTCAAAGAAAGATCACATGTGTAACAAAGTGAGAAAGCACTCCAAAGCAAGACACATGTAGCAGGTAAACAGGAAAATACCCAGGTAGAAATAGGAAGGGGGGAGAGAGAGAGAGAGACTTACACACTGGTGTTCAGGTATACCAGAAGAAAAAGAATTTACAGGGCTAGGGAGATGGTTCAGTGGATAAGGTACTTGTCTGCAAAGTCTGATGACCTGGATCAGATTGCCCAGTACCCACGCAAAGCCAAATGTATCTGGAGTTTGTTTTCAACAGCTCTGTCTCTCTCTCTCTCTCTCTTCTCCCTCTCCCTTGCAGATAATTTTTTGCTTGTTTGTTTGTTTTCTGAGGTAGGGTCTCACTCTAGCTCAGGCTTACCTGGAATTCACTGTGTAGTCTCAGGGTGACCTCAAACTCACGGCGATCCTCCTACCTCTGCCTCCCGAGTGCTAGGATAAAAATATTTTTTAAAAGAATTTAGCTGGATGTGGCAGCACACACCTTTAATCCCAGCACTCAGGAGGCAGAGATAGGAGGATCTCCGAGAGTTCAAGGCCACCCTGAGACTACATAGTGAATTCCAGGTCAGCCTGAGCTAGCGTGAGACCCTACCTCAGAAAACAAACAAACAACAAAAGAATTTACACATGTAGTTAGGCTCCTTTATATGGGTCAAGCATCAGTGTGTAAGGAGGGACCTGATTGGTTGGTAGAGTCAAGAGCTGATTTAGGAGGGGCCAGCTCTCACTCAGGTGTGCTAAACTGAGGAAGAAGCGGGAAGTTGTTCCTGGGCGGAGGGGTGTTGCTTGTAGCCGTCTTGGATGAGTCTCGATCAGACACAGGTCCTAGTCTTGACCGGTTAGGCAAGGTGGCGTTGGTCCCTGGCTGTCTGCCCATAAAAAGCTCTCATTGTCCTGTTTCTCTTTCATTAGGAGGCTAACTCAAAAGCATTGTGATGAATTCAAGGTCATTCTGGACTACAGAGTGAAAACCTGTCTCATAAGCAAGTCATTCTATTCTGGTGATTTAAAAAAAAAAATCTGGCCATAGGGCTAGAAGGATAGCTAAGTGGTTAAGGCACTTGCCTGTAAAGCCAAAGGACCCAGGTTCGATTCCCCAGGACCCACGTTAGCCAGATGCACAAGGGGGCGCACACGTCTGGAGTTCGTCTGCAGCGGCTGGAGGTCCGGGTGTGCCCATTCTCTCTCTCTCTCTCTCTCTCTCGCTCGCTCGCTCTCTCTCTGTCAAATAAATAAATAAATAAAAATATTTTTAAAAAAACTGGCCATAAGCTCCCATTATTTTCTTCTTCTCACTGACTTGACTTAACTACCTAAATTCCTATTACAAGGCCATGGGTTACTAAGGAATAGAAGCAGATTATTTAACACATATGGAAGTATCAAAAAAAAAAAAAAAAAAAAAAAAGCACATTCATTTAAACCAGAGATGTTCCCCTTGTTTATACAGATTTCTGTAAACAGAGAAAGCACATTATTTTCAATTGCTTATGGGATATTCATAAAAATGATCATGAACTTGGCCCAAATAATACTTTCATAAATCTCAGATCATAAAGATTTTATAAACCACATTCTTTGCCCATGCCCACAACTCAATTAAGCTAGAAATCAACAAGAGAGTATGAAAACATAACCAAAGTAGAAACACAACCACTTCAAAATTAAAGCATGATTTTCAAAATAGTCCCTGAATCAAAAAGAAAATAAAAACCATACTTGACTTATGCACTAAAAAGAATTAATTTATAGCAAAAACTACAGGAAATGTTTATAAAGTAATCACAGGAAAATGCATAACCATACATTCCTTAAGTATTTTATTAAAAAAAAAACAAAAATAAGTGGACTGACCCTCTTTCTCCAGCATTATAATTGTCTAGGTATTTTCCAGCTTCTTGAATCTTCCTGAGTGATCTGATAGGAGGAAGGCTGAAGTACAGAATGAAATGAATTTTACAACTTACTCATAGAAAACATTTAACAGGGAATTGGAGCTGTAGATCAGTTGGTAGAGTACTTGCCTAGTGTGTATGAAGCCCCGGGTTCAGTCCTCAGCACTACAAAACTGGTGGTGGTCCATCTGTAATCCTACCACTTGGGAGGTAGAGGCAGGAAGATCAGAAGCTCAAGGTGGGGCTGGTGAGATGGCTTAGTGGTTAAGGCGCTTGCCTGCCAAGCCTAAGGACCCATGTTTGACTCTCCAGATCCCACGTAAGCCAGATGCACAAAGGTGAGGCAACTGCAAGGTCGCACATGCCCACTAGGTGGCGCAAGCGTCTGGCATTCAATTGCAGTTTCTGAGGCCCTGGCGCGGCAATTCTCTCGCGTGCTCTGTCTCTCTCTTGCTTGCTCTCTCTACATAAAATTTTAAAAAGGTTTAAAAATATCTTAAAAAAAGAAATACAAAGTGATCCTCAGTTATGTGAGACCCTGTCTCAAAAAAAAAAAAAAAAAAATCAAAAGGCACAGAGGAACTCAAAGGCCATTGAGACATATTTGCCTAAAAAAGTTTAGTTTGATTTTTACATTTTGTGGAAGCCAGGGATAGAAGACAAACTCTCAATTCTCTCTAAAGTAAAGAGTTATCTCAGGCATGGATTATTCACATATCTCTTTAAAAACAAACCTTTTGGGCTGGGGAAATGGCTTAGTGGTTAAGGCATTGGCCTGCGAAGCCTAAGGACCCCAGGTTCGATTCCCCAAGACCCATGTAAGCCAGATGCACCAGGGGACACACGCATCTGGAATTCATTTGCAAGGGCTAGAGGCCCTGGTGTGCCCATTCTCTCTTTCTCTCTATCTGCCTCTTCCATCCTCTCTCTCTCTCTCAAATAAATAAATAAAATATTTAAAAAAAAACCTTTTATTAGTTTGAGAGAAAGAGAAAAAGAGGCAGAGAGAGAGAGAGAGAGAATGGGAACGCCAGGGCCTTCAGCCACTACAAGTGAACTCCAGACGCTATGCGCCACCATGTGCATCTGACTTACGTGGGTCCTGGGGAGTTCGAACCTGGGTCCTCTGACTTGGCAGGCAAGCGCCTTAACCATTCAGCAATCCCTCTAGCCCCATTCACATATTTCTGAGAAGGAACTGGCCATTGACCAGCTCTTAGAGGGCAAGCTCAGAAAGTCCTGCCTGGCCAGGGTCCTTGGATACCTGGGTTATTATGGCCAATGCTCAGCAGCCTAAGCACTTGCTAAGCTTCACTGGACGAGGGTAACCGGAAGCTTGCACCTGGCTTCTCCTGAACACTGGCTGTGGTAGTTTGAATGCATGGCCCCCAATATATTCAGGATTTTATAAACATTTGTCATTTAGATCTGCAGCCACATGGCTGGAGGAGGTGTCACTGTGGGTGGCTCCTAGGGTCCAGCCCTGATGTGTGGGGGTGGATCTGGAATTCCAAAGATATACAAAGTGCCTGAGCTTTGCCTGGAGTTCCTGAGGTGTGCTTGCTTGCTTTATGGTGTTGGTGGCTTGTGGCTTTTCTGTCTCTCTCTCTGTCTCTCTCTCTCTCTCTCTCTCTGTTTGGTCCTTTGAAAGCACGTATGGTGATCCATACCAGTACCTGCGAGGCTGAGGCAGGAGGATTGCAAGTTGGAAGACTACATTGGGCTACACGGTGAATTTCAGGCCAGCCTGGACTACGTAATGAGACCTTATAAAAGTAAACAAATGAATGAATGAATGAATGAATGAATACATTAACTAACTTAAATTAAGATAAAAAAAGAGCAGGGCATTGTAGCTCACACCTATAATCCTAGCACTTGGGAGAGTCACACAGGAGGATTGCTAAAAGTTTGAGAGCAACCTGAATTACATACTGGTTTCCAGGTCAACCTGGTCTATAGTGTGAGGCACTAATCTCAAAAAATAAAAAAATAAATGAATAAACAAATTCTATAGTAATAAAAGAATCGGGCTCTAGAACAGGGAGAAAAAAAAAATGGGATAGAATGGAATGCATGAGAAAAGAACCCACACATACGTGAGTAGAAACTGGGTTTTTTTTTTTTTTTTTTTTTGGTTTTTCGAGGTAGGGTTTCACTCTAGCCCAGGCTGACCTGGAATTCACTATGGAGTCTCAGGGTGGCCTCGAACTCACGGTGATCCTCCTACCTCTGCCTCCCGAGTGCTGGGATTAAAGGCGTGCGCCACCACGCCGGGCTGAAACTGGGTTTTTGAACAAAGCTGGACTTACAACGTCTAAAGAAAGGACACACTTCTCACCACATGCTCCTCAAGTCCAATCAGGGGACAGCTGGTTACCCGCAGAGGCTGTGTGCCACTATTGCACAAATGTGTGCTTCTTGCCCGGCTGGTTGATTTCGTAAGCACAGCCCAACGTGTTCACATAGGCTATGTTTGCAGCCCCAGGGCCCACGTCTCACGTGGGTTCCTTCTGCGTGAAAGGAAGGTCACCCAGAGCCACTGCCCTGTGAAAGTCACATCATGCATCCTATACCTTCCTGTACTTCCTTTGCACAATTAACACTGCCTGGCACTTCGTAGAAGTGAATACCTCTCTCGAAGTCCCGTTTCTCTCTTTTTTTTTTTTGTTCATTTTTATTTATTTAGTTGAGAGCGACAGAGACAGAAAGAGGCAGAGAGAGAGAGAATGGGTGCACCAGGGCCTCCAGCCACTGCAAACGAACTCCAGATGCATGCGCCACCTTGTGCATCTGGCTAACGTGGGTGCTGGGGAATCAAGCCTCAAACCGGGGTCCTTAGGCTTCACAAGCAAGCGCTTAACCGCTAAGCCATCTCTCCAGCCCTTGAAGTCCCATTTCTGTGAAGGAGAGCTATGCCCAGTGTATTCTTTCTTCAACCACTAGCTGTTAAGGAAGGGCATGTTACTGAAGTTGTCTTTGTGTGTGTGGGTGTGTGTGGGGTGTTAAGGATTGAACTCAGTACCTCACCTTAAATTTCTGATCCTCCTACCTCCACCTCCTGAGTTCTGGAATTATATATAGGAAATACCACCATACATGGTTTACATGATGCTGGGGAGCAAATCTTGGGCTTTGTACATGATAGGCAAGCTGTCTACCACTTGAGCTACCCCTCCAGCCTCTATGTCTTTCTTCTTTTTTTATTTTTTCTGGTACTTTTATTTATTTGAGAGAAATAGACAGAGAGAGAAAGAGGCAGATAGAGAGAGAGAATGGGTGAGCCAGGGCCTCCAGCCACTGCAAACGAACTCCAGACGCATGCGCCCCCTTGTGCATCTGGCTAACGTGTGTCCTGGGGAATCGAGTCCTGAAGTGGGGTCCTTAGGCTTCACAGGCAAGCGCTTAACCGCTAAGCCATCTCTCCAGACCTCTATGTTCTTCTTGATGCGGCTCTTTCCACAGAATGGTGGGGGGTCGGGGCACTCCTGTACTTCTTGGGACTTTCTGCAGGTCCAGCTCTTAGAGAGCAGCAAGGTTCGTGTTGCAGTCAGGTCCGCATTGCTGGTAGAAATCACCCAATCAAGAGCAGCTTGTGAGAAAAAAAAAAAAAAAAAAAAAAAGAGGTTTATTTTTGCTTACAGGCTCGAGGAGGAAGCACCATGATGGCAGGGGAAAACGATGGCATGAGCAGAGGGCGGACATCACTCCCTGGGCAACATCAGGTGGACAACAGCCACAGGAGAGTGTGCCAAACACTGGCAAGGGGACACTGGCTAGAACACCCAAACCCCAGCCCCCAACAATACACCGCCTCCAGGAAGCGTTAATTCCCAAATTTCCAACAGCTGGGAACCTAGTGGTTCTGCATATGTTAATAATATTTGCATTTGAAACTGATGTGATATAATGATGAATGGTCAATTTCCTATCAATTGCTTTTACTTTCTCTTAACTGAAAGTGACATTAAACAGGAAATCAAAGCACCATGACAAGCAGAAAGAATGGCCACAGGAGAATGAAGATGGAAGACATATTTTCGTTCTTTTTTTTGGGGGGGGGGGCCTGGACTTTTTTTTTTTTAATCTCAAAGTAGTTTTAATTTGTATTTCCATGATGGTATTTTTTGTCTTTTCTTTTTTTTTTCTTTCTTTTTTTTTTTTTTTTTTTTGGTTTTTCGAGGTAGGGTCTCACCCTGGCCCAGGCTGACCTAGAATTAACTATGTAGTCTCAGGGTGGCCTCGAACTCACGGCAATCCTCCTACCACTGCCTCCCAAGTACTGGGATTAAAGGCGTGAGCCACCACGCCTGGCTCGTGTTTTTTTTTTTTTTTTTTTTTTTTTTTGAGGTAGGGTCTCACTCTAGCCCAGGCTGACCAGGAACTCACTATGTAGTCTCAGAGTAGCCTTGAACTCACAGCGATCCTCCTACCTCTGCCTCCCGAGTACTGGGATTAAAGGCGTGCACCACCACACCTGGCTGTTTTGTCTTTTTGAGGTGGGATCTCATAGCCTAGAATTCTATGTAGCCCAGGCTTCGAAATCATGATCTTCGTGCCTCTGTCTTTGATTTGAGTTCTAGGATTACATGCTGGGCCTTTTTTGTTGCTGTTTGATTTTTTTTCCAAATTTTTATTAACAACTTCTATGATTATAAAAAAAAATACACCGTGGTAACACCCTCCCTCCCCTCACTTTCCCCTTTGAAACTCCACTCTCCATCATATCCCCTCCCCATCTCAATCAGTCTCTCTTTTAATTTTGATGTCATGATCTTTTCCTCCTCTTATGATGGTCCTTGTGCAGGTAGCGTCAGGCACTGTGAGGCCATGGATATCCATTGGCCTGGATTTTTAAAAATTTATTTATTAAAGCCAGAGAGAGAGAGAGAGGAAGACAGAGAGAGAGCACGCAAGAGTGAACATGGGTGCTCCAGGGCCTTCAGCCACTGCAAACGAACTCCAGACGCGTGTGCCCCCTTGTGCATCTGGCTAATGTCCTTTGGCTTTGCAGGCAAATGCCTTAACCACTAAGCCATCCCTCCAGCCCTGATTGTCTTTTTTCTTTTAATCTTTTTTTTTCAGGCAGGGCATCATGTAGACCAGGCTGGCTTCAAACTTGCTATGTAGTCACAGCTGGCCTTGAACCTCTTGCCTGTGCCTCTCAAGTGCTGGGATCACAGGCTTGTGTCACCAAGCATAGCTCTATGCGTTAGCTAATCTTTGTTGTCATATATATATATATATATATATATATATATATATATATATATTTGTTTTGTTTTGTTTTTTTGAGATGAGGGTCTTGTGGCATAGCACTGGCTGGATAAACTTGCTGTGTAGACCTGGCTGGCCTCGAACCAGCTCTGATTCTTCTGCCTCTAACCCCCACATGCCCGTTGTTGTAGTTCAATGAATGGTGGGTCTTTTCTGCTTTATGAACAGGGAGGGGGCCCTTCGTTTTCACTGCCCATGCCCCTCTCAAGCTCTAGAGATGCACTGTAAAGGAAGGCTAAGGCTCCTTTGGGAGTATGAAATCAGTAAATTGTCAAATCTCCCTTTCTTTCTTTTTTTAAAAAAATTTAATTAATTAATTTTTAAAATTTTTATTTGAAACAGAGAGGGAGAGAGAAAGAGAGAGAGAGAGAGAGAGAGAGAGAGAGAGAGAGAGAGAATGGGCACTCCAGGACATCTAGCCATTGCAAATGAACTCCAGATGCATGTGCCACCCTGTGCATCTGGCTTACGTAGGGCCTGGAGAATCGAACCTGGGTCCTTAGGCTTCGCTGGCAAGTGCCTTAACCACTAAGCCATCTCTCCAGCCCTCTTTCTACTTTTTTTTTTTTTCTTTTTTGGTTATTTGAGGTAGTGTCTCACTCTAGCCCAGGCTGACCTGGAATTCACTATGGAGTCTCAGGGTGGCCTCGAACTCGCGGCGATCCTCCTACCTCTGCCTCCCTTGAGTGCTGGGATTTTAAAGGCGTGCGCCACCACTCCCAGCTATCTCTCTATTTTCATTTGGTACAGTAAAATCAGATTCCGGGCCTGCCCCACAGTGGACACGTGTGGCAAACGCAGTGAGCCTCACAGACCTCTGCCCTGGCCGGAATGTGGCTCTCTGTGAGGTCCAGTGGCTTTGCTTCCACGCCAGGCTCTTGCTCCTCCCGTGGAAACCTCTGCGCGTCCTGTGAGCACACACAACATTTCCCCTCCAGGTCAGCCAGCACTGAAGCACAGACCCTTTTGTTCTTTTATCTGGGCAGCCTCCAACCTTTGATCTCTTGACCACATCTAATTCTGGAAGAAATCACTTCCCACCCTCTTGGACTTAACTGCCGTTTAATAGGCACTTTGCAAAGTCTCTTCAATTCACCGAGACCCCTTACAAAAGACTGGAAGAGCCCTTGTCTTCAAAGCCTTTGCAGAGCTCCTTCTCAAGTTTCTCTTGTTATCTCTCTCCTCTTTCAGAAGTCGCTGGAAAACTGTTCCGTGGACAAGTCTCCCCCCTCCCCCCCACTGCCCAATGTTCTTTGCTTTTGAGGGGGGTCCAACTTTTTTTTTTCTTTTCTTTTCTCTTTCTTTTCTTTTCTCCTTCCTTCCTTCCTTCCTTCCTTCCTTCCTTCCTTCCTTCCTTCCTTCCTCCCTCCCTCCCTCCCTCCCTCTCTCTCTTCTCTCTCTTTCTTTCTTTCTTTCTTTCTTTCTTTCTTTCTTTCTTTCTTTCTTTCTTTCTGTGATAGCACATTTGATTTCAATGGGGTTCCAGGTATGGAAAGAAATGTTTTAGTTATCAATTTACCACCAAAGATTTGCAGGGCTGGAAGTGTAGCTCAGTGGTAGAGCACTTGCCAGTAGTATGGTGAATCACCGAAGATGGGTGGCCGGGCAGACATCAGGCTCAGAGGTCACCAGAGGCCAGAGCCAGCTTCCCGTCTCCCTGGCAACATTAGAAAGGGAGACAATCACAGTGGCCCTTCATAGGGTTGAAAGTGCCCATCTGAAAGGGAGGAGGAGGTCTGATGCAACAGGGCTTTTGTTGAGAGGAAGCTAGTTTGAATTTTACCTGTGATCCTGGTTGGGCCATGGTAGTCTAGGGTTCCCGAAACACAAGATTATGGTCCCCTCCCTTGAGAGTTCATCCAACTGAGCCTGCAGACCACCTGGCAGAGACCACCCCTCACCACACACACACACCCCAGGATTGTTTATAGATGATCCACTCTATACATGGCATGTCTAAAACTATGAATATACAGAAGATCTCTAGACAGTCAAAGCTTTTTATCTGTTATAAGAGAAGAGAGTCAGAAAAACAATTAAGTTATATCTCTTCCTCTTTTTTTTTTTTTTTTTTTTTTGTTTTCCCTTTGCTGTAGGGTCTCACTGTAGTCCAGGCTGAGCTGGAATTTACCATGTAGTCTCAGGCTGACCTCGAACTCACAACAATCCTCCTACCTCTGCCTCCTGAGTGCTGGGATTAAAAGGTATGTGCCACCACGCCCAGCCATATGAATGCTTAAGTTTTGTTCTCATTCAAACACACAGAGTACTTGTTTAAGTTCATGAACCTTAGGTTAAGTGGAAAAACTTGAAAAGTTTCAAAAATTTAACAGCTAAAATTGTTTTTAGTTTCCTGGAAATTCCACCCTTTTCCCCCCCATTATATTGACTTAAAAAATTATTTATTTGTGTTTTAAAAATTTGTACGTGTGTGTATACGTGCACTCAGGAGGCAGAGGTAGGAGGATCGCCAAGGGTTTGAGGCCAGCTGGGACTACAGAGTGAGTTCCAGGTCACCCTTGGCTAGAGTGAGACTCTACCTCGGGGTGGGGCGGGAAACCAGCAGGACTAGCAATAGGTCCTAGGTTCAATTCTCAACACTTCCAAAACAAAACAGAAACAACATAGTTTGTTAAGCTCAGTTTATCAATAACTATTTGCTTTAACTGATCTGCACCAAAGATAGATTAGTGAGTCTACCTGGAACTTCTTTTTTGTTGTTGTTGTTGTTGTTGTTGTTGTTGTTTTGCAAGGTAGGGTCTCACTGTAGCCCAGGCTGGCCTGGAATTCACTATGTAGTCTCAGGGTGGCCTCGAACTCACGGCGATCCTCCTACCTCTGCCTCCCGTGTGCTAGGATTGAAGGCGTGCGCCACCACGCCCGGCTACCTGGAACTTTTGAGGAATTACCACAATGTCCAGTTGTTGGCCAACTGCCTCTGTACTGGGCTGGATAGAGAGACTTGGCATGATGCCCCAGGGTGCGATGCCTGGATTTGCTGAGTACTTTGAACTACAGGAGATTGGCAGGAGCTCGGAAGAAAGTTCTGTCTGACTTTCTCCTGCCTACCTATCCCTATCTCCTGCCTCTCTTTCCCCCTGAAGGAGTCACAGAAATCTGAAAATTCCCCCCCCACAGTGAGCCATAGAAGGTAGCATGCCCGATGGTCTCCCACAGCAAGCCATAGAACCCACAACTGAGACAGTTGAGAGGTGGCAGGGCCCTGGAAGTAAAGGCAAAGAGTGGCCCTGAGCTTGTAAGGAAGAATATATATATATATTTTGCAGGTGTGTGTGTGGGGGGGGAATCTGTAGAGATGACTTAGTGGTTAAGGTGCTTGTCTGCAATGCCATAGGACCCATGTTTGATTCCCCAGGACCCAGCGGCTGGAGGCCCTGACATGCCCATTCTCTTTCTCTCAAATGAATAAATAAATAAATAAATAAATAGAATTCTTTTTTTCCTTTGTCTCTTTTCTCCTAAAACCTCACTAGAGGGCTGGAGAGATGGCTTAGCGGTTAAGTGCTTGCCTGTGAAGCCTGAGGACCCCGGTTCGAGGCTCGATTCCCCAGGACCCACGTTAGCCAGATGCGCAAGGGGGCACACACATCTGGAGTTCGTTTGCAGTGGCTGGAGGCCCTGCCATGCCCATTCTGTCTCTCACTCTCTGCCTCTTTCTCTCTCTGTCGCTCTCAAATAAAATAAATAAATAAAAATAAAAATAAATTTAAAAAACCTCACTGGAGGCTGTGAATAGGGTCCTTAGGTTTTGCAGGCAAGTGTCTTAACTGCTGAGCCATCTCTCCAGCCCCCTTATATCCTTCTTTCTGAGAAGAGAAGGAATGCAGAGGGATTACTCCCTTTCTGGAGAACCTGGCTGCACCTCGACACCTGATGTTGGGGCTGGATGAACCAATTCAGCCCCCGTCCAGTAAACTCCCATAAAAGCGCCCAGTCTGGGTCTCTAGGCAGGATTTCCCATTTCTGAGAATCTCCTCTGGCTATGTAGGAGCTTTGAATTCTTCCCTTCTCTTAAACTCTACATAATAAAACCTTTCTAAACTTAACCTTCTATGGTCTGCGAACTTCATTTGTAGAAACCCATTAAGACAGTAACCCGGAGGCCACTGACTCTGGAAGCTTTGGGTAACTATGGGTGTCTGGCAACCTCGCTCCTGAGTTACTGCCCAACCAAGAGCTCAGAAAGACTGTCGCTCTCAAAGACACCCCAAATTCCCATATCAGAATAGCGATGCTCACCTTTCTCTCCCTTCTTTCCTTTTTTCTTTCTTTCTTTCTTTCTTTCTTTCTTTCTTTCTTTCTTTCTTTCTTTCACTTTATTTTTATTTATTTATTTGAGAAAGAAAGAGGCAGAGAGAGGGAGAGAATGGGCGCACCATGGCCTTCAGCCACTGCATACAAACTCCAGACACATGTGCCCCCTTGTGCATCTGGCTCATGTGGGTCCTGGGGAATTGAGCCTAGGTCCTTAGGCTTCGCAAGCAAACGCCTTAACCGCTAAGCCATTTTCCCAGCCCCTTATTTTGTTTTTTAATTAATTAATTTATTTATTTGCAAGGAGAGAGAGAATGGGCATGCCAGGGCCTTCAACCACTGCAAACAAAAACTCCAGATGCATGTGCCACCTTGTGCATCTTGCTTTACATGGGTACTGTGGGATCAAACCCAGGTTGTTAGGCTTTGCTAGCAAATGCCTTAACCGCTGAGCAATCTCTCCATCCCTTATTTTGTGGTAATATTTTTGTTTATTTATTTGCAGAAAGAGAGAGAGAGAGAGAGGAGAGAGAGAGAGAGAATGGGCACACCAGGGCCTCTTGCCACTGCAAAGGGACACGAGATGCATGCACCACACTGTGTATCTGGCTTTACATAGGCACTGCGACATCAAACCTGGACACCCAGGCTTTTCAAACAGCACAACCACTGAGCCGTCTCCCCAGCCCTCATGTTCTTATTGCTAGGGCTACATCAGAAAGAAAAATATGCCAGAAAACCAGGCAAAGCCACATTAAAAAAAAAAATAACTGAAATCATAAAACATAGAAAGCTGAGAGGCACATAATGAAGAGTGGAAGTAAGAATATTTCCGGGCTGGGGAGATGGCTTAGCTGTTAAGGCGCTTGCCTGAGAAGCCTAAGGACCCATGTTTGATTCTCCAGATCCCACATTAGCCAGGCACACAAAGGTGAGGCAAATGCAAGTTCGCACATGCCCACTAGGTGGCACAAGCGTCTGGCCTTCGATTTCAGTGGCTGAGGCCCTGGTGGGCTAATTCTCTCTCTTTGGCTCTGTCTCTCTCATGTTCTGGCTGTAAAATAAATGAATAAATCAATTAATTAGTTAAATTAAAAAAGAATGTTTTAGTCTGAAGAACCTTGATGCAAATGGAGAAGGCTACAAGTTCTGAATTGAAGTTTCCAGGAGGGGGAAAAAAAAAAAAAAGAGGCACACCTGTGTTAAAGATTCTCCAAGGTAGCCGGGCGTGGTGGTGCACGCCTTTAATCCCAGCACTCGGGAGGCAGAGGTAGAGGATCACCGAGAGTTCGAGGCCACCCTGAGACTACATAATGAATTCCAGGTCAGCCTGAACCAAAGTGAGACCCTACGTTGAAAAACCAAAAAAAAAAAAAAAAAAAAAAAGATTCTCCAAGGTGGATTGACTGGAACTTTCATGATTGTGGAGAACTGAGACATTGCAGCTCTGGTACCAGGTGATTTTGTGCTGTCTTTAGGCCCCTAAGTAGACATTCATCATTCACCTCTACGTCTGACCTACTAACATCCTTGTGACTGTTAGGTATCCTACTGGAATCCCCTAACAGATTCCTAGCTTCCGCTCACCCAAAGGCTAAGAATGTCATCAGGGCTGGAGAGATGGCTTAGCGGTTAAGGCACTTGTCTGTGCAGCTGAAGGGGCCAGGTTCGATTCCCCAGGACCCACGTAAGCCAGATGCACATGGTGGCACATGCGTCTGGAGTTCATTTGCAGTGGCTAGAAGCCCTGGCATGCCCGTTCTCTCTCTCTCTCTCTCTCTCATAAACAAATAAATATTTAAAAAAAGAATGTCGTCAGATAGCATCTGAGGCCCATAGCAGAGACTTCCCCATTTGCTGTTAACCCACCTACTTGATGTTCCCTCCAGTATATTTGCAAAGTGTCTTGATCTGTGACTTCTTTTTGTTCTAGAACCGTAAAACCTTCACGAAACTGTTATGATGTTGGAATATGGTACTCGAGGTGACCTGAATCTGTGTTCCTAAGGCCAGGGTCACTAATATTTGGCTCCAGAAGAAACTATTTCTTATGCCTTTTAATATATATATATTATTTGTTTATTTGAGAGAGAGAAAAAGGGAGGAGGAGAGAGAGAATGGGCATGCACCAGGGCCTCCAGCCACTGCAAACAAACTCCAGACGCATGCGCCCCCTTGTGCATCTGGCTTACGTGGGTCCTAGAGAGTTGAAGCAGGGATCCTATGGCTTCGCAGGCAAACGCCTTAACCGCTAAGCCATCTCTCCAGTCCCTGTTTCTTATTCCTTTTGAGGAGAGAGCTATGCTGTTTTGCATTGACAGGGTTCTTGGTGGTTTCTGAGTTCTTGTCACTGCTCAGTAAAGCAGCAAGGAAGCCAGGGCCTCGAGGCGCCCCGTGAAAGTTTCTGCCTGCAGAGCACCAACCAGTTATTAGTAGGTTGCTGGCCCTGTAAATGTGGGGCAGGCCACGTTGCCTTTGAGGATGGCTTTTGAACAGTGAAAACATTACATACTTATTTCAGAAAACTGATATTCAAGTTGTTAAAGTACAAAATAAAAACAACCAGTCATTAAAAATTTTAAATTCAGTTCACAGGTTATAATAGTTATACATAACACTCTGGCAAAAGTTTAATGATCTCATCGGAATGGCCTTTGATTAAGTTTTATATTATTTACAAACTTTGTAAATCGAACCCCTTTAAATATTTCAAATGCATTTATACATTTAATGGGTTCTATTTCCTTTCAAGAGATTATATTCTCTGCCTAATAAATAGACTTTCCCAAGACCTTAAGTCTTCTAGATCTCATAATACATTTTTAAACGTGTTGAGTCTTATTTTCTTTCAACTGTTCTGATATTGTTAATAAATAGTAGAATGTCAACCTGGAATCACCAGTCTAAATAATCACCCCTGTTGTATAATGCTATTAGCTCTATGTGGTTAACCTATTAAATACTCTAAATTCTTGAACATGACTAATACTTAAAATACAAATGTATAGATGATCCCTAATATTTTAGCTTGATTTGTTTATACCTCTGCAGAACTATGATAAGGGAATTTGAGGAGTCTTTGAAAACTTCAGAGCCTGGCTCTTGAATGGGCAATAAATAACTCAGAGATAGAGCTTAGGGCTAAAGGACAGGAATGAAGCACCAGGGCCTCTTCCCACTCCGAATGAACTCTGAATGCATGCACCACTTTGTGCATTTGGCTTTTTTTTTCTTTTTTTTTTTTTTTTCTGATTTTTCAAGGTAGGGTCTCACTCAGGCCCAGGCTGACCTAGAATTCACTATGTAGTCTCAGGGTGGCGTCGAATTCATGGAAGTTCTCCTACCTCCTCCTCCCTGGTACTGGGTTTAAAGGCGTGTGCCACTACATCTGGGGCATCTGGCTTTTATGTGGATACTGGGGAACTGAACCCCAGATGGCTGGCTTTGCAAGCAAGCACCTTCAACCGCTGAGCCATCTTCCCAGCCCCTGCCTTCTTCTGAGATGGTTTCATGTAACTCAGGGTGGTCTCAAACTTGATATTTAACTGAGGAAAACTGTGAACTCATGAGCCACTGGCCTCTGTCCAAGTGCTGAGATTACAGATGTACTATCACATCTGGCTTTCAACATTTTCTTTTTTCTTTTTTTTCCCGAGGTAGAGTCTCACCATAGCCTAGGATGACCTGGAATTCACTCTGTAGTTCCAGGGTGGCCTCAAACTCCCAGTAACCCTCCTGCCTCTGCCTCCCAAATGTTGGGATTAAAGGCGTGCGCAAACACGCCTGGCCCAACTTTTTCTTTTCTTTTCTTTTTTTAAATTTTCTTTCTTGCCGGGTGTGATGGTGCACTCCTTTAACTTCAGCACTTGGGAGGCAGAGGAACGAGGATTGCTGTGAGTTCAAGACCACCCTGAGACTACATAGTGAATTCCAGGTCAGCCTGGGCTAGAGTGGGATTCTATCTCGATAAACAAAAACAAGAAAAAAAATTCCTTCCTTCCTTTGTGTTTTTTCTTTATTAGTTATGTCCACAGTGTGTATAAATCATGTTGGTACCATCGTTAGCCTCCTCCCTGTCCTCCCCCCTCCAAAGGGACCCTCCTCGTTGGGGAATGTGGGTCATGCATTGTGGGGGTAGCCATCAGTTATGGGTAAGAGGCAACGTCTCTGTGCATAATGTACCAACATGTGGCTCTAACAGTCTTTCTGCCCCCTCTTCTGCGAATTTCCCTGAGCCATTTTGGGTTCATTTTAGGTCTACTTTGGTGATGAGGTCTTGGGAGCCTCTGTGTCTCTGGATATCTGGTTTGGTAGGAGTTGAGTGTTCTCTGTGTCTATCTCCTTCACCCTTGTGCTGGAACCAGGTTCACCAAGAAAGCAGCACTCTTGCTCATTTCCCCAGCTACTCTATGGTTTCAATTGGGGCCCTGGTGAGGTGCGATGGGCTGAATCTCTCAGGTTCTGCATCCATCTGAAAAAGAGAAGCAGATTCTCCAATAGAGAGTGAAGTCAGCACCAGATAAATGGGATAGCCATTATTATTTCAGAGAGAATTTAATAGGCTTTGGCCCTCTTATAGCCCACGACTGGTGGGAGCTTGATAATGGAGAGCGGGCTCATTTTTGGATATGGTTTTGACTTGTTTCCCAGTTCCAGCTATGGGTTCCATTCCACTGAGCAGATCCATTAGCCAGTTCAAGAGCAGTTGGTTTCCCACCATGGCTGTGCACCACTATTGCACTTGTGTGAGCATCACATCAGGTTATTTGCTGCTGAATAGCTTAGACCTCGAGTTGCTTGGACAGATGTTGGTCATTTTCCCCCAATTGCTCATGTAGCACCTTCTGGCACTAGATAAGCTAACTGTCTGGGGACTGACTCTCTTCCAGATTCCAGCCAGGTCTCTCCATGATCTGTACCAACAGCATACGGTGTCTTCAGCAGTAGGGTCTTACCATTAACCTTTGGTGGGTAATCAAGTGCTTTGATGGAAATCTGTCTTCTTTGGGGGAACCTTGTAGGTCTCTCTGATCAACAGCTCATTGTGGATGTTAACTGCATCCTGGTACTGGGAGTTACAGGTCAGTGCCAAGGGAAAGGAAGGAAAAATATATATATAGGTAATATAAAGAGAAAGAGAGAGTGTGTGTGTGTGAAAGAGAAACAGGAGAAAATTAAGGTTAGTCTTCATCTTACCCTCTCCAGGGCCCTATGATTCAGCTGTTCATCTAAGGATCTGATGAAGGTTCAACATTTTAGTCTGTCTTTCAGGATATAGGATTTTATGGTACCAGTTCCATTTGGGTCCAGTTTTGTGTGCCCTCCCTTCCTGCCCTGCTCTCCATATTGTCCCATCCTGGAGATGCCTATTAGGTATGTCAGCATCTCAGGCAGATCCAGGTTAGGAGCCACAGATGAGTGAGACCATGTGACTATTGTCTTTCTATGATTGGGCGAGTTTTCTGTGAATGATCTGTTCCAAGTTTGACCATTTTTCTTCAAATTTCATTGTGTCATTTTTCCTTACTGCTGTGTAGAATTCCATCATGTAGGTATACCACATCTTGGTTATCCATTCGTCTAATGATGGACATCTGGGTTGATTCCAGCTCTTAGCTATTATGAATTGAGCAGCTATAAATATGGTTGGGCAAATCTCTCTGAACTGAGGCATGGAGCTTTTAGGGTAAATGCCCAGTAAGGGAATAACTGGGTCTGTTGGTAACTCTATAGACAACCTTTTTAAGAGTCTCCATATTGCCTTCCATAGTGGTTGTACCATCTTACATTCCCACCAACAGTGGATGAGGGTTCCTATTTTTCCGCATCCTCCTCAGTATCTATTTTCATTTGAATTTTTTGAACTTGTTAAAACTTTTGGACTCACGAACTGTTCTGTTTTGTCTTCCAGTTCTGAGTTTCTATCCTCCACATGGCTGACTCTATTCTTGAGAGCTTCCATGGAGTTTGGGGCTTGTTCAATTTGGTTTGTATTTTCTACTGCTTTTTTAATGTATAGTTTCCATCCCTCTGTCAAGTTCCTTTTTTTGTGTATGTGTGTCATTTACTGATTTTCTTAATGCTTCTTGGAATTCATCCTTGCATTTCTTTATGTCTCCATTGGGCTTAGCCAGTGGGTTATTGAGGTCCTCTTTTTTTTTTTTTTTATTTTCACTCTCCTTCAGATCATTTAACTGTCTTTGGAACCCTTCCTGGTTCTTATCCATTAGGTCTAATCTAGCAAGGATAGCATCCATACAATTACTGGTCCTTTGTTGATTTTTCTCCATGTTCTGCTAATTGCTTGGCCAGGGTTGTATAGCTTGTATCTTCATTTTGGGATTCTGATCCTATTGTCTCTTCTATGTTTTGATTAGAGACATCCACTGTGGGACTGAGCAATCTTGTTGGATTTACTTGCATTTGATTTTTATGTTTTTCCTTTTGCACTGTGGTCTGCCCATCACAGTGTAGGAGTCTTATTTAATTTAGGAGGAAGCTGTAGCCTACCCTTGAAGTGTCTTCAGTGATTATTCCCTTTTATGTTTGCTTCCACTAGGCTTCTGATGGCAATGGAGCCTCCCTGCTCAGAGGGAAGGAGCCCATGAGGCTCTCTTGGGGGCCTGGGGACCTGATGAAGGGGCTTGTTGTTCAGTGATTCAGGGTATGGGACTGCATGGTCAGGTGGCCCAAGGGGACTGGGAGTAGGGGAGATGGGGAAAAGCCAACTAGTGTTGTGGCCGGGCTGAGGAAGGGGGAGGATGGAATTGTGTGGCCGTGCTCTGATGCTGAGGGGTGAGGGAAGGAGACAGCAGGACCGTTGAGACTGAGTAGCCAAAAGGCCCTGGTGTGCCCATACTCACTCACTCTCTCTCTCTCTCTCTCTATCTATCTGCCTCTTTCTCTCAAATTAATTAATTAATTCATAAACAAAAACAACAAAAATAAACAGTCACACTGTGCCTTGTTGGCATTATATTAGCTACTGTTCTCATTGTTGTGACCAAATACCTGCCAAACATGACTTAAGGAAGGGTTTATTTTTGGATCACCGTTTGAGGATATTGTCAGTCATGGTGGGAAAGGCACCCACGTGAGGCAGCTGGTCACAGGGTATTGACAGGAGCACAGGGGAGATGAACACTGGTGCTCAGGTCACTTTCTTCCTCCTGGGCCACAGTTAGATGGGTGCCCCACCCCCAATTAACCTAACCTAGAAACTCCCCTCACAGACATGCCCAGAGATGTGTGATTCTCTATCTTGTCAAGTTGACAATCAAGATTAACTATCACAAATAGGTACAAATGTGGGTCCGTGAAGAAAAGTTAAGAGCTGGGAAGATGTCTCAGCTGTTAAAGGCACTTACTTGCAAACCTGATAGCCCGGGGTTCAATTCCCCAGGACCCATGTAAAGCCAAATGCACAAAGTGGCGCACGTGTCTGGAGCCATTTGCAGGGCACGAGGCCCTGGTGTGCCAATTCTATCTCTGTCTCTTTCTTATCTTTCTCTGCTTTCAAATTATACACACACACACACACATATATATATACGTATATATATAGTTGTTGTTAGTTTTTTTTTTGTTTTGTTTTTTTGTTTTTTGAGGTAGGGTCTCACTCTAGCTCAGGCTGTCCTGGAATTCACTATGTAGTCTCAGGGTGGCCTCAAACACATGGCGAGCCTCCTACTGCTGCTTTCCAAGTGCTGAAGCTGACCTGGAAGTCTCTTCCCTGTTGACTAGCTGTCAGGATGCTGGAAAGAGCTATGCAACCTGTTGGGTGGAGAAGTAGGGCTTGAACCAGTTTCGAAGTTCTGAGAACTACAAGCTACTGCCTGTCTTTACACAGATGTAGCTCAGCATTTGTATGTTCATTTATATATTTAAAGTTTTTAAAAGCCTACTATATACATATATAGTACACACATACTATATGCTGCATAGATATGTATAACTATTTAGTCTTGAATACAAAAATCTATTTTATTTTATTTTATTTTATTTTATTTTATTTTATTTTATTTTATTTTATTTATTGAGGTATGGTCGCACTCTAGCTTAGGCTGACCTGGAATTCACTATGTAGTCTCAGGGTGGCCTTGAACTCACAGATATCCTCCTACCTCTGCCTCCCAAGTGCTGGGATTAAAGGCATGCCTGCCACACCTGGCTTATTTTATTTTTTTAATATTATATTTATTTATTTGAGTGAGAGAGAGAGAGAGAGAGAGAGAGGAGAAGGCAGATAGAGATGGGCACACTAGAGCCTCTAGCCACTGCAAACGAACTACAGGTGCATGCACCACCTCGTGCATGTAACTTACATGGACACTGGGGTTTTGAACCTGGGTCCTTAGGCTTTGCAGGCAAGCACCTTAACCACTGAGCCATCTCTCCAGCCCCCCAAACCTATCTTATAGCTTACATGTGAACATACCCCACAGCTCCAGAGCTGAGGGTGTATAGCTCAATGGTACAGTGTAAGCACTAGCCTGTGCAAAGCCCTGAATTCAATCGGCAGGACCACAAGAGAATCAATCAATCAAACAAACAAACAAAATGAAATGAAATGAAAGTTCTCTCCTTAGAAAATTGCTCACACATGACGGAACTTCTGCCAATGAGTATTTATGGTTCTTGTATCATTGCACAGATATATATTACCATATAGCTCTCGTTGTATGCATATACCATTAAACATAGCTGGCAATCAGCCACTACTAATGTATCTAGATCCACGAGTACAATTTTATATTCCTAGTAATCACTCATGATACACGAAGCGCCAATCATGCTATCTCTAGCCACTTTAGTCCCCAGAGGAAAAGTCATTTCTCAGACAAATAGTGTTTCCGTGTGCCCAGCGTCCTGGCTGTCTGGGCAGACCCTCGGGCCCCTGCTGGGCTCCTGTGGGCATGGGTGGCAGCCCCAAGCGTGGGGAGAGAGCCCTTGCTGGTTTTCTCCTGGGGTCCCTGAGAGATGAGAGAGGGCCGGGCCCTTCAAGACCCCCCCCCCCCCACAGTGGCAGGAGGGGGCCCTAGGCTGGTTTTCCTTTTGTGATCAGTGGCTCCTTGCAGCAGATGGCTAATTACCATCATGCTGCGAGCTCGGAGCAAAGCCAGGCGTGAGCAAGCCAAGGGCAGCTGCGTCCGATGCCACGTCGGACCTTTATCCGCAGACCCCACGCTCCGACCTTTCCAACTGCGGGGAGGAGGGGACGATGATGACCCGGTGGGAACAGATGGCCCGGAGAGAAACCCTAGCGGCTCCAGGGTCCCCTTTCCAGCCATCGTGGCCTATTCCTGGGGTTAGTTGGGCTGAGCACTCCTGACTGGGGAGCGCCTAAACCAGACCCAGAGCCAGACGACCTGGGTAGCCAGAGTGCCCGGATTCTGACCTTGCTAGGGGCCTTTCCTACAGACAGTCTTCAGAGGCCCTCACCTGCTGACACCAATAGTACTAAGCCTACACGTGGAGAGGGATGTACACAGCAGCTCGTGATTACCTAGCATTTAACATCAAATCATGCCCGGTGACTCATCTGGTGTGGACCTTGAATGCTTAGAGCTGAAGTCATAGCAGAAGTCAAAATTAACAGGAAACCAACAAAGCCATGGTGACCACAAAGACAGGACTCCTTTTAATTAATTAATTAATTTTTTTTTTTTTTGGCTTCAGAAAACTTCTGGAGGGCTGGAGGCATAGATAGAGTGAATAACTAGCATGTGCACAGTCCTTGGTTAGAGAGGCATAATGTTGCTGAAAGAATGAGGAGGGAGGGAGAGAAGGAGGGAGGAAGGAAGGAAGGGAGGGAGGAAGGGAGGGAGGGAGGGAGAGAGGCAGGGAGAGAGGGAGGAGGGAGGGAGAGAAAAAGGGAGGGAGGGAGGAAGGAAGGAAGGAAGGAAGGAGTTATTTTATTTTATTTATTTATTTAAGAGAGAGAAAAAGAGAGGCAGAGAGATAGAGAGAGAGAAAATGGGCGTGCCAGGGCCTCCAGCCACTGCAAACAATCTACAGATGCATGTGCCACCTTGTACATCTGGCTAATGTGGGTTCTGGGGAATCAAACATGGGTCCTTTGGCTTCATAGGCAAGTGCCTTAACCACTAAGTCATCTCTCCAGCCCTGTTGTTGTTCTTTTTTTTTTTTTGTTTTTGGTTTTTTGGTTTTTCGAGGCAGGGTCTCACTCTACCTCAGGCTGACCTGGAATTCGCTATAGAGTCTCAGGGTGGCCTCAAACTCACGGCGATCCTCCTACCTCTGCCTCCCGAGTGCTGGGATTAAAGGTGTGTGCCACCACACCCGGCTTCTGTTGTTGTTCTTTTGAGATAAGGTCTCATGTATGTGAGGCTGGCCACCATGTGTCATCACATCCAGGTTTGAATTAGGACTTCATGGAATCCTCAGAGTTCTCAACCAGAACTTAGCATCCTGGGCAAGTCTGGGCTTAGTAGATGAGTGAGACTATGCGACGATTATCCTTCTGTGATTGGGTGAGTTCACTGAGAATAATCTGTTCCAGGTTTGACCATTTTTCTTCGAATTTCATTGTGTCATTTTTCCTTACTGCTGTGTAGAATTCCATCATGTAGATATACCACATCTTAGTTATCCATCCATCTAATGATGACATCTGGGTTGATTCCAGCTCTTAGCTATTATGAACTGAGCAGCTATAAACATGGTTGAGCAAATCTCTCTGAAATGAGGTATGGAGCTTATAGAGTAGATGCCCAGTAAGGGAATAACTGGGTCTGTTGGTAACCCTATAGTCAGTGTTTTTGGAGTCTCCATATTGCTTTCCATAGTGGTTGTACCATCTTACATTCCCACCAACAGTGGATGAGTGTTCCTACTTCTCCACATCCTCGCCAGCATTTATTTTCATTTGATTTTTTTTTTGATGTTTGCTATCCTTACTGGGATAAGGTGGAATCTCATAGTTGTTTTAATTTGCATTTCCCTGATGATTAGGGATGATGAACATTTTAAGTGTGTGTTTGCCATCTGTATTTCTTCCTGTGTGTGTTTGCCATCTGTATTTCTTCCTCTGTGAACTGCCTGTCCAGTTCTTTGCCCCATTTTGTGAGTGGATTGTTTGACTTTTTATTGTTTAGGTTTTTGGGTTCCTTGTAGATTCTAGAAATTAGGCCTTTGTGAGTTGGGTAGCCAGCAAGTATTTTCTCCCATTCTGTGGGTAATCTATTGGCTCTGCTTAATGTATGTTTGTCTGTGAGGAAACCTTTCAGCTTCATGAGATCCCAATGGTTGAGTCATTGTTTACTTTCCTGAGCTGCTGGGATTTTTGTTCAGGGAGTCTTTTCCTACTCATACGTAGTGGAAAGTTCCTCCTATTTTTTTCTTCTGGTAGTGGCAGAGTTTCCCGTCTTATATTGAGCTCTCTGATCCATTTGGACTTGATTTTTGTGCAGGGCGAGATGTGCGGATCAAGTTTCAGTTTTCTGCGTATGGTTACCCAGTTTGTCCAGCACCATTCGTTGAAGATGCTGCCCGTGAACTCCAGCTCCTTTTCTACCATCCCCAGGTCTAGCTCACGCAGAGGTGGTCTTCTGCATACACGTGGCATCGCGAGGAGCCTCTAAAAATGGGAATGACAAGTAGTTTCCATAAGTTCCCTGCAATGCTGCGTCCTCAGCGCCCGCTCTTCAATGAGGACTACTGTTGCAGTTACTGCCACGGGGCTGGCACAAAGAAGGCACCAGCCCAAAAGCAGCTGGTGGGAGGAAAGCATTTATTTTGGCTTTGAAGGACTCAGGAACCAGAGGAACGCCATGATAACCCTCAGAGTCATCAATAGGTCTACAATGGTTACTAGAAAACCCAGACTGCCTACACCGTGCGCTCCTGTGGTCATAGATAAGCTTGCTTAAAATAAGTTTGCTTAAAGTTCCTCAAACACACATAGCCAATCACTGTAAAGCTTTACCTAATCTGCCTAGCCCCCTGCCCACCAGTATCCTAAGCCTATCAGAAGAATACAGGTGCAGTTACTGTTTAAATCAACCAATCATGTAACCATTCCCCTACTTCTTTGTTCAAATCCCTATAAAAACCCTGCTCTCCCGCTACTCGGGGCTCTTGCACAGATCCACTGCGCTGGTGAAGTCAAGAGTCGAGCTTAAGGCCGAAATAAAGCTCCTTGCCTTTGCACGCGTGTTTGGTTCTCCCTGGTGGTCACTGGGGGCGCCGAGAACTGGGCATAACAGCTTCTAGATTCAAAGGGGAAGCTCCAAGATGGCATGGCTGGAAATGTCGCATGAGCAGAAGGTGGGCATCACCTCCTCGCCCACATCAGGTGGCCCACAGCAGGAGAGTGTGCCAAGCACTGGCACGCCGGGCGTGGTGGCAGACATCTTTAATCCCAGCCCTCGGGAGGCGGAGGTAGGAGGAGCACCGTGAGTTCGAGGCCACCCTGAGACTACAGAGTGAATTCCAGGTCAGCCTGGGCTAGAGTGAGACCCTACCTTGAAGAAAAACAACAAAACACCAAAACAAAACAACAACAACAACAACAAAAAAACCTGTTTCTGGTTGACTCCGCCTGGAAGGTTGGATAGGACACTCACCATGTCCTGAGAGGTCAGATTGCTGTCAGACATGGCTCCTGGACATGGACCTAGTCCACTGCAACTTCCGGATTACAAACAGTGGAAAAATAGAAGGGACATCATTAGACACTGTTCAGGAGAGACTGGCTGCAAGAGGACTAAGGGCTCCATGGGGCCACAGGGAGGCTTGAAGATACATGGGTGGCTTTGCAGACAATCTTTCCGTTACTGGTATACTGTGGAAAGGATTCAAGTGGGGCTTTGCTGCCTTTGTGATAGCGCTGGGAGCCTCGTGAGTATACGCCGGAGCCCCAGAATCATGGTAAGAAGCACCGCTGAATGAACAACCCCGAAATTAGCATGTGATTTCCTGAGTCTCGTGGAAAATAAGATTTCTCCACTGTGGCATCCTTTCCCTGGGCTCTGTACGTTTGCACCTGAAAGAATTCCAGCATGGTTCAATAAAGTAAGAAAAAATAAAATAAAAGAGACTGGCAAGGGGAGCTGGCTATGACACCCACAAGCCCACCCCCAACAACGCACCTCCACCAGCAAGGCTCCAGTTGACACCCAGTGGGAATCAAGCATTCGGAACACATGAGTTTATGGGGTGGGGGGGACACCTGACTCAGCCAGCACGATTGCTATATGCCAAAAGTCTTCCGGTGACTCGGTGGTGGTGGGGTTGGTGTTGCAAAATGATCCCCAAACAATTCATGCTGCACAGGCGGGAAAGGAGAACCAAAACTGACGAGGAGGAATTTGCCCTTGGGCTTTCCAGAAATACCGTGGGAAGCCCTGGACCTTAAACAAATCGAGGAATAATGAGTCAATCCTGTGCATCTGTGAAGGGCGGCGTGACCTCGGGGACACGATAGCGTGCAATTTCATGCTAGATGTTTAAAATGCAGCTTTCTGGGCTGGAGAGATGGCTTAGCGGTTAAGCGCTTGCCTGTGAAGCCTAAGACCCCGGTTCGAGGCTCAATTCCCCAGGACCCACGTTAGCCAGATGCACAAGGGGTCACATGCATCTGGAGTTTGTTTGCAGTAGCTGGAGGCCCTGGCGCCCTCTCTCTCTCTCTCTCTCTCTCTTTCTCTGCCTCTTACTCTCTCTCTGTCTGTCGCTCTCAAATAAATAAATAAAAATAATAAAAAAAATTTAAAAAAATAAAATGCAGCTTTCTAAGACACACATTCATTTGACTTATCTAAAAGTAAAGAGCCTGAGCCGAGCGTGGTGGCGCACACCTTTAATCCCAGCACTCGGGAGGCAGAGGTGGGAGGATCGCCGTGAGTTCGAGGCCACCCTGAGACTCCATAGTGAATTCCAGGTCAGCTTGGGCTAGAGTGAGACCCTACTTCGAAAAAACCAAAAAAAAAAAAAAAAAAAAAAAAAAAAGCAAAGACCTGTTTAAAATACATAATCTAGTCCTGAAAACTGGACCTCAAATTTGTGTCCTCGAGTCTGACCCTCTCCTGGCGACCCAGTCAACATTTGGATGCTCTCTATCCAGAGACCTTTTCTCTTTGCAAAGCTGAAGGGTTAATAGCCTTCCCTGAAAACCAAAAAGGGAGCTAAAGAGTTAATGACTATCTCTAAGGCTCAGGGTAATAAAAGAAGCAACAGAGGTATTCAGGCACCTTTAAGTTTGGCACCCTTCCCTGATTGATGCACTCCCCTTAGCCTAGATGGCCTTGAAGGACCAGTGACCATCTGGGAATCCTCTCTTAGACATTCCTGGCTGAAGAAGCCTGTTCTGAACAAGGACACACACAGCTACAATTTTCTTATCAACTGCGTCTGGTCCAGCCTGTTTCTCTTAGGATCCTCCTTATAAACTTGCACCCCAGCCTTGCCCAGTGCTTCAGCCTTCATCCCTCGGGAAAGCTGAGGCCCCTCACCGTTTTCTCTCAATAAAACAGTCTTGTCTGCAGAGCTCAAGTCTGGTGCTCTCTTTTGCTTTTCTCTTACACTTTCCTTACAAAGGCCCTGCAAGCAAGGTGACAACTTCAAAGGAGACACATCTCTGTACCTCTAGGCTAGTGGCTGTCAGTTTGCCTGGGACCCTCTTGCCTGTAATAGTTCACAGCAGTCAGACCTGTTCCCTGTATCTTGCAATGGTGTGCTATCCCTGTGATGGGCCTCATTAAGACCCATGGCTTGGAGGGCTGGAGAGATGGCTTGATGGATGAGGTGCTTGCCTGTGAAGCCTAAGGACCCAGGTTTGATTCCCCAGTACCCACATAAGCCAGATGCACAAGGTGGCGCATGTATCTGGAGTTTGTTTGCAGTGGCTGGAGGCCTGTGCTCTCATTCTCTCTATCTGCTCCTTTCTCTCTCTCTCTAATAAATAAAATATTATTTTATAATTTTTTTGGTTTTCTTTTTTGAGGTAGGGTCTCGCTGTAGTCCAGGCTGACCTGGAATTCACTATGTAATGTCAGGGTGACCTCGAACTCATGGCAATCCTCCTCCCTCTGCCTCCTGAGTGCTGGGATTAAAGGCGTGTGCCACCACACCTGGCCTAAAATATTATTTTAAAAAGACCCACAGGGCTGGAGAGATGGCTTAGCTATTAAGGTGCTTGCCTGCAAAGCCTAAGGACCCATGTTTGATGCTCCAGGTCCCACGTAAGCCAGATGCACCTGGTGGCGCATATGTCTGGAGTTCGTTTGCAGTGGCTAGAGACCCTGGCACACCCATTCTCTCCCTCCCTCCCGAGTACTGGAATTAAAGGCATGCGCCACCACGCCCAGCTAAATTCCGTTCTTTTAAGGCCTCTTAACTTTTCAGTTTTTTCAATTTTGTTTTTGTTTGTTGTAGTGCTGGGATCAAACCCAGAGCCTCGCACATGGAAGCAAACTCTGTATCAATGAGCTGTATTCCCAGCTTCATTGTTAATTTTTTAAACATTTAAAAATATTTTATTTGGGTTGGAGAGATGGCTTAGCGGTTAAGCGCTAGCCTGTGAAGCCTAAGGACCCCGGTTCAAGGCTCAATTCCCCAGGACCCACGTTAGCCAGATGCCCAAGGGGGTGCATGTGTCTGGAGTTTGTTTGCAGTGGCTCAAAGCCCTGGCCCGCCCATTCTCTCTTTCTCTCTCTGTCACTCTCAAATAAATAAATAAAAATAAACAAAAAAATTAAAATAAAGTAAAATAAAATAAATATTTTTTAATTTATTTGAGAGAGAGATAAAGAGGGAGGGAGGGAGAGAGAGAGAGAGAGAGAGAATGGACGCACCAGAGCCTCCAGCCACTGCAAACAAACTCCAGACGCGTGCGCCCCCCTTGTTCATCTGGCTTACATGGGTCCTGGGGAATCGAACCTGGGTCTTTTGGCTTTGCAGGCAAATGCCTTAACCACGAAGCCATCCCTCCAGCCTGAGTTTTGATAAAAGAATAACTAAGTGGCTTTCTGTTATGTTCCATGCAACATAAACAGTCCTTCCTATTTACTTATGTGAGTGCATGCTGACAGTTGTCTTAACCAATTTCTTTTATTTATTTATTTATTTATTTATTTAGTTATTTATTTAAGAGTGATAGACAGAGAGAAAGAGGCAGATAGAGAGAGAGAGAGAATGGGCGCACCAGGGCTTCCAGCCACTGCAAACGAACTCCAGACGCATGTGCCCCCTTGTGCATCTGGCTAACGTGGGTTCTGGGGAATCGAGCCTCGAACCAGGGTCCTTAGGCTTCACAGGCAAGCACTTAACCGTTAACCCATCTCTCCAGCCCTTAACCATAAATTTCTTTTTGTAACCTCCAGCATCTGTTCTCTTTCACGAATCTAAATGTACTGGTCATTATTATTGCAGAAAGTGAATTTCTTCTGGTCTTCTCTACTTGTACTCTTTCTTACTTCCTGAAAAGCCTTGTAGAATGTCATCAACTTGTTTGTATTTGGGGACTGAGTTGAACTCTGACCAAGCCGTCAACCTAAACATTCTATAGAGAGTGAGACAACGGCATTCAACAATAATGAATGTGCTCAACCTTGGCTGCATAACCAAATATTTGTGGAAGGATTTTTGTATTTGGGTTATTTTTGTTGTTTGTTTGATTGATTGTTTGCTTGGTTTTGGTTTTTTCAAGGTAGGATCTCACTCTAGTCCAGGCTGACTTGGAATTCACTATGTAGTCTCAGGGTGGTCTTGAGCTCACAGTGATCTTCCTACCTCTGCCTCCCGAGTGCTGGGATTAGAGGCGTGCACCACCATGCCTAGCCTAGGCTTTGGTTTTTCTGAGACAAGACCTTGAATGTGTGATGTTCCTGAGGCTGACCTTGAATTCTGAATCCTCCTGCCTTTCCCCTTCTAAATACTAGGATTCCGGGTGTATACACCACCTCGGCTGTTGTTACTACTGTTGTTTGTTTGTTTGTTTTGAGACAGAGTCTGGCTAAGTAGCCTAGGCTGCCCTCCAGCTTGCTGTATAGCCCAGGCTGGTCATGAACTCAAACCCTCCTGAGGGCTAGGATTCCCAGTGTGTTACCATGCCTGTCTATAGGTGATCTTGATGGGTTAGCAAATTACAAAAAAAAAAATTATATATATATATATACACACACACACACACAGGTTCACAACTGAATCAACTTCAATGCTTACCTGTGAAGCCAAATAACCTGGGTTCGATCCCCCAGTCCCCATATAAAGCCAGATGCACAAAGTGGCGCATGTATGTAGAGTTTATTTACAGCTGCTAAAGGCCCTGGAGCGCGCTCTCTCTCTCTCCTTGCAAATAAACTTTAAAAAAATTTATATAAAATGAAATAAAAGCTTTCTCCCTCAGTTTCATGGTGCTTCATACAAAAGCCAGTCAATTAACCTGTCCTTTAGTCCCTGATTTTCTTTAATACTTTCATTTGTTTATTTGAGAGAACGAGGAGAGAAAGAGGAGAGAGAGAGAGAATATGGGCCTGCAGGACCCTTTGCTGCTTCAGATGAAATCCAGACACGTGTGCCACTTTGGGTTTTTTTTTTGTGTGTGTGTGTTTGTTTGCTTTGGTTTTTCGATGTAGAGTCTCTCTCTAGCCTAGGCTGACCTGGAATTCTCTATGTAGATTCAGGGTGGTATCGAACGCATAGTGATCCTCCTACCTCTGCCTCCCGAGTGCTGGGATTCAAGGCGTGCGCCACCACGCCGGGCTACATGTGCCGCTTTGTGCATCTGGCCTTATGTGAGTACTGGGGAATCGGACCTGGGCTTGTAGGCTTTGCAAGCAAGCGCCCTCTCCCCAGCTCAAGTCCCTGATATTTGATGAAGGTAGGTCATTGTCTGGCTCATCTGAAGTGAAACCTCTAAATTGAAATGACTACCTAAATCCCATGGGCAGGTAGCCGTGACATGATTCCTCTTCTATGGCTTGTATGTGACATATATTTTGTTGTGATAAAACATAGCACGTAATCTCTTCCCCTTGAGAATGTTACCTCACAACGTAACAGACCACATATGTTATTGGCTCAACCCACTAGACTCTAAAACACAGATAAATGCAGACTTCGAGAGCTTAGGCGGTGGCAGAACGGCCGTCTGCCAGCCTTCAACATGCAATTAGCTTGCAGCATTGCCTGCCAGCACGGGCATTCCTCTCTCACGTCCTAGGACCTCGCGTGGAGTCACTAGTCTCCACTGTGAGGGTCGTGCTGGCCACTATTTTGGGGCATCTTTCCTTTGGCCTTTGTGTCCACAGAGGCCTGCTTCCATCCTAATGGAGCAATCGCATTTTAATTTTTTGTTGTTGTTGTTCATTTTTATTTATTTATTTATTTGAGAACAGACAGAGAGAAAGAGGCAGATAGAGAGAGACAGAATAGGCGCGCCAGGGCCTCCAGCCACTGCAAACGAACTCCAGACGCGTGCGCCCCCTTGTGCATCTGGCTAACGTGGGTCCTGGGGAATCGAGCCTCGAACCGGGGGTCCTTAGGCTTCACAGGCAAGCGCTGAACCGCTAAGCCATCTCTCCAGCCCCAGCAATTGCATTTTAATACTTGAACTCTCAACAGAATCACAGTTCGTGTTATGGTTAGCATACTTCATCATTGCTTCAATCCCTTGTGAGGACCGCCCTGGTGATCCTAACCGCCCACATGTACTTTTTTTCATTTCTTTATTTTGTGCATCAGTGGAGACAGAATCCAGAGCTTTGAACATGCTAGGCAAGTGCTCTGCCACTGAGCCGTACTATCAGCCGGACTCTCCCCAGTTTCAAAATTGTGAAAGAAATAAACATGAAATGCACACACAACTTTTTTTTTTTTTGCATCCACCTTTTACATGGGTGTTGGAGAGTTGGAACACTGGCTGACAGGCTTCGCAAGTAAAAGGCTTTAACCATTGAGCCATATCCCCACACATGTAAATAAATAAATGTTGGTTTTTTTTTTTTTTAATTGTGAAAAAAAAAAGCCAAGTGTGGTGCTGCATGCCTTAATCCCAGCAACTCAGGGGTCTGAGGTAGGAAGAATGCTCTGAGTTCAAGGTCAGCCTTGGCTAACAGAGTGAGTTTCAGGTCATTCTGAGATAGAGCGAGACCTGTTGCAAAAGAAGAAAGAGAGAGAAAAAAAAAAAAAAGAAAAATTGTAGCTGAGTGTGGTGGAGCACACCTTTAATCCCAGCACTCCGGAGACTAAGGTAAGAGGATCACTGTGAGTTCGAGGCCAGCCTGAGACTACAGAGTGAATTTCAGGTTAGCCTGGGCTGGAGCAAGACCCTATCTCGACACGCCCCCCCCCCCGCCTTTTGTGACAAAAGAGGGCTGGAGAGCAGCTCAGTTGGTAGAGTGCTTGCTTGCCTACCATGCCCGCGATCCTGGGTTTGATCCCCAGCACGGAACACAATCAGATTTGAAGGCCCATCTGTAATTCAATCACTGGGGAAGTGGAGGCGGGAGGAGCAGAAATTCAAGGTCATATCTTGTGCAGGTCATACGCTGACAGTCATTAGCTGCTGTGACTTCATGAGTCCAACAGTTAATGTCATGTCCAGTAAAAAAGTGTCCCACAATACTCCACCCCTCCCATTGGCTCTTTAAACACTCTTTCCATCCCTTCTCCAGTGATATCTCCTGAGCCTTGAAGAGGGGGTGACACAGATACACATTTAGAGCTCAGCTTTCAACCATCAGTTATTCTCAGCACTTTAGGCATATGCTTGAACCTCTGTAGTTATTCCTGTCCACTGCAACAAATGAATAAATAAATAAAAATAAAAAATAAAGTTTTCTGACCAAAGCTCAAAATGGCACTATGGGCATAAATGAAGATATTTAGAAAGCAACTTAAGAGGGACACAACGTTGAGTTGGCAAGGCAACAGCAGAAGAGTCCCCATTAGGGCTTGTCACCTCCCAACCCACAGACTTTTGACCAGGTTTACGGCACCAGACGTGAGTTCTTTCCTATGAACCAGGCTCCAAATCCAATCCGAAAGCAACTGGTTACCCCCGTAGCAGACTTGCCACTATTGCACCACTAGACACATCTTGTCTAGCCAGTAAGGTAGTCTAACATGCAGGGTCCACAGCTAAAACGGTCTGGCAGTTAAACCACCCTGGCTTGTATAAAACTTGCCCACTTGACTTCCTAGTCATGAATTATTTCATTTCCCGAAGGCTTCTCTGAGCACTGGTTTCCCTACCTCTTACATCACACCTTCATCTGTGTTCTGCCCCAAGATGTCTGTTCCTACAATTGTAACAGGTCCAACCATCCCCTTTACTTCCATTTAGTTTTTTGGTGTTTTTTTTTTTGGTTTTTTTTTTTTTGGTTTTTCGAGGTAGGGTCTCACTCTAGCCCAGGCTGACCTGGAATTCACTATGGAGTCTCAGGGTGGCCTTGAACTCACGGTGATCCTCCTACCTCTGCCTCCCGAGTGCTGGGATTAAAGGTGTGCGCCACCATGCCCGGCCCATTTAGTTTTTTAACATATGAGCGGAAAAGAAGATCTTGTCTCTGCCAGGAGAGAACTGGATAACTGTTTATGAAGGAAATCAACTGCAAGATCAACAGCAGAAACAGCATACAAATTCATTATATCATCAATTAATTTATAAATTTACAATTTTGTAGAAGTTGAACCAACATTTAAAAAAAAAAAACATTTATTTATTTATGAGAGAGAGAGGGAGGGTGCACCAGGGCCTCTAGCAACTGCAAACCAACTCCAGATGCGTGCGCCACCATGTGCATGTGACTTACGTGGGATCTGGAGAATCGAACCTGGGCCTTTAGGCTTCACAGGCAAGCACCTTAACCGCTAAGCCATCTCTCCAGCCCAGGGTCGCATCAACATTTAAAGCAGTCTGTTATTCCAGGAAGGGTGTCTCATGTCATGGCAAAAAAAAAAAAAAAAAAAGTAAAAGAGAGAAAGGTATGTTTCCCATAATTCCCTTCAAGGACACACCTTAAGGCATGGATGCCCTCCTGTTAGGCCCCATGTCTGAAAGTTTTCACCAGTTCCCAATCATGCCAAACTATTTACACATTTAACACTTCGGCTCCTAGGGGGACATTTCAGATCCACTTATACACCACCTTCAGAGCGAGGAGAAGATTGACAACTGTACGGAGAGTAAATGACTTAGGAAAAGGTGAACGGGTCCTGTGAAGAACAGGTGACAGTTTTATTTTTTATTTATTCATTTTTGTTCATTTATCTATTTATTTGAGAGTGACAAAGAGAGAAAGAGGCAGAGAGAGAGAGAGAGAATGGGCACGCCAGGGCCTCCAGCCACTGTAAATGAACTCCAGATGCGTGCGCCCCCTTGTGCATCTGGCTAACGTGGGTCCTGGGGAATTGAGCCTCGAACCGGGGTCCTTAGGCTTCACAGGCAAGTGCTTAACCACTAAGCCATCTCTCCAGCCCTAGGTGACACTTTTGACAAAGTCTGCCAGGGCCTGCTGTTGACCTCCAGTCTCCTCTCTGGTGATATTCATCTTCCCTAACGGATGAGATGTCTAGACGAGTTCACAGTAGCAGTATTCCACTTGGACAGCCTGCCTTGAGGAATCTCAGAGAAAGTTCCACGTCACATTTGATGAGTACACATTGGACACCTGAATTTGAACATCTCATGGTACCCCGTAAACATGTGTAATTATTTAAATTAATTTTTTTAAATCTTAAAAGTCATAACCATAATTCCAGATATATCAGTCATTGCAAGTAAATGGTCTAGTGGAGAGAAGTGAGAAGGCAGAAGTTATCAGACCACATTAACATGAAATCCCGTGTGGTCAGCAGTGCATGCAGAGCTTTGAGAAAGCGCAGAGGGGAAGAAGTATGGACGTGGAGTTTCAAAGAGTGTTCCATTCATTCACCTAAACCCCTCCTCCCGCCCCCCAGGCTCTGGTTGGCTTCCTTGCTCCCAATTCTTGACAGAACACTTGACCCTTACCCTTGTGCCTCTGAGGGCAAGAAAAAGTTAACCACATGGAATAAGGCGGGTCTAGACCTGGAACCACCACTCTCATTGGCTGGCTGGTAAGTCATGGGCAGTCCAACACATGAGCAAAAGGGATGGAGAGTGAGGGTCTCAGCAGTTAAGGCGTTTGCCTGCAAAGCCAAAGGACCCAGGTTCGATTCCCCAGGACCCACATAAGCCAGATGCACAAGGGGGCGCATGCATCTGGAGTTCGTGTGCAGTGGCTGGAGGCCCTGGTGCACCCATTCTCTCTCTCTCTCTCTCTCTACCTGCCTATTTCTCTCTCTCTCAACTAAATAAAGAAAAATAAAATATTTCAAAAAAAGGATGGAGAGTGAGATGCAGAGTACCAGATTCAGCAAGAGATGTAAGGCAGATCGAGTTTCATATCAGTATTCTTTTTTCTTTTAATTTTTTTTGTTCATTTTTCTTTATTTATTTGAGAGCGACAGACACAGAGAGAAAGAGGCAGATACAGAGAGAGAGAGAGAGAGAGAGAGAGAGAGAGAATGGGTGCGCCAGGGCCTCCAGCCACTGCAAACGAACTCCAGACGCGTGCGCCCCCCTTGTGCATCTGGCTAACGTGGGTCCTGGAGAATCAAGCCTTGAACCGGGGTCCTTAGGCTTCACAGGCAAGCACTTAACCGCTAAGCCATCTCTCCAGCCCTCATATCAGTATTCTATGTAAAGAGGAAGAAGTCCGAGAAAACAAAGTCAGCGTCCCTGATAGAGAGCCATGCTTAGAAGACCTGGCCATCTGACCGAGGCACCAGAGTACAAGGCAGACAGAGCTGGTTATCAGCCACTGTTTGGTCACTAAGGGGACAGCGGTATTGAGGCAGATGCGACCAGTAGCAGGGAACGCTTGAGGTCATCAGAGTTAGCCCAGCATCCTTTCTTTCCTTTCTTCCCTCCCTCTCTCCGTCCCTTCCTCCGTGTGTTCCTGCACTTGTGTGGAGGCCAGAGGACACCCTCAGGTATAATTTCTCAGGAACGCTGTCCACCTTCGTTGAGTCAGAAGCTGTCATTGGTCTTGAGCTAGATGGGCTAGGGTTCTCCTTGGTGCTGAGTTTACCAGTGCATGCCACCAGCTTTTTCTTTTTCTTTCATATTTTAAGGATTTCTTTTTAATTTTTTCTTTTCATTTATTTATTTGACAGAGAAAGAGACAGAGAGGGAGAGAGAGAGAGACAATATGGGCGCACCAGGGCCTCCAGCCACTGCAAACGAACTCCAGACACGTGCACCCCCTTGTGCATCTGGCTAACGTGGGTCCTGGGGAATCGAGCCTCGAACCGGGGTCCTTAGGCTTCACAGACAAGCGCTTAACCGCTAAGCCATCTCTCCAGCCCATGAGATGTCTTCTTGTCTGTCAGAAAGAACCCACTGACTTGTGTATACCAGGCGCTTCGCTGGGGAAGAAGAAATACAAAGGATGGGTGGAGGAGCGAGGCATTAAGAAGGAAGTTGAGGCCCCAGAAAGAAAGTCATTAACTTCTATTTACTGATGGTCAGTTCTGCCCAGGAGTTCAAAGCCAGGATCCACCCAGCTAAGAGCCACTGGGCATAGCTGTACTCTCTATAAAATACCATGTAATGACTGGTTGGGGTTAATCAAATAAAATGCCCAACCCAGACCTATTAAATTCCACCACAGAAGAGGCTTTAATCAGTCTTTTATCGGCACTAATAAGACTGCTTTTGTTTGCACATATAAGAGACAATGGGAGAACCAGGCTCAGGCCGCTCTCTGGAGTACAACAAGGGAATTGTCCGCCAACAACAGATCATTCAAGGCCATGAGAGAAGCGAGGCAGGAGAAGCTGCCTGTGTTTACAAAAGTGCTCAGTGTTCACGGTCACGGCCCCAGTGTTTAAATTCAGGACGCATTCCGGCTTGAGCTTCCAAAATATAAGGGGGGACAGGGACAGAAAGACCCCAGTGTGCTCCACGTAAGCTGATCCGGCTTTGGTCCCCCCTGCAGGACATTCTTGTTGGCTGCTTGCTGAAAGGAAAAAGGAAGCTGACCTTTGGTTCTCTCACCAAGCTGGGCTCACATCTCCTGGGGTGTGCTCACGGGGACACAGATTCAAGTCAGGACGTCGGGTCCCTTGCCACACAGAGCTTGTCCTGCTGCCCAAGCACCTCTTGGGCTATGGAGAGGATGGGAGGGGACAGAACACAAAATACAGCGTAGAAGAGAGGGAGGAAAGAGGGAAATGACATGTGAGGCACCCGATTCAATCCTGTTCAACAAATATTTGAATACTCTTTGACAGGCCGCCCAGAACATACCCAGATAGAGAAACCAGCACACAATTACAAAATCCTTCTCTGGGTAGAATCACAGAATGTTAAAAAAGCTTTTTCCTTTAACCTTTTTTTTAACTTTTAGATTATCTTTCTTTATACTGTTGTGGTCTTCAGATGGGGACGTGGGTTTAAAAAAGTGGAGAGGGCTGGAGAGATGGCTTAGTGGTTAAGCGCTTGCCTGTGAAGCCTAAGGACCCCGGTTCGAGGCTCGATTCCCCAGGACCCACGTTAGCCAGATGCACAAGGGGGCGCACGCATCTGGAGTTCGTTTGCAGTAGCTGGAGGCCCTGGCGCACCCATTCTCTCTCTCTCTCTCTCTCTCTCTGCCTCTTTCTCTGTCTGTCACTCTCAAATAAATAAATAAAACTAAAAATAAAAAATAAAAGAAAAAGTGGAGAAGCCAGGCGTGATGGCGCACACATTTAATCCCAGCACTCGCGAGGCAGAGGTCGGAGGATCACCACATGTTTGAGGCCACCCAGAGACTACATAGTGAATTCCAGGTCAGCCTTGGCTAGACAGAGATCTTACCTCAAAAAAAAACAAACAAAAGAAAAGTGGGGAAAGAAAGGGCAGGTGGGTGAAGGAAAGAGAAGAAGAGGGGGAAACAAGGAAAGAGATAAGGAATAAAAAGAAGCTGAGAAACACAGCTCTATTCCACAAAGGTACTTCAAGTTTTGGCAAAATTTGGGTTCAGCCAGAAGGATGTGTCATGTGTCACTAGAGGAAGAGACCTTGAGAATTATGGATTTAGTCTTACCCAGGCATCTTATTCTGAGAAAATGGAAGTTCCAATCACATTTGGTTATATAGTTCACAGAGAGGAGGAGAGCCTCTGTCTCCAGTGCCCAACCCAGGACTCAGCCAGTAGCATCATGATGCCTCCTCATTCAGGGTCCCTGGAAGATACAACTAAAATATGCTAAGCTGGGCTGGAGAGATGGCTTAGTGATTAAGGCGCTTGCCTGCGAAGCCTAAGGACTCAATGTTCGGCTCTCCAGATCCCACGTTAGCCAGACACATAAAGGGGAGGCAAGGTCACACGTGTCCACTAGGTGGCGCAAGTGCCTAGAATTTGATTGCAGTGACTGAGGCTCTGGTGTGCCAATTCTCTCTCCTCTCTCTGTCTCTCTCTCTAATATATATATATATGTATATATTAGAGATTACATATATATATATATTAAAATATGCTAAGCATATTTCTGACTCTGAGATCCAGGCAGGTCCCAGTCAGCAGCTAGCTCCTTTGAGCTCATCACTTGATCTTCAGAGTTCAAATTTTGTGTGTAGACCAAGATTTTTTTCTCTTCTGCTGCAGATGGAATTTTGCTTGGGGCTACAAGTTTTTACAGGAATAAGAGGAAGAGCCATGAATGGAGTTAGACTGACCACCGAGGAAGAAAACACTTCTCATAGGACCAGATCTGTGGTCTCTCAGCCCCAGTTCCCTGTGAAGGCAGGAGTAGGACCAGCCTGCCTTGGCATTTGGGCACTGACAGTGGAAAGAGGTCATTCCTGCAAGTAGGTGGAAAAGTCATCTATGGGGGCTGGAGAGATGGCTAAGCAGTTAAGTGCTTGCCTATGAAGCCTAAGGACCTCAGTTCGAGGCTGGATTCCCCAGGACCCACGTAAACCAGATGCACAAGGGGGCATATGCATCTGGAGTTCCTTTGCAATGGCGGGAGGCCCTGGTGTGTGCCCATTCTCTCTCTCTCTCTCTCTCTCTGCCTCTTTCTCTCTCTGTCACTCTCAAATAAATAAATAAAAATAAACAAAAAATGTTTATTTTTTAAAAAGTCATCTACGGCAGTGACCCTGGAATGACTCAGAAGGTATCATGGTGCTGGAAAGAAGTGACCGGAGTGCTCGGTACTGCAATATCTCTATCACACCTTCCAAGGCTCAGGGTCTAATGCAGAAGAGGTGGCGGAAAGAATGTAAGAGCCAAAGGAAGGGTAGGATCCCTTACAACGTCCTCCCCCCAGACACAAAATGGCCTGGATATCCATGACCTCACAGTGCCTGACACTACCTACACAAGACCATCATAATAGGAGGAAAAGATGTTGACATCAAAAATAAAAGAGAGACTGATTGAGATGGGGAGGGGATATGATGGAGAATGGAGTTTCAAAGGGGAAAGTGGGGGGAGGAGGGTATTACCATGGGATATTTTTTATAATCATGGAAGTTGTTAATAAAAGTTTGAAAAGAAAAAGTCATCTACAATCATGCTATCTGGGAATGTTTACTGGATGTATGTAACTGACGATAAAATGAACAGCAAGCTAAGAAAGGGACCAGGGACAATTGAAAGCCCTTCTGTGCATTGTGGGGTGCCCGAGGTCAGCAGTCTCTGGCCATTCTCACTGGTCATGTGGTTTTCCTGACCTGGTTTTGGTGTGATTCCGCGTTCCTGAAGATAATTCTGATCTGTAATTGTATGGTTTCATTTTAGATTTGCGTTCTTCCCCTCTGTGCTGAAGACAATCCATTCCGAGCCCTTTCTCGGGTAGTATGCAAGACAGATGCCTTTACAGAGCGAACGGAGGATCTCTGGTGTGGCCCATGTGAACGGGAGTGGTGTTGGCAAAGTGGCTATTAGCTCAATTAGATCAACAAATTGGGCTGATGAAGCTTGAATGGTGACATTCCCCCCCCCCACTTTGATAATACTGCTTTGTAAATTGTGTTAATTATGCCTTTGCCTCCCACTGCAGTCGTGGGACTAGGAGCTTGCTACCTTCTTTCAAGCCTCAGTAGTAATTCTGCTTCAGGGGTTTTCTTTTTACTTATGTTCCTGGCAATTAAATGCTACTCCAAAAATGTGAAAACAATTTGCTCTTTTCCAAAGCATTGAGCAAGCAAGGGATATCATGTAAAAGCTGCTGTTACTTCAAATATGATCATATGAAATAAATAAGAAATTCCCTATTCATGAGACCAGCAAAAAGCTGTTATTAAAAATCTTTTTTTTTTTTTTTGAGCCGGGCATGGTGGCGCACGCCTTTAATCCCAGCACTCGGGAGGCAGAGGTAGGAGGATCACCGTGAGTTCGAGGCCACCCTGAGACTACAGAGTGAATTCCAGGTCAGCCTGGGCTAGAGTGAGACCCTACCTTGAAAAACCAAAAAAAAAAAAAAAAAAAAAAAAAAAAAAAAAATTTGCTTTTGAGCCGGGTGTGGTGGCGCACGCCTTTAATCCCAACACTCGGGAGGCAGAGGTAGGAGGATCGCTGAGCCACCCTGAGACTACAGAGTGAATTCCAGGTCAGCCTGAGCTAGAGTGAGACCCTACCTCAAAAAAGAAAAACAAACAAAAAAAATCTTTTTTAAAAAAATTTAATTATAAGAGAGAAGGAGAAAAAAAAAAAAAAAAAAAGAAAGAGAGTATGGGGTTTCCAGGGCCTTTTACCATTTGCAAACAAACCTCAGATGCATGTAACCACTTTGTACATCTGGCTTTACATGGGTACCGGGAACTGAATTCAGGCTGGCAGGATTTGCAAGAAAGTACTTTTAGCCGGGCGTGATGGCGCACGCCTTTAATCCTAGCACTCAGGAGGCAGAGGTAGGAGGATTGCCATGAGTTCGAGGCCACCCTGAGATGACATAGTGAATTCCAGGTCAGCCTGAATTAGAGTGAGACCCTACCTCGAAAAACCAAAAAAAAAAAAAGTACCTTTAACTGCAGAGCCATCTGCCAAGTGTTGTTCTTAAAAATCATAATAGATTAATCCCAGCACTTGAGAGGCAGAGGTAGGAGGATTGCCCTGAGTTTTAGGCCACCCTGAGACTGCATAGTGAATTCCAGATCAGCCTAGGCTACAGGGAAACCCCACCTCGAAAAACAAAAATAAATAAATAAATAAATAAATAAATAAATAATCTTAATAGAGATAACTATGCTTATCAGTTCTACCCTTTCTCTCTTTTCTCCCTCCATCCCTTTCTTCTTTCCTCTTAAAAAACAAATTGAGAGCCGGGCGTGGTGGCGCACGCCTTTAATCCCAACACTCAGGAGGCAGAGGTAGGAGGATTGCTGTGAGTTGGAGGCCACCCTGAGACTACATAGTGAATTCCAGGTCAGCCTGGTCTAGAGTGAGACCACACCTTGAAAACAAACAAACAAACAAACAAACAAACAAATTGAGACCCAGGTATGGTGGCATACAACTCTACCAGGAGGCAAAGACAAGAGGACAGCTGCAAACTCAGAACCAGCTTGGTCTACGCAACGAGTTCCAGACCAAGCGGGGCTAAGAAGGAGACCTTGCCTCAAGAAAAAAAAGCAAAGCAAAAACATGGAGTCTTCATCTTTGAATTAGTTACCCCCTCCCACAGGCAGGGTCTCACTCTAGTCCAGGCTAACCTGGAACTCACTCTGTAGCCCCAGGCTGGGCTCAAACTCACAGCGATCCTCCTACCTCAGCCTCCCAAGTGCTGGGATCAAAGGCGTGCGCCACCATATATAGTTTGAAGTAGGGTTGTGTTTGTGGGTTTTTTTTTCTTTCTCATTTTCCCCCTTTGATGTGTGTGGTATATGTTTGTGTGTGCAGATGCGTGTGCGCGTGTATACAGACACACATGTGTGGAGGCCAGTAATCCCCTGAAGTCCTCCTGTCTCTGCCCCCTCAAGGCTGGGGTTCCAGGCATGCATGGCCACACCTGGCATTTCATGGGCTTGGGTGCAATTCAGGTCCTGATACTTGTGCAGTAAGTGTTACTCACTGAGCCATTTCCCTGGTCCCTGGGTTAGTTTTTATTATTTTATTTTATTTCATTTCATCTTATTTTATTTTATTGTTTATTTGAGAGAGAGAAAGAGGCAGATAGAGACAGATAGAGAGAGAATGGGCATGCCAGGACCTCCAACCACTGCAAACAAACTCCAGACACATTTGCCACCTTGTGCATCTGGCTTTATGTGAGTACTGCGGAATTGAAACTGGGTCCTTAGGCTTTGCAGGCAAGCGCTTTGACTACTAAGCCATCTCTCCATATGTTGATGGCTTTGAATATGATTGTTAATGGCATACAGGAAAAAGAAAATAGAAAGCCAGGCGTGGTGGCGCACGCCTTTAATCCCTAGGACTCGGGAGGCAGAGGTAGGAGGATCGCCGTGAGTTCGAGGCCATCCTGAGACTCCATAGTGAATTCCAGGTCAGCCTGAGCTAGAGTAAGACCCTACCTCAAAAAAAAAAAAAAAAAAAAGAAAGAAAGAAAGAAAATAGAAGTGGCTGGAATCCTCTGGGTCATTCTCTCCATAAGATAGATGAGCAGTGGGCAGCCAGGCTTTAGTGCCCTACCTGAAGTCGCTTTTCTGGCTCTAAACTCCTCCATCCTCCATGTGCCCTGTCCCTGCCCAGCCTCTTGCCTTCTTGTCACCTCAGCAATGCAGACCCTGCCCCTCCCCACAGGAAGCAAGTCTGACCTGGATGGAGGTCAGACTGACCTAGTGGAAACCTCTGAGGTAGGACCACATGAGACGGCTCGTTTTTGCGTGCCAAAGATGGCCAAGTGCTGACAAGTTCTGGTCATGGTCCACGCAGCTTTCCCTAACCTTCGTGTGTCATCGTTATCTCTCGGATAGTGGCTTTTAAGTAAGTGCCTCCCTTGCTCCCTGCCACTTATGAATTAGTCACCGTTTGCTGTGACGGCAGTCCCAGTTCCCCAGTGTGACAAGACTTTCCTGAGCACCAACACCCCCTCCCCGCCCCATCCTCCACCCCCTGCTTCCTCCAGATACTGCTTTTGTGTGGGGAGGCCAGGTCCCAGGGATGTCACATGAACAGAATGGCTGCCATGGTGGGAGAGAGAGAAAGAAAGAGAGAGAGGTTCAAAGAGAAAGAGAACTGCACATGGTGGCACACGCCTTTAATCCCAGCACTTGGGAGGCAGAGGTAGGAGGATCACCGTGAGTTCGAGGCCACCCTGAGACTACAGAGTGAATTCCAGGTCAGCCTGGGCTAGAGAGTGAGACCCTACCTCCAAAAGCTAAACCAAAAAAAAAAAAAAAAAACCAAAAGAAAGAAAGAAAGAAAATTAGGTGGTTTTGTGAGGTCCAGAGCTTTAGCAACCTGGGAGATGCTCTAGAGAACTAGAAACAAGATGGTGTGTAATCACATTTCCATGATTCCTCCGAGGACCCGAACGTGAGGGGCCCTGAGATTCCAGCTTCCCCAGGTGTTCCAGACATCTTCCCCTGGCGGGGCCGCGTCAAGTGAAGGGCCTGGTTGTTGGAAGAGCCCCAGGGGCATCCTGGCACACCTGTGGGAATCTTTAGGCAGGCCCGTGACATCATCAGCTTTGCTCCTAAGCAAAAGCTTCCAACACCGTCTGGAAGACGGGCCAGAGGAGCTGATGCTGAGACGACACAAAACCCACCAGGAACCTTCGCTCATCAGCCAAAAGAAGCCAAGCCGAGTCCCTGAAGGCGGAGTTGACCGAGCCGCAATTAACATGCCACCAGGGATGTCACTCCATGAGGTCTGGTCCAGGAGTCCCTAATCTCATCTTCAGTAGGGCTGGCAAATTGTTTTCAAAATCAGCTTCTTCAGCTGGGAAGGTTCTGGAATTAGATGTATGAGCAGAGGCGTATCACTCCATACACCAGTGACCAAACGCCCAATGAGGCCTTACTCCTGCTCCATCCTGTCATAGGTCTCCTTTGATAGATCTGTGGTCTCTCAAGGTGTGGTCAAGGTCTGCTTGGCCAGGGCTATGCCACCTTTTTTTTTCGGGGGTGGAGGTGGGACAGAGGTAGGGTCTCACTCTAGCCAAGGCTGACCTGCAATTCACTCTGTAGTCTCAGGGTGGCCTTGAACTCACAGTGATCCTCCTACCTCTGCCTCCCGAGTGCTGGGATTAACAGTGTGTGCTAGGCTGGAGAGATGGCTTAGCGGTTAAGTGCTTGCCTATGAAGCCTAAGGACTCTGGTTCAAGGCTCGGTTCCCCAGGACCCACGTTAGCCAGAGGCACAAGGGGGCGCACACGTCTGGAGTTCGTTTGCAGTGGCTGGAGGCCCTGGCGCGCCCATTCTCTCTTTCTCTGCCTTTCTCTCTCTCTGTCTGTTGCTCTCAAATAAATAAATAAAATTAAACAAACAAAAAATTAAAAGCGTGTGCTACCACATCTGGCTTTATGTCAACTTAATTCTTCTTTTCTTTTTTCAGTTTTTCACGGTAGGGTCTCACTCTAGCTCAGGCTGACCTGGAATTCACTATGTAGTCTCAGGGTGGCCTTGAACTCACAGTGATCCTCCTACCTCTGCCTCCCGAGTGCTGGGATTAAAGGTGTGCGCCACCACGCCCGACTTCACTTTCTTAATTCTTACCAGACTCTTCCTGTCCCTCCAAAGCTTGAGCCGAGTCGTGGCCCCTGTCTTCCTGGAAATACCTCCATCCATCTCACTGATGCTCCGAAGTGTCATGCGTGGGTTTGCTCCCGAGCCACCGCCCTGCTGCCCTCCATTACTGCCCCACTCTCGGCGGCTCTCATTCCTTCTACGTCTAGCGTGTGCTTAGTATTGTGTGTGTCGTACTCTATGACATCTGTCTGTGGGTGTATAAATCCTCCCATGTACCCATTGTGATGGCTGGTCTTGATTGTTTTGGTGGTTTGATTCAGGTGTCCCCCCATAAACTTAGGTGTTCTGAACTCTAGGTTCCCAGCTGATGGAGATTTGGGAATTAACGCCTCTTGGAGGTAGTATATTATTGGGGCTTATGGGTATTACAGCCAGTGTCCCCTGGCCAGTGTTTAGCACACTCTCCTGTCGCTGTTGTCCACCTGATGTTGGCCGGGGGTGATGTCCACCCTTGGCTCATGCCATTGTTTTCCCTGCCATCATGGAGCTTCCCCTCAAGTCCATAAGCCAAAATAAACCTCTTTTTTTCCCCACAAGCTACTCTTGGTTGGGTGAATTCTTTTTTTTGTTTCTCTTTTTTTGTTTTTTTGAGGTAGTGTCTCACTCTAGCCCAGTCTGACCTGTAATTCACTATGGAGTGTCAGGGTGGCCTCAAACTCACGGCTATATATATATATATATATATATATATATATATAATTTATTTATTTATTTATTTATTTGAGAGAGAGAGAATGGTCATGCCAGGGCCTCCAGCCACTGCAAGCAAACTCCAGACGCATGCGCCCCCCTCGTGTATCTGGCTTACGTGGGTCCCGGAGAGTCAAACCAGGATCCTTTTTCAACTTGACAAGCTTTAGAATCACCATAGAAACCAATCTGTGAGGAGTTTTCCAGATTGGGTTCCTGTGGGAAGATCCACCCTAAGTGTGCTTGATGCCATGCCGTGGGCCAGGTCCCTGGACTGCACGGGAAGGGAGAAAGCTAGCTGAGCACGGGCAGTCGTGGGTCTCTGCTTCCTGACCGTGGATATAACGTGACCAGCCTCTCCAAGCTCCTGCCCCATGCCTTCCTCGCCATGATGGGCTGTCCCCTCGAGCTGTAAGTAGAAACAAACCCTTCCTCCCTTTCGTTGCTTTGGTCACGTATTAGTCGCAACAACAACAAAAAAATAACTAACACACCCCTGGAAATTTAGAGCCTTTTGGTAAGGACCACGTTCCATTCCCTCAGTAGCTCTCATAGTCCCTAGCAGGTAGCGCATGGGTGAGTTTTGAGTTTACTGATTGAAGTGAATTCTCTCTTCCACACTTAGAATGATGCAAGACCATACTAACCCAGTATGGGCCTAGCTGTGCCTGCCTTGCTGTGATTGTGCTGCCCAGCCTAGCCAGTTTTGCATATCTCCCGTGTGGATGCAAAATGAAGCTCTCATAATCAAAGTCAGTAAGAGACAGTTTATTCTATTTATTTTTGTATTTATTTATCTGCAAGGAGAGAGACAGGGAGACAGGAAGGGAGAGGAGAGAGAAGGCTAGAGAATGGGCACGCCAGGACTTCTTGCCACTGCAAATAAACTCCAGATGAATGCACCACCTTGTGCATGGGGCTTTATATAGGCACCGGGGATTTGAACCCAGGCCATCAGGCTTTGCAAGTGAGCACCTTAACTGCTAACTTTCTCTCCAGCCAAGAGATAGTTTATTCTTGAGCCAAATATGAATGAGCATGGCCCAGGAACATGAGTTCAGATTGCCCTGAACGACATGTAACCTGGAGGTGGTTACATGAATTTTTTACATATATATATATATATATATATATATATTCACAGTAAAAAAAAAAAAAAGAAAGAAAGAAAGAAAGAAAAGAAAGTCAGCCGGCCATGGTGGCGCACGCCTTTAATCTCAGCACTCGGGCGGCAGAGTAGGAGGATCGCTGTGAGTTCGAGGCCACCCTGAGACTACATAGTGAATTCCAGGTCAGCCTGGACCAGTGTGAGACCTTACTTCGAAAAAAAAAAGTCAAAAATTAAGGGATCTTCCAAATATACTGATGGCAAACCCCTTCTCTTTCTTATGGGAACCTCTTCCTAAAACGTTTTTGGTCTTTTTTAAATTTACTTTTTATTTTTTGGTTTTTCGAGGTAGGGTTTCACTCTAGCTCAGGCTGACCTGAAAGTCACTATGGAGTCTCAGGGTGACCTTAAACTCATGGTGATCCTCCTACCTCTGCCTCCCGAGTGCTGGGATTAAAGGCATGCGCCACCATGCACGGATATTTTGGTCTTTTGAAGCAGGGTCTCACTCAAGCCCAGGCTGCCTTGAAACTTACTCTGTAGCCAGGCTGGCCTTGAACTAACTCATGGTGATTCTCCTGCCTCAGCATCCCAAGTGTTGGGACTATCAGGAACCTTTTTCTGTAACTTCCTCAATAAATTCTATTTTTACTCTCCTCACCTCTTTGTCCACATTCCTTAATTCATTTTTCTTTTCAAGCTAGGGTCTCACTCTAGCCCAGCCTGACCTGGAATTCACTATGTAGTCTCAGGGTGGTCTTGAACTCATGGCGATCTTCCTACCTCTGCCTCCCGAGTGCTGGGATTAAAGGCGTGCGCCACCATACCCGGCTCCCTTAATTCTTCTTTGGTTTGTAACACAGAATTGAACTCAGGATCCCTAGCCAGCCCATCTGTGCCCAGAACCCCACTGCTCTCAAATTCCTTCAAAAACACCCTTTTTTTCCAGTTTATTTTATTTTATTTTTTTTTCAATTTTTTTCTTTATTTTTTCTTTATTTATTTGAGAGCGACAGACACAGAGAAAGAGGCAGATAGAGAGAGAGAGAGAATGGGCGCACCAGGGCCTCCAGCCACTGCAAACAAACTCCAGATGTGTGCGCCCCCTTGTGCAGCTGGCTAACGTGGATCCTGGGGAATTGAGCCTCGAACCGGGGTCCTTAGGCTTCATAGGCAAGCGCTTAACCGCTAAGCCATCTCTCCAGCCCTCCAGTTTATTTTTATTTGTATCTTTTTTTTCCCTTAATTTTGAGCTTTACTATATGAACAAGTTGCATGCTGGTCATATTCCCATTGGGTCCTGCAACAATATCTCTGATAGTGACTTTTAAGATGTCTGAGCTGGGCCTGGTGGCATATATCTGTAAATCCCAGCCCTTGGGAAGTAGAGGCAAGAGGATCTGGAATTCAAGACTATCCTTGGCAACATATTGAGTTCAAGACCAGCCTGGGTTACATGAGACCCTGTGTGTAAGTAAATAAATAAGGGCTGGACAAGTGGCTTAGCGGTTAAGGCACTTGCCAGCAAAGCCAAACGACCTAGGTTCAATACCCTAGTACCCACATCAAGCCAGATGCACAAGGTGGAGCACGTGTCTGAAGTTTGTCTGCAGTGGCTAGAGGCCCTGGAGTACCCATTCTCTCTCTCAAATAAATAAATAAAATTATGTACCTCGCCGGGCGTGGTGGCGCACGCCTTTAATCCCAGCACTCGGGAGGCAGAGGTAGGAGGATCGCCGTGAGTTCGAGGCCACCCTGAGACTCCATAGTGAATTCCAGGTCAGCCTGGGCTAGAGTGAAACCCTACCTCGAAAAAACAAAAAAAAAACAAAAAAAAAAATTATGTACCTCTTCTCCCCAACTTATCAGTTTCGTTGTCTCCGTTCTCCTTGTCTTTGCAATTCAAACCCCAGAGGCCATCCTTCAGTTCTATTTTCTTCCTCATTACTCACAACCCGAGTTCCGTCAGCTCTTCCTCTCAAATGTCTCGTCCAGCACCGTCACGTTTTCCTGGCTGTGCCTGTTGTTGGTGGCTTAGTTCAGAACCTTAGCTCTCTTCTAGGCTGCTCAGGAAATAGCCTCGCTAGTTTCATTGCTCATTTCTCTTGTTCCCTCACATGCGCATGGAAAAAATGTACAGCAGTTTCCCACGGCCTGTTGAAACAGTTTGAAGTTTGTTCCCAAGTACCCAAGGTCTCCTTGCCCAGAGACCCTTTCACTTTGTTCTGGGTGTGGGCACTGCCCTGTTCTCTGCCTGCCAAGCCCAAATCTGGTCGGTCTAACCATTTACCTTCCCTGCCACGGGATGTTCCCAACACTACTCTGCAAACCCATTTCTTCCTAGAAGTTTTCCTTTTTTATGGTATTTTATTTATTTGAGAGAGAGGAAGAGGCAGAGAGAGAGAGAGAGAGAATAGGTACGCCAGGGCCTCCTAGCCACTGCAAACGAACTCCAGACCCCCTTATTTCCAGCCCCCTTCAATATCTACTTTAAAGAAATAGAAATTGGGGTTGGAGAGATGGCTCAATGGTTAAGGCACTTGCCTGGGAAGCCAAAGGACCCAGGTTCGATTCCCCAGGATCCCAAGTAAGCCAGATACACAAGGTGGCGCATGTGTCTGGAGTTCGTTTGCAGTGGCTGGAAGCCCTGACACATCCATTCTCTCTCTCTTTCTCTCTCTGTCTCTGTCTCTGTCTCTCTCTCTCTCTCTCTCTCTATATATATATATATATATATATATATGCAATGACATTTTAAGCACACAGTAAAGTGTTAAATGTTACCGGGCCTGGTGGTGCAGGCCTTTAATACCAGTACTCCACTCGGGAGGCAGAGGTAGAAGGATCGCCATGAATTCGAGGCCACCCTGAGAATACTGAGTGAATACCAGGCCAGCCTGGGCTAGAGTGAGACCCTACTTCAAAAAACCAATATATATATATATATATATATATATATATATATATATATAATAAAGTGTTAAATCTTAAAAATAAAGTAGGGCTGGAGAGATGATTAGTGTTTAAGGCACTTGCCTGTGAAGCATAAGGATCCAGGTTCAATTCTCCAGGTCCCACATAAGCCAGATGCACATGGTGGTTCATGCTCTCTCTCTCTCTCTCTTTTTCTCTCTCTAATAAATAAATAAATAAAAATAAATATTTAAAAAATAAAATAAATTTGTCTGTGGTCTATTGTCAATAATTGTTTGATTTGTATAGTTACACCACACACACACACACACACACACTCACACACACACGTACACACACAGGTCAAGATGTTGTAAAAATTTTCCAGGCAAATAGGGGTGAAGAGTGGAAAACGTTTAAGAAACCCTGTTCTGGTGGACTTTCGGTCACACCTACGAGCTTTCTTTCCACGGTGGTCAACCACAAATGCAGCGGCGCAAGCCAAATTGTCAAGGGCTTGTCTGGAAGTGGGTCCTCATAGCCTGGAGGGGGAGGCAGGCAGAACACGGGGTCCCTCAGTCCCTCGGGAGGAGCGAGGGCACAGCCAGGTAGCAGAGGCAAGCCAAGACCACTGCGGCTGGCTCCTTTTGCATCAACTGGAAACATCGAAACGCACTTCCACATGGTCCTGCCTGGCTGGAAACCAAAGACGTAGAAACATGGATCATGTGCTTGGCCTGCAACGGATCCCACGTTAAGGAAGGTTGGCTAAGGCCGGGGTTTCAGGGGAGCAGGGAAGGGGGAGGAGAAGACCAGGGATGTGTTTCTCTGCAGTCACTGCGGGGCAAGGCGGTGGGGGAAGGGGCATATGTGAATGTCACCTTTTCCAAGGGACGACAAATAGATCAGACTGATGATTCCTCTTGGGAGGGGGTGGTGTGTCTTAACTAGGATAGGCATTTCTGGAAACAGTGGAGAACTGCCCTGTTGACAGTATCCCAGCACCCGTCCAAGGGCACTCTGCTTCAGGGCCCCAACCCTCTCCCACTTTTCCCGGGGCTGTTGACTGGGATCTGAGGTGGCTCTCACCGCAGTAGTGACTCCACCATCTCCTATTCCCATAGCCTCCATCCCCCCTTGGCTAACTAAACAGCTAACTAATTAGACATGTGTTTTATATATATATATATATTTGTTTTTCTTCATTATTTATTTATTTATTTGAGAACGATAGGAACAGAGAAAGAGGCAGATAGAGAGAGAGAGAATGGGCGCGCCAGGGCCTCCAGCCACTGCAAACGGAACTCCAGATGCGTGAGCCCGCTTGTGCATATGGCTAACGTGGGTCCTGGGGAATCGAGCCTTGAACCGGGGTCCTTAGGCTTCACAGGCAAGCGCTTAACTACTAAGCCATCTCTCCAGCCCTAGACATGTGTTTTAAAATTATGTTTTAGAGCTGGGCTTGGTGGCACACACCTTTAATCCCAGGGCTCGGGAGGCAGAGGTAGGAAGATCACGGTGAGTTCGAGGCTACCCTGAGACGACACAGTGAATTCCAAGTCAGCCTGAGCTAGAGTGAGACTCTACCTCGAAGAAAAAAAAGAAAATCCAGTCTCTCTTTTATTTTGATGTCATGATCTTTTCCTCCTACTAGGATGGTCTTGGGTAGGTAAAAGAAAAAGAAAAAGAAAAAAAATACATGTTTTAAAACAAACTTGACCAGTTAAACAGGTTGGGATTAACATAAGTACTTTTTTTTCTACCTTATATATATATTTTAAACAAATTCTTTTTATTTTATTGTATTTTATTTTATTTATTTATTTGAAAGAGACAGAGAGAGAGACAAAGAGGCAGATATATATAGAGAATGGGCTTTCCAGGGCCTCCAGCCACTGTAAATGAACTCCAGACGCGTGTGCCCCCTTGTGCATCTGGCTAACATGGGTCCTGGGGAATCCAGCCTCGAACCGGGGTCCTTAGGCTTCACAGGCAAGTGCTTAATCGCTAAGCCATCTCTCCAGCCCTCTACCTTATATTTTGATGACTGCTAGTGTGGGTTGAATTACATCCTTTTCAAAATGTGTTGAAGGTCTAATCCCTAGTAACTGTGAACATGACCTTCTTTGGAAAGAGGGTCTTTGCAGATGCCACAGAGTTAAGATGCGGTTATATTAGGTTATAGTGGTGTCTAAATTCAATGGCTGTTATCCCAAAAAAGAAGGCTGTGAAGAGGAAAATACAGCCAGCAGAAAGACAGTCACGTGGAGATGGCCCACAGAGGCTAGGGCAATGTAGCCTGCCGGCCACCTGGAGAATGTAGGAGGGCTGGGGCCATAGCCCAGTTGGTAGAATGCTGGCCGCTATAGCATGCACAAGGTCTTGGGTTCAATCCCTAGCATCTCATCAACCAGACGTGGTGGTACATGCCTTAGAATCCCAGCACCTGAGAGGTGGAGACAGGGAGGAGGATCAGGAGTTCAAGGTCATCCTTGGCTAGATAAGTTCTAGGCCAGTCTATGACACACTGCCTCAGAAAAAGAAAAAAGAAGCCGGGTGTGGTGGCGCACGCCTTTAATCCCTGCACTCTGGAGGCAGAGGTAGGAGGATCGCTGTGAGTTCCAGGCCACCCTGAGACTACATAGTGAATTCCAGGTCAGCCTGGGTCTAGAGTGAACCCCACCTTGGAAAACCAAAAAGAAAAGAAGAGAAGAGAAAAGAAGAGAAGAGGAGAGGAGAGAAGAGAAAAGAAGAGAGGAAGCCAGGCGTGGTGGCACACGCCTTTAATCACAGCACTCGGGAGGCAGAGAGAGGTAGGAGGATCGTGGAGAGTTTGAGGCCACACTGAGACTACACAGTGAATTCCAGGTCAGCCTGGACCAGAGTGAAACCCTACCTTGAGAAAAAAAGAAAAGAAAAGGGGAGAGGAGGGGAGGGGAGGGGAGGGGAGGGGAGGGCAGGAGAGAAGAGAAGAGAAGAGAAGAGAAGAGAAGAGAAGAGAAGAGAAGAGAAGAGAAGAGAAAAGAAAAGAAAAATAGCTCCATGAGTTAAATGCTTGCTAGGCAAACACAAGTGCCTGAGTTCCCATCCCCAGAACCTGTAAGCGGGATGCTGTGTGGGCCTCTGTAATCCCAGCGTGCCTACAGGGACATGAGAGATGGGGCCAGGAGGGAGAATACCCTATCTCCACCGCCTGCGGTCAGCTAGCCCGATGAGGACAGTACTTAACAATGAGACTCCCTGCCTTAGACAAGGTGGAAGGTACGAACGGACATCCAAGGGTGTCTTCTGTTGCGCCTTGAACGTAAAACGTCCCCCATAGGCCCATGTGATTGACCACTTAGTCTCCAGCTGGTGGCCCACTTCCTATTCATCGTCTCCTTCCTGTTCATCCTCTGCTTACTGATTCTGGCTGCAACGCATTCACTGGCCAGTCGAGCCTTGCGGGTCATAATGGACCATGTCAACTGAAATAAACTCTTTCCTTGCTGAAGTGGCTTCTAGTCAGGCATTTGCTCAAGCCAATGCGTTGTGGCGCACGCCTTTAATCCCAGCACTCAGGAGGCAGAGCCAGGAGGATGGCCGTGAGTTCGAGGCCACCCTGAGACGACATAGTGAATTCCAGGTCAGCCTGGGCTAGAGTGAGACCCTGCCTCGAAAAAACAAACAAACAAACAAACAAAAGTGATAAATCCCCTGAACGCCACATACGTACCATGGCATGTACAAATTTACACCCACATATGTAACTGCCCCCCAACATACAAACAAAACGAGATAGGAGGAGACCAAGAAGGAGTCTCCCCAGGAGGCCTCAGGGGGAGCATTGCCTGGCTAACCCCTTGATTTTGCACTTCCAGCCTCCACAACTGTGAGAGAGTAAGTCTGAAAATCCAGTTTGTAAATCTTGCAAAACCCAAACTGTCACCTACTTGCCTCTTTTCTGGTTTTTCGTTCTCAGCACTTACCAACGCTCTTGACAATGTCAACAAACTCACTACAGCGGGAAAGAATGAACACAGTGTGTAGCTGAAATCCCCGGATGCAGCACGTAACAGGCAGCGTTGCTGGGCCATGCTTTGGCATATTTCAGTTGTTTACCGTGGCAAGGGCTCTGTGAGTCAACAAACACACACATGGGGGCCGAATGAATAACATCTATCACGTAAATGTACTTCTTACATTAATTAAAAAGCCACATAAATTTTTAAAAACCTAACAATTGGAAATAATAATAGCAAAAAAAAAAAATCAAAATAGAATTATCATTTGTTCATAGCAAAATATAAGCGTGATGAAAAGGAAGGTCTCCCGTTGCCTCCACGTTCTTGCTGAATCCTCTGGGCTGTGTGGTCACACCAGCTCTGTGTTACAGTCACTGTCGCAACCAAATGTCCAACCAGAGGTCTGGGTCTAGGTCACGGTTAACATTATTGACTTAGAAGAATGACGGCGCTGAAAAGATGGTTCGGCGATATTGTTGAAGACTCCACATACTTGGGCTGCAAGGCCACTGAGAAGTCCTGCTGGAACTGAGCTGATCACCTCCTCCATGTAGACCAGCTGACAGAAAGCTGGAAGAAGCCATTCTGCATGCAGTTCAATGGGAGAGAGAGAAATCACCAGTGAAGATCCTCAACAGTGGACACTGCAAGCCTTATATTTGGCCAGCCAGGCCAAATGAGCCAACGGGTGCAATAGTGGCACATATGTCATAGTGGAAACCAACTGCCCTCTAATTGGACTGGAGGCCCACTCCATGGGAGGAAATACATCCCTGATACTGAAAACCTACAACAGGGGTAGTCATGAGCCCTAGGGGTGTAACGTCTGTTGCTGTCTGGATAAATGTATATACTATGCTCATCAAACTGCCCAGTAAGCACTTCTCTTAATGTTCATACCCTTATATTAATGCTACTCTCACTTTTGGTAGAGAACCTTCTCTTTTCAGATGGCAGTGACCTTGGGATGACTCAGAAGGCATCATGGTGCTGGAAAGAAGTGACAGAGGAGTGCTCAGCACTGCAATATCTCTATCACATCTTCCAAGGCTCAGAGTCCATTGCAGAAGAGGTGGCAGAAAGAATGTAAGAGCCAAAGGAAGGGTGGGACTCCTTACAACGTGCTCCTCCAGACACAAAATGGCCTGGATATCCATGACCTCACAGTGCCTGACACTACCTACACATGACCATCATAATAGGAGATAGAAGATCATGACATCAAAATGAAAGAGAGACTGATTGAGATGGGGAGGGGATATGACGGAGAATGGAGTTTCAAAGGGAAAACTGGGGGGAGGGAGGGTATTACCATGGGATATTGTTTACAATCATGGAAGTTGTTAATAAAAAATAAGTTAATTAAAAAAATAAAACAAAAAGAAAAAAAGAAATGGCTCAGCAGTTAAGGTGCTTACCTACGAAGCCTAAGAACCCATATTCAGTCTCCCTCCAGATCCCACATAATCTAGACGCACAAAGGTGAGACAAACACAAGGTCACACATGCCCACTAGGTGGCGCAAGCATTTGGAGTTCAATTTCATGGCTGAGGCCCTGGCTCGCCAATTCTCTCCCTCTCCCTCTATCTCTCTTTTTCTCTCTCCAAAAGAAAAGAGAAAGAAAGAAAGAAGGGCCTGGAGAGATGGCTTAGCAGTTAAGCACTTGCCTGTGAAGCCTAAGGATTCCAATTCAAGGCTCAATTCCCCAGTACCCATGTAAGCCAGATGCACAAGGTGGTGCATGCATCTGGATGGAGTTTGTTTGCAGTGGCTGGAGGTCCTGATGAGCCCATTCTCTCTCTCTCTGTCTCTCTCTCTCTCTGCCTCTTTCTCCTTCTGTCTGTCTGTCACTCATAAATAAATAAAAATAACCAAAAATTTGTATAAAAAAACAAGAAAGAAGGAAGGAAAGAAAGAAAGAGAGAGAGAGAGACAGAGAGAGAAAGAAAGAGCGAGAGAGCCGGGCGTGGTGGCGCATACCTTTAATCCCAGCACTCGGGAGGCAGAGGTAGGAGAATCGCCATGAGTTAGAGGCCACCCTGAGACTCCATAGTGAATTCCAGGTCAGCCTGGAATAGGGTGAAACCCTACTTTGAAAAACCAAGAAAACAAAAAGAAAGAAAGAAAGACGGAGAATAGGATCAATCACTGCTTCAAATTTGTGAAACAGACCATCTGTTCCATGCATAGGTCGACCACCACATCAGCACCCATGCTTCCCTGCTCGTATCATCCATCTCCTAGATTCCCAAGTGAATGCTTAGAACACAGAGAAGACAATAGCTTTGCCTTTTTGTGAATCTTCGTATTTTATTTTTTATTTTTATTTTTTGGTTTTCAAGGTAGGGTCTCACTCTAGCCCAGGCTGACCTGGAATTCACTATGGAGTCTCAGGGTGGCCTCGAACTCACGGCGATCCTCCTACCTCTGCCTCCCGAGTGCTGGGATTAAAGGCGTGCGCCACCACGCCCGGCTAATCTTCGTATTTTATTATGAACACGTGCTAGCTACATTTTGACGTTTGGGGTAGGAATTGTTGCCAGTTGTTGGTTTTGTTTATTTGTCTGGCTGTTAAGTTAATGCAAGAAGTACATTTGTGTACTAGACATTGTTTGTGACATCCACAAACCCTTTGCAACAGTGAACGGCTGAAATCTTTCAGGAAGCGTGGCGAAGTAGGGAGCTTACTGTTAACTGCGGTTCTACATAAGCACACATTCCACATCAACGCAATTCTCTCTCGCTTTCCCCAGTTACTTGTGGAAACAAATTCATCGTGTTCTCCCTCCCAGGACGGAGGCTGATTTAGTCCCTAGGACAGTGCTTCACCAAGTGCACTCCGTGGGTCATCTGTATCACAATTACACTTTAAATCTACTCTAATTCAAAGTGTGAGGGCTGGACAGATTGCTTAGTGGTTAAGGCACCTGCGTGCAAAGCCTAAGGACTTCAGTTCAATTCCCCAGGACCCACGTGAGCCAGATGCACAAGGGGGCGCATGTGTCTAGAGTTCCTTTGCAGTGGCTGGATGCCATGGTGCACCCATTCTCTCTTTCTCTTCCTCTCTCTCCCTCTCCCTACCTCTTTCCCTCTCTCTGTCTCTCAAATAAATAAATAAAAATAAAAATTAAAAATATTATTTTAAAAGACGATAAAAATAGATAGCTGACTCCCATACAGGAGATAAACCACACCTGGCACATCAGCCCAGGCCCAAGTGAAGCCACAAAGGAACTGGCAAGATGAACAAGAGCGCTGCTTGCTTTCAAGTTGAGCCTGACAACCTGGGCCAGGATGATGCAGACAGACACTGAGGAGACTCAAAACACACCAAAGCAGAAATCCAGAAGCTGCTGAGAGCTCAGCACTAAAGTAGACTTAAAGCACACCCACCACGGCTCGGGGAATTTTGTGTAAGAGAGGGGGCAGAAAGGATGTAAGAGCCACAGGGTGGAAGGGAATATACAGAGACATCGCTCCCTCCCACAATGACAGACGGCCGCTCTCACAATTCATAAGCCACAACTCCATGGTGAATACCAGCAACCCCACTGAGGAGGGTCCTCAGTGGAGTGGAGGCAGGGAGGAGGGAAATGATGGTACCAACATATGATGTGTCCATACACAGTTTCTACTTAATAAAGTTAAAAAAATTTTTTTAAATAGTGTGGTAGGTCAGGACTGGTGGTGCACACCTTTAATCCCAGCACTCAGGGAGGCAGAGGTAGGAGGATCGCCATGAGTTCCAGGTCAGCCTGAGACTACATAGTGAATTCCAGGTCAGCCTGGGCTAGAGGGAGACCCTACCTCAAAAACAAAAGAAAAAAAAAAAGGAAAAGGAAAAGGAAAAGAAAAGTGTGGTGTAGCTGTGTGAAGAGAAAATGTTACTAAAGAGAACACTCAAAGAAAACCCACAACCCCCTTATGGAATACAGACTATGATAAAAAGGGGCAATTCAAATCATACGGGACAATGCGTTTTCAATCTGTTAATAGAACTCGATAAATAATATTTGGGAAACCGGGAGCCATCTGAAAACAATAGTTGGAAATGAATTCTACATCTTATACGAGAATAATCTCTACATAGGTCAAAGTTTTAAATGCCTTTAATAAAAAAAAATCTGTAAAAATATAGAAGAATCTATGAGATTTTTTTTTCATAATCTCAAAATGAAGAAGACCTTTCTAAGTATAACCATCAAAACAGAGAAGTCATTAAATAAAATATTAATGAATTTAATAAGCATTTAATAATAAGCTACCCTGCCAAAGCCATTGAAAGGGAAACCAAATGCGAGCTGGAAGAAGAAATGTCTGCAACTCCTATGACAGCCTAGTGTTTAATTTCCCTAATACGTAAAGATGGACTAAAGCCAGTTGGCATTTATTTTAATTCTGTAGAAAAATAGCACAAGGAAACGAGCAGACTTCACAAAATGTAAGTATGAACCATAAAATACGTTAGAATATGTTCATCACCAGCCGGGCGTGGTGGTGTAGACCTGTAACCCCAGCACTAAGGAGGCTGAGGCAGGAGATCAGGAGTTCAAGGTCATCCTTGACTACACAGTGAGTTCAAAACCAGCTTGGACTATATAAGACCCTGTCTCAAAAAAAAAAAAAAGCAAATTTATGGGCTGCAGAGATGGCTTAGCAGTTAAGGCGTTTGCCTACAAAGCCAAAGGATCCCAGTTCGATTGTCCAGGACCCACGTAAGCCAGATGCACAAGGGGGAGCATGCGTCTGGAGTTCGTTTGCAGTGGCTAGAGATCCTGGCATGCCAATTCTCTCTCCCTCTCTCTTTTTCTCTCTCTCAACTAACTAAATAAATAAATAAAAAATATATTTTTTAAAAAATGCAAATTTAGGGGGCTGGAGAGATGGCTTAGCAGTTAAGGCATTTGCCTGCAAAGCCAAAGGACCTCGGTTCGATTCCCCAGGACCTATGTAAGCCAGATGCACAAGGGGCACATGCATCTGGAGTTAGTTTGCAATGGCTGGAGGCCCTGGAGTGCCCATTCTCTCTCTTTCTCTGTAATAAATAACTTTTTAAAAAGTGAACTTAAACAACAATGAGCTATTTTGGTTTAGCATATTAGCAAAGATCAAAAGATTGATAACAGGGCTGGAGAGATAGATAGCTCAGAGGTTAAGGCACTTGCCTTCAATGCCTAACAACCTGGGTTCAATTCCCCAGAACACGCATAAACCCAGATGGGCAGGGTGGTGCATGCAACTGGAGTACATTTGTAGCGGCTAGAGGCCCTGGTGCACCCATTCTCTCATATTCTCTCTTGTAAATAAGTAAAACTTTTTGAGGGGGTTGTTTATTTTTTGAGATAGGGTTTCACTCTAGCCCAGCCTGGCCTGAAATTCACTATGTAGTCTCAGACTGGCCTTGAACTCACAGCAATCCTCCTACCTCTGCCTCCCAGGTGCTGGCATTAAAGGCACGTTCGACTATGTCTGGCAAATAAATTTTATTTTAACATTTTATTTTTATTTATTTATTTATTAGAGACAGAGAGAGGGGGAGAGAGAAAGAGAGAGAATGAGCATGCCAGGGCCTCTAGCCACTGCCAACAAACTCCAGATGCATGTGCCATCATGTGCACCTGGCTTACATGGGGCCTGGAGAATCAAACCTGGGTCCTTAATCTTCACAGGCAAGTGCCTTAGCCGCTAAGCCATTTCTCCAGCCCCAATGTTTTTGTTTTTTCTTTCTAATTTTTTTTTAACAACTTCCATGATTATAAAAAGTATCCCATGATAATATCCTCCTTCCCCCCACTCTCCCTTTTGAAACCAATGTTTTTTTTTTAAAAGGTTGATAACAGGAGTGGAGAAACGGTTCAGCAGATCTACAGCACGTGATGTACAAACACGAGGACCTGACTGTGGATCCCAAGACCCAGCGCAAAGCCGGATATTGTGGCGTGAGCGCCTATAATCCCAGTGACCCAGAACGAGAAAGGAGCCGGGCGTGGTGGCGCATGCCTTTAATCCCAGCACTCGGGAGGCAGAGGTAGGAGGATCTCTGTGAGTTCGAGGCCTCCCTGAGACTACATAGTGAATTCCAGGTCAGCCTGGGCTAGAGCGAGACCTTACCTCAAAAAAAAAATAAATAAAAATAAAAAATTGGGGCTTAGGAGTTTAAGGCATTTGCCTGCGAAGCCTAAGGACCCAGCTTCGATTCTCCAGGACCCACGTTAGCCAGATGCACAAGGGGCGCATGCGTCTGGAGTTCGTTTGCAGTGGCTAGAGGCCCTGGTGCACCCATTCTCTCTCTGTCTCTCTCTCCCTCTGTCTCTAATAAATAAATAAATAAAAACAATAATTTTTTTTTTTTTTTAGAAAATTGTGAAGCTAAGATGAGAAAGGAGATGGAAACATGTGACTCTGCTGGAACCTTCTAGGCCAGCTAGCCTGGTGAACATGTTGGTGAACTAGAGGCCTTGCCTCAAACAAGGTGGAAGGTGAGGACCAACATCAAAAGTTGTCCTCTGACACCAATGAAGACACTCAACAGTGGACACTGCAAGCCTTATATTTGGCCAGCCAGGCCAAATGAGCCAAAGGGTACAATAGTGGCACGTCTGTCATGGTGGAAACCAGCTGCCCTGTAATGGGACTGGAGGCCAGCTCCATGGGAGGGAATACATCCCTAATACTGAAAACTTATAACAGGGTAGTCATGAGTCCTAGGGGTGTAACGTCTGCTGCTGTCTGGCTAAATGTATATACTATGCTTATCAAACTTTCTAGTAAGCATGTATATATATATATATATATGTATATATATATATATATATATATATACACTTATATTAACGCTACTCTCACTTTTGGTAGAGAATCTTCTCTTTTCAGATGGCAGTGACCTTGGGATGATTCAGAAGGTATCATGGTGCTGGAAAGAAGTGACCGGAGTGCTCAGTACTGTAATACCTCTATCACACCTTCCAAGGCTCAGAGTCCATTGCAGAAGAGGTGGCAGAAAGAATGTAAGAGCCAAAGGAAGGGTAGGACTCCTTACAACGTGCTCCTCCAGACACAAAATGGCCTGGATATCCATGACCTCACAGTGCCTGACACTACCTACACAAGACCATGGTAAGAAGAGGAAAAGATCATGACATCAAGATAAAAGAGAGACTGATTGAGATGGGGAGGGGATATGATAGAGAATGGAGTTTCAAAGGGGAAAGTGGGGGGAGGGAGGGTATTACCATGGGATATTTTTTATAATCATGATAGTTGTTAATAAAAATTTGAAAAAAAGAAAAAGAAAAAAAAAGAAAGGGGCCTTGGGACATCCCACCCTCGGCTAGGCCTCCTTCAGCTTGTCCCGCCTGCCCCGGGCTTGGGATCGAGTGTTTGCCCATCTCACCCAACTAGATCTCTCTCAGGTGGGCACCTTGCCCCAGGTATGGGTGGATTTCTCCTCCAAGCCCAGGCCGATTGGCTGGGACCCCTGGTGTAGGAGTGTCCAGGTGGAATGGTGAAAATCCAGTGTCCCTCTGGACCCACGGAGCGAATAGGCCACTTTTCTCTCTCTCTGGAGCTGGCAGAAACGTGTTTTTTTTTGTTTTGTTTTGGGGGTCTTCAGGGAAGTAAGAGCTCTTCCCTCACCCTGGTAGCCATGCCAAGGTAGGGACAGACACTTTTTTTCCCCCTTTTATTACTGCCTTCACTTTTGATCTTTTCTTGTAAGCATGTATTTTTTTAATCCCTTCTCATGTTTCCCGCCCCCCCCCCAGCTAAAATCCATGTTCAGCTACTTGGTCTCCTGGGCTACACGTGTCCTACCTGGGCTTTTGGGCTCCGACATGATGTCCCCACTTTATCTTACCTCCCAGTTTTTCTCCCTTCCCCACTCCTTTGTAAGAACGGAATAAAATGTGGTATTTAAAAAAAAATCATTTTCTTGAATCTGGAAGTGCCAATTCCTTGGTTAGTTTGCAGATATGAACTCTGGGCTTGGGATTCCAGAAAGCCCCAATTCTCCCGTTACAGAATCATCTAAGAGTCACCCCTGAGGCGTGATGGAGTCTCAGAGTAGCAGAGACCTACCATAAACATGGGCTGGGGTCTAGACGGGATAAAGAGGGGGAGGTGGGTGCAGAAACGCCTGCAATCCAGGGCATTCACCTCCCTCCCTCTGCTTCTTGACTGCAGAAGCAATGGGACGAGCCTCCCCACACCCCAGCTCCCGTGCCTTTCCCACCACGAGCCCAGATATGCCCCCTTCCATCCTTAAGTTCCTTTCCTTAGGTCTTGCGTCACAGTGACCAGGAGAGTAACTAATACAGAGACGGACTAGAGTTGTCTTTCTTGTTTTGTTTTGTTTTGTTTTTTCGAGGTAGGGTCTCGCTGTAGCCCAGACTGTCCTGGCATTCTCTATGTAGTCTCAGGCTGGCCTCGAACTCACAGCGCTCCTCCTACCCCTGCCTCCCGAGTGCTGGGATTAAAGGCGTGCGCCACCACGCCACCGCTGGCTCTTGAGGCAGCCCAACTGAAGAAGTCTTTCATGAGAGACAGCCCCCGAACCTCTGCTTGGGAAAAAGTAGGGAAAACGGGTTCAGACTTAGCGTCTTGCAGATCCACTTTTTCTTTCCAGGAACCCCTAGGGTCGCTGACACAGCCCTGAACTGATTCATGGGCTGTACCCCTGTTACCCCCTTTTACCCAATCTCAGAGCTGCCCGCAGGCCTCCCGTTCCCACCAGTCGTGAAGCACGCCTCTAGCCCCCACCACTCTGTGGCCATATTTACGCCACGCCTTGGCAGGACTGGACTTGATACTAGAACCTTCCCCCACTGCTATGCTCTGTTTCCTAGATCCCAGCTCTTGGGGGTCCACACTGTCCTGCTAGAGCAAATGAAGCTCATGACATGAACTGGCTGATGAAATCTGTATGTCCCCTTCTGTGGAAGCTCCTGTCTGAGGTGACCGGCTCTGCAAATACAGCTGACCCCAGCCACAAAGCGGCGTCTCACACGGCTGCAGATCTAGTCAAGTGGTGGACACCAGGGGGTGCGAACATTCGTCCGAGGTGAGGCTTTATACAAGTGCCAGCAATCAGGGAAGTAGGTGAGTGGACCACAGCTGTCAGGGTTAGGCTAGATCTCCTATGGTATCTATAGATCTGAGGATAAGGGGAGATCTTGCCTGGGTGCTTCTCACTCAGGTTAGCAATTATAGCCAGTAGGCAGAATGGGAGTGAGAACATGTGTAACTTGCAGTTATGGACAGTGTCCTGGTCCTACTCCACCTTCTAGGAAGTTCCACCACCATTGCAAATCTCCACGCCCCCCCCCCCCATTTATTTGTTTATTGATTTATCTCAATTTTTATTAACAACTTCCATGATTATAAACAATATCCCATGGTAATACCCTCCCTCCCCCCACTTTCCCCTTTGAAACTCCATTCTCCATCATATCCCCTCCCCATCTCAATCAGTCTCTCCTTTATTTTGATGTCATCATCTTTTCCTCCTCTTATGAGGGTCTTGTGTAGGTAGGTAGTGTCAGGCACTGTGAGGTCATGGACACATCCAGGCCATTTTGTGTCTGGAGGGAGCACGTTGCTCTTTTGGCTCTCACAATCTTTCCGCCACCTCTTCCGCATTAGACCCTGAGCCTTGAAAGGTGTGATCGATATATTACTCAGTACTCCAGTCATTTCTTTCCAGCACCATGACAACTTCTGAGTCGTCCCAAGATCACTGCCATCTGAAAAGAGAAGATTCTCTACCAGAAGTGAGAGTAGCATTAATATAAGGTATGAATATTAAGAGAAGTACTTACTGGGCAGTTTGATAAGCATTGTGTATACATTCATCCAGACATCAGCAGGTGTTACACCCCTAGGGCTCATGACTACCCCTGTTTTAAGTTTTCAGTATCAGGGATGTATTCCCTCCCATGGAGCGGGCCTCCAGTCCAATTAGAGGGCAGTTGGTATCCCCCATGACAGACGTGCCACTATTGCACACGTTGGCTCATTTTACATGGCTGGCCCCACTGCAAATCTTGCTCAACCAGACCTCCTTGCATTTAGTTCAGTGTGGGGCCCTGGGAACTGGAGCTACATCCTCCACCTGACTCTGATGGCCCGGAGCCGATAGTCCTCCTGGGGCAGAGCATTCCCGGCATGGCTGTGGAGCTGTCACCACGGGCTGTCTTGGCAGGTCTTCCATCCCTGGGAGTGAATGGCCGGCCATGTGTTCTCATCAGCTGAGGACCCTCTCACCCACACACACACCTCGCCCAGGAGGACTTTGATTTCCAAAAGGATTCTTTGCAGATCTTGGGGCCTATAGAAATTTCTAACTAAAAAGAGGGAACCTGGCTAGACGTGGTGGTGCACTCCTTTAATCCCAGGGCTGGGGAGGCAGAGGTAGGAGGATTTGTGTGAGTTCAAGGCCACCCAGACTACATAGTGAATTCCAGGTCAGCCTGGGCTAGAGCGAGAACCTACCTCAAAACCAAACAAAACCAAACACAAAAACAAAAAAAGGGGAACTGGCTGGGTGTGGTGGCACACGCCTTTAATCCCAGCGCTCGGGAGGCAGAGGTAGGAGGACTGCTGTGAGTTCAAGGCCAGCCTAAGACAACATAGCGAACTCCAGTTCAGCCTGGGCCAGAGCGAGACTCTGCTTCAAAAACAACAACAACAACAACAACAACAAAATAAAAGTCTCGGGCTGGAGAGATGGCTTAGTGGTTAAGGTGCTTGCTTGTGAAGCCTAAAGACCCAGGTTCAATTCCCCAGGACCCACATAAGACAGATGCACAAGGTGACACACGTGTCTGGAGTTCATTTGCAGTGGCTAGAGTGCCTGATGCGCATATTCTCTCTCTCTTTCAAATAAACAAATAAATGAATATATATGTATGTATGTATGTATGTATGTATGTATGTATGTATGTATGTATGTATTTAGGGCTGGAGAGATGGCTTAGCGGTTAAGGCACTTGCCTGCAAAGTCTAAGAACCCATGTTCAAATCTCCAGGTCCCATGTAGCCAGACTCAGTGACAAAAGCATGCAATGTCACACATACACCACAAGGGGGAGCATTGGCAGCTGCTGAGGGCCCTGGTGCACCCATTCTCTCTCTCTCTCTCTCAAAAACAAAAAAAGTTGGAGTCAGGGGTGGTGGTGCATCCCTTTAATCCCAGCACTTGGGAGGCAGAGATAGGAGGATGGGAGTGTGTGTGGCAGGTTGGGAATCAAACCTAGCGCCTTCCACAAGCTAAGCAAAGCTCTCTACCATTGAGCTGCACCTCACCTCTGGGTCCTCTTTTCTACTGATACCCTGAAGGAACTCCGAGCTTAAGCCAGAGTGATCCGCTCACTGCTCCTACAGCATATCTCACGTATTCTGAAAACTCATCGTTTCTTCTTCCCTTCTGCGTATCCAGCATGGAGAATTCCTTCACCATGTAGCTTCAATCCTACGTCTTTCATCAAAACAGACCACAGAGTCAGGGAATCCTCCCTCCCTGGAATGCCTTCTGTCTGTTTCCTATCTATTGCGCTGTTTGACAGCTTATGAAAAGCATTGTATTGTCAGCTTGATTTCTATTCCACTCGGGTACATACTTATTTTATTTTATTTTATTTTATTGTTTTTCCAGGCGGGGGGCTCACTAACCCAGGCTGACATGGAATTCACTACATAGTCTTGGGCTGGCCTCGAACTCACAGAAAGAAAAATGGTGGCCTTTTGCAACAGAAATGATTTATGTTAAAAAACAAGTCGGCGGCGCGGGGGGGGGGGGGTGCGCTGGAGAGATGGTTTAGCAGTTAAGGTGCATGCCTGAGAAGCCTAAGGAGCCAGGTTTGATTCTCCAGTTCCCATGTAAGCCAGATGCACATGGTGGCACATGCATCTGGAGTTTGTTTGCAATGGCTATAGAGGCCCTGGTGTGCCCATTCTCTCTCTGTCTCTCTCTCTCTCTCTCTCTTACTAATAAATTAAAAAAAAAAAAAAAGCAAGTTGGGAAGATTTGGGGAAAAGCTAAAAGCAAAGAGTTTTCACTTTTTTCACTGTTAATCAATCAGAATTAGTAAAGATCGGATCCCACAGGGTACTAATGCCACGGGAGATGTGATCCTCGGTCTCAAATCAAATGTCAAACACGACAGTGTAAATATGTACATGAACCTGGCATGGTGGCGCACGCCTTTAATCCCAGCACTCGGCAGGCAGAGGTAGGAGGATGGCCGTGAGTTCGAAACCAGCCCGAGACTACATACTGAGAAAGCAGGCGGGCTCTACTAACCACCAGGGGAAGCCAGCAGAGAAACAAACATAAAGGAGAAAAGAAAAGCGGCCTCTGAATCACCCATTCTGTTTCCTTCTAACATGCGCTCCATCCCACGGGTCCTAACCGTGCTGTCTCACCGGGCATCTGCGCTGCCTGCTGTCTCTGCAATAAAGACAGCAAAAGTTTTAGGCATTAACACTCGGGCCCTTGTTCCAATTCCCCAAGTTGTCACCAGCGGAAGAGTGACATTTTACCACTCGTGGCTTACTTATGGCCATATGCCCCGTATTCTCTTCTTCCCCAAAGCGCTCATCTGTAAAACGAGGATAATTGCAAAGCTGGCGTTGACGATCGTATGAGGTGACCTGGGCAGCACAGTGAGCATATGGAATGCTCTCACTGGACATTAACCATTAGTGTTTCATGAAACTGATCCAGGGTGGGGCAGCACAGACAGACAGACAGAGCAAGAATGCCAGAGAGACAGGGAGAGGCACCCACCGCTAATACCACCTAGCTGGGGTGCCCCTATGCACTCTTTCCAGATTCCTCTTTTTATACTTTGTAAGTTTATTTTGATTTTTCATTAGCATACGGACTCGTGGGTATCACGGGCATCTTGGAACACGGTGTGTTTTCATTGATTTCCTCCATCCCTCATTTCCCTGCAAGGCCCCTGCCTTGTGTCCGCCCACCCCTGTCTTTCTGTCTACAAGCCTCTCACGCTCTGTGGCTGCGTTCGGGAGCAAAGCTTCACTCATTCGTTCTAAAACGAGAGCGAGTGCCTTATAAGAATCATTATACTCGGGCTGGAGAGATGGCTTAACGGTTAAGCACTTGCCTGTGAAGCCTAAGGACCCCGGTTCGAGGCTTGATTCCCCAGGACCCACGTAAGCCAGATGCACAAGCGGGCGCACGCGTCTGGAGTTCGTTTGCAGTGGCTGGAAGCCCTGGCACAGCCCATTCCCTCTCTCTCTCTCTCTCTCTCTCTGCCTCTTTCTCTCTCTGTCACTTTCAAATAAATAAATGAAAATAAACAAAAAAATTAAAACAAAAGAATCATTATACTCAACCTAGTAACAGAAGAGCCCACTTATTCTCCATGGTTCTTTTCTACAGCCTTCTATTCTCAACGGGATACACCATTCAAGGCCCTTCTCTTTGCCCACAACCACTCTGCTCACTCATTTTTTAATATGTTTAAAGTTTTATTTATTTATTTGAGAGAAAGGCAGCTCAAGAGAGAGAGAGAGACAGAGAAAGAGAGAGTGAGCGCACCAGGGCTTCCAGCCGCTGCGAATGAACTCCAGACGCGTGTAGCACCTTGTGTATCTGGAGAATCAAATCTGGGACCTTTGGCTTTGCAGACAAGTGTCTTAACCTCTAAGCCTTCTCTCTGGCCTGAATTCTTTATTTCTTTATTATTTATTTGAGAGAGAGTGAGGGGGGGCAAAAAAAAAAAAAAAACAATGAACTATTTAAAAAAATGTTTTTAAAGAAAAGGCTGTAGGTCGCTGATGAATTTATGGAAGCATCAGGATAGCCCTGGGCTTCAATTATTTGAGAAAGCAATAATGTCAAACTCTTATTAAGAGTCTCCTACAAAACCCGGCATCGTGGCTCATGCCTGCAATCCCAGCTCTTAGGAGACCAAGGCAGGAGAATCATCAGACTGTGGAAGCCAGTCTGGGCTTCAGAGTAAGATCCAGTCTTGGAAAAAAAAAACAAAACAAAACAAAGAAAACAATCTCTTAAACATTCTTGTATGTGTTCCAGGAAGAAACTGTCTTAAATCCAGCTGCTCTGAAGTCCAAAGATCACGGCAGTGGTGCACTTAATACAAAGAAAGTGACCAAGTTTCTCAAACTGGGCTTGTGGAAAATTAGATGATAACCAGTCAAGATAGGTCTGACGGAAATAACACAGGAATGGGGAGTCAGAGCCATTATAGAAGGATCAGCGAAGAAAACTTGATTCACTTCCATAAAGAAAACTAACAATAAATACCCGAGAATTATGGCTACCGTCAGAATATAAGTGAGAACAGAAATCAAGAAGATGGTGGAGCTGGGCATGGTGGCGCACGCCTTTAATCCCAGCACTCAGGAGGCAGAGATAGGAGGATCACCAGGAGTTCGAGGCCACCCTGAGACTCCATAGTGAATTCCAGATCAGCCTGAGCTAGAGTGAGACCCTACCTCGAAAAACCAAAAAAAATAAATTAAAAAAAAAACAGAAGATGGTGGAAAAAAAAAAAAAAAGATAGATGGTGGTTATGTGTGCTCATTTTCTCATTTTGATTGGGCAGTAAATAGAGCCATAAATGGAATTTAAAAGTGTTTAATGCTGGGCATGGTGGTGCATTCCTTTAATCCCAGCCCTCGGGAGGCAGAGGTAGGAGGATTGCCATGAGTTCAAGGCCAACCTGGGACTATAGTGAATTCCAAGTCAGCTTGGGATAAAGCAAGACTGTACCTCGGAAAACCAAAAAAATAAAAATAAAAAAATGTTTAATACAGACTGGAGAGATGCCTCAGCGGTTAAGGCACTTGCCTGCAAAGCCTAAGGACCCAGGTTCAATTCCCCAGGACCCACATAAGCCAGCTGCACAAGGTGGTGCATGTGTCTGGAGTTTGTTTGCAGGCCCATGCTTGCTCACTCGCTCTCTCTCCCCCTCTCCCTCTTTCTCTCTCTCAAATAAATAAATAAATAAAATATTTTAAGAAATGGTTAACACAATTCCTAGTGTTTTCCATAATATTTTCAGAAAAGAAAGGAATACCTTTCATAGGAAAGAAACATTTGTCTAAACCTTAGTAATTCTTCCAATTTCACTTCAATTTCCTTTTTCTTTGTTGATACAAGTACAGTTATTTTTGTTGCATGTAGACAATGAACCATTTTTGTCTGCCAGTCTTTTTCATAGTCTACCTATATTTACCTATCTATCTACCCACTTACCTTTCCATCTGTATCTTAGACACACATGGAATTTTCTGACAGATTTTCAACAAATGTCATTTGTCACAGGTCTAAATGATAGAATTTCTTTCTCTGTGTTTCTGTTTTAACAAAGATCATGTAAGATTTTGAAAAAAAAAATTTACAACTGTAAAAACCAAGAATTTTTTTGTTTTGTTTTTGAGATAGGGTCTTGCATACAGCATCACACCCAGCTTTATTATTATTTTAATTTAATTTTTTATTGACAACTTCCATAATTATAGACAACAAACCATGGTAATGGTAATTCCCTCACCCCCCAACTTTTCCCTTCACAACGCCACTCTCCATAGGTATACCCTCTCCTCAATCAGTCTCTCTTTTTTCTTTCTTTCTTTCTTTCTTTCTTTTTTTTTTTTTTTTTTTTTTGAGGTAGGGTTTGACTCTAGCCCAGGCTGACCTGGAATTCACTATGTAGTCTCAGGGTGGCCTCAAACTCACAGCAATCCTCCTACCTCTGCCTCCCGAGTGCTGGGATTAAAGGCGTGCACCAACACACCTGGCTTCTCTTTTATTTTGATGTCATCATCTTTTCTTCCTATTATGATGGTCTTCTGTATGTAGTGTCAGGCACTGCGAGGTCATGGATAGCCAGGCCATCCATGTCATGAAAACCTATGATGGGGGTAGTCATGAGCCCTAGGGGGTGTAACGTCTCCTGGTGTCTGCCTAAATGTACGTATTATGCTCACCAAACTGCCCGGTAAGCGCTTCTCCTAATGTTCACACCCATATATTAATGCTACTCTCACTTTTGGTTAGAGAAGCGTCTCTTTTCAGATGGTGGTGTCCTCTGGGATGACTCAAAAGGCACCACAGTGCTGAAAAGAAGTGACAGAGGAGTGCTCAGCACTGAATCATGTCTACCACACCTTCCAAGGCTCAGGGTCCATTGCAGAAGAGGTGGCCGAAAGAACGTAAGAGCCAAAGGAAGGGTAGGACTCCTTATGATTTTTTAAAAAGATTTATTTTTATTTATTTATCAGAGACAGAGAGAGGGAGAGAGATAGAGGGAGAATGGGTGTACCAGGGCCTCTAACCACTGCAAATGAACTCCAGACACATACGCCACTATGTGTATCTGGCTTATGTGGGACCTGGAGAATTGAACATGTGTCCTTAGGCTTCGCAGGCATGTGCCTTAACCGCTAAGCCATCTCTCCAGCCGTCCCTATGATTATTTTAACAAAGGAATGTCCCTACTTTCTTCTGGAACAAAATGTTGTAGTGATGAGCAGATAAAGCTGTCAACCTGTATCCTGCCCAGGCACTGACAGCCCTGTGTTCGAGGCTATTGCTTGTTACTACCATAGTAACAACTTTGGAATAAGAAAAAAAAAAACAACAAAAAAAACTAATCTTCCTGAAGGTCATATTTTCACATTGTATTCTAATTTTATTTTTGTCAAAGGGAATTTAAAACCTTACAAATACGCTTGAAAATCAAGTAGGCAGGGGAGCGTTTCATCCGCATTTCAGAGATGGGCAAACAGCACGTGAGGTGATAGATTTAAATAGTGGCAGAGCAGGGACCAGAATGAAGATGTTCTCGCTTCCAGCCCAGATGTTCTCAGAGAAAGACGGTTACTGTTATTTTTCCCTTGTCGAATATGACGGGCTTCCGTGGCAATGAGATAACCGACACTTTCCCAATAGAGGCACTGATTCACAGAATTTTAGACTCGCAAGGGACCCGAGGGAGTGTCTCACTCATGAATTCTGTAGAGGGCCCTTGGCAGCCCCCTGTCCGGACTCAAGCTGGCAGAGAGCTAGCATGCCTCCTGGCTCCCATTGCAGCCCCAGGCTCTTATCTGGTTTTACATCTTAATGTTCCACATAAGACTTTCTCCAAAAAAAAAGGCACAACTTGCACAAATCGGTTTCAAACCACCGATCACCTTATCTCGCAGAAAAATAGAAAGGCAATTTAATGGAATCGTCTGAACGCCAGGAAGTTTTAAGAAATGCCGACCAATTCACAGGACTGCGTGAGATCATTCCACTTAAAAGCAGTTGCTTTTCTGAATTCATACTTCTCCTTTTTTTTTTTTTTTTTTTTTTTTTTTTTTTTTTTTTTTGTAAACCACAGCTAACCAACACAAGTACACAGACTGTGCAAATTTTAATGTAGCCAAGAAACGTAGCTTTGATGTATGAACAAGAGCTGGGGGCAGGTTCCCAATGTCTTGCCTTAGAATGTTACGTGTTCTGACTTCGTGATCACTGACTACCCAGGAACTGTGGCTGCAGAGAAGTTATGGATCCATTTGAAAGGTAACAGGAATGTTCTCCGTGAGTGTAAATATCACCGTGCTTGTAAGACTGGTGAAATCAGTTAAATGCAAGTTGTAGGCAATATAATTATCATTATTTTTTTACCAACTTAAAAAATACATTTATTTATTTATTTACTTGAGAGAAAGACAGAGAGAAAGAGGTAGACAGAAAGAGAGTATAGACGTCCCAGGTCCTCCTGCCACTGAAAACCAACTCCAGACTCATGCACCACTTTTGCTGGGGAATCAAACCCAAGCCAAGTGCCTTTAACCACTGGGCAATCTCTCCAGCCCTTTACCAACTTTTTGCTTTTTGTTTTTCCAGGTAGAGTCTCACTCTAGCCCAGGCTGACCTGGAATTCACTATGGAGTCTCAGGGTGACCTCGAACTCACGGCGATCCTCCTACCTCTGCCTCCTGAGTGCTGGGATTAAAGCGTGCGCCACCACGCCCGGCCCTAACTGCTTATAGATAATAATGAGTAAAGTACAAGGAAGTGCGTGGGCTTTAGAATGTCCAGTCTTACTACTCAGTAGCTGGAAAAACTCAGGCAAAGTCCCTTAGCCCACTAGAGATCAGTGGAAACTATTGTCAGAGCCATGTATAAATGCCAAACTCTTCCTTACTACATTTCAACTTCCATTCCTTCTTCTTTCTAAATATAAGCGACTTTTTCCTCCATTGGCCTTTTTTTTTGTTTGTTTGTTTTGTTTTTGTTTTACGAGGTAGGGTCTCACTCTAGCCCAGGCTGACCTGGAATTCACTATGTAGTCCGATGGTGGCCTCAAACTCACAGCGATCCTTCTACCTCTGCCTCCCGAGTGCTGGGATTAAAGGTGTGTGCAACCACACCTGGATTAAACATTTAGTTTTTCAAAAAATACTCTTTTTTATTTCTTTGCACACACACAGAAAGAGAGAGAGAAGAGAGAGAGAGAATGGGCTCTCCAGGGACTCCCAGCCATTGCAAATTAACTTCAGATGCCTACGCCACTTTGTCCACTTTATGCATCTGGCTTCGTGTGGGTACTGGGGAATCGAACCTGGGTCATCAGGCTTTGCAGGCAAGCATCTTAACCGCTGAGCCATCTCTCCAGCCCTGGTTAGACACTTAGCATATCCTGTTACGTGGCATGCATTGTTTTGGGTGAAGAACATGGCATTGTCCTCTTTCCTTGTGAAACTTTATTTAATAAGGGACACAAGTGCTAAGCAAGTAAGTTTACAGATGATATAATTCTTAGCTAATGATAACTTTTGTTGCTGTTGCTTTTTAAGTTTATCTTATTCTTCAGTTTTTTCAAGGTAGTGTCTTTCTCTAGTCCAGGCTGACCTGGAATTCACTACGAAGTCTCAGGGTGGCCTCGAACTCACGGCGATCTTCCTACCTCTGCCTCCCTAGTGCTGGGATTGAAGGCGTGCGCCACCACTCCCGGCAGTTGCTGTTGCTTTGGAGTCAGGGTCTCATGTAGCTCAGGTTGGCCTTGAACCTCTGACCCTCCTCTCTTTCCCTTCCAAATGCTGGGATTACAGGCATGCACATGTCCAGCTAAAATATTTACTGAATAGGTAATTGCTAAGTTTTGCTGTAGCTGCAAAATTGTAAACTGTAATAATTTCTGTAACAATAATAATTCAGTAATAATATAATATTAATTATAATAATTAATTATACAATTACATAATAATCAATAATAATATAATTATAATTATATAATAATTAATTCTAATATTACATGATCATATTATATAATACAGTACATCATATAATATAAATTATATAATTATAATTATATAGTAATTGATTATAATTATATAATAATTAATTATAATAATATAATAATTAATTATAATAATATAATAAAATAATAATAATCATTTCTGTAATAGTTTCTGATTTTTCTTACTGAGTTAACTTAATGCACAACATGCTTGCAGGTGGATGCATATCTTCTTAAAAATAGGAGTACTATAACTAGGAATTCTGAAAAAGAATCTTGAGTAAATCCCTTTTTTTTTTTTTTTTTTTTTTGTTTTTCGAGGTAGGGTCTCACTCTCATTCTAGCTCAGGCTGACCTGGAATTCACTATGTAGTCTCAGGATGGCCTTGAACTCACGGCAATCCTCTTACCTCTGCCTCCCGAGTGCTGGGATTAAAGGCGTGTGCCACCGCGCCCGGCTGTCTAGTAAATCTTAAGAGGGCTGAGGGGTGATGTTAGAAACATGTCTGGGGCACATGTGGAAGTTGTCAGATCAAAATGGAGCGGCCTGCATCAAGCAAGAGCCAGGAGGTTTTGAAGGCGGGGATCTCACACACACACACACACACACACACACACACACACACACACACCAATAACAAAACCTATCTCCAAATGCTCCACCAGGACCATGGCCGTGCAGCGGACGCTTCCACAAGGACACTGGTCCAATGACTATTCATCCTGGACAGGGACCACTTTTGCTACTAATTCTAGTGGCCACAGATGATCATTTCAAAATAACTCGTATGATCCTTCTCAATTTTGCCTTTAAAAATGACCCCTCTGGGGTAGTCATGAGCCCTAGGGGTGTAACGTCTGCTGCTGTCTGGCTAAATGTATATACTGTGCTTATCAAACTGCCCAGTAAGCACTTCTCTTAATGTTCACACCCTTATATTAATGCCACTCTCACTTTTGTTAGAGAATCTTCTCTTTTCAGATGGCAGTGACCTTGGGATGACTCAGAAGGCATCATTCCCTCTCTCTCTTTCTCTCTTTCTCTCTCTCTCTCTCTACATGTGACCTTGCAATAAAAAAAAAACCCTTTTAAAAACAAAATAAAAATAATTGGGATGAAGAGATGGCTTAGTGGTCATAAAACGTAACAATCTGAGTTCGATTCCCTTGTATCCACATAAAGCCAGAAGCACAAAGTGGCACATGTGTCTGGAGTTTGTTTGCAGAGGCTGGAGGCCCTGGCATGCCAATTCTCTCCTCTCTGTCTCTCTCTCTCTCTCCTTCCCTCTGTGTATCACTCTTTATCTGCTTGAAAGTAAATAAAATATTGGAAAATAAAATGAAAAATATATTTCTCCGAAGTATCACCTTTGCAACTTCCACTGTCAGCTCTTTCACTGGAACTAGACCACCCTAATGTATTTCATCTGAACACAGGTTGGGTAAATACTCAAGCTTCTGTGACCGGGAGTAGGGTGAGGATGAGTGGGAGTGGAGGGAGGATGGATGGGAATAGAGGGGGGATGAATGGGAATAGAGGGGGGATGAATGGGAATAGAGGGGGGATGAATGGGAATAGAGGGGGGGATGAGAAGGAGTAGAGGGAGGATGAGAGGGACTAGGGTAATAAATAGCACTGGCCAGAGAACCAGCAGTGTCCTTACTTTATGGACCAGACGTCATTAAGAAATACCAGTTTGGGGCTGGAGGGATGGCTTAGTGGTTAAGGCATTTGCCTGCAAAGCCGAAGGACCCAGGTTCGATTCCCCAGGACCCACGTTAGCCAAATGCACAAGAGGGCACACGCGTCTGGAGTTCGTTTGCAGTGGCTAGAAGCCCTGGCTTGCCCGTTCTTTCTCTCCCTCTTTCTTTGTCAAATAAATAAGTAAATAAAGATAAAATATTTAAAGAAATACCCGTTTTAATACCCTATTGCTGAAGACTCCACATACTTGGGCTGCAAAAGGTCACTGAGGAATCCTGCTGGAGCTGAGCTGAAAACCTCCTCCATGTAGACCACCTGACAGAAAGCTGGAAAAAGCTACACTACATGCAGAAGTCATCAGTGGAGATAAACAACAGTAGCCTTAAGTTGGGCCAGCCAGGCCCAGTGACCCAACAGGCGCAATAGTGGCATGTTCGTTGTGGGGAAAACCAACCACTCTCTACTTAGACTGGAGGCCTGCTCTACAGGAGGGAACACATGCCTGATAATAAAAACCTATGACAGGGAAAGCCATGAGCTCTAGGGGTGTAACGTGTGCTGGTGCCTGGCTAAATACATATGCTATGCTCACCAAAAAGCCTGGTAAGCTGTTCTCTTAATGTTCATACCTGTATATTAATGCTACTCTCACTTTTGGTTAGAGAAGCTTCTCTTTTCAGATGTCGGTGACCTCTGGGATGATTCAAAAGGCACTATAGTGCTGAGAAGAAGTGACAGAGGAGTGCTCAGCACTGTAATATCTCTATCACACCTTCCAAAGCTCAGGATCCATTGCAGAAGAGGTGGCGGGAAGAATGTAAGAGCCAAAGGAAGGATAGGACTGCTTACAACATAATCTTCCAGACACAAAATGGCCTGGATATCTATGACCTCACAGTGCCTGGCACTACCTACACAAGACCAGTAGAACAGGAGGAAAAGATGATGACATCAAAATAAAAGAGAGATTGGGGGCTGGAAACATGGCTTAGTGGTTAAGGTACTTGCCTGTGAAGTGTAAGTTCAATGCCCCAGTGCCCACATAAGCCAGATGCACAATGCGGCATATGCATCTGAAGTTCATTTGCAGTGGTTAGAGGCCCTGGTGTGCCCAATCTCTCTCTGCCTCTCTCGAATAAATAATGTTAGAGAGAGAGAGATAGAGAGACTGATAAGGAGGGGAGGGGATATGATGGAGAGTGGAGTTGTGAAGAGGAAAGTGTGTGGGGAGGAATTACCATGGTTTATTTTCTATAATTATGGAAGTTGTCAAAACTAAAAAAAAAAAAAAAATTAACAATAAAACAAAGAAATACCATTTTCAATACCTGGAAAACAAACATGTACCAAAGAATCATTTTTGATTTTTTTTTTTTGTTTTGGTTTTTCGAGGTAGGGTCTCACTCTAGCTCAGGCTGACCTGGAATTCACTATGTAGTCTCAGGGTGGCCTCGAACTCATGGCGATCCTCCTAGCTCTGCCTCCCGAGTGCTGGCATTAAGGGCGTGCGCCACCACGCCCCGCTATTCTTGAATTTTTGCTATGACTCATTTTAGAAAGGGATGAGGCAAGGATGAAGGGGTATCATTTCCAAGATTAGGTCACAAACTGATCAGAACCTGGCTTTTACTCTCTCTGAGAGAAGCCTGCTGTCTTCAGTGGAAGGAGGAACTGGGAGGGACGCAAAGAGAACATTTGGACAAGCAGATGTCACTGGTTACCTGCCCTACCTGTCCGCTCCTTGACAAAGCACAGTGCTTGCTGCGGTCTGAATGTCCCCTCCAAAATGCGTGTTGGAATGTAATTGTCATTAAGCATTGCACAGGATTAAATAACGGTGGAAGCTTCAAGAGGCCTATGGATTAATGTCATGATATTTCCTGGGTCAAGTGTGCTCACCCGCCCCTCCACCACGTTGGTGTGAGCCCTCCGCAGATGCAGGCACCATGCTGTCAGACCTCCAAGCCTCCAGAACCCAGATCCAAATCAACTTCCACCCTTTAGAAAGTACCCCAGCCTGTGCTATTCTGCTATATAGCAACAGACAACCACTGGGCACAGGGCTAAGCATGCATGTGCTCCACACGCTATGAACGAAGCGTCCCTCTATAATACCAATTACAGTCTCTGGTTTGAGCTGCACTGGCTGTTTTTCTTTCTTTCTTTTTTTTTTTAATCACTTACTTTTCTTTTTAAAAATATTTTATTGTGGGCTGGGGAAATGGCTTAGCGGTTAAGGTATTTGCCTGTGAAGCCTAAGGACCCTGGTTCAATTCCCCAGGACCCAGATGCACAAGGGGGCACACGCGTCTGGAGTTCGTTTGTAGTGGCTGGAGGCCCTGGCACACCCATTCTCTCTTCCTCTCTCTCTCTCTCCAATAAATAAATAAAATATTTTTAATGGTGTTGATCCTTAAAAATATATATTTTATTGAAAGCTGGGCATAGTGGCGCACACCTTTAATCTCAGCAGTTGGAAGGCAGAGGTAAAAGGATTGTCATGAGTTCGAGGCCACCCTGAGACTACTTAGCGAATTACAGGCCAGCCTGAGCTAGAGCAAGACCCGACCTTGAAAAACCAAAATATATATGTTTGATTTATTTATTCAGAGAGAAAGAGAGAATGAGTGCATATGGGTGAGCCAGAGCCTTCAATCACTACAAACTCCAGACACATGCATCACTTTGTGCATCTGGCCTTACGTGGGTAACAGGGAATTGAACCCAGGCTGTCAGGCTTTGCAAGCAAGCTCCCTTTAACTGCTGAGTCATCTCTGTCCAGCCCCAGCTCTACATTTTTAAACACAACTTCTAAACCAGGCATGGTTGTATATTATGTGTCTGTAATCCTAGCACACAGAGACAGGAGAATCACTGAAAGTTCAGAGTCAGTCTGGTCTACATAGTGAGTCCCAGGCTGGCCAGAACTGCGTGCCAAGACCTTGTCTCTAAAAAGCAAATTTCATGCTGAACTAAAGGAAACACTTTAAAAAATTATTTATTTGAGAGAATGGGAGAGAGGGGGGAAGAGGCAGATAGAGAGAGAATGGGCGCAATAGGGCCTCCAGCCACTGCAAATGAACTCCAGATGCATGCGCCACCTTGTGCATGTGGCTTATGTAGGTCCTGGGGAATCGAACCTGGGTCCTTAGGCTTTGCAGGCAAGCGCCTTAACCACTGAGCCATCTCTCCAGCCTCAGCAACCACTTTTTAAAATCACAGCATAAAACCCTTTTAGGTGAAGATGATAGGAGAGGATATTTACTTGCTCATCTACTACAAGAAAACAGGTTTTCCTGTTCCATCATACTGCTAAGACTATATTAATATGTCTTCTTTCTCTCTGAAACTTTAATTTTTTTTTTTTTATTTTATTTTATTTTTTTTGAGGTAGAGTCTCACTCTAGCTCAAGCTGACCTGGAATTCACTGTGTCATCTCAGAGTGGCCTCGAACTCACGGCGATCCTCCTAACTCTGCCTCCCGAGTGATGGGCTTAAAGGCATGCGCCACCAAGCCCAGCCTCTCTGAAACTTTCATGGTAAGCCTTTTCCAGGCATCTGTCTTCAGTTTCTCTGCACCAAACTTTGCAAGATTTTAAAGCTCACAAAGCAACCGAAAGTTTGGATTTTCCCTGGCTCTTTTAAAATTCTCACATCACACCGACCGACCGTTTTCTCACATTCATCAGACATTTAGTTCTTGGCAACTCAGGCTCATTAATGCACTCCCTCCAATCAGGTTGTTTACATCAACCTCGAAGGTCTTTTCAGTTAACCTTTTTCCTGACCCACCCCACAATTTCCTCTGGTTTGTTATTTGACAGACTACCCAAATAATTGACCTAAGCCATTTGCTTCCTTCCTATTGAAACCCTTTTTACTGCTACCACCAGCTTTTTTTTTTTTTTTTTCAGAAAGCTTTGTTTATCTTTCTGAGCAAGCATGCACAATTCTGGTACATGGACTCTTTTTATTTTTTATCTTATTTTATTTTTATTTTTTATTTTTTGGTTTTTCGAGGTAGGGTCTCACTCTGGCTCAGGCTGACCTGGAACTCACTATGCAGTCTCAGGGTGGCCTCGAACTCACGGCGATCCTCCTACCTGTGCCTCCCGAGTGCCGGGATGAAAGGCGTGCGCCACTACGCCCGGCTGGTTTGAGCTTATCCTAAAATCCTGTGTTCTGGGCTGCTCATGGTTAGGGACAGGAGCGGGTAGAAATTATAAACTCGGCTCTTGTATGACATCAACTGAAATCATGAGATGTTAAGGTAAGAAGACATTTCCAGGGTGAAGCCTTCCAGGTCTCTTAGAGTTGACAGGTGTGTATCATTCGTTTCAAACAGTCGCTTCTGTGAGAATTCATTCTCTTAACATGGTTTCATCACTTCCCTCTAAGCCCGGCTTGGTGGCGCACGCCTTTCATCCCAGCACTCGGGAGGCAGAGGTAGGAGGATCGCCGTGAGTTCGAGGCCACCCTGCGACTCCACAGTGAATTCCAGGTCAGCCTGGGCTACAGCGAGACCCCTACCTCGGAAAACCTATATATATCACAAAGTGCACATCGGGGCTCTTCAGCTGGAAGCGTGCTTGTCTTGGCCCGAAGCAAAGAAGCAAGGACGTATTGCAGAAAGCAATTCAAAAGTTAGTCTTTCTCCAGTCCTTTATGTCTGGGCTCTGGGACTTGACTCTGTTCTCTCCCCTGGAAAAATCCCTAATGCTCAGGCTTCTTCCTATCCAAACTGGGCAGGTTTCCCAAACCAGCCTTGCTGGAGAACTTCGCGATGTGCAAATGGTAGCAAGAAGTGGTCTTAGGGCTGGAGAGATGGCTTAGCGGTTAAGGCATTTGCCTGCGAAGCCTAAGGACCCTGGTTCGACCCTCCAGGACCCTCGTAAGCCACATGCACAAGGGGACACATGCATCTGGAGTTCGTTTGCAGTGGCTGGAGCCTCTGGTGAACCCGTTCTCTCGCTCTCTCGCCCTCTACCTCTTTCTCTCTCAAATAAATAAATTAATTAATTAAAATATGTTTTTTTTTTTTAATTGGCAGAGGGAACACACCTGGGAAAACTGGTACTTCTTCTCCGTGACTTGGTATGACTTTGGAAATGACTGACTGCGCATTGTGAGATGTAAGCTGGGTTGACAGACTAGAACATTCCAGCTAGCCACTCACGATATAGCCTCTTCTTGACAATAGTAGAAATACAAATTAGTAAAGCCATCCCTGAGCTCTGTGACAACAGGATCTGAATGAGGGCTGAATGGCAGGAGATGTGGTTAAGTCCCTGCTGACATCACTAAGTGTAATATATGTTACAGATTTATTCAACTGGATGGCTGTGTAGATTAGTGGACGCTCCTACTCAAAGTCAGGTCAGGGTGGGATGATGAATTCCATCATCTGATAATCCATAAGCAAAGTTTCACTTTTTACTTATTTATATTGCATGTATATGTGTGTGTGTGTGTTTTCCGTGTGTATATATATTCATATGTGTGTGTGCATGTGGACGTCAGAGGTTGATGTCAGAAGTCTTCCTCAGTCACTCCCCGCCTTATTCTTTGGGTCAAAAAAAAAAAAAAATCGGGGTCGGAGAGATGGCTTAGTGGTTAAGCGTTTGCCTGTGAAGCCTAAGGAGCCTGGTTCGAGGCTCAATTTCCCAGGACCCACGTTAGCCAGATGCACAAGGGGGTGCACGCGTCTGGAGTTCGTTTGCAGTGGCTGGAGGCCCTGGTGCGCCCGTTCTCTCTCTCCCTCTTTCTCTCTCTGTCTGTCACTCTCAAATAAATAAACAAAAAAAATTTTTTTAAATAGGAAAAGCCTATCATGGTATGAATTAAGATGTTCACCATAGCCCCGTGGTCCCCAGTTGATGGTTCTGTTTGAGAAGGTAGCAGAGCCTCTGGGAGGTAGACCCTTCCTTAGAGTCAAGCATGGGACCCAGGCTTCGTCCACCTCTGCTGGACCGTCCCCCTGGATTTATAAGCCTGAAATAAACCCCTTCTCCCCACGAACTGTCTGGTCAGATGTCCATCCCAGCAACACAGAGCTGACTACCACACTGCGTTTAGCCAAGAGAAAGCTATTCACTTTGGCAATTTTGTCACCATAAACTGCCTAGCCAATTTCCATCTCGTGTGCCACAAGAGCATTTAGCATGGACTTCCATCAACTCCTATAGTGGGCCTTCCAGAACTGCAGGAGGTGGGAAGGCTTAAAAACCACATTTTGGGGGCTGGGGAGATGGTTCAGCAGTTAAAGACACTTGTTTGCAAGGCATGCAGGCCCAGGTTTGACTCCTTGTTACCCACGTAAAGCCAGATGCATGAAGTGGAGCATGTGTCTGGGGTTCATTTGCAGTAGCAAAAGGCCCTGGCACACCCATTCTCTCTCTTTCTACCGTTCTCAAATAAATAAATTAAATTAAATTAAATTGAAAAAAACACACGCACACAGTTTGGGCTAGAGAGATGGCTTAGCGGTTAAAGTGTTTGCCTACAAAGCCAAAGGACCCTGGTTCGATTCTCCAGGACCCACGTAAGCCAGATGCACGAGGTGCCACACGTGTCTGGAATTTGAGATGGCTGGATGCCCTGATGTGCCCATTTTCTCTCTCTCTCTCTCTCTCTCTCGCCCCTCTCTCTTCTTCTCTCTGCCTCTTTCTCTCTCTCAAATAAATAAAAATTTAAAGGCTACATTTCTGATTTTTTGATTTCACAATTAAGTTAGTAGATTGAATATACACATCTAACTGCCTCCTCCTGACGCCTTACAAAAGATATGAGGGATGGAGAAATGGCTCAGTGGTTAAAGGTACTCGCTTGCAAAGCCTGATGACCAGGATTCAGTTCCCCAGCACCAACATAAGCCAGATGCACAGAGTGGCGCATGTGTCTGGGGCTTATTTGAAGTGACTGGAGACCCTGGTGCACCCAAATTCATCCTCTATCTATCTGCCTGTTTCTCTTTGTCACTCTCTAAATAACTAAATATTTTTTAAGTGTAAGAAACAGCCAGGCGTGGTGGTGCACGCCTTTAATCCCAGTACTCGAAAGGCAGAGGTAGAAGGATCGCTGTGAGTTCAAGGCCACCCTGAGACTCCATAGTGAATTACAGGTTAGCCTGGGCTAGAGTGAGACCCTACCTTGAAAAACCAAAAAAATAAATGTTTGGGCTGGACAGGTGGCTTAGCGGTTAAGCCCTTGTCTGTGAAGCCTAATGACCCCTGGTTTGAGGCTCAACTCCCCAGGACCCATGTAAGCCAGATGCACAAGGAGACACATACATCTGGAGTTCATTTGCAGTGGCTAGAGGCCTTAGCACGCCCATTCTCTCTCTTTCCTCTCTCTCTCTCTGCCTCTTTCCCTGTCTGTTGCTCTCAAATAAATAAAAATAAACAAAATTGGGCTGGAGAGATGGCTTAGTGGTTAAGCACTTGCCTGTGAAGCCTAATGACCCTGGGTTTCGAGGCTCGATTCCCCAGGACCCACGTTAAGCCAGATGCACAAGGGGGCACATGCATCTGGAGTTCGTTTGCAGTGGCTGGAGGCCCTGGCATGCCCATTCTCTCTCTCTCTCTCTGCCTCTTTCTCTCTCTGTCTGTCCCTCTCAAATAAATAAAAATAAACAAACAAAACAAAAAAAAAGAAGAAACAATATTAGCCAGGCGTGGTGACGCACACCTTTAATCCCAGCACTCGGGAGGCAGAGGTAGGAGATCGCCGTGAGTTCGAGGTTACCCTGAGACGAGAGCCTGGGAGGTAGACCCTTCCTTAGAGTCAAGCATGGGACCCGGCTTCGTCCACCTCTGCTGGACCGTCCCCCTGGATTTAAAACCCAGAAAATAAACCCTTCTGCCCACGAACTGTCTGGTCAGATGTCCATCCCAGCAACACAGAGCTAACTACCACACTGCGTTTAGCCAAGAGAAAGCTATTTACTTTGGCAATTTTGTCACCATAAACTGCCTAGCCAATTTCCATCTTGTGTGCCACAAGAGCATTTAGCATGGATTTCCATCAACTCCTATAGTAGGCCTTCCAGAACTGCAGGAGGTGGGAAGGCTTAAAAACTACATTTTGGGGGCTGGGGAGATGGTTCAGCAGTTAAAGACACTTGTTTGCGAGGCATGCAGGCCCAGGTTTGACTCCTTGTTACCCACGTAAAGCCAGATGCATGAAGTGGAGCATGTGTTCTGGGGGTTCATTTGCAGTAGCAAAAGGCCCTGGCACACCCATTCTCTCTCTTTCAAAAAATATTTTTATTTAAGCCGGGTGTGGTGGCACATGCCTTTAATCCTAGCACTTGAAAGGCAGAGGTAGGAGGATCACCAAGAGTTTGAGGCCACCCTGAGACTATTTAGTGGATTCCAGGTCAGCCTGGACTAGAGCGAGACCCTACCTCAAAAAATCAATATAGGGCTGGGGAGATGGCTTAGCGGTTAAGCGCTTGCCTGTGAAGCCTTAGGACCCTGGTTCGAGGCTCGATTCCCCAGGACCCACGTTATCCAGATGCACAAGGGGGCACACGCATCTGGAGTTTGCTTGCAGTGGCTGGAGGCCCTGGCGTGCCCATTCTCTCTGTCTCTCTCTATCTGCCTTTCTCTCTGTGTCTGTCTCTCTAAAATAAATAAATAAAAATAAACAAAAAAATCAATATATATATATATATATATATATATATATATATATATATATACTTGCAAGCAGACAGAGAGAGAGAGAGAGAGAGAAAGAATGAATGAATGGGCACACCAGGGCCTCCGCTTGCTGTAAATGAACTCCAAATGCATGTGCCACTGGCTTTATGTGGGTACTGGGGAATCAAACCCAGGTCATTAGGTTTTTCAGGCTTCTCAAACTTTTCCATAAAATAGAAAAGGAAGGAATTCTACCAAACTCCTTCAACAATGCCAGCATCACCCTGATACCAAAACCAGACAAAGACAGAACAAAACAAAAAAATAAAATTACAGACCGATCTCCCTCATGAACATAGATGCAAAAATTCTCAACAAAATATTGGCAAACAGAATTAAGAATATATCAGAAAGATTATTCACCCCAACCAAGTAGGCTTTATCCCAGAGATGCAAGGATGGTTCAACACATGCAAACCGATAAATATAATACACTATATAAACAAACTGATGGGCAAAAATCACATGATCATCTCAATAGATGCAGAAAATGCATTCAACAAAATACAACATCCTACATACATCAGTCCTACAGAAACTGGGAATAGAAGGAACATATCTCAACATAATAAAAGCTATTTATTTTATTTTATTTTATTTATTTATTTATTTTGGTTTTTCGAGGTAGGGTCTCACTCTAGCCCAGGCTGACCTGGAATTCACTATGGAGTCTCAGGGTAGCCTCGAACTCACGGCAATCCTCCTACCTCTGCCTCCCGAGTGCTGGGATTAAAGGCATGCGCCACCACACCCGGCTAATAAAAGCTATTTATGACAAACCTATAGCCAACATAATACTAAATGGGGAAAAACTTGAAGCTTTTCCACTAAATTCAGGAATAAGACAACGGTGTCCACTGTCCCCACATTTATTTAATATAGTCCTGGAAGTCTTAGATATAGCAATAAAGCAAGAGATGCACATAAAAGGGATACAAAAGCCGGGCGTGGTGGCGCAACCCTTTAATCCCAGCATTTGGGAGTCAGAGGTAGGTGGATCGCTGTGAGTTCGAGGCCACCCTGAGACTACATAGTGAATTCCAGGTCAGCCTAAGCTAGAGTGAGACCCTACCTCAACCTCCGTCCCAAGAAAAAGGATAAAAATTGGAAAGGAAGAGATTAAATTATCGTTATTTGCAGATGACATGATTCTATACATACAGGACACTAAAGACTCTACCAGCAAACTTTTAGAGCTGATAAACACTTTCAATCAATGTAACAGGATACAAAATAAACACACAGAAATCAGTAGCCTGCCGGGCGTGGTGGCGCACGCCTTTAATACCAGCACTCGGGAGGCAGAGGTAGGAGGATCGCCGTGAGTTCGAGGCCACCCTGAGACTCCATAGTGAATTCCAGGTCAGCCTGGGCTAGAGTGAGACCCTACCTCGAAAAACCAAAAAAAAAAAAAAAAAAAAAAAAAAAAAAGAAATCAGTAGCCTTCCTATATACTAACAGCAAACATGCAGAGGATGAAATCTCTCCCATTCACAACTGCCTCAAAAAAAAAAAAAAAAAAAAAAGTACCTTGGGATAAACTTAACCAAGGAATCAAAAGAACTCTCCAATGAAAACTTTAAAACACTCAAGCAAGAAATTGCAGAGGACACTAGGAAATGGAATGACATCCCATGTTTCTAGATTGGAAGAATCAATATTGTGAAAATGTCAATCTTACCAAAAGCAATCTACACATTTAATGCCATCCCCATTAAAATACCAATGGCATTCTTCACATAAATAGAAAAAGTAATCCTAAAATTCATTTGGAAGGACAAAAAAAATCTTCAAATAGCCAAAAACAATTTTGAGCAACAAAAATAAGTCTGGTGATATCACCATACCCGATTTTAAGCTATATTACAAAGCCATAGTAACAAAAGCAGCATGGTACTGGCACAAAGACAGACATGTAGATCAATGGAACAGAATAGAGGACCCAGATGTTAATTCAGACAGCTACAGCCATCTGATTTTTGACAAAAGTGCCAAAAATATTCATTGAGGAAAAGACAGCCTCTTTAATGAGTGGTGCTGGGAAAACTGGATATCTATATGAGGAAGGATGAAAATAGATCCTTGTCTTTCTCCATGCACAAGAATCAAGTCCAAATGGATCAGGGACCTTAATATCAGACCTGAAACTCTGAAATTGCTCGAGGAAAAGGTAGGCAAAACCCTTCAACATATTGGCATAGGCAGTGACTTTCTGAATGTAACCCCAATCGCTCAGGAAATAAAACCACTAATCAACCACTGGGACATCATGAAATTACAAAGCTGTTGTACAGCAAAGGACACTGTGAATAGAGCAAAGAGACAACCTACAGAATGGGAGGAAATCTTTGCCAGCTACACATCTGACAGAGAATTAATATCCAGAATATGCAAAGAACTCAAAAAAAACTAAACAAGAAGAAATCAAACAACCCAATTTAAAAAATGGGCTGTGGAACTAAATAGAGAGTTCTCGTCAGAAGAAATACAGATGGCATATAAACATCTAAAAGAGTGTTTTACATCCTTAGCCATCAGGGAAATGCAAATTAAAACTACTTTGTGATTCATCTCACTCCTGGTAGAATGGCTACCATGAAGAAAACAAACGACAATAAGTGTTGGCGAGGATGCGGAAAAAGGGGAACCCTTCTATAACGTTGACGGGAATGTAATCATTCCCATCAACGGCCATTGTGGAAATCAGTGTGGAGATTCTTTAGACAGCTAAAAATAGATCAACCATATGATCCAGATATACCCTAAGGACTCTTCTCACTACCTAAGAGATACTTGCACAACCATGTTTATTGCCGCTCTGTTCACAATAGCTAGGAAATGGAACCAGCCTAGATGTCCCTCTGTAGATGAATGGATAAAAAATGAATGGATAATAAAGATGTGGCACATTTACACAATGGAGTTCTATTCAGCGGTAAAGAAAAATGAAATTATGCCCTTCCCCCAGAGTGGGCGGCCCCTCTCAGAGGGGACTTTATATAAGGAAGCTCTGGGGGAAAAGAGCCCCTTCCTTCCTTCTTCCCACTTGGCAGCCGGAGCTGCTCGCTGCCTTCCAGCGTGGACTGAAAACCAGTGCAGACTGAGGACCCACGTGGATCGAAACCCAGCGGCTCCTCAGGAAGCCTCCAGGCCTTCAGTGCCGGATAGGGACTGCTGAGGCATCTGGGCACATGGACTGAGCAGGGTTCCTTGACTTTCGGGCCTGCAACTGCTATTGGGCTACTGTAAGCTAATCCAATAAAATCCCTTTTTAATATTAAAAAAATGAAATTATGGGCTGGACAGATTGCTTAGCGGTTAAGCGCTTGCCTATGTAGCCTAAGGACCCTGGTTCGAGGCTTGATTCCTCAGGACCCATGTTAGCCAGATGCACAAGGGGGCGACGCGTCTGGAGTTCGTTTGCAGTCGCTGGAGGCCCTGGCGCTCCCATTCTCTCTCTCTCTTCATCTTTCTCTCTCTGTCTCTCCCAAATAAATAAATAAACAAAAAAAAATTGTAATGAAAATTGCAGGGAAATGGATGGATCTGGAAAGGATTATACTAAGTGAGGTAACCCTGGCCCAGAAATCAAACGTCGAATGTTCTCTTTCATATGCAGATCCCAGCTACAAATGTTTAGACTTGTTTGTGAGCTGGAACCAAAAATCGGTAGCAGAGGTCAGTAAGCTAGAAAAAGGCTATAAGAGAGGGAGGAGAAGGAACGACTTAAGGGGATGGTATTGTATATATGTAAGTGAAGAACAGATTACATGGAGTGGAATGGCCTAAGTGAGGTCAGGGGAAGAAATTGAGTAAGAGAACAGTGGGGGGAAGAATCAATGAAAATTCAAGATTTTCTAAATAAGACATATGAAAGACTAACTTTTTTGGATAATGGCACATCCAAAAGCCATAGATTGCTACTAGACAATTTTTAGTGTCAGGGATGGGATAGCTACCAGTGAGTTGTTGGCCAGGGAGGTCCCTGTTGCCTCCAAAACATTATAGGCTATTGCCTCAAAACAACAAGGGCTGGAGAGATTGCTCAGTGGTTAAGGCGCTTGCTTGCAAAGCCTAAGGACCTGGGCTCGATTCTCCAGTTACCCATGCAAACCAGATGCACACAGCGGTATATACATCTGGAGTATGTTTGCAGTGGCAAAAACACCCTGGTATACCTATTCTCTCTCTCTTTTTCTCTCTCTCTCTTTCTTTCTCTCTATCTCTAATAAATAAATAAAATAAATTTTAAAAATAATATATAAGTAAATAAAGAGCCGGCCGTGGTGGTGCACGCCTTTAATCCCAGCACTTGGGAGGCAGAGGTAGGAGGATCGCCGTGATTTCGAGGCTACCTGAAACTACTTAGTAAATTCCAGCTCAGCCTGGGCAAGAGTGAAACCCTACCTTGAAAAATTTAAAAAAAATACCACACACAAAAAAGTCTTACATTTATTTTATTTTATTTTACTTATTTGACAGAGAAAGAGGGAGACAGAGACAGAGAGGGAGAGAGAGAAAGAGAGAGAATGGGCGTGCCAGGGCTTCAACCACTGCAATACGAACCCCAGGACACGTGTGCGCCCCCTTGAGCATCTGGCTAACGTGGGTCCTGGGTAATTGGACTGGGTCGTTGGCTTTGCAGGCAAATGCCTTAACCACTAAGCCAGCCACTTCAGCCCACATTTCTTTCTTTCTTTCTTTTTATTTTTTGTTATTTTTGTTGATTTATTTTTTTATTTTTTTATTTTTTTGATTTTTATTTTTTTTGGTTTATTCGAGTAGGGTCTTCACTCTACCCAGGCTGACATGGATTTCACTATGGAGTCTCAGGGTGGCCTCGAACTCACGGCAATCCTCCTAACCTTCTGCCTCCCGAGTGCTGGGATTAAAGGCCAAAGCGCCCACCACAACCCTGCTAATAAAAGTCTAATTAAATGACAACCAATAGCCAACATAATACTAAATGGGGAAAAACTTGAAGCTTTTCCACTAAATTCAGAATAAGACAACGGTTCCTCTGTCCCCACATTTATTTAATATATTCCTGGAAGTCTTAGATATAGCAATAAAGCAAGAGATGCACATAAAAGGGATACAAAAGCCGGGCGTGGTGGCGCAACCCTTTAATCCCAGCATTTGGGAGTCAGAGGTAGGTGGATCGCTGTGAGTTCGAGGCCACCCTGAGACTACATAGTGAATTCCAGGTCAGCCTAAGCTAGAGTGAGACCCTACCTCAACCTCCGTCCCAAGAAAAAGGATAAAAATTGGAAAGGAAGAGATTAAATTATCGTTATTTGCAGATGACATGATTCTATACATACAGGACACTAAAGACTCTACCAGCAAACTTTTAGAGCTGATAAACACTTTCAATCAATGTAACAGGATACAAAATAAACACACAGAAATCAGTAGCCTGCCGGGCGTGGTGGCGCACGCCTTTAATACCAGCACTCGGGAGGCAGAGGTAGGAGGATCGCCGTGAGTTCGAGGCCACCCTGAGACTCCATAGTGAATTCCAGGTCAGCCTGGGCTAGAGTGAGACCCTACCTCGAAAAACCAAAAAAAAAAAAAAAAAAAAAAAAAAAAGAAATCAGTAGCCTTCCTATATACTAACAGCAAACATGCAGAGGATGAAATCTCTCCCATTCACAACTGCCTCAAAAAAAAAAAAAAAAAAAAAGTACCTTGGGATAAACTTAACCAAGGAATCAAAAGAACTCTCCAATGAAAACTTTAAAACACTCAAGCAAGAAATTGCAGAGGACACTAGGAAATGGAATGACATCCCATGTTTCTAGATTGGAAGAATCAATATTGTGAAAATGTCAATCTTACCAAAAGCAATCTACACATTTAATGCCATCCCCATTAAAATACCAATGGCATTCTTCACATAAATAGAAAAAGTAATCCTAAAATTCATTTGGAAGGACAAAAAAAATCTTCAAATAGCCAAAACAATTTTGAGCAACAAAAATAAGTCTGGTGATATCACCATACCCGATTTTAAGCTATATTACAAAGCCATAGTAACAAAAGCAGCATGGTACTGGCACAAAGACAGACATGTAGATCAATGGAACAGAATAGAGGACCCAGATGTTAATTCAGACAGCTACAGCCATCTGATTTTTGACAAAAGTGCCAAAAATATTCATTGAGGAAAAGACAGCCTCTTTAATGAGTGGTGCTGGGAAAACTGGATATCTATATGAGGAAGGATGAAAATAGATCCTTGTCTTTCTCCATGTGCAAGAATCACGTCCAAATGGATCAGGGACCTTAATAGCAGACCTGAAACTCTGAAATTGCTCGAGGAAAAGGTAGGCGAAACCCTTCAACATAATGGCATAGGCAGTGACTTTCTGAATGTAACCCCAATCGCTCAGGAAATAAAACCACTAATCAACCATTGGGACATCATGAGATTACAAAGCTGTTGTACAGCAAAGGACACTGTGAATAGAGCAAAGAGACAACCTACAGAATGGGAGGAAATCTTTGCCAGCTATACATCTGACAGAGAATTAATATCCAGAATATGCAAAGAACTCAAAAAAACTAAACAAGAAGAAATCAAACAACCCAATTTAAAAAATGGGCTGTGGAACTAAATAGAGAGTTCTCGTCAGAAGAAATACAGATGGCATATAAACATCTAAAAGAGTGTTTTACATCCTTAGCTATCAGGGAAATGCAAATTAAAACTACTTCGTGATTCAGTCTCACTCCTGATAGAATGGCTACCATGAAGAAAACAAACGACAATAAGTGTTGGCGAGGATGCGGAAAAAGGGGAACCCTTCTATAACGTTGACGGGAATGTAATCATTCCCATCAACGGCCATTGTGGAAATCAGTGTGGAGATTCTTTAGACAGCTAAAAATAGATCAACCATATGATCCAGATATACCCTAAGGACTCTTCTCACTACCTAAGAGATACTTGCACAACCATGTTTATTGCCGCTCTGTTCACAATAGCTAGGAAATGGAACCAGCCTAGATGTCCCTCTGTAGATGAATGGATAAAAAATGAATGGATAATAAAGATGTGGCACATTTACACAATGGAGTTCTATTCAGCGGTAAAGAAAAATGAAATTATGCCCTTCCCCCAGAGTGGGCGGCCCCTCTCAGAGGGGACTTTATATAAGGAAGCTCTGGGGGAAAAGAGCCCCTTCCTTCCTTCTTCCCACTTGGCAGCCGGAGCTGCTCGCTGCCTTCCAGCGTGGACTGAAAACCAGTGCAGACTGAGGACCCACGTGGATCGAAACCCAGCGGCTCCTCAGGAAGCCTCCAGGCCTTCAGTGCCGGATAGGGACTGCTGAGGCATCTGGGCACATGGACTGAGCAGGGTTCCTTGACTTTCGGGCCTGCAACTGCTATTGGGCTACTGTAAGCTAATCCAATAAAATCCCTTTTTAATATTAAAAAAATGAAATTATGGGCTGGACAGATTGCTTAGCGGTTAAGCGCTTGCCTATGTAGCCTAAGGACCCTGGTTCGAGGCTTGATTCCTCAGGACCCATGTTAGCCAGATGCACAAGGGGGCGACGCGTCTGGAGTTCGTTTGCAGTCGCTGGAGGCCCTGGCGCTCCCATTCTCTCTCTCTCTTCATCTTTCTCTCTCTGTCTCTCCCAAATAAATAAATAAACAAAAAAAAATTGTAATGAAAATTGCAGGGAAATGGATGGATCTGGAAAGGATTATACTAAGTGAGGTAACCCTGGCCCAGAAATCAAACGTCGAATGTTCTCTTTCATATGCAGATCCCAGCTACAAATGTTTAGACTTGTTTGTGAGCTGGAACCAAAAATCGGTAGCAGAGGTCAGTAAGCTAGAAAAAGGCTATAAGAGAGGGAGGAGAAGGAACGACTTAAGGGGATGGTATTGTATATATGTAAGTGGAAGAACAGATTACATGGAGTGGAATGGCCTAAGTGAGGTCAGGGGAAGAAATTGAGTAAGAGAACAGTGGGGGGAAGAATCAATGAAAATTCAAGATTTTCTAAATAAGACATATGAAAGACTAACTTTTTTGGATAATGGCACATCCAAAAGCCATAGATTGCTACTAGACAATTTTTAGTGTCAGGGATGGGATAGCTACCAGTGAGTTGTTGGCCAGGGAGGTCCCTGTTGCCTCCAAAACATTATAGGCTATTGCCTCAAAACAACAAGGGCTGGAGAGATTGCTCAGTGGTTAAGGCGCTTGCTTGCAAAGCCTAAGGACCTGGGCTCGATTCTCCAGTTACCCATGCAAACCAGATGCACACAGCGGTATATACATCTGGAGTATGTTTGCAGTGGCAAAAACACCCTGGTATACCTATTCTCTCTCTCTTTTTCTCTCTCTCTCTTTCTCTCCTTCTCTCTATCTCTAATAAATAAATAAAATAAATTTTAAAAATAATATATAAGTAAATAAAGAGCCGGCCGTGGTGGTGCACGCCTTTAATCCCAGCACTTGGGAGGCAGAGGTAGGAGGATCGCCGTGATTTCGAGGCTACCTGAAACTACTTAGTAAATTCCAGCTCAGCCTGGGCAAGAGTGAAACCCTACCTTGAAAAATTTAAAAAAATACCACACACAAAAAAGTCTTACATTTATTTTATTTTATTTTACTTATTTGACAGAGAAAGAGGGAGACAGAGACAGAGAGGGAGAGAGAGAAAGAGAGAGAATGGGCGTGCCAGGGCTTCCAACCACTGCAAACGAACTCCAGACACGTGCGCCCCCTTGAGCATCTGGCTAACGTGGGTCCTGGGTAATTGGACCTGGGTCCTTTTGGCTTTGCAGGCAAATGCCTTAACCACTAAGCCATCCCTTCAGCCCACATTTCTTTCTTTCTTTCTTTTTCAATTTATGTTATTTTTGTTTATTTATTTTTTATTTTTTTATTTATTTATTTTATTTTTTTTTGGTTTTTCGAGGTAGGGTTTCACTCTAGCCCAGGCTGACCTGGAATTCACTATGGAGTCTCAGGGTGGCCTCGAACTCACGGCAATCCTCCTACCTCTGCCTCCCGAGTGCTGGGATTAAAGGCGTGCGCCACCACGCCTGGCATTTTTGTTTATTTATTTGAGAGAGAGAGAGAGACTAGGTGCACCACTGCAAAGGAACTCCAGAGGCTTGCTCCACCTTGTGCATCTGGCATATGTGGGTCCTGGAGAATCACACCTGGGTTCTTTGGCTTTGCAGCAAGCACCTTAACCACTGAGCCATCTCTCCAGCCCAAAAGTCTCACATTTCTTGTGCTCCATTGCGGTTGGTTCTAAATGTGAAATCAATTGCACCAATTCAATGTGTTGAGCAAGATTTGGAACGCATACAGGGCAAGCCACCACATGCTCATTACCCTTGCTGAACGTGGAGTTATGTGGCTTGCTGTAGTTGTAATCCTTCTGTTACAGGGATTAAGAGACAGTGGCCATGGACGCTTCCTGACTCCTCCAAAACAGCAGCACAAACACGTGCTTAAGCTCAGGGAATGACTCCAAAGAGGGCTACGGATTTCCCACTGTCCTGAGACTACACTCCCTATGGGACTGTTGGGTTTGATGCTCTTGTAAGTCGACTAAAGGACTCAGCCTTTCCCAGTTCTACCAACCTTCTCACAAGTCTGTGAGTACCCAAGTTCCTGGATTAAATTCTCTTCTGGGGTTGGAGAGATGGCTTAGCAGTTAAGCACTTGCCTGTGAAGCCTAAGGACCCCGGTTCGAGGCTCGATTCCCCAGGACCCACGTTAGCCAGATGCACAAGGGGGCGCACGCATCTGGAGTTCATTTGCAGTGGCTGGAGGCCCTGGCACGCCCATTCTCTCTCCCTCTCCCTCTCAGCCTCTTTCTTACTCTGTCTGTCGCTCTCAAATAAATAAATAAACTAACAAAATTTAAAAAAAAATTCTCTTCTGTTTCAATAGGTAGAAGCTGAAAAGCAGCAAAAGCAAGAAAGACCTGGTGGTGCTTTGAATGTAAATGTGTGTCCCCCATAGACTCAGGTGTCTTATTAAACTTGTAACTTGGGGCCTGGAGAGGTGGCTTAGCGGTTAAGGCGCTTGCCTGCAGAGCCAAAGGACCCGGGTTCAATTCCCCAGGACCTACATGAAGGCAGATGCACAAGGTGGCGCAATGCATCTGGAGTTGTTTGCAGTGGCTGGAGGGCCCTGGCACACCCATTCTCTATCTCTTTCAAATAAACAAATACATAAATAAATTAAATATGAAACTTGTAACTTGGGTCACCAGCTGCCTACCGGAGAAGATGTCACTGGGGATGGAATCTGGGGTCCTGTCCAAAGGTGGCAGAAATCACCTGACCAAGAGCAGCTTAAGTGGAAGCTCCATGATGGCAGGGGAAAACAATGGCATGAACCAAGGGTGGATATCACCCCCTGGCCAACATCAGGTGGACAACAACAACCAGGAGAGTGTGCCAAACACTGGCAAGGGGACACTGGCTATAACACCCATAAGCCCGCCCCCAACAATACACTCCCTCCAGGAGGCGTTAATTCCCAAATCTCTAGCATTCGGAACACCTCAGTTTATGGGGGACACCTGGATCACACCAGCACAAGTGTGTGTGTCTGGGGGCCGATCTGATGCCAGTCCCAAAGGTGTGGAGAGCAGTCTGAGCTCTGCGGGGCACATGCTTGCGGCTGCATTTTGGTGTTTGCTGGCAGGTAGTAGTTTCTCTCTCTGCTTGGATTTGTGAATGAGAATCAGCTTCTTCGGCCAGCGATGGAACCTCCCCTGGATCTGTAAGCTTGGAATAAATCCCTTCCTCCCATAAAACTATGTTTGGTTGGATGTTCATCCCAGCAACGTCGGAACTGGGTCTACTACAGACCCTGTCTCAAAAAAAAGCGGAAGGGGGCTGCAGAGATGGCTTAGGGGTTAAGGCACTTGCCTGCGAAGCCTAAGGACCCAGGTTCACTTCTCCAGGTCCCATGTAAGCCAGATGCACAAGGTGGCACATGCATCTGGAGTTCATTTGTAGTGGCTAGAGGCCATGGTGTGCCCATTCTCTCTCTCTCTATCTCTCTGTCTTTAATAAATAAAGAACTGAAAATAAATCTTAAAAAAAGAAAAAGAAGCAAGCCTTATATTTGGCCAGCCAGGCCAAATGAGCCAACAGGTGCAATAGTGACACATCTGTCATGGTGGAAACCAACTGCCCTCCAATTGGACTGGAGGCCCGCTCCATGGGAGGGAATACATCCCTGATACTGAAAACCTACAACAGGGGTAGTCGTGAGCCCTACGGGTGTAATGTCTGCTGCTGTCTGGCTAAATGTATATACTATGCTCATCAAACTGCCCAGTAAGCACTTCTCTTAATGTTCATACCCTTATATTAATGCTACTCTCACTTTTGGTAGAGAATCTTCTCTTTTCAGATGGCAGTGACCTTGGGATGAGTCAGAAGGCATCATGGTGCTGGAAAGAAGTGACCGGAGTGCTCAGTACTGTAATATCTCTATCACCTTCCAAGGCTCAGATGCACAAAGTGGTGCATGCATCTGGAGTTTGTTTCAAGTGGTAAGAGACCCTGGTGTGTCCATTCACTCACTCCTATCTCTCTCTCCTTGCAAATGAATAAATTAAAAATATTTTTCAATATTTTATTTTTATTTATTTATTTGAGAGAGATACAGAAATAGGCAGGTAGAGAGAGAGAGGAGAATGGGTGTGTCAGGGCCTCCAGCTACTGCAAACGAACTCCAGATGTGAGTGCCCCTTGTGCATGGGGCTTACTTGGGTCCTGGGGAGTCGAACCTGGGTCCTTTGGCTTTGCAGGCAAGCACCTTAACTGCTAAGCCATCTCTCCAGCCCAAATTAAAAATATTAAAAACAAAAAAAGCCAGATGTGGTGTCCCACGCCTTTAATCCCAGCATTCAGGAGGTAGAAGTACGAGGATCACCATGAGTTCAAGGCCACCATGAGACTACAGAGTTCCAGGTCAGCCTTGACTGGAGTGAAACCCTACCCCGCAATTTTTTTTCTTTTTTTTTTTTTAATATTTTTTGTTCATTATTTATTTATTTATTTGAGAATGACAGACACAGAGAGAAAGGCAGATAGAGAGAGGGAGAGAGAATGGGCACAGCAGGGCCTCCAGCCACTGCAAACGAACTCCAGACGCGTGCGCCGCCTTGTGCATCTGGCTAACGTGGGTCCTGGGAAATCGAGTCTCGAGCAAGGGTCCTTAGGCTTCACAGGCAAGCGCTTAACCGCTAAGCCATCTTCTCCAGCCTCCAATTATTTTTTTCTTAAAATAAAGACACCTCCCACTTCATAGAGCAACAGATTTCTTGCCTTTCGCAGTCCCAGCCATACTGTGGGAGGAGATGACGATGCTGAATTCCGTCTTCTTACATTGCTACGACGTGAATTTGACTGCAAGTGACAAAGGAGAGTGAGATGTTGACAGTGTAGTCACTGTACACGCACTTGAGTTTTGGAGGCAGCTCTTTATACCTACATTTGATGCGGCGATTTTGCGTGTACTTTCCAAAGAGGAGCGCGGATGGATAAGGGGCCACTGACTGGGGCCTAAGTGCAGAAACACTCATGGGCCATGTCCTGGCAAATGTCTAATAGCAGCAGACGTCTTCGTCCGAGTTTCCAGAGGTTGAGTCTGCATTCGCGAGGTTGCCATTCAGGACAGAGGACACAGAGCTGCTTTCCGTCTCGGGCCTGCAAAACTCCAGTTGGAACCTTCCAGCACTTGACCATACGTGAATTATCCACTTGGCGGGCTACTGTTTCTTTGAAATTCAGCCAGCATAGCCCCGAGTGACCTGCTCAGCCTGAGTTATATTAGGAAACACTAGACTACAGAAAGGCTTATAGGGCGAATGTGTCCAAGGTAAGTCTGTATATATATATATACACATACACACACATACACCCCTAAAGAAAGTGTTTGGGGACCACGCAAAGTTTTGGAATTAAAATTTCTGACAGCTGGCGCAAGTTCTTAAAAACTTTTTGACCAGGACTGGGGAGATGGCTTAGCAGTTAAGGCGCTTGTCAGCAAAGCCAAAGGACCCAGGTTCAATTCCCCAGTACCCACGTAAGCCAGATGCACAAGGTGGCGCATGTGTCTGGAGTTTGTTTGCAATGGCTAGAGGCCCTGGCACACCCATTCTCTCTCTCTCTCTCTCTCTTAAATATATAAATAAAATATTAAAATATTAAAAACCAAAACTTTTTCTAAGATTTATTTTATTAATTTATTAGAGACAGAGAGGAGAGAGAGAGAGAATGGGCACTCCAGGGCCTCTAGCCATTGCAAACAAACTCCAGACACATGCGCCACCTTGTGCATCTGGCTTACGTGGGACCTGGAGAATCAAACCTGGGCCTCAGACTTCACAGGTCAGTGTCTCAACCACTAAGCCATCTCTCTAGCCCCAAAAAACAAAACTTTTTGATCAAAAAACAAACAAACAACAACAACAAAAAAAACCTATTTGACCAACCAAGAGCTTCATTTTCTAGCAAGAAAACAGTAGTGATGTTTGCAGATTTCCCAAGCAGAACAGTTAATTGTGAAATTGGCATGATTAAATCTTAGCTTCCGTTCCATTAGCCTGCACCATAAGGAAGTTGTCCAAGATATTTTTAGAACTAGTCTGCAATCTGGGGGAAATGGTCCGAGGCCAGACCAAAGTTCCCCAAACGCAGAGCTAGACTGATAGTTTGTGGCATCGGGGAAGGGGCAGGAGGACAGAGTCTGGAGGTAACCTTTCGCTGACTGTCATCTGAGGCATGATCCAAATTGGTCCTCTTTTTCAAAATTGTGTTTTAATTTTTTTGGTTTTTCGAGGTAGGGTCTCACTTTAGCCCAGGCTGACCTGGAATTCACTATGGAGCCTCAGGGTGGCCTTGAACTCACGGCAATCCTGCTACCTCTGCTTCGGGAATGCTGGGCTTAGAGGTGAGTGCCACCACGCCCGGCCCTTTTTATTGTATTTTGTAACTGAACCTGCTTATTGCCCTGTGCTATCTCTTGCCTGTAAGTACCTCGGTGTGAGCTATTTGATCTCAACCAGGCACTTGGGCTCACAATGAGCCAGGAGGCACCCGCAGGCTAACAGAGCATGCACCAGGGCTTCTGATGCAGACAGGAGCTGAGATTCCCTGGGTATCTAGTGCCACTAAGCATCAGGTCACCAGAAGAGGCCCCGGGGTAGAAGCTGAGCAGCAGTCAGTGGGCTCTGCTGGGAACCAACAGAGAGGAGGGGATGTCTGCAGACAAACACTAGAAGCTTACCCAAGCAACCCTGTCTGCCTTTCAAGTCAAAACTCTGCAGTTGGAGGCATATGTATGTATACGTATCTATATTTTTTTCAGATTCATTTAGATTTGCAAAGTACTATCTTCTCATACTCACTAAAATAATCACTATTAAAACCAACCAAACAGGGCTGGAGAGATGGCTTAGTGGTTAAGGCATTTGCTTATGAAGGCAAAGGACTCATGTTCTAACTCCCCAGATCTCACATAAGCCAGACGCACAAGGTCAAGCATGAAATGAGGTGGTGCACGTGCTTGGAGTTCCATTGCAGTGGCCGGAAGCCTTGGTGCACCAATTCTCTCTCTGTCATAAAAAAAAAAACAAGCAGGGCTGGAGAGATGGCTTAGCAGTTAAGGGCTTGCCTGTGAAGCCTAAGGACCCTGGTTCAAGGCTCGATTCCCCAGGACCCACGTTAGCCAGATGCACAAGGGGGCGCACGCGTCTGGAGTTAGTTTGCAGTGGCTGGAGGCCCTGGCATGCCCATTCTCTCTCTCTGTCTCTATCTGCCTCTTCCTCTCTCTGTCTGTCACTCTCAAATAAATAAATAAATAAAATAAAATAAATAAAAAATAAAAAAAAAACAAGCAAACAAACACAACACAACACAACTCAAGTATCAGTGGGGATATAGGGAATTCTATCAGTTGAGCACTACTGTGGAAACAGGATGGAGAAAATTAAAAGTAGAACTCCTAGATGACCCTACACTTACAGTATTGGATATATGCCCAAAATGATTGACGGCAGGGACTCAGAAGAGGTGTGTGTGTATTTCATATTCACAGCAGTGTGGTCCACAAGAGTCAGAAAGGGGAAACAGGGCTGGGAAGATGGCTCAATGGTTAAGGGTGCTTGCTTGCAAAGCAATTTCCCAGTACTCATGTAAAGCTGGGTACACAAAGTTCATTTGAAGTGGCAAAAGTCTTGTTGTGCCCATACTCTCTCTCTCTCTCTTTTTTTCTCCCTTCTTCCCTTTCTCTCTCTTAAATAAGTGAACTTTTTTTAAAGTTCTTAAAAAATATTTTATTTCTTTATTTATTTGAGAGAGAGAATGGGAGCACCAGGGCCTCCAGCCACTGCAAACGAACTCCAGACGCATGCTCCCTGAGCATCTGGCTTACATGGGCCTGGGGAATCGAACCTGGGTCCTTGGGCTTTGCAGGCAAACGCCTTAACTGCTAAGCCATTTCCCCAGCCAATAAGTGAACTTTTTAAAACGTGGAAACAATACAAGTGCCTGACAACAGGTGACTAAACAAAATAAAGTGTGCACGTAAAAGGAGAGTCAGTTCTAAGAAGGACTGAGAACTCTGATACATGCTAGGATGTGAGAGAGCCTTAAAGCCCTGGCATGCCCATTTCCTCTCTCCTTCTCTCTCTGCCTCTTTCTCCCAGTGTCTGTCTGTCACTCTCAAATAAATAAATAAAATAAACAACAACAGCAAAAAGAATGCATGAATTGTCACTTTATTGTAATAAAATTTATCGTTATAGATACTAGTTTAGAATTTTTTTTTTTTTTTTTTTTGGTTTTTTGAGGTAGGGTTTCACTCTATCTCAGGCTGACCTGGAATTCATTATGTAGTCTCAGGGTGGCCTCAAACTCATGGCCTCGAACTTATGATCCTCCTACCTCTGCCTCTGCTGGGATTAAAGGCCTGTGCCACCACACACATTAAACACACATACACATGCACATGCCTTTAATCCCAGCACTTGGGAGGCAGAGGTAGGAGGATCGCCATGAGTTCAAGGCCACCCTGAGACTGCATAGTGAATTCTAGGTCACCCTATCTAGAGTGAGACCCTACCTCAAAAAAATAAATAAATAAAATAATAAAATAAAGGTGAGAAGCTATTGTAGACTTCTGTAATCCCAGTGCACCTATAGCTAGATGTCAAAGAGACAGGAGACTTTCTCCCAGAAAAAAAAAAAAAAAAAAAAAAAAGAGCCTTGAGCCGGGTGTGGTCAACGAGATCTGTAGACAAAATGGAACGTAAGTATGAATGAACAGTCACCAGTGGCCTGGGCAACCGGAAGCACAGTGTCGTGGATTACTAAAAGAAGCCTATAGCTGGGCATGGTGGCGCACACCTTTAATCCCAGCACTCGGGAGGCAGAGGTAGGAGGATTGCCGTGAGTTCAAGGCCAGACTGAGACTAGATAGTGAATTCCAGGTCAGCCTGGGCTGGAGTGAGACCCTACCTCAAAAAAACAAAATCAAATACAAAAACAAACAAACAAACAAAAGAGCCTGTAGAACAAGTAGGTGTGAGGAGAGAGCAGGCATTTGCTTTTTTTAAAAAAATTTTATTTATTTATTTATTTGAGAGAGAGAGAGAGAGAAAGAGAGAGAGAGAGAGAGAATGGGTATGCTAGGGCCTCCAGCCACTGCAAATGAACTCCAGATGCATGTGCCCCTGTGTGCATGTGGCTTATGTGGTCCTGGGGAATTGAATGGAGGTCCTTTGGCTTTGCAGGCAAGTGCCTTAACTGCTAAGCCATCTCTCCAACCCCAAGCATTTGCTTTTGTATATGTCATTTGAGATTCTTTTTTTTATTATTTTTTTAATTTTTTTTGTTTATTTTTATTTACTTATTTGATAGCGACAGAGAGAGAGAGAGAGAGAGAGAATGGGCGCACCAGGGCCTCCAGCCCCTGCAAACGAACTCCAGACGCGTGCGCCCCCTTGTGCATCTGGCTAACGTGGGTCCTAGGGAATCGAGCCTCGAACCGGGGTCCTTAGGCTTCACAGGCAAGCGCTTAACCGCTAAGCCATCTCTCCAGCCCTCATTTGAGATTCTTAATAAACAACCAGCTGGAGATATCGACCATGCCACACCCGAGTCCAGAGGTTAGCAGAGTGATCCAGCTGAAGACATACACGTTTCCTGCTTGTATCAGTTTCCCACCTTGACAGCCACGCATGAGAGTCCCAAGGGAAGAAGCAGAGAGAGAATATCTCTACTGATTGAGCCAGGGGCTTCTTGGGGCCCTCCAACAGTCAAAGGTCAGGGAGACGAAGAAGAACTAGCAACAAAAACTGGGGAAGAATATCCAAAGTCATAACAGGAGAACCAAGAAAGTCTTCAAGGGCTGGAGAGATGCCTCGGCGGTTAAGACTCTGGCCTGTGAAGCCTGAGGACCCAGGTTCAATTCCCCAGGACCCAAGTAAGCCAGATGCACAAGGTGGTGCATGCATCTAAAGCTCATTTGCAGTGAGTGGCTAAGGCCCTGGAGAGCCCATTCTCTGTCTCTTCTCTATATCTCTCTCTGCTTGCAAATAAGTAAAGAAAATAAAATTTTCAAAAAGTGGGGGGCTGTAGAGATGGCTTAGCGGTTAAGGCATTTGCCTGTGACGCCAAAGGACCCAGGTTCGATTCCCCAGGACCCACATAAGTCAGATGCACAAGGTGGTACATGTGTCTGGAGTTCATTTACAGTGGGTGATGGCCCTGGCACATCCATTCTCTCTCTCTCTCTATCTCTATCTATTGGCCTCTTAGTCTCTCTCTCTCAAATAAATAAAATAAATATTTAAAAAAAAAGTCTTCAAAGCCAAGCGGAAAAAGATACGCTTTGAGGAAGAAGGAGCGAGTGATTGTATCAAATGCTGAAGTTAGGTCATCAAGTATAGGAAGGAAGGGCTGAGGCCTCATCCTCAGTAGTGACCTTCTCAAGAGCCGTCTGTGGGCTGGGAGTGGAGTCCCTTGTTAGAGCACTACTGGGAGAATATAGCTTTTTGCTTTTTCTTTTCTCAAGGTAGAGTCTTGCTGTAGCCCAGGCTGACCTGGAATTCACTGTGTAGTCTCAGGGTAGCCTTGAACTCACGGCGATCCTCCTACCTCTGCCTCCCGAGTGCTGGGATTAAACAAGATAGCTTTGTCCAGCAGGGTGGCGCAGGCCTTTAACTCCATGGTGAATTCCAGGTCACCCTGGGCTATAGTGAGACTCTACCTTGGAAAACAAAAACAAAAAGATGATAGCTTCAACTGTTTCAGTTCTCTATGCCTGGTCTCCTTGTATGAAACGAGGAGACCGCTCAGACCTCTCTCACAGAGTTGTAAAAATTGAATGAAATGATGTATCTGAAGTGCGGGTAAGAAACTAGTATTTGAGACTCCATCAGTATTAGCTAAAGTTACGTTTTTTTTTTTTGTTTTTTCAAGGTAGAGTCCCACTCTAGCCCAGGCTGACCAGGAATTCACTATGCAATCTCAGGGTGGCCTTGAACTCACAGTGATCCTCCTACCTCTGCCTCCCAAGTGCTGGGATTATAGGCGTGCGCCACGATGCCCAGCTAAAGTTATGTTTATATTATTATTATTATTATTATTGATTTCAACCATTCAGAGAAAATTAACTTTACTTAAATTAATCAACAAAGAAAAGAAACTCATGGTCTGGCATGGTGGCACATGCCTGTCATCCCAGCACTCGGGCGGCAGAGGTAGGAGGATTGCCGTGAGTTCGAGGCCAGCCTGAGACTACATAGTGAATTCCAGGTCAGCCTGGGCTAGAGTGAGACCCTACCTTGAAAAAAGAAAAAGGGTATCATGGTGCTGGAAAGAAGTGACAGGAGTGCTCAGTACTGAAATATCTCTATCACATCTTTCAAGGTTCAGGGTCTATTGTAGAAGAGGTGGCAGAAAGAATGTAAGATTCAAAGGAAGGGTAGGACTCCTTAAGATGTGCTCCCCCCAGACACAAAATGGCCTGGATATCCATGACCTCACAGTGCCTGACACTACCTACGCAAGACCATCATAATAGGAGGAAAAGATCATAACATCAAAATAAAAGAGAGACTGATTTAGAGTGGGAGGGGATATGATGGAGAATGGAGTTTCAAAGGGGAAGGTGGGGGGAGGGAGGGAAGTACCATGGGATTTAAAAAAAATTTTTTTTCTTTTCTCAATTTTTATTAACATTTTCCATGATTATAAAAAATATCCCATGGTACTTCCCTCCCTCTCCCCACTTTCCCCTTTGAAACTCCATTCTCCACCACATCCCCTCCCCATCTCAATCAGTCTCTCTTTTATTTTGATGTCATGATCTTTTCTTCCTCTTATGATGGTCTTGTGTACGTAGTGTCAGGCACTGTGAGGTCATGGATATCCAGGCCATTTTATGTCTGGAGGGAGGATGTCGTAAGGAGTCCTACCCTTCCTTTGGCTCTTACATTCCTTCTGCCACCTCTTCCGCATTAGACCCTGAGCCTTGGAAGGTGTGATCGAGATGTTACTCAGTACTCCAGTCACTTCTTTCCAGCACTATGATACCTTCTGAGTCATCCCAAGGTCATTGCCATCTGAAAAGAGAAGATTCTCTACCCAAAGTGAGAGTAGCGTTAATATAAGGGTATAAATATTAAGAAAAGTGCTTACTGGGCAGTTTGATAAGCATAGTATATACATTTTTCCAGACATCCACAGATGTTATACCCCTAGGGCTCATGGCTAGCCCTGTTTTAAGTTTTCAGTATCAGGGATGTATTCCCCCCATTGGAGCGGGCCTCCAGTCCAATTAGAGGGCAGTTGGTTTCCACCATGACAGACGTGCCACTATTGCACCCGTTGGCTCATTTGGCCTGGCTGGCCAATTATAAGGCTTACAGTGTCCACTGTTGAGTATCTTCACTGGTGGTATCTCTTTCTCCCATTGAACTAAATGTAGAATGGCTTCTTCCAGCTTTCTCTCAGCTGGTCTACATGGAGGAGGTTATCAGCTCAGTTCCAGCAGAATTTCTCAGTGGCCTTGCGGCCCAAGTATGTGGAGTCTTCAGCAATAGGATCTTACCATCTATTCCTGGTGGGAAACCAAGGGCCTCGGCAATGGCCTATAATGTTTTGGGGGCATCAGGGACCTCCCTGGCCAGCAACTCATTGGAGGTATCCATGGGATATTTTTTATAATCATGGAAGTTGTTAATTTAAAAAAACTGGAGGAAAAAAAAAAGAATGAGGGCTCTCGAACCTTCTGAGTTTGACTCCTCAACACCCCCATAAATAGATGGGTGTGGCCAGGCATGCTTGTAACCCCAGCCCTGTGGGGGGCAGAAAATGAGAAAAATTGCTTCTGGAGTTTTCTGCTCAACCAGTCGGACAGAAAATAGCAGTGTTGTCTTCAGTACCAGACTCCATCTCAAAATTTAACAGGTGAGGCCACCCTGAGATTACATCGTGAATTCGAGGTCAGCCCGGGCTAGATCGAGACCCTACCTTGAAAAACCAAATTAAATAAATAATAAAAAGACAGCACTTGGGAGGCAGAGGGAGGAGGATCGCTGTGAGTTTGAGGCCAGCCTAAGACTACATAGTGAATTCCAGGTCAGTGTGAGCTAGTGAGACCCTACCTCGACAAAAAGATGCCATATTTAATGGGTTTTTTTTTTTTTGCCTTTTTATAGCTCTTTAAAATAAAATGAGAGTTTATGGCTATATGCAAGAAGAGAAGGAAAGAAGAGAAATTGGAGATAAGTATAAATAAACTCTTTTTTTTTTTTTTTTTTTTTTGCTTTTTTGGTTTTTCAAGGCTGGGTCTCACTCTAGCCCAGGCTGACCTGGAATTCACTATGTAGTCTCAGGGTGGCCTCGAACTCACGGTTATCCTCCTACCTCTGCCTCCCCAGTGCTGGGATTAAAGGCGTGCACCACCACACCTGGCTTTTTTTTTTTTTGTAATTTTTTTTGTAATTTTTTATTATTTCTTTATTTGAGAGTGACAGACAGAGAAAGAGGGAGAGAGAGAGAGAGAGAATGGGCGCGCCAGGGCCTCCAGCCACTGCAAACGAACTCCAGACGCGTGCGCCCCCTTGTGCATCTGGCTAACGTGGGTCCTGGGGAGTCGAGCCTCGAACCGGGGTCCTTCGGCTTCACAGGCAAGCGCTTAACCGCTAAGCCATCTCTCCAGCCCTTTTTGTAATTTTTTGATGAGAGAGAAAATTGGCATGCCAGGGCCTCTAACCAATGCAATCGAACCCCAGACACATGTGCTATGTCTTACATGGGACCTGGAAAAATCAAACATGGGTCCTTAGGCTTTGCAGGCAAGTGCCTTAAGTCATCTCTCCAGCCCTAGATAAGACTCTTTTTCTTTTTCTTTTTTTCAAGGTAGGGTCTCACTCTAGCCCAAGCTGACCTGGAATTCACTACGTAGTCTCAGGGTGGCCTCGAACTCATGGCGATCCTCCTACCTCTGCCTCCCAAGGGCTGGGATTAAAGGTGTGCCACCACGCCCGGCAGATAAGACTGTTTTATTTATTTATTTATTTATTTTTAATTTTTTTTTGTTCATTTTTATTTGTTTATTTGAGAGCGACACAGAGAGAAAGCGGCAGATAGCGAGAGATAGAGAATGGGCGTGCCAGCGCTTCCAGCCACTGTAAACAAACTCTAGATGCGTGCACCCCCTTGTGCATCTGGCTAATGTGGGTCCTGGAGATTCCAGCTACAAACCGGGGTCCTTAGGCTTCACAGGCAAGCGCTTAACCGCTAAGCCATCTCCCCAGCCCATAAGACTGTTTTAAAGGGTGGGGAATTGGGTAGGTTGGCAGAGGGCTTGCCTAGCATATAAGAGGCTGACCTAAAGCCATATGTACAAGGTGGTACATGCATCTGGAGTTTGTTTGCAGTGGCTTAGAGGCTCTGTTGTGCCCATTCTCTCTCTCTCATGAATGAATGAGTGAATAAATAAATAACTATTAGACAAAAACGGAGTGGCATTTACTTAGCAGTGTGGAAGGTCTCAGGGAGGTTGGTGACGAGGAGCTAAAAGCGAGACCGGTGGGTGTTTCCTAGTCATGTGGATGGTGATTCAGGGGGGGATGAAACGCTGTTTTTCTCAGGGTTAGGTTTTGTCAGGCAAGCGCAATGGAAAGAGGAAAAGGGAAAAATACTAGGTGGATATGCAAAGGTGTTCACAGGGAGGTACGATGCAGGCTAAGGTGGGAAATCAAGAAATGAAGGCTATAGCCGGGTGTGGTGGCGCACACCTTTAATCCCAGCACTCGGGAGGCAGAGGTAGGAGGATTGCCTTGAGTTCAAGGCCACCCTGAGACTCTATAGTGAATTCCAGGTCAGCCTGGGCTAGAGTGAGACCCTACCTCGAAAAACCAAAAAAAAAAAAAAAAAAAAAAAAAAAAGAAATGAAGGCTATGAGGAGTGAGGAAATGGTGGAATCCTTTTTCAAATTAATGTTTTTAATTTTATGTATCTGTTTGAGAGAGAGAGAGGCAGGTAGAGAGAGGGAGAGAGGGGCGGGAGAGATGGCTTAGCGGCTATAAGACACCTGCCTGCGAAGCCTAAGGATCCGGGTTTGATTCCCCAGGTCCCACGTAAGCCAGATATACAAGGTGGCGCATACATCTGGAGTTCATTTGCAGTGGCTAGAGGCCCTTGTGTGCCCATTCTTTCACTCTCTCTCTCTCTCTCTCTTTATGTCTCTAATAAATAACTATGTAAATATAAATATTAAAAAATAAAAAGAGGAAGAGAGTATGTGCAAGTCAGGACCTCCAGATGCAACGCACCACCTTGGGCCCTTTGGCTTTGCAGGCAAGTGCCTTAACCATTAAGCCATCTCCCCAGATGGTAGAATCCTTGATAGGACTTAGGAGATGGGGCCAGAGAGTGACACTGAGCTGAGGGAGAAGCTGAGGGCTATTGGGGGTGACAGGGCTCAGCTACAGGAGTGTGTGGCTGAGGTGGGGTGGAAGATAAGTAAGCCCACTGGAGGACAGAAAAAGCACAAATCAAAGACTTGAGAGAGCCAGGTATTGAGGTATTGGGCTGGAGAGATGGCTTAGTGGTTAAGGTGTTTGCCGGCAAAAGGACCTCAGTTCGATTCCCCAGAACTCGCGTGAGCCAGATGCACAAGAGAGCCAGGTACGGTGGTGCACGCTTGTAATCCCAGCCCTCAGGATGAGGAGGAACACCGACGTTACACAGAAAGATGTCTCACAACCAAGGGCTTGGGGTCTAACTCAGTGGCAGCGAGCTTGCCTAGCATGGACAAGGACCCGTGTTCTGTCTCCAGAACATAAAAAAAAAAAAAAAAAAAAGAAAGGAAGGAAAGAAAAAAAAAAAAAAAACCTATAAACTGAAGAAGACACAGGAAGAGCCCTGCATGTCACGAGAATTACCCCGCCTTTAAGACAGGATTCTTGGGCTGTGGAGATGGCTCAGCATTTAAGGCACTTGCCTGAAAAGCCTAATGACCTGAGTTCAATTCCCCAGTCCAGATGCACAAGGTGGCGCATGTGTATGGAGTTCGTTTGCAGTGGCTAGAGGCCTTGGCATGCCCATTCTCTCTCTTTATCTATCTGCCTCTCTCTCTCTCTCTCTCTCAATAAATAAAATATTTTATCTATTTATTTTATTTATTTGAGAGAGACAGAGAAAGAAGTAGATACAGAGAGAGAATGGGCACACCAGGGCCTCCAGCCACTGCAAATGAACTCCAGACACATGTGCCACCATGTGCATCTGGTTTACATGGGTCCTGGGGAATCAAACCTGGGTCCTTTGGCTTCGCAGGCAAATGCCTTAACCGCTAAGCCATTTCTCCAGCCCAATTTTTTTTTTTTCAAAGTATTCTCAATGGAGAAAGTGACAGGGTGACAGGAAACCTCTGCAAGGAATTCTGAAGACTGACCCAGCTGGGCATGGTGGCTCATGCCTTTAATCCCAGCACTCAGGAGGCAGAGGTAGGAGGATTGTCATGAGTTCGAGGCCATCCTGAGAATGCAGAGTGAATTCCAGGTCAGCCTGAGCTAGAGTGAGACCCTAACTTTTAAAAAGAAAAAAAAAAAAATATATATATATATATATATCATAAAAAGGTATGCATGCATATATTTACAGAGGAAGTACATTGATGTCTACAAATGTATCACACTATCATGGATTAGTAAAAGACAGGGGTAGTTTGATCATTATCTAAGAAGGCAAATATATAGTGTTTTGGTTTGTTTTTATTTTATTTTATTTTTCTATAAAATGGTCTCATCTGAACCACTTTCTTTTCTTTTTTTAATTTTTTTTGTTCCTTTTTATTTATTTATTTATTTGAGAGTGACAGAGAGAGAGAAAGAGGCAGATAGAGAGAGAGAATGGGCACGCCAGGGCCTCCAGCCGCTGCAAACGAACTCCAGACGCGTGTGCCCCCTTGTGCATCTGGCTAACATGGGCCCTGGGGAGTCGAGCCTTGAACCAGGGTCCTTAGGCTTCACAGGCAAGCACTTAACTGCTAAGCCATCTCTCCAGCCCTTTATTTTATTTTTTATGAGAGAGAAAGAGGGGGAGAGAGAAACAGAAAGAATAGCACACCAGGGCCTCTAGCCACTGTAAACAAACTCCAGAGGCATGCACTGCTATGTACATCTGACTTACATGGGTTCTGGGGACTCAAACCTGGGTCCATAGGCTTCTCAGGCAAGTGCCTTAACCACTACGCCATCCTCCAACCCCTGTGTTGTTTGTTTTGAAACAGGGTCTCACTATATAGCCCAGTCTGGCCTCAAGCACATATTCCTCCTGCCTGTACCCACTGAGTGCTGGAATTACAAGCCTATGCCACCATGTCTGCTTTAACAATATTTTAATTGTAGAATCAAGGTGGTTATATGTTCGTTTATAATTATCTGTGTTTTATGAAAGAAATATAATAAATTTAAATAATGTGTAACAAATAACATGTAACAAGTAGTAGCAAAAATAATGTACTTTTCTATCATGGTGGAAACCAACTGCCCTCTAATTGGACTGGAGGCCCGCTCCATGGGAGGGAATACATCCCTGATAGTGAGAACTTAAAACAGGGGTAATCATGAGCCCTAGGGGTGCAACGTCTGCTGATACCTGGATAAATGTGTATACTATGCTTATCAAACTGCCCAGTAAGCACTTCTCTTAATGTTCATACCCTTATATTAATGCTATTCTCTCTTTTGATAGAGAACCTTCTCTTTTCAGATGGCAGTGACCTTGGGATGACTCAGAAGGCATCATGGTGCTGGAAAGAAGTGACCGCAGTGCTCAGTACTGCAATATCTCTATCACACCTTCCAAGGCTCAGGGTCTAATGCAAAAGAGGTGGCGGAAAGAATGTAAGAGCCAAAGGAAGGGCGGGACTCCTTACAACGTGCTCCCCCCAGACACAAAATGGCCTGGATATCCATGACCTCACAGTGCCTGACACTACCTACACAAGACCATCATAAGAGGAGAAAAAGATGATGACATCAAAATGAAAGAGAGACTGATTGAGATGGGGAGGGGATATGATGGAGAATGGAGTTTCAAAGGGGAAAGTGGGGGGAGGGAGGGTATTACCATGGGATATTTTTTATAATCATGGAAGTTGTTAATAAAAATTTGAAAATAAAATAAAATAACATTTCCTGTGGGGAAAAAAATTTCTGTGGGGACTGGCAGAGGGGTCCTTTCCAAGGTCAACTGGGTCAGTGTATAGATGGGAGCTAATGCACACACAACATGTCTGGTCCTATCGCGACACTGTGAAAGATCCCCGGAGGGGCTCCGTCCCTTCCCAATAAAATCCAAGCTCTTTGGTTGGACACGCAAAGCACTCCATGACCTGCCCTCTGACCCCGGCTCTGACCGCAGCTTCTGGAATGAGACACACAGGCAGCTGGGCAGAGAAATAATTTGGTGTCCTTTCCATATGATTTAGCTAATGTTTGACTTATCAAAGCAATGTACACACATGGTTTAAAAGGTGAAGTAATACCAAACAAAGACTTATAACAAACAGGAAAAATAAAACACAGTATTTGCATGTAGTATCTATTGTCCAGAGGCAATTAGTTCCAATTTTCTAAGTTCTTTTTATCTGCTTCCAAGCTCCTGAGCCTGTGATCTCTCCATTCACGGATGTGAATATTCTCTGTGAGATTTTTCTTACTGGGCTAGATAGATGGATAACCGAAGTTTGGGTCTCCAGAACCCGTGTAAAACCGGACCCAGTAGCATGTATGTCAGTAATGTCAACTCGCCTATGACAATGGAAGTAGAAACAGGGAACCCCAAAGCTGGCAGGCTAGCTAGTCTGGTGTTTGCAGTAGCAACAAACAAGATAGACCCTTCTCAAACAAAGTGGAAGGTAAGAACTGACAGCCCAAGATTGCCTTCTGACAGACACATGTACCCCATGCCCCCCCCAACACGCACTAAACACACATACACATGCACACGCCTTTAATCCCAGCACTCGGGAGGCAGAGGTAGGAGGATCGCCATGAGTTCAAGGCCACCCTGAGACTACGTAGTGAATTCTAGGTCAGCCTGGGCTACTGGGCTAGAGTGAGACCCTACCTTGAAAAAAAAATAATAATTTTCGGGCTGGAGAGATGGCTTAGCATATAAGGCACTTGCCTGAAAAGCCAAGACCTAGGTTCAATTCCCTAGGACCCATATAAACCAGATACACAAGGTAGCACATGCGTCTGGAGTTTGCAGCGGCTGGAGGCCCTGGCATGCCCATTCTCTAATCTGCCTCTCCCCTTCTCTCTCCCTCTCTCTGCTTCTCTCCCTCTCAAATAAATAAGAATGAAATATTTTTAAAAATGTAATTGTCTAAGCTGAGCTTGGGCTTGGTGGCACACACCTTTAATCCCAGCACTCCGGAGACAGGGGTAGGAGGATTGCCATGAATTTGAGGCTAGCCTGAGATGACATAGTGAATTCCAGGTCAGCCTGAACTAGAGTGAGATCCTACCTCAAAAAAACCAAAAAAAAAAAAAAAAAAAAAGGAATTTTCTGCCATTGCAGGCAAGGTTATTGGCGCTCTAATTTGTCCCTGGCTCCTCTGCACATCCTTTCAATAAAGCCATGTTATTGTTTTAGTAAACCCCAATGGTTAGTGTTACTATAACTGTATTAACACCCAGTCCTAAATACATCCATACGTCGTTATAACATACACCCAACCATATCAAACTGGTATTAAACATAAGCCTGTCAGCTACTGTGAAGTTCATATCATCTTTCTCCAGCCCTTTGGAAAGACTCCCCCCCCCCCCCCGGTACTTTTAGTCTCCCTCTGATATGTGGCAGTAGCAGGTCACATGTTTTCATCACATCTCCATGATATTTGCTCATATATTTATCATTTAAAATAAGACCCCTGAAAATTATATGAGGGCTGGAGAGATGGCTTAGCAGTTAAGTGCTTGCCTATGAAGCCTAAGAACCCCGGTTCGAAGCTTGATTCCCCAGGACCCACGTTAGCCAGATGCACAAGGGGGCACACGCGTCTGGAGTTCGTTTGCAGTGGCTGGAGGCCCTGGCACGCCCATTCTCTCTCCCTCTCTCTATCTGCCTGTTTCTCTGTCTGTTGCTCTCAAATAAATAAATAAAAATAAACAAAAAAAATTTTAAAGAGAAAATTATATGAAAGAGCCAGAGATGGTGGCACATGCCTTTAATCCCAGCACTCAGGAGGCAGAGGTAGGAGGATCCTCATGAGTTCGAGGTCACCCTGAGACTACATAGTGAATTCCAGGCCAGCCCAGGGTAGAGTAAGACCCTACCTCGAAAAAAGGAAGGAAGGAAAGAAAGAAGGAAGGAAGGAAGGAAGGAGGAAAATTACATGAAAATTATTTACCATGGAGTCTGCTGGCAGCCTTCCCCACAGTATGAGCAGATGGCTAGCCCGCCTCTCCATTATTTTCATGTAGGAAGTCTCTCCTCTAGTATTGATTTCTCTTCTGTGGTGTTCGGTTTCTCCAGAGGACAAGAGGAGAGAGAGAGAGAATGTGCGTCATTGAATCTGGCGGCACAGGGCACGTGGGGCGCCCATGGCTCTACAGATTGCAGCTTTTTTTTGCCCTCTGGATTTCAAGATGATGCAGCTCACTTTCTCTAGACACTCTCGGCTTCTTGCCTCATGGGGCGAATGGGAACCTAGACATCGAGCTGCTCTGGACGGAATCTTTGTAAGGAGAGCGTAAGAGAAAAAGCGAAAGAGAAGACCGGACTTGATCTCTGCAGAGAGACGGTTTATTGGGAGGTACAGCGAGGGCAGCAGTCTTCCCGCGGGGCCAGGCTGGGGTTCAGTCTTATAAAGAGGATCCAAAAACAACAGACTGTATCAGCTGCAGGTCCAAGGGAAGCAGATAAGGAATCAAAGTTCTTTGTGCCCTTGCTCGGAATACGCTTTTTAGCCGAATTGTCTAGGGAGGACTGGATGTCTCCGTTCTTTATGGCCTTCTAATCTTTTTGCCCAGGCTGACCTGGAATTCACTCTGGAGTCTCAGGGTGGCCTTGAACTCACGGCGATCCTCCCCCCTCTGCCTCTGGAGTGCTGGAATTAAAGGCGTGCGCCACCATGCCTGGCCGCTTGTCAGTTTTTTATTAGACTGTCTGACCAGAGAATCCCAGGAAGCCCCAGTGATCTTCCTGTATCCACCCCCGCTCAGAACAGGGGTTCAGGGGTTCATGCATTGTCATGGGTGCTAAGGGTTGAACTCATGTCTTCACGCTTGTTCAGCAAGCAAGTGATCTTACCTGCTGAGCCATCTCACCAGCCCCTGTTCAAGAAGGTTCTTACACTGCAAGCCTTCTATTTGGCCAGCTAGGCCAAATGAGCCAATGGGTGCAATAGTGGCACATCTGTCATCGTGGAAACCAGCTGCCCTCTAATTGAACTGGAGGCCCACTCCATGGGAGGAAATACATCCCTGATACTGAAAACTTAAAACAGGGGTACTCATGAGCCCTAGGGGTGTAACGTCTGCTGCTGTCTGGCTAAATGTATATACTATGCTCATCAAACTGCCCAGTAAGCACTTCTCTTAATGTTCATACGCATATATTAATGCTACTCTCACTTTTGGTAGAGAATCTTCTCTTTTCAGATGGCAGTGACCTTGGGATGACTCAGAAGGTATCATGGTGCTGAGAAGAAGTGACAGGAGTGCTCAGTATTGCAGTATCTCTATCACACCTTCCAAGGTTCATGGTCTATTGTGGAAGAGGTGGCAGAAAGAATGTAAGATTCAAAGGAAGGACAGGACTCCATACAACATGCTCCCCCCAGACACAAAATGGCCTGGATATCCATGACCTCACAGTGCCTGACACTACCTATATGTGACCATCATAATAGGAGGAAAAGATCATGACATCAAAATAAGAGAGACTGATTGAGAGAGGGAGGAGATATGATGGAGAATGAAGTTTCAAAGGGGAAAGGTGGGGGGAGGGAGGGAATTACCATGGGATATTTTTTATAATCATGGAAGTTGTTAATAATAAAAATAAATTAATTAAAAAAAATTAAAAAAGGTTCTTTTGAAAATTTTAAGTATTTTCATTTATCTGAGAGAGAGGAGAGTGAGAATGGATGGCAGGGCCTCCTGCCACTGCAAACTAACTCCAGACATATGTGCCACTTTTTTTTTGTTTGTTTGTTTTGTTCTTGTTTTTTGAGGTAGGGTCTCACTCTAGCTCAGGCTGACCTGGAATTCACTATGTAGTCTCAGTGTGGCCTCGAACTCACAGTGATCCTCCTACCTCTGCCTCCCGAGTGCTGGGATTAAAGGCGTGTGCCACCAAGCCCGGCCAGATAATTACTCTTTATAATCTCCATATGTTCTTCAAGTTCCTTAATTAGTTCCCTACTTCTTGAACTTTTTACCTATAACCTTAGCAGTAAACATTTCCTAGTAAAAGGGGAACTCCCCTTTCAGCTGTGTGCTTCTCCAACCAAAGTTCACCCTGCGAGGTCTTCAGTTACACAAACTCTGTCTGAGATCATGTTGTGCTACTGTTCCACAAATTAGTCCCTCTTCTGCATTTGTCCCTTATCTTCTACGAGGAAGGAATGAAGGAAGGGAGGGAGAGAGGGAAACAAGGAGAGAAGGAAGGAAAATAAAAAAGGCCAGTGAGGCCAGGGAGGTCCCTGATGACCCCCAAAACATTACAGGCCATTGCTGAAGCTCTTGGTTTCCCACCAGGAATAGATGGTAAGACCCCATTGCTGAAGACTCCACATGCTTGGGCTGGAGGTCACTGAGCAGTCAAACTGGGACTGAGCTGGGCATGGTGGCACACACCTTTAATCCCAGCACTCCTGAGGCAGAGGTAGGAGGATCATCGTGAGTTTGAGGTTACCACCCTGAGACTACATAGTTAATTCCAGGTCAGCCTGGGCTAGAGTGAGACCCTACCTGGAAAAAAAAAAAATACTGGGGTTGAGCTGAAAACCTCCTCCCTATAGCCCAGCTGACAGAAAAGTGCAAAAATCTACACTGCATGCAGCTCCATGGGAGAGAGAGAAGTCATCAGTGGAGATAAACAACAGTGGACACTGCAAGCCTTAGATTTGGCCAGCCAGGCCAAATGAGTCAATGGGTACAATAGTGACATGTCTGTTATGGGGAAACCAACCACTCTCTAATTGGACTGGAAGCCCTCTCCACAGGAGGTAATACATGCCTGGTACTAAAAACCTATGACAGGGAAGTCGTGAGCCCTAGAGGTGTAATATCTGCTGGTGTCTGGCTAAATGCATATATTATGCTCATCAAACTGCCTGGTGAGCACTTCTCTTAATGTTCACATCCATATACTAATGCCACTCTCACTTTTGGTTAGAGAAACTTCTCTTTTCAGATGGCAGTGACCTCTGGGATGACCCAAAAGGCACCATGGCCCTGAGAAGAAGTGACAGAGGAGTGTTCAGTGCTGAAACATCTCTATCACACCTTCCAAGGCTCAGGGTCTAATGCGGAAGAGGTGGCAGAAAGAATGTAAGAGCCAAAGGAAGGGTAGGACTCCTTACAACGTCCTCCCTCCGGACATAAAATGGCCTGGATATCCATGGCCTCACAGTGCCTGATACTACCTACACAAGACCATCATAAGAGGAGGAAAAGATGATGACATCAAAATAAAAGAGAGACTGATTGAGAGGGGGAGGGGATACGATGGAGAGTGGAGTTTCAAAGGGGAAAGAGAGGGGGGAGGGAATTATCATGGTTTGTTGTCTATAATTATGGAAGTTGTCAATAAAAAAATTAACAATGATATTGAAAAAAGGCCAACAAAACAAACAGAAAAAAAAAAAAAAACCCTTTGTGGGTCACTCACTTGTTAAAAGAAAACAGTGTTCTACTTTTTTGGGCTATGGAAATGGAAGAGAGAAACAAGTTGGTTATTTCAAATACATTCTATGAACATTATAGTTTGAATTCCCAGGTCAGTATCAACACATCAGCAGAGATTTAATACTCTCCCAAATGTTGTAAGCAATCTTATCTCAAGGCATAGAAATATTCAACTGGCTCTCTAACATAGATGCCCTTACATGATCTGCCTTTAAAGAAACTGCTTGGATGAGAGCAACTGTACAACTCAGGCTACGAGTCAATCCATTGCTGCCTATCTGTTGTTCGATCTTCATGAATAAAGCAGAAACCTTAGCAACTTTAATATTCTCTCTGCCGTTTCTTTTTTTTGTTTCAATTTTTTTTTATTAACAACTTCCATGATTATAAAAAATATCCCATGGTAATACCCTCCCTCCCCCAATTTCCCCTTTGAAACTCCATTCTTCCATAATATCCCCTCCCCCTCTCAATCAGTCTCTCTTTCATTTTGATGTCATGATCTTTTCCTCCTCTTATGATGGTCTTGTGTAGGTAGTGTCAGGCACTGTGAGGTCATGGATATCCAGGCCATGTTGTAAGGAGTCCCACCTTTCCTTTGGCTCTTACATTCTTTCTACCACCTCTTCCGCAATAGACCCTGAGCCTTGGAAGGTGTGATAGAGATATTGCAGTACTGAGCATTCCTGTCACTTCTTTCCAGCACCATGATGCCTTCTGAGTCATCCCAAAGTTACTGCCATCTGAAAAGAGAAGATTCTCTACCAAAAGTGAGAGTAGCATTAATATAAGGGTATAAACATTAAGAGAAGTGCTTACTGGGCGCTTGATAAGCATAGTATATACATTTAGCCAGACATCAGCAGACGTTACACCCCTAGGGCTCATGACTACCCCTGTTTTAAGTTTTCAGTATCAGGGATGTATTCCCTTCCATGAAGCGGGCCTTCAGTCCAATTAGAGGGCAGTTGCCATCCACCATGACAGACGTGCCACATTTCTTTTTTTTTAATATATATTTTATTTATTTATTTGAGAACGAGAAAGAGGCAGAGAGAGGGGGGAGGAGAGAATGGGCACGCCAGGACCTCCAGCCACTTGGAACGAACTCCAGACACATGTACCCCTTGTGCATCTGGCCTACATGGGTCCCAGAGAGTCGAACCGGGATCCTTTGGCTTTGCAGGCGAACCCCTTAACCACTAAGCCATCTCTTCAGCCCTTTCTCTGCCTTTTCTGAGAAGGAAAAAGACAATTTACCACTTCTCTTTGGATGGAAGGCTTTCCTCTCTACCTGTAGGACTTTTATTCATTTCAAAAGTCTCTTGCTCAGTAAACACATCTCTGCCCAAGAAGGCACCCCCAGGAAAAAAAAAAAAAAAAGTCAGCCCAGGGTCTGTCTGTGTGGGACTTCACAGTCACCCAGGGATTGTCTGTCCCCAGCCACATTGGTGGGGGTTTTCTCAGAGCTCAACTTGGGCACAGTACTGTCATCTGGAGCCATTCCGTGCGGAGTGGCAGCCATCTGGTGCCCACGTTCCCTTTCTGTTGGAACAAACCAAACAGTCACCTCTCAGGATCCGCATTGATTCACAATCCTTCCCAGACACTCAGCTTCGCCTCAGAGCAGTAACCTCTGTGACGAGGCTTCCTCGGGGATCGAGAATGAATTATCACAAACATACTTTGGAAAGGCTAAAAAAAAAAAAAAAATGTCTGTGTGTTTCTAATAAATACTCCTGATTCCTTTTGTTAGAAGGGCTCATCTTCCCATCTGTCTGTAATCAGATGACTCAGATAAAGCCCAAGGAGTCCGTGAACAGTGTTTACATGAACCCTGGATTAAAGCACTACATTTTGGCTATTCTGTTCCTGGTTGGAAATGCTGTAGCATTTGCTATTATCCTACTATTTATACTTGTAGCATGTTTCCTTATCCTTAACGATAATCCACTGTCTAAGTATTAGGGAATCAAGAACGATAATTTTTTTTTTAAAAAAAAGTAAGTTAGGGCTGGAAAGATGGCTTAGTGGTTAAGGCACTTGCCTACAAAGCCAAAGGACCCAGGTTTGATTCCCCAGGACCCGTGTAAGCCAGATGCACAAGGTGGTGCATGTGTCTGGAGTTCGTTTGCAGTGGCTGGAAGCCCTGGTGTGCCCATTATCATTTTCTCTCTCTCTCTCTCTCTCTCTCTCTCTCTCTCTCTCTCTCTCCCCCTGACTCTAATAAATAAATTTTTTTAAAAAAGTTAAATCCATTAATGTAGTAAGTATTATAATGCCTGTTTAGCTACTTAGTAGCAATAGTGGGCTACAAACGTGATTTTATACTCATTGAGTGCAAACCTGTGACCTTTCACTTTCTTTCTCATTTGCAAGGTACCGGCATCTATGTATCTATTAATTTGATTACTAATAAAAATATTTTTATTTATTCACTTGACAGAGAAAGAAGGAGAGAGATAGAGAATGGGCATGCCACGGCCTCCAGCCACTGCAAAGGAACTCCAGATGTGTGTGCCCCCCCACCCTTGTGCATCTGGCTAATGTGGGTCCTGGGGAATCAAACCTGGGTCCTTTGGCTTTGCAGGCAAACACCTTAACTGCTAAGCCATCCCTCCACCCCTATATCTACTAACTAAGTGACTGCTAACATTATATGCATCCCTGTACCAACTTGCATTATAATTACTTTTTAAGGTAAGAGTTTTATAATTCCTTTGTTTTTTTTTTTTTTGAAGTTTGTTTTCTTAATATTTTAATTTATTTATTAGAGAGAGAGAGGATAGGCATTCCAGGGCCTCTTGCCACTGTAAACAACCTGCAGACACACTTGCCACTTTGTGCATCTGTCTTTATATATGTACTGGAAAATTGAACCCAAGCCAACAGGCTTTGCAAGCAAGTGCCTTTAACCACTGAGCCATCACCCCAGCCCACTTTTTGAAGTTTAGAAAGATTTTGTTTTAAATATTACTATTTATTTATTTATTTGCAAGCAGAAAGAAACACAGAAAGAAAAAGAGAGAGAGAGAGAAAGAATGGGCATGCCAGGGCCTCTAACCCCTGCAAACAAACTCCAAATGCATGTACCACTTTGTGGGTTCTGAGGAATTGAATCTGAGCCACTCAGCTTTTTCAAAGTAGGGTCTAGTCCAGGCTGACCTGGAACTCACTATGTAGTCTTGAAGGACTCAGGAACCAGATGGACGCCATGACAGGCTTCAGAGTCCTCAGTAGGCCTAAGTTTCTGTTTCCCGGCAAGGTCTAAGTATTTTCTCTTCTGGTAAGGGTAGGTTTAACAGTTACTGGAAACTGATTCCGCCATACATTCCTATAGTCATAGATAAGTTCAATTCCCCTAGACCCAGCCCGCCAACTTTGCCCGCCAAAATCCTAAGCCAACCAGAAGAGTACAAGTGCAGTTACTATTTAAATCAACCGATCATGTACCCATCCCCTTCTTCTATGTTCAAATCCCTATAAAAACCCTACCCTCCCACTACTCGGGGCTCCTATAGGGATCCACTGCATTGGTGAAGTCAAGAGACCGAGCTTAAGCCCGAAATAAAGCTCCTTGCCCTTGCATACGTGTTTGGTTCTCCTTGGTGGTCACTGGGGGTGCCGGGAACTGGGCATAACAGTCTCACGGTGGCCTTGAACTCACAGAGATCCACCTATCTCTGCCTCCCAAGTGCTGGGATTAAAGGCGTGCGCCACCACGCCTGGCCCTATAATTCTTATACATTGTGCACTGTAAAGTCTGAGCAGTTAATACATTCACTTTTTTTTTCCAGGGTGGGGGGTCTCACTCTAGCCCAGGCTAACCTGACACCCATTCCGAAGTCCCAAACTGGCCTTCAACACAGCGATCAGCCAACCCCAGCCTCCCATGTGCTGGGATCAAAGGTGTGCTCCACCACACCTGGCTGCTGGGTTTTTGTTTGTTTGTTTGATTTTGTTTTTGTTTTTGGTTTTGGTTTTGGTTTTGCAAGTAGGCTCTCACTCTCAGGCTGACCTACAACTCACTATATAGTCTCAGGGTGGCCTCGAACTCATGGTGATCCTCCTACCTCTACCTCCTGAGTGCCACCACGCATGGCCGCTGTTGTTTCTTTGAAACAGGGTCTCACTACGTTGTCCAAGGCTGGTCTCACACTCCTGGGTTCAAGCTATCTGGTCCTCCTGCCTCAATATGACACGTAGCTGGGGCTGAAGGGATGTGTCACCCTGCCTCGCTTACGTTGACTGTTCTAGTTCTCCATTTCTGTCAAAGAGGATTGTGTCAATGCAAATCCAACTAAGAAAGCACACGCTTCGAGAGTCAGTGTGACTGTTGTCACAGTCACATCAATTGGCTGCTTCATCTTGTTGATCAGAAAGAGCGAGAGAGACAGAGAGAGAGAGAGAGAGAGAGAGAGAGAAAGTAGGCTGAACAGCTTCCTAGGGCTCCTGGACCAGAGGAGCGGGGGCTGAGAACGAGCTGACATCAAAAAAGGCGATGAAGGGCTGCAGAGATGGCTTAGCGGTTAAGCGCTTGCCTGTGAAGCCTAAGGACCCCGGTTCAAGGCTCGATTCCCTAGGACCCACGTTAGCCAGATGCACAAGGGGGCGCACGCATCTGGAGTTTGTTTGCAGTAGCTGGAGGCCCTGGCGCACCCATTCTCTCTCTCTCTCTCTCCCCCTCTCTCTCTGTCACTCTCAAATAAATAAATAATAAACAACAACAACAAAAAGAAAACCCAAATAAGTAAATAAATAAAGGGGATGACATCACTTGTTAATTAAAAAAAATTAATTTAAAAAAATGTGAAAAGAAAAAAAAAAATGGGTATGACCAAGGGAAAGGACTTCCCACCCTACATCTGGAGGCAGAGGTAGGAGGATCACCGTGAGTTCAAGGCCACCTTGAAACTATGTAGTGAATTCTAGGTCAGCCTGGGCTAGAGTGAGACCCTAACTCAAAAAACAAAAATAAATAAATAAAATAAGTAAAGGTCTTAGCCGGGCGTGGTGGCGCACGCCTTTAATCCCAGCACTCAGGAGGCAGAGGTAGGAGGATCACCAAGAGTTCGAGGCCCACTTGAGACTACATAGTGAATTCCAGGTCAGCCTGGGCTAGAGCGAGACTCTACCTTGAAAAAAAAAATAAAAGAATTATCCCATGAAATCTACAAGTATTGTTTCCTATATGAAATGTGGAATATAGGAGAGTATAGTGTGATTGTTGCCTAGAGGAAACAGTGCAGCCAGATAGAGAGTAAGTCAGCAGTCAGGAAGTAATAGGGAAGCAGTGCGCAATGAATGTTCTTGAGGGTCTTACGGAGCAGGGAAGTGCCACAGAGCTGGCCTAGAAGAACCAATTTAGTGCATGCCTGTAATCCCAACACTTGGAGACTAAGGCAGGAGGATCAAAAGTTCAAGACCAGCTTGGACTACATCATAAGATTGTCTTCAAAAATAATAATAAGCCAGAAGTGGTGGCGCACGCCTTTAATCCCAGCACTGGGAAGGCAGAGGTAGGAGGATCACCATGAGTTCAAGGCCACCCTGAGACTACATAGTGAATTCCAGGTCAGCCTGGGCTAGAGTGAGACCCTACCTCGGAAAACAAACAAACAAATAAATACATAAATAAATAAATAATAATTGAGGGCTGGAGAGATGACTCAGCTGTTAAGGTGCTTACCTGCAAAGTCTAATGAGCCAGGTTCAATTCCCCAGGACTCACGTAAAATGAGATGCACAGTGGTGCATGCGTCTGGAGTTTGTTTGCAGCAGCTGAAGGCCCTGGTGTGCCCATTTTCTCTCTCACTGTCTCTCTGTGTGTGTGTGTGTGTGTGCGTGTGTGCTTGCAAATAAATGAATAAAAATGTTTTTTTAAAAATGAATTGCCGGGCATGGTGGTACACGCCTTTAATCCCAGCACTCGGGAGGCAGAGGTAGGAGGATCTCTGTGAGTTCAAGGCCACCTGAGATGGCATAGTGAATTCCAGGTCAGCCTGGCTAGAGCAAGACCCTACCTCAAAAAACCAAAAGAAAACAAAGGAATTGATAGGGTTTATGCAATTCTGCCACATGCTTACTAACCCGTTCCCCTGAGTGACACCTTGGAGATTCTGGACACATCCTGACTCTGGAACTCTCTGGTTCCTATGTAAACATTTAGGGCATGTGGCAAATCTATCTGTCAGATCTACCTGTATGAGTAGCACTATCTTCATTAGAAAAAAGATAGCAAGATAACGAATAATGCAGGTGTGGTGGCCATATATTTGAAGTTCCAACTCCATTCTTTTTTTTTTTAATCTTTTTGTTTTATATTATTTATTTATTTGAGAGAAAGAGAGAGAATGGGCACACCAGGGCCTTCAGCCACTGCAAACAAACTCCAGACACATGCGCCACCTTGTGCATCTATCTGGCTTACGTAGATCCTGGAGAATCAAACCTGGGTCCTTTGGCTTTGCAAGCAACCTGCCTTAACCTCTAAGCCATTTTTCCAGCCCTCTAACTACGTTCTTAAAACATCACATTTGAAACTGAGACTGTACAGGGCATGGTGGTGCACGCCTTTAATCCCAGCACTTGGGAGGCAGAGGTGGAAGGATCGACGTGAGTTTGAGGCCACCCTGAGACTCCATAGTGAATTCCAGGTCAGCCTGGGCTAGAGCAAGACCCTACCGCGAAAAACCAAAATACAATAAAAAAAATAAAATTGAGACTCTAGAAAAATCTATACTCAAAACACTTGAATGTTGTCTGATTGGCACCGATCCCACAACCCTCTTCTCACTCTTACAGGAAAGAAGTTACTGTGATACACAGTGGACTTTGCTTTATTGGATACTTGAGGAAAATTGGCTTTCAGAAAGAACTCTGCCCAAGGCTCCCCAAGACTGACTGGGCTTGCAAACTGATCTCCAGGTAGCCCTTGGTAGCTTAAAGTCAGAAGACCCGGTGGGTAGAATGGATCAAAGCTATTTTGTTTGTCTACTCTGAATGGAATGAGGCTGTAGACCTGAACAGACGGTGAGGGATTCTCCAACGGCTCAGATTTCTTGATACCACCACACCAAAGCTGCTACGCCTGCATCTAGGCTCTCCCATGAGTTTTGCATAATACCGTGTTTTTTCTCATGTGTATTTTTTTCCTACATCGCTGGCCTTTTGCATGTATTCCTCCTGCAGGTCTCACACCAGGTTGCAGAGGTAGGAGGATCGCCGTGAGTTCGAGGCCACCCTGAGACTCCATAGTGAATTCCAGGTCAGCCTGGGCTAGAGTGAGAACCTACCTCGAAAAACCAACAAAAAAAAAAAGAGAGAGAGAGAGAGAGAAAGAAAGAAAGAAAGAAAGAAAGAAGAGGGAGAGAGGGAGGGAAGGAAGGAAGGAAGGGAGGGAAGGAGGGAGGGAGGCAAGCTAGCTGCAAGTGGTGTGCTGTTCACTCCTTTAACCCCAGCACTTGGGAGGCTGAGGCAGGAGGATTGCCGTGAGTCTAAGGACAACCTGGGCTACAGGGTGAGTTGCAGGTCAGCTTGGACTGGAGTGAGACCTTGACACAAAAAGAGAAAGAAAGAAAGAAAGAAAGAAAGAAAGAAAGAAAGAAAGAAAGAAAGAAGAAGGAAGAAGGAAGGAAGGAAGGAAGGAAGGAAGGAAGGAAAGAACATATAGTACAAGACTCTTCCAAAGCTCTTTGTGTTTTATATTGCTATAAATAAATAAACAGCTTTATTTTTTTTCTTCATTTTTTATTTATTTATTTGAGAGCAACAGACACAGAGAAAGAGGCAGATAGAGAGAGAGAGGGAATGGGCACGCCAGGGCTTCCAGCCACTGCAAACGGAACTCCAGACGCGTGCGCCCCCTTGTGCATCTGGCTAACGTGGGTTCTGGGGAATCGAGCCTTGAACCGGGGTTCTTAGCGCTTAACCGCTAAGCCATCTCTCCAGCCCCAAATAAACAGCTTTAAATGTAATACAGGTGCATCCAGGTGTGACAGTGCTGCAGACCTGGGATGGCATGAAGGAGAATCAGAGGTGGAAACCTAGCCTTGGCTACACGAGAGCCTGTCTATAAAGACAAGCAGCCAAACCAGGCATGGTGGGCACACACATACAACCTCAGCACTAGAGTGTCAGGAGCAGGGGAATGGGCTGCAAGTTTGAGGCCAGCCTGGGCTATATAGTGTGCTCCAGGCCAGCCAGAGCTCCATAATATAACACTGTTTCCAAAAAAAAAAAAAATATATATATATATATATATATATATACACATATATGTATATGTATACATATACATATATATATATGGCTAGGGAGATGGTAGAGGAGTTAAAGGCACTTGCTTACAAAGCCTGCTGGCCCAGGTTCAGTTCCCCAGCCACCCACATAAAGCTGGATGAGTATTTGACGAGCATTCAGTTGCAGTGGCAAGAGACCGTAATGTGCCCACACACACACAAATAAATAATTTTTTTTACCTTTTTTTTTTCTTTATTAGTTAGTTTTGTATTCAGCAAATACAGTCAGTTTGGTACCATTATTAGGCTCATCCGTGACCTACCCCCTTCCCTTGGCCCCTCCTTGTTGAGGTATACGGGTCATGCAATGTGGAGTTAGCCCACAGTTATGGGTAAGATAAATGTCTCTGCATATCATGACCCAACATGTGGCTCTGACATTCTTTCCGCCCCCTCTTCCGCAAAATTTCCCTGAGCCATGCTGGGTTCATTTTTGGTCTGCTTCAGTGATGAGGTGTTGGGGGCCTCTGAGGCTCTGGCTCTCTGATTTGGTAGGAGTTGATTTTTCTCTGTGCTGATCTCCTTCCCCCTTGTGCTGGTATCCAGTTCATCAGGAAAACAGCCCCCTTGCTTGTTTCGCCAATTTTTCTTAGTTTCAGCCTGGGCCCTTTGGAGGTATGATGGGGTGGCACTCTCCTTAGGATCTACATCTATCTTTCTTTCCCCGGGATTTGCAGCGCAGCTAGGCGGTCGCCATCTTGGCTGGAAGTCCCAAATAAATAATTTTTAAGTAGTAATCATAACAAAAGAGAGAAAGCAAGTAGTAAAATGCACACATGAATAGCTTGGATCATTATGAGACAAACACCTTTGGTTTTTTTTTTTTTTTTTTCTTTTTCTTTGTTGTTGTTGTTTTTTTTTGGTTTTTCGAGGTAGGGTCTCACTCTGTCTGGCCCAGGCTGACCTGGAATTCACTATGTAGTCAAAGGGTGGCCTCGAACTCACAGCGATCCCCCTGCCTCTGCCTCCCGAGTGCTGGGATTAAAGGCGTGTGCCACCGCGCCCGGCTGAGACAAACACCTTTGTAACCACCGTCCAGGTGGAGAAACAGAACTCTGACAGCCTCTACCCAGAAACTGCTTCATGTTTGTTTGTTCAAATGACAACCTCCTCCTCTCTCCTCAAAAGCATCTCTGTATGAAAGCAATCCTCACTTACTTTGGAGTATTATCACCCAGGTATAACCAGAACAAAACACAGAGATGCACACGTTTTTTTTAAAAAGTTTTTATTGACAACTTCTATACTTACCATGATATTTCCCTCCCCTTCCCCATTTTCTGTTTAACAACTCTGCTCTCCATCATATCCCCTCCCTCTCTCCATTAGTCTCTCTTTTATTTTGATGTCATCGTCTTGTTCTCCTATTATGAGGGTCTTGTGAAGGTATTGCTAGGGCACTGTGAGGTCATGGATATCCAGGCCAACTTCTTTCTTTCTTTCTTTTTTAATTAACAACTTCCATGATTGTAAACAATATCTCATGGTAATGCCCTCCCTCCCCCCACTTTCCCTTTTGAAACTCCACTCTCCATCATATCCCTTCCCTCTCTCAATCAGTCTCTCCTTTATTTTGATGTCATGATCTTTTCCTCCAATTATGATTGTCTTATGTAGGTAGTGTCAGGCACTGTGAGGTCTTGGATATGCAGGCCATTTTATGTCTGGAGGGAGCACGTTGTAAGGAGTCCTACCCTTCCTTTGGCTCTTACATTCTTTCCTTCGCCTCTTCCGCATTAGACCCTGAGCCTTGGAAGGTGTGATAGAGATACTGCAGTGCTGAGCACTCCTGTCACTTCTTTCCAGCACCATGATGCCTTCTCAGTCATCCCAAGGTCACTGCCATGAAGCACACATTTTTAAAAATATTTTATTTCTTTATTATGAGAGAGAGAGAAACACCAGGGTCTCTAGCCACTGCAGGCAAACTCCAAATGCATATGTCACCATGTGCATCTGGCTTACGTGGGATCTGAGGAATTGAACCTGGGTCCTTGGGCTTCACAAGCAAGTGCCTTAACTGCTAAGGCATCTCTCTAGCCCAAAGCATACATTTTAAAACGCAAAAATATCCACGTTAATAGTGTCATTTCAAATTCATATTCAACATAATAGGTCTTTTAACCAGGTACCTGTGATCAAACAGAACATACCTTTAAACCCTAGCACTCAGGAGGCAGAGGTAGGAGATCACAGTGAGTTCAAAGCCAGCCTGAGACTACATAGTGAATTTCAGGTCAGCCTGGGCTAGAGTGAGATCCTACCTGGAAAAAACAAAGCTATAGTCTAACCTTGTCTGTTAATTTTTTTTCCTTTTAAATCCGTTTTAAATTACAGGCCCCTCTTCTAATTCTTTTAATGTTATGTGCCAAAGAACCCAGACACTACGTCCGCATGTTCTTTTATGCCGTATGTCACAATGACATATATGGTGCCATTCAGAAAACTTCCGTAACTACAGACAATATACCATGATCATAATCCCTTCCCAAATCCCCCCCTCTATGCAGCTGAACCCCTTCCTCTTGCCAATTAGTCTCTCTTCTATTTGGATGTCTTCGCTATTTCTGTTTCTTCCTATTATGCAGGTCTTGTGTAGGTAGTGTCGGCCACGCGAGGTCATGAACCTAAGGCTACTTTGTGTCTGGAATTGTAAGCACTCCTCCCCTTCCTCTGGCTCTTGCATGCTCTCTGCCACCTCTTCCACGATGGTCCCTGAGCCTTGGGTGTGTGACAGAGGTGTCCCAGTGTGGAACACTCCACTGCCAGATCCTGTCTTCTCTCAGGAAAATCAAGGGCAGGCTAAATAGCACCATGTTAGAAGCAGAGCCTCGCGTATGTGAGACTCCTTCTTTGATCCCAACACTGAAAACAAACAAGCCATATCAAAAAAAAAAATAAATAAATAAATATGGGGCTGGAGAGATGGCTTAGCGGTTAAGGCGTTTGCCTGCACTGTCAAAGGATCCCGGTTCGAGTCTCCAGGGTCCACGTAAACCAGATGCACATGGTGGCGCATGCATCTGGAGTTCGTTTGCAGTGGCTAGAGGCCCTGGTGCTCCCATTCTCTCTCTCTCTCTCTTCTTTCTCTTCCTTTCTGTCTCAAATAAATAAATAAAAAATATACACAAGCTTTTTGAGCCGGGCATGATGGCACACACCTTTAATCCCTATAACTCAGCAGGCAGAGGTAGGAGGAACACTGTGAGTTCGAGGCCAGCCTGGGAGTACAGAGTGAGTTCCAGGTCAGCCTGGGCTAGAGTGAGACCCTACCTCAAAAGCTCCCCCCCCCAAAAAAAATAATGAAACAGAAAAAAAAATCAAGGTATTGTTATTTAATGCCTCCTATAATCCGTGTTCTACCAAGGAAAATCTTGACTGTTAAGGGCAGAATGTAAAACAGACTGCCTGAGAATATTGCTGTTTAATTTGCCCTGTGTCATAGGCTCACAAACAAATAAGGAAGGGAGCCCTGGCTGGTGGGTTTCATGGGCCTATTGGGGCTAACCTGCTCAGACGAGTCCCTTCCGTCCCCACCTGCTGCTGGGGTAAAGGCAGGTTCTCACTTCCAGCCGCTCTTCCTGGCCTGTTTGCGGGCCACACTCCCCCCCCCACCCCCCGCACTGTCTGCTGTTTTATTGTCCTCTGTCCTTAGGCACATCAGAGACCTACAGCTTTTTATTTCTTTCTATTGCTTTTTTGTGCTTTCTCTTACACGTGTCAGATATTGTGGGCATTACTGGCTTTTTGTTTGTTTGTTTGTTTGTTTGTTTTTCGAGGTAGGGTTTCACTCTAGCCCAGGCTGACCTGGAATTCACTATGGAGTCTCAGGGTGGCCTCGAACTCACGGCGATCCTCCTACCTCTCTGCCTCCCGAGTGCTGGGATTAAAGGCGCGTGTCACCACGCCCGGCTTGGCTTTTTCTTATGTGTGCTTGGATTTCAGACTTTCTGAAGCTACCTGATCACCTGATTTTACGGTGACTGTTTTTGTACGTGCTAGTGACTCTGTTGTCATGGACAGATTTGAAGGTACTAAAAACATTTGTCACTGCTGGAAGGATCTCAGCATCTTCCTGATTCTAATAATACATTTCAGATAATATATTGAAAATGCAGCTGGGCATAGTGGCACATGCCTTTAATCCCAGCACTCGGGAGGCAGAGGTAGGAGGATTGCCGTGAGTTCGAGGACACCATGAGACTACATAGTGAATTCCAGGTCAGCCTGAGCTAGAGTGAAACCCTACCTCGAAGAACAAAAAAAAAAAAAAAAAAAAAAAAAAAAGAAAAGAAAAGAAAAAAGAAAAAAGAAAAGAAAGAAAGAAAAAAGAAAAGAAAAGAAAGAAAGAAAAAAGAAAATGCAGTCAGTGGTACCTTGCCTAGCATGCTAAGGTCCTAGGTTAGGTCTCTAGAACAGAAAACACACACACACACACGGTGGTCTTGTCCTCACATAGCCCTAGAGAAGATGCCCAGACACAGCCAGGGCAGATTGTTGGGTACAGCTCCTTCCAGTCAGGCAGAAAAAGCACCTTCCTAAATTCAGAACAGATAGCAGGAGGTCTCAGAAATCAAATAGGAACTAAATCCGATAGTTTAGTAGTTTTAAGTTGTGATAGGTTCATTTTTACTGACAATTTTTTAAGTAGTTACATCATTCAAATTAAAAGAGATAGACAATGGGGGCTGGAGAGATGGCTTAGCGGTTAAGCGCTTGCCTGTGAAGCCTAAGGACCCTGGTTCGAGGCTCGATTCCCCAGGACCCACGGTAGCCAGATGCACAAGGTGGCGCACGCGTCTGGAGTTCGTTTCCAGTGGCTGGAGGCCCTGACTCACCCATTCTCTCTCTCTGTCGCTTTCAAATAAATAAATAAAAATAAAAATAGACAAAAAAGAGATAAACAAATAGTTCAAAAGTATAAATATTAGGTCTAGGTTCTATTCATGTGTGAATACATGTTAACATTTCTATATTTATGGCCAAAATTGAAAATATTAGTTCTAAAATAACTACTTCTTAAAACAAATCTACAAATCAGCTAAAAGCAACATCTGATTCAATGAGTTTGTGAATAGCTTTCTGAGTGAGTCAGAACATTTTAATTTAATGCAAATTCATGAGAACTAACTCGGGAATAGTCTCTGGTAAAATACTGAACTAACAAAATATTGAACCAACCAATGATGTGATTTAAGAAATTTAAGAAAAAAAGGGAAGAAAGATAGGCCTCTGTAATAACAAACGGGAATAACTATAATACAAGGTGACAATAACCTAAAAACAAACAGAATGTATCGTTGCTGAAGCCCTTCATTACTTACATGGTCTGTAACGGAGAAAAAAGCCAGGTGTAATTCTGCTCTCTTATCATAGGCAGTATGCACACACTGTAAAATCCATCTCTTCATTTTCTGGTTGAAAAGATCATTGTAGAAAATGCCAGGCCAGGAGCTCGAGATCATGCTGATTTATTGGCAGTTAAGCCCGCAGGATTTCTGTGCTCCCTTCCAAACGAAGCATGGGCTGCCATAGGGCCAGGATGATTACGGAGTGGGCTGCCTGCTAAACCCGGGAGGCTCTCCATCAGTGCACGACAGATCCCATTGACTCGGCTGTGTTTGGAAAATTACTGCTATTTTCTGTGCATATTCTAGTGCTATCTTCCCCAAAATGGCCTCAGCCCAAAGAATTACCTTGTTAAGTCGATTTAACAAAGCAAAATTGGACCAAGTGATATGTAATCCAGCTTGGAAGTTGAGGAACTTGGGGGTGAAAACACAAACATGAACTCGCTCAAACAAAATGAGCGTCTTTCCAAACTACAGTGCCTCAACTCTGGCTTTACCAAACGGACGTCATCTCTGTCCGGGTGCCTCGGCTTAAACATTCTTTCTTATGTTCCCGCCCCCCCCCCCCCCGAGGTAGTTGTCTCACTCTAGCTCAGGCTGACTTGGAATTCACTATGTAGTCAGTCTCAGGGTGGCCTCGAACTCACAGTGATCCTCCTACCTCTCTGCCTCCTGCCTGGCTTCAGCTCAAGCTTTCTGAATGATGACTAGTTTGGGATGCTTTTAGGATCTGATACACACGTACATCCAGGTTTATTCATTTCTCATCAGGACACAATCCCTGCAGCTGACGGATGGTGACATTGTTCACCATGACAGACTCTCAGACATTACATGCACGTAAAACTGGGCCAGGCGTGGTGGCGCACACCTTTAATCCCAGCACTCGGGAGGCAGAGGTAGGAAGATTGCTGTGAGTTCGAGGCCACCCTGAGACTACATAGTGAATTCCAAGTCAACCTGGGCTGGAGTGAGACCCTATCTCAAAAAAACAAAAATGTGAATCAGAAGCTGGGCATGTTGGCACATACCTTTAATCCCAGCACTCTGGAAGCACAGGTAGGAGGATCGCAGCGAGTTCAAGGCCACCCTGAGACTAAATAGTGAATTCCAGTTCATCCTGGGCTACAGTGAAACCCTACCTAAAAAAAAAAAAAACCTGGGTGTGGTAACACATGCCTATAATCCCAGCACTTGGAAGACTGAAGCAGGCAGATTGCTGTGAGTTAAAGGGTAGTCTGAACTACATAGTGAGTACTACGTCAGCCAGGGCTACATAACAGGACCCTGTCTCAAGAGGAAAGAAAACAAGGAAGGAAAAGAAAGAAAGATCCCCAGGTAGGAAAGAGAAAGAAGGCAGAACTAGAAATAGGTTGGTTGAGGTGCGGAAAGGGATGGAGTGAGGATTCCAGCCCACCTGCCACGGCGAGTCTCATTACACCTGAGTAAGTTCTCCTTAGAAACAGTATGGGTGCTGTAGTGATCACTGGGCATCATGCTAGACAGGACCGTCTCCCTTGGATGCCAGCCCATCTCCCTAGCCGGCTCACAGGGCTGAGGTCTCATTGGTTCTCATCCATTCACAAATACTCACTGCTACTTTTACATGTGGCGCTCGTGTTTCTGAGGCCCTATCCCTGCAATGTACTCCTTCCTTGTCGTTGTTGTTTTGAGGTTGGGTCTCGCTCTAGCCCAGGCCGATCTGGAATTCACTATGTAGTCTCAGGGTGGCCTCGAACTCATGGCGATCTTCCTACCTCTGCCTCCCAAGTACTGGGACTAAAGGTGTGTGCCATCACACCCATCTTCTCTTTCTTTAATGATTTAATTTATAAATTAAAGTCGGAGGTAGTGGCACACGCCTTTAATGCCAGCACTTGGGAGGCAGAGGTAGGAGGATCGCCATGAGTTTGAGACCACCCTGAGACTACATAGTGAATTCCAGGTCAGCCTGGGCTAGAGTGAGACCCAACCTTGAAAAAAGAAAAAAGAAAAGCAGAAAAGCAGGCTGGAGAAATGGCTTAGTGGTTAAGGCACTTGCCTGCAAAGCCTAAGGACCCAGGTTCAATTCTTTAGTACCCATGTAAGCCAGATGCACACAGTAGCACATGTGTCTGGAGTTTGTTTGCAGTGACTGGGGGCCCTGGCATGCCATTCTCTCTCTGTATGTCTCTCAAGTAAATAAATTAATAGCTTTTAAAAAGCAGGAAAAAAGCCGGGCATGGTGGTGTACACCTTTAATCCCAGCACTCAGGAGGCAGAGGAAGGAGGATTGCCATGAGTTTGAAGCCACCCATAGACTACAATAGTGAATTCCAGGCCAGCATGGGCTAGAATGAGACCCTAACTCGAAAATCCAAATAATAATAATAATAATAATAATAATAATACATTTATTTTGGAAAGTATAAGGAAAAATTAGAATCTGCATGTAATCCTAACAAAGTCTGTTAAACATTTCACTGTGAAACTTTTTGGCTTTCTTTTATTATTTATTTATTTGAGAGAGAAAGAGGCAGATAAAGAGAGAGAATGGGCACACCTGGGCCTCTAGCCACTGCAAACAAACTCCAGATGCATGTGCCACCTTGTACATCTGGGTGTACGTAGGTATTGGGGAGTCAAACCAGGGACTTTGCTGGCAAGCGCCTTAACCCCTAAACCATCTCTCCAGCCAATTGGCTTTCTTAAATTATTTATTTATTAGAGACACAGAGATAGTTTGAGAGAGAGAGAGAGAGAGAGAGAGAGAGAGAGAGAGAGAATGAGTGTGCCAGGGCCACTGCAAACAAACTCAAGACGCATGTACCACCTTGTGCATCTGGCTTACATGGGACCTGGAGAATTGAACCTGTGTCCTTAGGTTTCCCACTAAGCCATCTCTCCAGGCCTGGATTTCTTTTTTATACTTCGTCTAATGTTTATAAGTTGAAATATTTCAGGCACAGAAAAATATTAGAGGGTTAGAGAGATGGCTCAGTGGTTAAGTGTGCAAGCATGCAGGCCTGAGGGGGCCTGACCCCTCCAGAGTTGGAACCCCCAGATTCCACCTAAACAGCTGTGCTTTGCCCCATACGCTTGTACCCCCAGAACTGCAAAGGAGAGCCAGAGACCAGGGAATCTCCTCGGATTGCAAAATCAGCAAGCGACAATACCAGTAAGACACTCCAGTTCAAATCAGAACGGGTGGAAGAGGGCTGGAGAGATGGTTCAGCAGACATGGTGCTTGTCTGAAAAGCCTAATGACCCAGGTTCAATTCTCCAGTCCCCACACAAAGCCAGATGCACGAAGTGGTGCATGCAGCTGGAGTCCAGTTTGCAGTGGCTGGAGGCCCTGGAGCATCCATTCTCTCTGACTGTCCTCTCTCTCTCTCTCTCTCTTGCTTACAAATAAATAAATAAAAATATTAAAAAGATCCAGGCATGGTGGCTCACGCCTTTAATCCCAGCACTTGGGAGGCAGAGGCAAGAGGATCACCATGAGTCTGAGGCCACCCTGAGACAACATAGTGAATTCCAGGTCAGCCTGAGCTAGAGTGAGACACTACCTTGAAAAGCCAAAAAGTAAATAAATAAATAAAAGGGCTGGAGAGACATGCCTGCAAAGCCTAAGGACCCAGGTTTGATTCTCCAGGTCGGTCCCATGTAAGCCAGATGCACATGGTGGCACATGCATCTGGAGTTTGTTTGCCGTGGCTAGAGGCCCTGGTGCGCCCCTTCTCGCTCTCTCTTTCTCACCCTCTCTGTCTCTGATAGATAAATAAACACTAAAACTTTGCTTTCTCTTCCCAGCTGCTTGTAAAGCCAATAGCAAAATGTAAATACCGCCTCCCAAGTGCTGGGATTAAAGGCGTGCGCCACCACGCCCAGTATCCATCTTAAGGTCAGTGAGAAGCAAGCCAAACTGGGAAGGAAGCGGGGACAATGACCTTCGAGTGTCAGCATCTCACTTGTTATGGTTACTGGGGACCCCCAGCCCCAGGCTAACACAGCTGAATTCCCAAGCTGCTTTTCTTTCCCCCTCTTTGTTAAGACCCACTTCTTCCCTGGGTACGAGCATCCTGAAAGAAATGGTCAAAGTTCTTCAAATAGAACAGAATGTACCTAATGGTCCAGGATTCGTGCAAATGCTTGCACAGCAGGGGGATTTTACAGACCCCCAAAGGACTGCTACCCACGCCAGGTGGCAAACAGCGATAGGGTGGCATGCCACAGCCAGATCCAACAGGCGGGGACCATGTGGCTGTGACTTGCTCAACAAAAATAGAATCGTAGCCGGGCGTGGTGGTGCATGCCTTTAATCCCAGCACCTGGGAGGCAGAGGTAAGAGGATCGCCATGAGTTCAAAGCCACCCTGAGACTACAGAGTGAATTCCAGGTCAGCCTGGACTAGAGTGAGACCTTACCTCGAAAAACTAAAAAAAAAAAAAAAAAAAAAAAAAAAAAAAAAAATAGAATCGTAATTGGGCAGAAAGCCAACACAGGTTCTTCTGCTTAGTCCTAAAGTCCGCCGTCTAAGGTCTGAAAGCCAGCCACCTAGAAACCAAACGGATTCCTCAATGGCTAGAGAAACTTGCTAAGGATTGTGTCTGTCTGATATTTCCCAGTCTGTTTCTGGTTTTAGAGGAAATAAGATGCTTTGTCTGTAGACACTTTTGGTTTCTGTATTACATATGATAAATAACAGGGAGGCGGGCTGGAGAGATAGCTTAGGGGTTAAGCGCTTGCCTGTGAAGCCTAAGGACCCTGGTTCGAGGCTCGATTCCCCAGGATCCATGTTAGCCATGTGCACAAGGGGATGCACGCATCTGGAGTTCGTTTGCAGTGGCTGGAGGTCCTGGCGTGCCCATTCTCTCTCTCTCTCTCTCTCTGGCTCTCAAATAAATAAATAAATAATTTTTTAAAAAAATTATAAAAAAATATTAGGGAGGCTTTCTTTTTTCTTGGGGGGGTGGTTCAAGGTAGGGTCTCACTCTAGCCCAGGCTGACCTGGAATTCACTATGGAGTCTCAGGGTGGCCTCGAACTCACGGCAATCCTCCTACCTCTGCCTCCCGAGTGCTGGGATTAAAGGCGTGCGCCACCACAGCCTGCCGGCTTTCTTCTTGATTGACAATTTCTGTAACTATAGACAATGAGCCATGGTAATCCCCCCCCCCACACACACACTTTCCCCTTTGCAACTCCACTCTCCATCAAACCCCTCCACCTCTCAATCAGTCTCTCTTTTATTTTGATGTCATCACCTTTTCCTCCTCTTATGATGGTCTTGTGTAGGTAGTGTCACGCACTGTGAGGTCATGGGTATCCAGGCCATTTTGTGTCTGGAAGAGCACATTGTAAGGAGTCCTACCCTTCCTTTGGCTCTTACATTCTTTCCGCCACCTCTTCCTCAATAGACCCTGAGCCTTGGAAGGTGTGAACAAGATATTGCAGTGCTGAGCACTCCACTGTCACTTCTTCCCAGCACTGTGATACCTTCTGAGTCATCCCAAGGTCACTGCCATCTGAAAAGAGAAACTTCTCTAACCAAAAGTGAGAGTAACATTAACATATGGGTCCTTGGGCTTCCTAGGCAAGCGTCTTAACCACTAAGCCATCGCTCCATCCTCACAATTTTTTTTTTTTTAATAAACTCAAGACTGCATCAAGAAGATCCAGTATTAGTTCCATTCGTAGGTATATCCACATCAAGATAAATGCTTTGGGCTGGAGAGATGGCTTGGCAGTTAAGACACATGCCTGTGAAGCCTAAGGACCCAGGTTTGATTCTCTAGGTCCCACGTAAGCCAGTGAGAAGATCAAATTTGCTCCAGTTTACAGCTAGGCCTAAGTTTCAGTTTCCCGGAGAGGCAGACAAGACTTCTGAGAAAAACCACAAACAAAGGGCTGTTAATCAACAGTGACCCTGACATGTGGCCGGGGAAGATCGCCGCCCAGGGGCCTAAGTCAGTTCCTGCAATACCTCTGGACTATGACCAAAAAAGGACTTGCCTGAGATAGCGGGCTCCAGGGCCTGAGTCAGTTCCTGCAAAGTCTCTAAAACATGTCTAAACATGTCCAGGGATGGTAAAATCTGGGCCACAGCCAATCAAACTTACACAAATGTAACTGCTGCTTGCTTAGCCAATCTCATTAGAAGATGACCTAACTCCTAAAATTCCCCTAGCTGTGCTTAAAAGGGGCCTGTGTGCTCCTCTCGGGGTCGCAAGTTTGTATGAATGGTTGACCCCCGCACGCTGGCTGATTCTGCAAAATAAATGCTCTTTGCTTTTACACGCTATTCGAGTCCAGGGCCTTCCTTCAGCAATTCTTGGACCCTTATACCAGATGCACATGGTGACGCATGCATCTGGAGTTGGTTTGTACTGGCTGGAAGCCCTGGCATGCCCATTCTCTCTCTCCCTCTTTCTCTCTCTCTCTGTCTCTAATAAATAAATAAATAAATAAAAATAAAATCTTTTTAAAAAAAGATAAATGCTTTGAGAGTTCCTGATCAACCCCACATTGAAAAAGTTATTGGAGGGATTCAGGCGCATTTTAAACGATCAAAGTTGAGCTATCTCAGCTCACTGCAGGACTTAGGTAACTTGAGACAGAAAAAAAAAAAAAAGAATCATTCATTAAGGAGTGTGAAAAAGGTTGATTTTGTTTAAATGCCAATGCGTGTTGATCATTAGCATTTGCTAGAGCAGGGAAAATAACACCACCTGAGGGACTAAACCAACACGGAATTGCTTCAGAGCAATTAATTCATTTTTCAGGCTTCTTGTATTAACACCACCTTATTTCCCTAGTGTGGATAGACAGTTTGTTTTAAAAAAATCAACCAAAAACAGTGATTGGCTGCCAACAAGATTACAGAGGTGAAAGAACAACCCTCTAGTCAAATGCAAATTGGGGTTGTATTTGTATGCTAATGAGCTAAGTGATAGACTGTGGGTCAAATTTTCCCTCTCCAGCTATTTAGCACTTGAAAAGGGCTTGTTGCTAAATGTTTGGGAAACCTAAGGAGCAGCAGCAATTAAGGTTTATTACATGAAAATTATCTGTTCAGCAATATGAAAAATTAATAGAGGAGACCAAACTCAAATAAGACAGAATTCTTCCTGATGGTGCACAAGTTACGGAGAAGCACATAATTTAATTGTTCTTAATTTTTTTTTATTTTTTTTTATTTATTTATTTTTTTTTTTGGTTTTTCGAGGTTTAACTCTAGCTCAGGCTCTCCTGGAATTCACTATGTAGCCTCAGGGTGGCCCCGAACTCACAGCCATCCTCCTACCTCTGCCTACTGAGTGCTGGGATTAAAGGCGTGCGCCACCACTACTGGCTCAAAATTTCTTACACTGCAGTTATTAAAACTTATCTTTGGAGCTGGAGAGATGGCCTAGTGGTTAAGGTGCTTGCCTGAAAAGCCTAAGGACCCATGTTCTATCTTCAGATCCCACATAGCCAGACACACACAGGTGAGGCAAGCATAAGGTTGCACATGCCCACTAGGTGGCGCAAGCATCTGGACTTTGATTTCAGTGGCTTGAGGGCCTGGTGCAAAAATTCTTTCTGTGGCCCTTGGTTTCCCACTAGGAATAGACTGGTAAGACCCTATTGCTGAAGACTCCACATACTTGGGCTGCAAGGCCACTGAGAAATCCTGCTGGAACTGAGCTGATAACCTCCTCCATGTAGACCAGCTGACAGAAAGCTGGAAGAAGCCATTCTGCATGAAGTTCAATGGGAGAGAGAGAAATAACCATTGAAGACACTCAACAGTGGACACTGCAAGCCTTATATTTGGCCACCCAGACCAAATGAGCCAACGGGTGCAAGAGGGGCACATCTGTCATGGTGGAAACCAACCACCCTCTAATTGGACTGGAGGCCCACTCCATGGGAGGGAATACATCCCTGATATTGAAAACCTACAACAGGGGTAGTCATGAGCCCTAGGGGTGTAACGTCTGCTGATGTCTGGCTAAATGTATATACTATGCTTATCAAACTGCCCAGTAAGCATTTCTCTTAATGTTCAAACCCTTATATTAATGCTACTCTCACTTTTGGCAGAGAATCTTCTCTTTTCAGATGGCAGTGACCTTGGGATGACTCAGAAGGCATCATGGTACTGGAAGAAGTGACCAGAGTGCTCAGTTTTGTAACATCTCTAACACACCTTCCAAGGCTCAGGGTCTAATGCAGAAGAGGTGGTAGAAAGAATGTAAGAGCCAAAGGAAGGGTAGGACTCCTTACAACGTGCTCCCCCCAGACACAAAATGACCTGGATATCCATGACCATCACAGTGCCTGACACTACCTACAGAAGACCATCATAATAGGAGGAAAAGATGATGACATCAAAATAAAAGAGAGATTGATTGAGATGGGGAGGGGATATGATGGAGAATGGAGTTTCAAAGGGGAAAGTGGGGGGAGGCAGAGTATTACCATGTAATATTTTTTATAATCATGGAAGTTGTTAATAAAAAAAATTCTCTCTGTGTGTCTGTCTCTCTCTCTCTCCCTAAAAAAAATATAAATAAATAAAAGTAACTTACCTTTGTGTCATCTAGTAAAGATTTAAACAGTCAAGGAGGAAAACAGTTGAAAAAAAGAAGTTGGAGGGCTGGAAGGATGGTTTAGCGGTTAAAACTTTTGCCTGCAAAGCCAAAGGACCCAGGTTTTGATTCCCCAGGACCCACGTTAGCCAGATGCACAAGGGGGCGCACATGTCTGGAGTTCTTTTGCAGTGGCTGGAGGCCCTGGTGCACCCATTCTCTCTCTCTCCCCCTCTTTCTCTGTCAAATAAATAAATAAATAAAACAAATTTTTTTTTTTTTAAAGTTGAAGGGAGACAGAGAATGGTCTGTTTAGAGATAACCAGTTTGTATCTTTTTTTCTTTGTATCAAAGAAAGTTTTGCAAACTCAGCCTACTCCATCACTTCTCATCCCCAGAAGCTTTGTGGGGGTTTTTTGTTTTGGTTTGGTTTGGTTTCAAGGTAGGGTCTCACTCTAGCCCAGACTGTCCTGACACTCACTCTGTAGTCCCAGGCTGGCCTCAAACTCACAGCAATCCTCCTACCTCTACTTCCCAAGTGCTGGGATTAAAGGCATGTGTCACTTTGCCTTTTATTTATTTATTTATTTATTTATTTATTTACTTATTTATTTATTTATGAGACGGAGAGTGAGTATGGGCATGCCAGGGCCTCCTGCCGCTACAAACAAACTCCAGATGCATTTGCCACTTAGTGCATCTGGCTTCGTATGGGTACTGGAATTAAAATTGGAGTCTTCAGGCCTTGCAAGGAAGCTCCTTAAACCATTGAGTAACCTGCTATCTCTCCAGCCCAGCTTTGTGTTTTTATAGACGTTTTCACATTCATTGGCTTTTTACCTTCTTGTGTCCATTTTACATATCTCTTAAAAGCCAGGCGAGGGCTGGAGAGATGGCTTAGTGGTTAAGCACTTGCCTGTGAAGCCTAAGGACCCCGGTTTGAGGCTCCATTCCCCAGAACCCATGTTAGCCAGATGCATAAGAGGTCACATGCATCTGGAGTTTGTTTGCAGTGGCTGGAAGCCCTGGCACGCCCATTCTCTCTCATTTTCTCTGTCTCTCTCTCTCTCTCTTTCTCTCTCTATCTCTCTCTCTCTCCCCCTCTTTCTCTCTATGTCACTCTCAAATAAATAAATAAATAAAAATAAACAAAAGCCAGGCCAGACAAGTGGTGGTTTAAACAAATCTACAAGCTGGAGTTGGGGCGGTCAAAAGGAATCGCTTGCTCCCCCCGTTCTGCATGCCCATGTGCACCACTTCCCCAAACTGTGTACCCACAAGGAAGGCACTGTTTCTCCTTGGCAAGGCATGGGGGGTTTTCAAGCTCCTCAGATGACTATAATGTGCAGCCAAGGATTGACAGCCCCAGGCCAACCTGGGTTACATAGGGAGACCGTGTCTCAAAACAAAACAGAGGGTAAAGTAAGTAGTGAGAGATTAAAAAAAAAAAATTCATTATTGGGGCTGGAGTGATGGCTTAGTGGTTAAGGTGCTTACCTGGAAAGCCAAAGGACCCAGGTTCGATTTCCCAGTACCCATGTGCAAGGTGGCACATGCATCTGGAGTTTGTTTGCAGTGGCTAGAGGCCCTGGCACACCCATTCTCTTCTCTCTCTCTCTTTCTTCCTTTCCCCTCTCCCTCTCTCTCAAATAAATAAAAAAAATTTTTTTTTTTTTAAATCATGGGCTAGGTTGGGCATGGTGGCACATGCCTTTAATCCCAGCACTCGGGAGGCAGAGGTAGGAGGACTGCCATGAATTCAAGGCCACCCTGAGACTACACAGTGAATTTCAGGTCAGCCTGGGCTAGAGTGAAACCCTAACTTGAAAAACCAAAACAAAACAAAACAGAAAATCTTGTGCTGCAGAGATGGATTAGTGGCTAAGGCATTTGCCTGCAAAGCCTAAGGACCCAGGTTTGATTCCCCAGGACCCACATAAAGTCAGATGCACAAGGTGGTGCACGCATCTAGAGTTTGACTGCAGTAGCTGAAGGCCCTGGTGCACCCATTCTCTCTCTATCTAAAAAACAAACTTTCATTATTTTCTTCTTTCTCAGATTAGTTTCAATTATTTATCTTCATCCTTGGATTTGATCCCAGGAATGCAGAATTTGGGGTCCAGGGAGGGATTAACTTCCATGAAGAGACAGGAGATCCCAGGTCTGTGGATCCCAACTTTCAGACCCTTCTCCAAGTTAGCAAAGAATTGAAAACACAGATTCCGAGAAGAGTAAATTATGAACCATGAGGTTTATGTTAGAGAGAGCTAGCAGGAAGCCCAAGCCAAAAAAAAAAATGTCCTTCTCAGCCTAGCTGTGAGGTGGGAGGAGTGATGGAGAAAATCTCCTTCACATAGAGAAATCTCTAGGGAAGAAACCTCAGAGAAGACACACATACACACTTGGAGGGAAGAGCAGGAGAGCCTAAGCCAAAAGACCAACCTCATATAAGAGAAAGAAAAGGGCTACAGAGGTGGCTTCTTAGCGGTTAAGGCACTTGCCTGTGAAGCCTGAGGACCCATGTTTGACTCTCCAGATCCCATGTAAGCCAGACGCACAAAGGTGAGGCAAGCGCAAGGTCTCACATGCCCACTAGGTGGCGCAAGAATCTGGAGTTTGATTGTAGTGGCTGAGGCCCTGGTGCACCAATTCTCTCTCTTTCTCTCTCTTTGTCTCCCTCTCTCTGTCTTTCTCTCTCTCTCTCTTGCTCTCTCTAAAGAAAAGAGATCAGAAGGTATTTAGAAATTATAATAATAACAACAACAATAATACAGAGCACCCCAAAACAAGGCAGGAAATGGCCTGCAGTAGAAGAAATACTCCCCCTTCCTAGCCTGAGCATTTTTCTGCTTGCTGTTTGCATGTATTTTGTTCTTGGATACTCTCTTGCTTTGCTGGGTGTATGATCTTTCTCTGATCCCTTATGTGAGAGGGATCCAGTGAGTTATTGGCCAGGGAAGTTCCTGATGCCCCAAAACATTACAGGCCATTGCCGAGGCCCTTGGTTTCCCACCAGGAATAGATGGTAAGACCCTATTGCTGAAGACTCCACATGCTTGCGCTGCAAGGTCACTGAGAAACCCTGCTGGAGTTGAGCTGAAAACCTCCTCCATGTAGACCAGCTGACAGAAAGCTGGGAAAAGCTACGCTGCATCCAGTTCAATGGGAGAGAGAGAAAAATCACTAGTGGAGATACTCAACAGTGTCCCCTGCATGCCTTAAATTTGGTCACCCAGGCCAAATGAGCCAACGGGTGCAATAGTGGCACGTCTGTTATGGGGGAATCCAGCTGCTCTCTAATTGGACTGGAGGCCTGCTCCATGGGAGGGAATATATATCCCTGATACTGCTCACCAAACTTCCCGGTAAGCACTTCTCTTAATGTTCATACCCATATATTTTTTAACTATTTTAATTCTATTTATTTATTTATTTATTTGACAGATAAAGAATGGGGAGAGAGAGAGAGAATGGGCACGCCAGGGCCTCCAGCCACTGCAAACAAACTCCAGATGTGTGCGCCCCTTTGTGCATCTGGCTAATGTGGCTCCTGGGGAATTGAACCTGGGTCCTTTGGCTTTGCAGACAAGCACTTTAACTGCTAAGCCATCCCTTCAGCCCCATACCCATATATTAATGCTACTCTCACTTTTTGTTAGAGAAGCTTCTTCTCTTTTCAGTTGGCAGTGACCTTGGGATGACTCAGAAGGCACCATAGTGCTGAAAAGAAGTGACAGAGGAGTGCTCAGCACTGAAATATGTCTATCACATCTTCCATGGCTCAGGGTCCGTTGAGGAAGAGGTGGCGGAAAGAATGTAAGAGCCAAAGGAAGGGTAGGACTCCTTACAACATGCTCCCCCCAGACACAAAATGGCCTGGATATCCATGACCTCACAGTGCCTGACACTACCTACACAAGACCCTCATAAAAGGAGGAAAAGATGATGACATCAAAATAAAAGAGAGACTGATTGAGAGCTGGGAAGGGGATATGATGGAGAGTGGGGTTTCAAAGGGGAAAGTGAGGGGGGAGGGAGGGAATTACCATGGGTTATTGTGTACAATTATGGAAGTTTTCAAAATAATAATAAAAAAATCCAGGGAAGGGCAAGACCTTTTGAGCACCACCTCCTAGCAACCATGAACTGTAAATCTTTGAGAAGGGGACAATTTTGTGAGCCCCTCTCCTTAACAACCATTGTCTATGAATCTTTGAGGAGGGGCCACAGCCTTGTGAGCCCCTCCCCTTAGCAACCACTGTCTGTAAATATGGGGAGGGCACGGTTTGTGAGCCCTTCACCCTAGCAACTGTTGACTGTCTATAAATCCTGGGAGGCTGTGGTCTGTGAGCTCCTTCCCCCAGCAATAGTTAACTATAAGCCCTTGGGAAGAAGTGTGGCCTCCTGGCGTCCTCCCTTCTCCACCATGGAAAGGTAATGTATAGATCTCCTTCTGGTAACCCCAGCTGCTTGCAGTTAACGAGGGCAGAACCTGAAAGGCAGCTGTCCACATCGACCTCTGATATTTAAAATCGCGGGTTCATATGAAACTGAACCTTCCAGGAGAATGCCCCACAGCCGATCATGTTTCCCCGTGTCACCCGAGGTAACAGGGAGTCAGTGAACTCAAGTCAGGCAGAAGTTGTGCTTACAGAGCTGTCAGAACCGAGCTAACCACTCAGAAGTCTGGGGTGCAGCTTGTTCACGCAAGGCGTTCCCGTCACCTTGATCTGCAGCCAGCGTTCAGAACAGTCCATGGACAAATGATCAAGGCCATCAATCCTCACAATAAGTGTAGGGAGCCTGCCGGGCGTGGTGGCGCACACCTTTAACCCCAGCACTCGGGAGGCAGAGGTAGTAGGATCGCCGTGAGTTCTAGTCCACCCTGAGACTACAGAGTGGATTCCAGGTCAGCCTGAATCACAGTGAGACCCTACCTCAAAAAAAAAAAAAAAAAAAAAAAAAAGAAAGAAAGAAGAAAAATGTGTATGGGGCCCTTTAGCACCACAGATATCTTTGGTGCTTTGGATGACAATCAGGAGAAAACAAGAAACAGCAGATGTCTGAGAAGAAGTGACAGAGGAGTGCTCAGCACTGCAATATCTCTATCTTCCAAGGCTCAGGGTCCATTGCAGAAGAGGTGACGGAAAGAATGTAAGAGCCAAAGGAAGGTTAGGACTGGACTGTTTACAATACACCCTTCAAGACCCAAAATGGCCTGGATATCCATGACCTTGCAGTGCCTGACACGACCTACATAAGACCCTCATAATAGGATGAAAAGATGATGACATCAAAATAAAAGAGAGATAAATGTATATACTATGCTTATCAAACTGCCCAGTAAGCACTTCTCTTAATGTTCATACCCTTATATTAGTGCCACTCTCACTTTTGGTAGAGAATCTTTTCTTTTCAGATGGCAGTGACCTTGGGATGACTCAGAAGGCATCATGGTGCTGGAAAGAAGTGACCGGAGTGCTCAGCACTGCAATATCTCTATCACACCTTCCAAGGCTCAGGGTCTATTGTAGAAGAGGTGGCGGAAAGAATGTAAGAGCCAAAGGAAGGGTAGGACTCCTTACAACGTGCTCCCCCCAGACACAAAATGGCCTGGATATCCATGACCTCACAGTGCCTGACACTACCTACACAAGACCATCATAAGAGGAGGAAAAGATGATGACATCAAAATAAAAGAGAGACTGATTGAGAAGGGGAGGGGATATGATGGAGAGTGGAGTTTCAAAGGGGAAAGGTGGGGGGGAGGGAGGGAAGTACCATGGGATATTGTTTATAATCATGGAACTTGTTAATTATAAAAAAAAGAAAAGAAAAAAGAAACAGCAGATGTCGTTTCTTCATATACATACACATATATATGTATATATATCTTTTTTTGTCCTGGGATTGTGGGTGTGTACCACCCACCTCGCTGAGCCCTTTTGCTTTGCTTTGAGTTTTGACCTCTTGCTGGCTCTCCAAAACATATGTCACTTGGAGACAGAGTCTTGCCATGTAGCCCAGGCTAGCTTCAAACTTGCACATCTTCCTGCCTCAGCCTCCCCAGCTGGCTTTACAGGCATTTCACGACCACACCAGGAGCTTTAACTCCAAGGGTTATAGTTACCACAACATGCGTCTCAGTCCTTTCGTGTTGCTACAACAGAACCCCACAGACTGCGCGACGTATTGTAAGGTTTATTCCTGGTTTGTGTGTGTGTGTGTGTGTGTGTGTGCGTGCTGGGGATTGAACCCAGAACATTCTGCAGACTAGGCAAGAATTCTATCACTCAGCTACATCCCTAGACTAGGCAACTTGCAAAGAATAACATATATCGGGGCTGGAGAGATGGCTTAGTGGTTAAGCGCTTGCCTGTGAAGCCTAAGGACCCGGGTTCGAGGCTTGATTCCCCAGGACCCACGTTAGCCAGATGCACAAGGGAGCGCACGTGTCTGGAGTTCGTTTGTAGTGGCTGGAAGCCCTGGCGCACCCATTCTCTCTCTCTCTCTCTCTCTCTCTCTCTGCCTTCTCTGTCTGTCACTCTCAAATAAATATATAAAAGTAAACAAAAAATTTAAAAAAAAAAGAATAACATATATCTTATAGGTTGAGAGCCTGGGAAACTCAAGCTCCAAATGCTGGCATCTGATGCAGTAGCCTTCTTGCTGGTCTTCATTTTTAAAAATTTATTTTTTTGAAAGAAGAGAGAGGGCTGGAGAGGTGGCTTAGCAGTTAAGGTGCTTGCCTACAAAGTCTAAGGACCCAGGTTCCATTCTCCAGGTCCCACGTTAGCCAGATGCACAATGTGGCGCATGCATATGGAGTTCGTTTGCAGTGGCTGGAGGCCCTAGTGCACCCATTCTGTCTCTCTCTGTGTCTCTCTCTCTTTTTAATTTTTTTAATTGTTTCACTTATTTATTAGATACAGAGGGAGAGGAGAGAGAGACAGAATGAGCACGCCAGGGCCTCCAGCCACTGCAAATGAATTTTTTTCCAAGGTAGGGTCTCTCTGACCTGGAAATCACTATGTAATCGCAGGGTGGCCTTGAACTCTCGGCGATCCTCCTACATCTGCCTCTCGAGTGCTGGGATTAAAGGCAGTGCGCCACTATGCCTGGATAAATATTTTTTATATATTTTACTTATTGATTTACTTTTTAGGGACAGGGCTTGAGAAGATGTACCAGGGCTGTAATGAATGCAAGATGCACATGTCACTTTGTCCATCTGGCTCTGTTTAGATACTGGGGAATCAAATTCAGGCAATCAGGGCTTTGCAAGCAAGCACCTTATCTTATTTTATTTTATTTTATTTTATTTTATTTTATTTTTTTGGTTATTCGAAGTAGGGTCTCACTCTAGCCCAGGCTGACCTGGAATTCAGCTATGGAGTCTCAGGGTGGCCTTGAACTCCTGGAGATCCTCCTACCTCTGCCTCCTGAGTGCTGGGATTAGAGGCGTGCGCCACCATGCCCGCCTCACAAGCACTTTTAACCACTGAGCAATGTCGCAGACCCAGATTATATACATATATATATATTTTTTTGTTTTGTTTTTGAGGTAGTGTCTTGCTCTAGTTCAGGCTGACCCAGGATTTGCTTATGTAGTTTCAGGTTTCCCTTGAATGCACAGCGATCTCCTACCTCTGCCTCCCCAGAGCTGGGATTAAAGGCGTGCGCCACCACCTCCAGCCCCAAATAAATTTTTTTTTTTTTTGGTTTCCAAAGTAGGGTCTCACTCTAGCCCAGGCTGACCTGGAATTCACTATGGAGTCTCAGGGTGGCCTCTGAACTCACGGCAATCCTCTTACCTCTGCCTCCCCGGTGCTGGGATTAAAGGCGTATGCCACCACGCCTGGCTTCAGATAAAATATTTTTGACTTGAGCTAACTTAGCATTTTTCTGTTCCATTTATGTAAACAGGCTTAGAAGTAAGATTCCCTCCATAGCATGCATGTGCATGCAACTTTAAACCATGCTATTCAAACATCACTGAACTCCAGGATTAGAAGAAACCTCAGAAATGTTCCAGTCAGTTGAAGGCCTTCATTTCATAAACAGAAAATTGATATCTTTGGTTCTTTTTACCAAGTGATATCACTTTCTTAAACACAAGAAATATCAACCAAACCGAAAAAAAAAAAAAAAAAAAAACTGGGGCCGGGCATGGTGGGGCACACCTTTAATCCCAGCACTCAGGAGGCAGAGGTAGGGGGATCACCGTGAGTTCAAGGCCACCCTGAGACTACATAGTGAATTCCAGGTCAGCCTGGACTAGAGTGAAACCCTACCTTAGAAAAAGAAAGAAAGAAAGAGAAGGAAGAAAGAGGGAAAGAAAGATCAACCATATCCGCAAGAAATACAGATCTCAAAGATTCCATTATTTTTAATGTTTTTCTGTTCTTAGAAGACTTGCTTGCCTCTGCACTGAAAATAAATTACTTATGTAATAACAGCTATACATAAGCAACGTTTTATGTCATCATTGCTAGCTATGAAGAACACCTAAGAAAGAGATTACTACAATTTAAAGTGGAATTTTACTGACAAGTACTAAATTTTCTTCCCTGCTTATTAATTTTAAATCATATAAGGTGAATTGAATGACACAGTGAGTCTCAAGGGTTTGAGAAAAATTGTTTCTCCTTTGCTAAACCCATCAAATGTAATTGAAGATTGATACTATGTGTTGTAAAACCTGCTGTATTTTCACTAATGAAAGATGTCTTACCGCTGATGGTGGTAATCTATAGTCTAGAGAGAGAGAATGGACATGACGCCAGGGCCTCCAGCCACTGCAAACAAACTCCAGACGCGTGCGCCACCTCGTGTATCTGGCTTACATGGGTTCTGGGGAATTGAACCTGGGTCCTTTGGCTTTGTAGGCAAGTGCCTTAACCGCTAAGCCATCCCTCTAACCCTAAGAATAATTTTTTAAAAAGAACCAGGGTGGTACACACCTGTTTAGGTGCTAAGGAGGCTGAGGCAGGAACATCATCAATTCAAGGGAAGCCTGGACAACTTAATGTTCTGTCTCAAAACAAAATGTAAAAAGGGCCAGGCGTGGTGGCGCATGCCTTTAATCCCAGCACTCGGGGAAGCAGAGGTAGGAGGATCGCTGTGAGTTCAAAGCCACCCTGAGGCTCCATAGTGAATTCCAGGTCTCATCTCCAGGTGCTCAGCCTGAGCTAGAGTGAAACCCTACCTTGAAAAAAATAAAAATAAAATTTAAGGGCCGGAGGGATGGCTTGGCGATTAAGGCGTTTGCCTGCAAAAGCTAAAGGACTCAGGTTCAATTCCCCAGGACCCACGTCAGCCAGATGCACAAGGTGGCACATGCGTCTGGAGTGTGTTTGCAGTGGCTGGAGGCCCTGGTGCGCCCACTCTCTCTCTCTCTCTCTCTCTCTCTCCCTCTCCCTCTTCCTCTCTGTCAAATAAATGTAAAAAAAATTTTTTTTTAATTTAAAAAGGGCTGGGGGGCTGGAGGGATGGCTTAGGGGTTAAGGCGTTTGCCTGCAAAAGCCAAAGGACCTAGGTTCGATTCCCCAGGACCCACATTAGCCAGATGCACAAGGGGGCGCATGTGTCTGGAGTTCGTTTGCAGTGGCTGGAGGCCCTGGTGCACCCATTCTCTCTCTCTCTCTCTCTCTCTCTCTCTCTCTCTCTCTCTCTGTCAAATAACTAAAAATAAAACATTTTAAAAGGGCTGGGGATACAGCTCAGTGGTAGAGTGCCTGCGTAGCATGGACAAGGTCAAGGATGTGATCCTGTGATCGCTGCTCTCTTCCTTGGTTGGATTCAGAATCATCTAGGAGACAGCTATAGTTCCCTTCTCCTTGCTGGGACAACGCGCCTGACCAGAAGCAGCTGATGGGAGGAAAGTATCGATTCTGGCTTACAGTCTCGAGGGGAAGCTCCATGACGGCAGGGGACAGCATGGCATGAGCAGAGGCTGGACGTCACCTCTGCGAAAGCAGGTGGAAACCAGCAGGAGAGCGGGACAACTGGCACTGGACTGTTACCGGCTGGGGACCAGGCGTTCAGAACACGTGAGTATACTGGGGCATCTGATCCAAATGGCCACGGAGACACAACACTGGACATGGCTGTGAAGGTGTTTCCAGAGAAGCTTAACTGAGGAGGGAAGACATCTCTTCAGTGTGGGTGGTACCATTCTTTTGGCTGGGGTCCTGGATGAAATAAAAGAAGAAGAAGAAAGAAGAAAGAGGAGGAGGAGGAAGAAGAGAAGAAGAAAGAAAGAAAACGAGGAAGCCATCTGAGTGCCAGCATTCATTGTGGGCACATAATGTGACCTACCACCTTATCACCTTATGGTCTTGCTGCCATCTAGAGTCATTCTGTTTTTTTTATTTTTTATTTATTTATTTATTTATTTATTTATTTATTTTGGTTTTTCGAGGTAGGGTCTCACTCTAGCTCAGGCTGACCTGGAATTCACTAGTCTCAGGGTGGCCTTGAACTCATGGTGATCGTCCTACCTCTCCCTCCTGAGTGCTGGGATTAAAGGCGTGCACCACCACGCCTGGCTAGAGTCACTCTTTTATTGTTGTTTTGTTTTTGTTTGTTTGTTTGTGTTTTCCTTTTTTTTCTCAATTTTTATTAACATCTCCATGATTATAAAAAATATCCCACGGTAATGCCCTCCCTCCCCCCCACCTCCCCCTTTGAAACTCCATTCTCCATCATATCCCCTCCCCCTCTCAATCAGTCTTTCTTTTATTTTGATGTCGTCATCTTTTCCTCCTCTTATGATGGTCTTGTGTAGGTAGTGTCAGGCACTGTGAGGTCATGGATATCCAGGCCATTTTGTGTCTGGAGGAGCACGTTGTAAGAAATCCTACCCTTCCTTTGGCTCTTACATTCTTTCCACCACCTCTTCTGCATTAGACCCTGAGCCTTGGAAGGTGTGATTGTGTTTTTCAAGGCCAGGTCTCACTCTTTCCCAGGCTGACCTGGAACAGACTCTGAAAGCTCCAGGCTGGCCTCCAATTCACAGCAATCCTCCTGCCTCAGCCTCCCAAGTGCTGGGATTAAAGGTCTGCCCCACCACACATGTCTTATTTTTTTTTTTTTTTCAAGGTAAGGTCTCACTCTAGCCCAGGCTGACCTGGAACAGACTCTGAAAGCTCCAGGCTGGCCTCAAACTCACAGCGATCCTCCTGCCTCAGCCTCCCCACTGCTGGAATTAAATATGTATGCCACCATTTCCCGGTCCCCCCCTTTAAGTTGTTTTTGTCTCAGCAATGAGAAAAGTAAGTAATAGAGATCTCCAGAATGAAATACGTAATTAAATAAGCCAAGTGGAAAAGTGTAATTAAAGCTGCTAACACGTGAACTTTTTTACTTCAGATTACTTCTTTGTCTTAACTACTAGTAGTTTTTGTTTGCTAGTTACGGTCTTGCTCCTTCCATGGGGATACTTGCAGAACGAGCCCAGAGGCACCCCGGAGCCTCATTCTAGGACACACTATACTGTACCATACCTGCTGTCTGCCAGGCTCAACCTCCCACAGCAGTAAGACCAATGCACCAGACCACGTAGAAAGCAGGAAAGCTAGCCGGGCGTGGTAGCCCATGCCTTCCATCTCAGCACTTGGGAGGCAGAGGCAGGAGGATTACCATGAGTTTGGGGTGAATTTCAGGTCGGCCTGGACTGAGTGAAATCCTACCTCGGGAAAGAAAAAAAAAAAAGAAAGAAAAGAAAAAGAAAAAAAGAGCAGGAAAGCTAACTTACTACCTTCCAAGGCTCAGGGTCTATTGCGGAAGAGATGGTGGAAAGAATGTAAGAGCCAAAGGAAGGGCAGGACTCCTTACAACGTGCTCCTCCAGACACAAATGGCCTGGATATCCATGACCTCACAGTGCCTGACACTACCTACACAAGACCATCATAAGAGGAGGAAAAGATGATGACATCAACATAAAAGAGAGACTGATTGAGAGGGTGAAGGGGCATGATGGAGAGTGGAGTTTCAAAGGGGAAAGTGGGAGAAAAGAGGGAATTACCATGGGTTATTGTGTACAATTATGGAAGTTGTCAATGAAAAAAAAAGCTAACTTACTCTTTTTTAAAAATACTTATTTTTATTTATTTATTTATTAGAGACAGAGAGTGATAGAGAGAAAATGGGCGCTCCAGGGCCTCCAGCTACTGCAAACTAACTCCAGACCCATGAGTCACTGTATGTATCCTGCTTACGTGGGACCTGGGGAATTGAAACTAGGTCCTTAGGCTTCACAGGCAAGTGCCTTAACCACTAAGCTGTCTCTCCAGCTCTCTCTCTCTCTCTCTCTTTTTTTTTTTTTTTTGAGGTAGGGTCTCACTGTGGCCCAGGCTGACCTCGAATTCCCTATATAGTCTCAGGGTGGACTTGATCTCTGCCTCCTGAGTGCTGGGATTAAAGGCGTATGCCACTATGCCCGGCCAAATTGTTTTTATTATTAAAAACTATCTCGGGGCTGGAGAGATGGCTCAGTGGTTAAAGCACTTGCCTGCAAAGTGTTCTAGCTCAGGTTCAGTTCCCTAGTACCTATATAAAGCCTCAAGTACAAAGTGATATATGCTTCTGCAGTGAGTTTGCAGCAGCAGGAGGCCTGGCATGCCTTTTCTCTCTGTGTCTCTCACTCTCTCTCTCTCATAAGTAAATTTTTTGTTTGTTTTGCTTTGTTTTTCCAGGTAGGGTTTCATTCTAGCCCAGGCTGACCTGGCATTTAACTATGTAGTCTCAGGCTGGCCTCGAACTCACATCAGCCCTCCTACCTCTGCATCTCCCCAGTGCTGGGATTAAATGCGTGCGCCACCGCGCCTGCCCGGCTCATAAGCAAATCTAAAAATAAAACTTAGAAGGCAAATGGAGGTGACGATATCTGGTGAACCTAAAACCTCGGGCCAGAAATGATGTTGAGTTAAAAAGGTGAGGCAATTGGATACAATGTGACCCAACCTCTAACACAAGAGATTAAAACCCTCAGTGAAGTCCTCTGCCCTTGACGTAGAGCACAGATCGTGGTGACAGTGCCTCAGTGCCTAGTCAGCCTGGCTGGCCTGCGTTTTGCCTCCAAGCGTTTATGAAGCTCCTCCTCCGCTCTCACTGTGAGCACTCTCCTCTGCCTTTATTCTCAAGGCTTTCCTCGTGAAAGAAGCTAGCTACTAGTAAGAGATGGCTCAGAGGTTCAGGCGCTTGCCTGCAAAGCCAAAGGACCCAGGTTCGATTCCCCAGGACCCAAGTGAGCCAGATGCACAAGGCGGCGCACACGTCTGGGGTTCGTTTGCAGCGGCTGGAGACCCTGGCACTCCCATTCTCTCTCTCTCTCTCTCTCTCTCTCTCTCTCTTTCCCTGCCTATTTCTCTCTGAAATAAATAAATATATAAATAATAAGAGATGAGAGGAACCTCACCAACTTCTTTCTTGTTAACGAGTGACATTTATACATTGAAAAAAAAAAAAAGTGCTCAGGGGAAGTCAGATGGATTCCCAGCCCTGAAAGAGGCCTCTGTGTATAATTTTTGTCACTCTCAAGGTCTCATTCCTAACACTTCCCTTGCTGACTAAGTCAGTCCGTGCCAGCTAATCTGACATCTAAAACTTTCTCGTGTTACCCTGTTAGGGGAAGCATCCCTTTTTGCCCCCATGCCAACCTTGAGAGAAGGATGGAAACATACTCAGATCCCTTCAAAAGAAAATCTGCCTCTCAAATATTTATAAGCAATGCGGCCTTTACTGAAGAGTTTGTAAGGGAGCCAAGGGGAGGGTGGATAAACCACACCCTAATAGCACACACCATTGATTCTGCCTTCACCTTTCCCTCTTTCCTGGGCCCTAGCAGCAGGGGTGGGTGGACGGTTTCAACATTTTCCCACAGGGGGAGAATTCTGGGATCCCACTCTTGGCGAGTCACTCCAGTTTTCTCCTGTCCCCGCTGCAATCCAGTAACCCCAGTCTAGGCTCCTGGCTTGCATGGGTGCCTCTCCTCAAACACAGCCCATGCAGACCTAAAACTAATAGATATTAGGATGGAAAAGTTTGATCTGGCTGGGCATGGTACCACATGCACGTTATTGCAGCACCCTGGTAGGCGGAGGCGGAAATGCTGAATTCCAGGCCAGCCTGGATTACAGTAGTAAGTTCAAAGCTGGCCTAACACATAGCAAATTCCTACTGAGTGCTGGGGACATTGTTCAGTGGTTAAAGTGCTTGCCTTGCAAAGTCTTCCTGCCAAGGTTTAATTCCCCAGGACCCACGTAAAGCCAGATGCACAAAGTGGTACGTGTGTCTGAAGTTCATTTGCAGTGGCAAGAGATCCTGGAGTCCCCATACTCTCTCTCTTTTTAAATTTATTTAAATAGTTTTATTTATTTATTTGCAAGCAGAGAGATAGATAGAAGAGAGACAGCCAGAGAGAATGGGCACACCAGGGTCTCCAACCACTGCAAATGGACTCGAGACGCATGTACCACTCTGTGCATCTGGCTTTATGTGGGGACCGGGGAACTGTACGCGCGTCATTAGACTTGGCAGGCTAGCACCTTAATCTGTGAGCCATCTCTCCAGCACTGTCCTCTCTCTCTCTTTGTTTTGTTTTGTTTTGTTTTGTTTTGTTTTGCTTTGTTTTTCGAGGTAGGGTCTCACTCTAGCCCAGGCTGACCTGGAATTCACTATGGAGTCTCAGGGTGGCCTCGAACTCACAGCAATCTTCCTACCTCTGCCTCCCGAGTGCTGGGATTAAAGGAGTGTGCCACCACGTCCAGCTCTCTCCCTCTCTCTCTCTTTGAAATAAATGAAGAAAAGTTTTTTGTGTTTTTTTTTTTTTTTTAAACATTGCAGACACGATGGATGTGGTGATGCACGCCTTTAATCCCAGCACTTGGGAGGCAGAGGTAGGAGGATCACTGTGAGTTCTAGGTCAGCCTGGGCTACAGTGAGGCACTACTTAAAACAAAACAAACTTACAGACAGAGAGAGAGAGAGACAGAAAGACAGATAGACAGATTAGGGGTATAACTCAGTGGCAGAGAACTTGCTTGAGGCCCCGGGTTCAATCATTGCACACACACACACACACACATGCATACACAGACACACCACTTAGTTCTATGCACATATCAGGTACAATTGAAGGCTAGAAAGGGAATGGATACTACCTAAGTATTATGGCCTATGAGGAGCATGGACTCTTAAGTGAGGAGAAGTGACATCAGCTTAAACTAGAGTTGTATTTAGGGCACATGGGAGTTTTTACGATAGCATGAAGAAGAAAGTGAAAACAAAGAGAAACAGTGAGCCAGTCACAGCGGTGTATGCCTGTAATCGCCCACTTGGACGTCAAGGCAGGAGGGCCTCAGAGTTCAATTGACAGCCTGCTCCAAAGCAAGACTTGATCTCAAAAGCAAAACCAACATTAACAACAAACAAACAAAAATGTAGAGAGAATGGAGAGCTCATGCGGTCATTTGCACTGGTTTGCACTGATTGTCGGTTTGGTTTAGTGTTTGTCCAAATAAGACGCCCCAACAAATACACGCAAACGTGTAACCACAAAACGAATTAACTCAACAAATATTTGTGGAGCGTGTGTTATGTACCAATATTGTCAGAGATGCTTAGACGACTTGAGCAAACACGAAAAGACTACTGCCCTTGCCCTCCCGGGGAGGTCTGTGGAGGAGGCAGACCGACTTAGCCAGTGCACAGAAAGAACGTCTCGTAGATCATTAGAAGGCCATCGAAGCACTACAGGGGCAGGAGGATGGCGGACCACAAGGTAGGGCTGCAGTTATCTGCAATGCGAGATAAGGAGGCAGGGCAAGGTCCTCCGAGAAAGCCGCCTGAGCCCAAGGCTTAACGGAAGTAAGCAGATATCTGAAGGATGCCACAGGCCGAGAGCAAAGGTCCCTGGGCTGGGTGGGCCTGGCCTTGGTCAAGAAAGGGCAGGGAGGCCAAATGGTGGGGGTTGTGGAGGCAATGAGACCACGTGGGCTACTACAAAGATTTTGGATTTCTCTCAGTAAAAAGGGGAGCTGTTGAGGAATTTAGAAAGGAGTGTTATGACTGCCAACTTTTGTTTCTCTTTCTTTTTTTTTTTTTTTTTTTTTGCCATTTCAAGGTAGGGTCTCACTCTAGCCCAGGCTGACCAGGAACTCATTATGTAATGTCAAGGTGGCCTCAGAACTCAGTGATCCTCCTGCTGGGATTAAACGGGATTAAAGATGTGTGCCACTATGTCTGGCTCGCCCTCTCTCTCCTTTTTTTTTTTTGTTTTTGTTTTTGGTTTTGTTTTTCGAGGCAGGGTTTTGCTCTAGCCCAGGCTGACCTGGAAATCAGGATGTATTTTCAGGGTGTCCTGGATCTCATAGCAATCCTCCTACCTGTGCCTCCCAAGTGCTGGGATTGAAGGCATGATGCACCAGCACGCCTGGCCCAAGATGTATTTTAATATATTTTATTTATTTTTTGGTTTTTCGAGGTAGGGTCTCACTCTAGCCCAGGCTGACCTGGAATTCACTATGGAGTCTCAGGGTGGCCTCAAACTCACGACGATCCTCCTACCTCTGCCTCCCGAGTGCTGGGATTAAAGGCGTGTGCCACCACGCCCGGCTTTATTTTATTTATTTATTTGAAAGAAAGAGGTGGGGGGAGAGAGAGACAGAATAGGCACACCAGGGTCTCCAGCCACTGAAAACAAACTCCAGATGCATGCACCCCATGTACATCTGGCTTAGGTAGGTCCTAGAGAATCGAGAAGGGATCCTTCGGCTTCGGAGGCAAACGCCTTAACCGCTAAGCCATCTCTCCAGCCCACCTAGGTGTATTTTAAAAGTATGAGAGAAAGAAGAACAAATGATGACTTCAAGGTTTGAAGTTTCTGCCCAAAACATGGAGACAGAGTGAAGCCATTGTCCACAGTGACTAGAAATGCCTCACTCTGAAGGTCAGTGATGGACATTCTGATCCAGGCTGCCCTCAGGGAAAGCCAGATTCTTAGCGGAAGAAAGGAGTCTCAGAGCCGGGTGTGGTGGTGCATTCCTGAAATCCCAGCACCAGGGAGGCTGAGGTGGGAGGATCTGTGTGTGTGTGTGTGTTCAAGACCAACCTGGTACTATATAGTGAATTCCAGGAACTAAAGGCATGCACCACCACATGACTATAATCCAAACACATAGGAGAATGAGTGGAAGGACGGCTGTGGATTCAAAACCAGCCTTATCTACATAGGGAAGTGAGCCTGGGCTACAGAGTGAGGTTACAGTTTTAAGAGAGAAGTGGGAGGTGGGGAGAAAGGAAAAGAGAGTTTTTTATTTATTTGAGAGAAAGAGAAAGAGGCAGATACAGAGAGAGAGGGAAGGAATGGGCACACCAGGGCCTCCAGCCACTGCGAATGAACTGCAGACACATGTGCCACCTTGAGCATCAGGCTTACATTGGTCCTGGGGAATTTAACCTAGGTCCTTTGTTTTGTAGGCAAGTAGCTTAACGACTAATCCATCTCTCCAGACCAAGCTTTTTTTCCCTTTTTTTTTTTTATTTTTTGAAAATATTTGTGAGCAGAAAGAGAGAATGGGCACACCAGGGTCCCTAACCACTGTGAACAAACTCTAGAAGCACGTCCCTCTATGTGCATCTGGCTTTATGTGGGTACTGGGGAATTGAACTTTCAGGCAAACACATTAACTGCTAAGCCATCTCTCCAGCCCTCTTCTCTTTTTTTAAATTAATTGATTTTTTTATTAACAACTTCCATGATTGTAAACAATATCCCATGGTACTACCCTCCCTCCCCCCACTTTCCCCTTTGAAACTCCATTCTCCATCATATCCCCTTCCCCTCTCAATCAGTCTCTCTTTTATTTTGATGTCATCATCTTTTCCTCCTATTATGATTGTCTTGTGTAGGTAGTGTCAGGCACTGTGAGGTCATGGATATCCAGGCCATTTTGTGTCTGGGGGGAGCACATTGTAAGGAGGCCTACCCTTCCTTTGGCTCTTACATTCTTTCCACCACCTCTTCTGCATTAGACCCTGAGCCTTGGAAGGTGTGATAGAGATATTGCAGTGCTGAGCACTCCTGTCACTTCTTTCTAGCACCATGATGTCTTCTGAGTCATCCCAAGGTCACTCCCATCTGAAAAGAGAAGATTCTCTACCAAAAGTGAGAGTAGCATTAATATATGGGTATGAACATTAAGAGAAGTCCTTACTGGGCAGTTTGATGAGCATAGTATATACATTTAGCCAGATAGCAGCAGACATTACACTCCTAGGGCTCATGACTACCCCTGTTTTAAGTTTTCACTATCAGGGATGTATTCCCTCCATGGATCGGGCCTCCAGTCCAATTAGAGGGCAGTTGGTTTCCACCATGACAGACATTCCACTATTGCACCCATTGGCTCATTTGGCCTGGCTGGCCAAATATAAGGCTTGCAGTGTCCACTGTTGAGTATCTTCACTGGTGATTTCTCTTTCTCCCATTGAACTGCATACAGAATGGCTTCTTCCAGCTTTCTGTCAGCTGGTCTACGTGGAGGAGGTTATCAGCTCAGGTCCAGCAGGGTTTCTCAGTGACCTTTCAGCCCAAGTATGTGGAGTCTTCAGCAATAAGGTCTTACCATCTATTCCTGGTGGGAAACCTAGGGCCTCAGCAATGGCCTACAATGTTTTGGGGGCGTCAGGGTCCTCCCTGGCCAACAAATAACTGGAAGGCATCCCATCCCTGGCACTGAAAATTTTGTAGCAACAGTCTATGGCTCCTGAGTTTTGCATTGTCCAAAAAAGTAGGTTTCCATATGATTTATTTCTATCCTCTTAGATTTTGATTAGCCCTCCCTCCATCTTTCCTTTACTCAATCTCTTCCCCTGACCTCACTTGGGCCTTTTCACCCCCATTAATCTATTCTTCTACTTACATATATACAATACCATTCTATTAGGTCCCCCCTCCCTTCCTTTCTCTTTCCTTTATATCTCTTTTCTAGCTCACTGGCCTTTGCTACTGAGTTCTCTTCCGGCTCACACAGAAGTCCAATCATCTATATCTAGGATCCACGTATGAGAAAGAACATGCAACATTTGGCTCTCTGGGCCTGGGTTACCTCACTTAGTATAATCCTTTCCAGATCCATGCATTTTCCTGCAAATTTCATAACCTCATTTTTCTTTACTGCTGAGTAGAACTCCACTCTATAAATGTGCCATATCTTCATTATCCACTCATCAGTTGAGGGACATCTGGGCTGGTTCCATTTCCCAGCTATTGTGAATTGAGTGGCAATAAACATGGTTGAGCAAGTATCTCTAAGGTAATGAGATGAGACCTGAGGATATATGCCTAGGAGGGCTATAGCTGGGTCATACGGTAGATCAATTTTTATCTGTCTTAGGAACCTCCACACTGATTTCCACAATGGCTGGACCAGATTGCATTCCCACCAACAGTGTAGAAGGGTTCCTCTTTTCCCACATCCTCGCCAGCATTTATGGTCATTTGTTTTCATGATGATAGCCAATCTGACAGGAGTGAGATGGAATCTCAACGTACTTTTAATCTGCATTTCCCTGATGACTAGGGATGTAGAACATTTTTTAGATGCTATATACTATCCATGTTTCTTCTTTTGAGAACTCTCTATTTAGTTCCATAGCCCATTTTTTAATTGGCTTCTTTGATTTCTTATTACTTAATTTTTTGAGTCCTTTGTATATCCTAGGTATTAGTCCTCTATCAGATGTATAGCTGGCAAAGATTTATTTCCCATTCTGTAGGTTGCCTCTTTGCTTTATTCACAGTATCCTTTGCCATACAAAATCTTTGTAATTTCATGAGGTCCCAGCAGTTAATCTGTGGTTTTATTGCCTGAGCAATTGGGGTTGTATTCAGAAAGTCTTTGCCAAGACCAATATGTTGAAAGGTTTCCCCTACTTTTTCCTCTAGGAGTTTCAGAGTTTCAGGTCTGATGTTAAGGTCTTTAATCCATTTGGACTTAATTCTTGTGCATGGAGAGACAGAAGAATGTATTTTCATATTTCTACAGATACATATCCATTTTTCCCAGCACCATTTGCTGAAGAGCCTGTCTTTTCTCCAATGAGTATTTTTGGCATTTTTATCAAATATCAGGTGGCTATCGCTACCCAGACTTACATCTGGGTCCTGTATTCTGTTCCATTGATCTACATGTCTGCTTTTGTGCCAGTACCATGCTGTTTTTGTTACTATGGCTCTGTAGCATAGGTTAAAATCAGGAATGGTGATACCACCAGTCTTATTTCTGTTGTTCAGTATTGTTTTAGATATTCGAGATTTTTTTGTGCTTCCAAATGAATTTTTGGATTGTTTTTTTTTTTTCTATTTCTGTCAAGAATGCCATTGGAATTTTGATGGGTTTGCATTAAATGCGTAGATTACTTTTGGCACGACTGCCATTTTCACAATATTGATTCTTCCGATCTAAGAGCAAGGGATGTTTTTCCATTTCCGAGTGTCTTCTGCAATTTCTTGCTTGAGTGTTTTAAAGTTTTCATTGTAGAGATCCTTCACTTCCTCGGTTAGGTTTATTCCAAAGTACTGCGGTCCTCCCTTCACGTTTCTTGAGGTTGCGAGGAGCTCCGGTGTGAGTGGAAAATCCCCTCACCTGGCTTTTCCTGAGGCTCAAGCCGAGCCTGGAAGCTGTGGTCCCACGGACCTGGTGCCGCTGCTGCTGGAGCCGCTTCTGTCTGCCTGTGTGGGCTCTGGATGCTCTGGATCTCTCCTACTTCTCCGCTGCCGTTTTAATTTCTTATACACCTCACCTTTTAGTAGAAGAGTGTATTTTGCTGGGTTGTTTTTTTGTTTTTTGTTTTTTTTGTTTTTGGCATTTTTCTCCCCTAGGCTGCTTTGACATGGTTCCTATGCTGCAATCTTAACCAGAAGTCTTTTTATTTTTTTTCTTCGAGGTAGGGTCTCACTCTAGTTCAGGCTGACCTGGAATGCACTACGTAGTCTCCGGGTGGCCTTGAATTCATGGTGATCCTCCTACCTCTGCCTCCCGAGTGCTGGGATTAAAGGAATGCACCACCACACCTGGCTTATGGGAACCTCAGATGGAAATGTCTGGCTTTTTCTAGTTGATCCCTGCCTTAGAGAAGCCTTCCACTTCCATTCAGTCCCAGCAAATCTACTTCCAGCCGTTTCACAGAGCTGGGATCTAGGTAAATTTCATTGAAAAAAATAAATATAAAAGAAATATAGGCTGGAGAGATGGCTTAGTGGTTAAAGCATTTGCCTGCAAAGCCTGAGGACCCAGGTTTGATTCCCCAGGACCTACATTAACCGGATGCACAAGGGGGCGCATGCGTTTGGAGTTCGTTTGAGTGGCTGGAGGTCCTGGTGCAACCATTCTGTCTGTCTCTCTCTGCCTCTTTCTCAAATAAATAAATTTTTAAATGAAAAGCTAAATATAGAACAACAAAGAAAAGATTCCATTCAAAGAAGATGGAACTTTCGTGAGGCTTGTTAGCTTTCTCACAGGTTCATTCTCTTGTGTACTTTCTTGTAAAAATCACATTTTAGCAATGAACCCTCCTGAGTCAGTTTCATAAGAATCCTCTGCTGTTTGGATGTAGATCAGGTCATCCTCAACATCTGATTGGCTCCTTCATCTGCCAATATCCCCCCAGGTGATGGACGTTTGCCTAGGTGTGTTTAGCTAGAATCTTGTTGGGTCAGTACAGCCAGACTCGTCCCCCCGAGGCTTCCACTGAGGAGTTTTCCATTCTTTGACCTCTATCCTGCTATATACTTCCCACTTTCCCAGGCTGTTTCTGGAGTTGAACCCACCCTCTCTTCACTACTGCAAAATCCCCTTGCAGGGCTGGAGAGATGGCTTAGCGGTTAAGCGCTTGCCTTGATGCCTAAGGACCCCGGTTTGAGGCTCCATTCCCCAGGACCCACGTTAGCCAGATGCACAAGGGGGTGCACACGTCTGGAGTTCGTTTGCAGTGGCTGGAGGCCCTGGCGCGCCCATTCTCTCTCTCTCTCTCTCTCTCTCTCTCTCTCTCTGCCTGTCACTCTCAAATAAATAAATAAATTAATTAAAAACCAAATCCCATTGCACTGGGACTTACACCCCCTGTGGTGGTCCTGAATATGGTGGGCCTCACTCTGCTGCATTAAAAAGTATTGTTGAGCCAGGCATGGTGGCTCATGTCTTTAGTCCCAGTACTCCAGAGGCAGGAGGATCGCTATGAGTTCAAGGCCACCCTGAAACTACACAGTGAATTGCAGGTCAGCCTCAAACAAACAAACAAAGTGGAAATTATTGTTGGGCAGGGGAGATGGATTATCAGTTAAGGTGTTTACCTGCAAAGCCAAAGGACCCAGGTTCGATTCCCCAGGACCCATGTAAGCCAGATGTACAAGGGGTACACGCGTCTGGAGTTCATCTGCAGTGGCTGGAGTCCCTGATAAGCCCATCCATTCTCTCTCTCTCTCTCTCTCCCCTTGACTATTTCTCTCTCTCTCAAGTAAATAAAGGAAAAGAAAAAGTATTGTTGATTTTGTTTTGTTTTTAGCAAGATTCCTACTACTCAGTGGGTCTGTAATGGGGCCTAAGATCTTGCATTTCCAGTCACCTTCCAGGAGATGCCAGTACTGGCGAGTATGCTCTGCCACCCTTAAGTAGCAAGGAACTAGAATGATCTCTAAGGGTTTTAAAACTCCCCACAACGATTTTATGTTTAACTTCTAGGAGCCGGGCATAGTGGCAAATACCTTTAATCCCAGCACTTGGGAGGCAGAGGTAGGAGGATCACTTTGAGTTTGAGGCCACCCTGAGACTGCAAAGTGCATTCCAGGTCAACCTGAGTTTGAGTTGGACCCTTGAAAAAAACAGAAAAAAAAAAAAGGTAAATTCTAGATTTCATTGTATCCCTGCCACCCTAAAGTCTCTGGCTCTCTTCCCATCCACTTGTCTAATTTTCTGTTTATTTCTATCTCTGCTGTCTTGTGTCTTTCTTTCTCCCCCCTCCCTCCTTCCTTCCTTCCCTCCTTCCCTCCCTCCCTCCCCTCTTTCTTTCTTTCTTTCTTTCTTTCTTTCTTTCTTTCTTTCTTTCTTTCTTTCTTTTTCTTTCTTTCTTCTTTTTCCCCCAAGGTAGGGTCTTCGTCTAGCTCAGGCTAACCTGGAATTGACTATGTAGTCTCAGGCTGGCCTCGAACTCACAGCGATCCTCCTACCTCTGCCTCCAGAGTGCTCTTTCTAAGTAATAGACTTCTGGTCTTTTAAAAACTCTTATGCATGATGAGCCTTGTGTTTAGGCCAGTTCTCCACAAGAACTTGCTAGGGAGGGTCTGGGAAACTTGCCATGAGTAGTGAGTTATTTAAAAGTGGTTTAGGGTGACATACTCCCCTAAATTTAGCATCTTAATGAACTTCTCCACATTAAGGAGTTAGTCTTTCATTCTTCCACCCTTTGTGTAGAAAATGTAACACTACTAGAGATTGATTGTCTTTTTCCCCCCGTGTTAGAACTTTCAAACACTTCCTTTATAAACTACTTCCTTAGCGGCTTTGCCCCTCATTATCCTTTTCCTTCAGAGAGGAGAGGCTGGCTGTCCCCCTTCAGAGCTGGGATTTCCCGACCCAGCTTCCTCCTTTCTTTCTTTCTTTTAAAAATATTTTTTTCTATTTATTTATTTATTTGACAGGAAAAGAGGAAGAGAGAGAGAGAATGGGCGCTCCAGGGCCTCCAGCCACTGCAAATGAACTCCAGACACGTGCGCCCCCTTGTGCATCTAGCTAACGTGGGTCCTGGGGAATTGAACCTGGGTTCTTTGGCATTGCAGGCAAATGCCTTAACTGCTAAACCATCCCTCCAGCCCCACCCCCCCTTTTTTTTAAAGCAGATGATGGAGCCAGGTGTGGTAGCACATGCCTTTAATCTCAATACTGGGGAGGCAGAGGTAGGTGGATCACTGTAAGTCTGTGAGTTCAAGGCCACTCTGAGACTACATAGTGAATTCCAGGTCAGCCTGGGCTAGAGTGAGACCCTACCTCAAAAAAAAAAAAAAAAAGCAGATAAGTTTTTATTTTATTTTCATTTATTTCCTTGCATTTACTTGCAAGCAGACAGAGAAGAGAGTATGAAAGAGATTGAAAAGAATGGGTGTGGGCTGGAGAGATGGCTTAGCGGTTAAGCGCTTGCCTGTGAAGCCTAAGGACCCCGGTTCGAAGCTGGAATCTCCAGGACCCACGTTAGCCAGATGCACAAGGGGGTGCACACATCTGGAATTTGTTTACAGTGGCTGGAAGCCCTGGTGCGCCCATTCTCTATCTCTATCTGCCGCTTTCTCTCTCTGTCGCTCTCAAATAAACAAATAAAAATGAACAAAAAAAATTAAAAAAAAAAAAAGAAAAGAATGGGTGTGTCAGGGCCCACGGCCATTGCAAATGAACTTCAAATGCATGCACCATGTGTGCATCTGGATTTACATGGGTACGGGGGGGGGGGGGGATCAAACCCAGGCCATCAGGCTTTGCAAGCCTTTGACTGCTGGGCTATTTCTCCAGCCCCAACATCTAATTTTCTTAGGCAGGGCTCTGTCAATTTTCTCTATAAAGGTCAACTTTTTTGGTCTGGAGGTTCTCTGTTGCAAGTATCCAACTCTGTCATTAGAATGCAAAAGCAGCCTGAGATAAGGCAGAAAGAAATAAGTGCATGTTACCAGGAACCATTAAGACACTATTTACAACTGGAGAGATGGCTTAGTGGTGAAGGCGCTTGCCTGAGAAGTCAAAGGACCCAGGTTTGATTCTCCAGGTCTCTCACTCTCTTTGTCTCTAAGAAATCAAGAAAGAAAAGTATAAGAGGTTTGGCCATCCGGACAAGTTTGCTGACCCCTTGTTTGGAAGCTTGTGGAAGCTGCATTAAACTGATGACAACTCCTAGGAATTTGGAATTAGGCTTTTGAGACCGAGTCAGGTAATGGCAGTTGGTTGCTAAGCAGGTGGGCTGGGCAAGCTGGTTGGAAGTGAGAGCCAACACGGTTATGTGGGCCAGCCATATTAGGTCACGTGTAAGCAGATAAGCCTGCGGAGGGAAGCAAGCTCACAAAGAAATGCGAAGACTAACCTGGTGAAAGAGCAGGGAGGGAGGAGAGAGAGAGAGAGAGAGAGAGAGAGATCTTGCAATGCTAGCTGAGCTTCCATAATCCCTGCCTATTTTTATATCTGGTCTCTTACGGTAGCCAGTTGGCTTACATTTCTGCTTCTTGCCACCAGATCAGTTGAACAACCTCCATATCCAGATTGCGCAAATGACTGGGGTAGTTCTGCCATAAACAGCCATGGGCCCACACCACCATGCGCCCACACTATCATGCGTTCACACCACTGGGTTCCTCTTTCATATATATATGTTTTATTCCTTCCTTTATCACTAGTGGTTCTGTCATTGTCTTAGAATCTACTTCATCTGATATTAACTACTTAGCTATTACAGCTTTTGTTTTTCGAGGTAGGGTCTCTCTCTAGCCCAGGCTGACCTAGAATTCACTACGGAAGGGCTGGGGTTAAAGGTGTGCACCACCACACTTGGTTTATTTTTGGTTTTTCGAGGTAGGGTCTCCCTCTAGCCCAGGCTGACCTGGCATTCACTATGTAGTCTCAGGGTAGCCTCGAACTCATGGAAATCCTCCCATCTCTGCCTCCGAGTGTTGGGATGAAAGGCGTGCGCCACCACACCCGGCTAAAAACGATATTTTCATCCTATTACTTCCATTGGTCCATGAGTATCACAGGTCTTTTTTGTTTGTTTGTTTGGTTGGTTGGTGGTTTGGTCGAGACAAGCTCTCACTCTAGCTGAGGTTGACCTTGAACTCATGGCCATCCTCCTACCTCAACCTCACAAGTGCTGGGATTGTTAAAGGCGCGGGCCACCATGGCCAGCTTTAGCCATTGAGTGTTTTTCTGTGGTATGCGTTGTAAGCAGCACGTAGTCAGGTCATGATTTCATGCCCAGTCCTAGTGGTCAGTTACGTCAATACGTAGCCCTGGCTTCACCTCACTTCTTAGTATTTACACCGATGAGCCCAGCATGGTGGCACATGCCTAGCACTGGGGAGGTGAGGGGGCAGGAGGATAAGGAGTTCGAAGCCATCCTGGGTTAGGAGGGATCCTATCTCATAGAAACAAAACTAAACTGGGCGTGGGTGGCTCATTCCTTTAATCCCATCATTCAGGAGACAGAGGTTGGGAGGATCAATGTGAGTTCAAGGCGAGTCTCGGACTAATTCCAGGACAGCCTAGGCTAGAGCAAGATTCTACCTCGACAAACCAAAAGCATGTGATAATTAATTATAATTAATTAAAAACACACACACACAGCCTGGCGTGGTGGCACAAACCTTTAATGCCAGCACTCAGGAGGCGGAGGTGGGAGGATCGCCGTGTTATTTGAGGTCAACCTGGGACTACATTGTAAATTCCAGGTCAGCCTGGGCTGGAGTGAGACCCTACCTCAGAAAACATTAACCAGGGCAAATGCATACTTGTGTCGCTCCTTCTCCTCGATTTAGGCATGGGCCTTTAATATGCTTTACCTGATCAAATCAGCAGAAATAACAGCAATGTGTGTTGCAAGGTTTATTCTTTCCTGAGCCCTGCATTTGTGTGTGATAATTTTTTTTTTTTTTCGGTTTTCCGAGGTAGGGTCTCACTCTAGCTCAGACTGACCTGGAATTCACTATGGAGTCTCAGGGTGGCCTCGAACTCACAGTGATCCTCCTACCTCTGCCTCCTGAGTGCTGGGATTAAAGGTGTGTGCCACCACACCCGGCTCTTTTGCTTTCTGTTTGTGTGCTGTGTACGTGAATGTGTGCATGTCATATGTGTGTGCACATTGTGGAGGCCAGAGGTCAGAGTCAAGTGTCTTCCTCAGTTGTACTCCACTTTATTTTTTGAGCCAGAGTCTCGTTGAACCTAGAGCTCATTGGTTTAGCTAATCTAAGCTAGCCAGGAAACCCTAGGGATCCTCCTGTCTCCACCTCCCCAGTGCTGGGATTACGGGCCCTCCCTGCCAGGAACGGCTTTTACGTGGGTGCTGGGGATCTGAACCCAGATCCAGCAAGCAACCAAACACAGCAGAAAGCACTTTTTCCACCAAACCATTTCCTGGCCCAATGTGTCAATTTTGTTGTACCATGATACCCAGACATTGTGTCAAACATTATTTTAAATATTTCTATAAAGGTGTTTATTTATTAATTTTTTAATTTTCTAAAAAAATATATTATTATTATTTTCTATTTTGTTTTTTTTTTTTTTTTGAGGCAGGGTCTCACTCTAGCTCAGGCTGAACTGGAATTCATATGTAGCCTCAGGGTGGCCTCGAACTCACAGTGATCCTCCTACCTCTGCCTCTCGAGTGCTGGGATTAAAGGCGTGCGCCACCACACCCAGCAAATATATTATATATTTGAGAGAGAGAAAGAGGCAGTAAGAAAGAGAGAGAATGGGCACACCAAGGCCACCAGCCACCGCAAAGGAACTCCAGATGCATGCGCCCCCTTGTGCATCTGGCTTACGTGGGTCCTGGAGGGTCAAACTGGGATCCTTTGGCTTTGCAGGTAAACGCCTTAATCACTAAGCCATCTCTCCAGCATTGTTTATTTACCTTTTTTTAAAAATGAGATTGGCATTTAAATTAGTAAATTTTGAGTAAAGCAGCTTACTCTGCGTAATATAGCTTGGTTTCATCTAAACATTGATTACCTTACTAGAACAGACTATAAATTTGTACACACACTTATTTTTTTAAAAAAAAAAAACACCTGACCAGAATCAGTTGATATAATTTAGGGACTGGATAGATGGGTCAGCAATTAAGGCACTTACCTGCAAAACCGAAAGACCCAGGTTCAATTCCCCGGTACCCATGTACAGACAGATGCACAGTGGTGCATGTGTACCTGGAGTTTACTTATAGCAGCTGGAGGCCCTGATGTGCCCATTATCTCTCTCTCTCTCTCTCTCTCTCTCTCTATGCCTATTTCTCTATCTCTTTCTCTCTCTCAAATAAAAATAAATGAAAAAATAAAATATTTTAAAAAGATGAAAAAGACATAGTCATGGTCCTTGTAACTAAAGAACATAAAATCTAGATTCCTTTGTAATAAAGTACCTATTTTTAGAATCACTTATTCCTGATTACAAGGACTTTTGTTAAATATTTGTAGTATTGTATAATGATACATTTACTTTAGATTTAAACACATATGTTTGAATTCCTCCTACTTTTCAGCCTAAATGTGAGGCCTTTTTTTTTTTTTCGAGGTAGGGTCTCACTCCAGTCCAGACTGACCTGGAATTCACTATGTATTCTCAGGATGGCTTCGAACTCACGGCGATCCTCGTACCTCTGCGTCCCGAGTGCTGGGATTAAAGGCGTGCGCCACCACGTCCGGCAAGGCCATTTTTCTTAGTTAGGTCCCCCCACACTCTACCTCCCCGCCACCTTGCCCTTTGAGACAGAGTCATACTCTGCAGTGCAGACTGGCCTGGATCTCAATACGTATACCAAGTTGATGTCAAACTTGTGGCTCCAAAGACTGGGGTTGCAGGTGTGTGACACCGCACCCAGCTATTATGAGGCTATTTTAAACAATACATCTTCAAATGTGTTTGCTTTCCAGTAAGGTTTAGCATTGTGTGTGCTCCTTTGAAGTGTTTTAGAGAAAGAAGAATAAAGCTCCAGAAGAGACCGTGAATGCAGGATTCGTTTATAAAGCTTTAGATTCTGTTCTTAGACTTCATTCTCATAGAATTGTGGGAAAAGCTATAGACTCTGAGTCATCATTATGATTTTCTTAATGATTTTATCTTATTTTATTTATTTTTGGGTCTTTCTTTTTAAATTTTTATTAACAACTTCCATGAGTGTAAACAATATCCCATGGTAATATCCTCCCTCCCCTCACTTTCTCCTTTGAAGCTCCATTCTCCATCATATCCCCTCCCCCTCTCAATCAGTCTCTCTTTTGTTTTGATGTCATGATCTTTTCCTCTTATTATGATGGTCTTGTGTAGGTAGTGTCAGGCGCTGTGAGGTCATGGATATCCAGGCCATTTTGTGTCTGGGGGGAGCACGTTGTAAGGAGTCCTACCCTTCCTTTGGCTCTTACATTCTTTCCGCCACCTCTTCCGCAATGGACCCTGAGCCTTGGAAGGCGTGTCATCATTGTTTGTAACTAGAGCTTCCCCTTAGTGAATGTTCAAAGTACTCTAAATGAGCCTCTAGGTATACAAGTATCCCTGGACTTTAACCTAAGTGCAACAAAGTTGCCAGGACTCAAGCCTTCTCCCACAGAGATTGTACACATGTGCCCAACCTATCTGGGTTGGGTTTATCACTAGAGGACTTTCTCTCTTTCTATCTGCCTCTCTCTCTCTCTCTGTCTCTTTCTTGCTCAAAATGGATAAATAAAATAAAAATTAAAAAAGAGCTGGAGAGATGGCTTAGTGATTAAGGCACTTGCCTGTAAAGCTGAAAGACCCACCAGGTTCGGTTTCCCCAGTGCCCTCCTAAGCCAGATGCACAACGGGGTCCATACATCTGGAATTCGTTTGCAGTGGCTAAATGCCCTGATGGGCCCATTCTCCCTCTCACTTTCTCTCTCAAAAATGGATAAACAAAATAGAAATAGCACTGAAGGACTAACAGAGAGAATTTAGTGGTTAAGGATAAGTAACTTTTTGTTTGTTTGGTTTTTTTTTTTTCTTTTTTTGGGGGGGGGGACGTTGAGGTAGGGTCTCACTCTAGCTCAGTCTGATCTGGAATTCACTATGTAGTTTTAGGCTGGCCTCGAACTCACAGCGATCCTCTTACCTCTGCCACCTGAGTGCTGGGATTAAAGGCATGCACCATGATGCCCAGCAAGATAGAGTAGTAATGTTTTTGGGTTTTTCTCATCCAAGATAGATTGAGTTCCTAGTTATTTTTTTTTTCTGGGGGGTCGTGGGGGTGGGGGACTGAGACACAGTTTCATGTAGCTCAGGCTGGCCTTCCCCTGTAGCTGAGTGTTTTAGTCACTGGCAGAAAGCACCTGACTAGGAACAGCTTGTGGGAGGAAAAGATTTTGGCTTACAGACTCCAGGAGAAGCTCCACGATGGCATGAGCAGAGGGTGGACATCACCTCTTGGCCAACATCGGATGGACAACAGCAACAGGAGAGTGTGCCAAACACTGGCAAGGGGAAACTGGCTATAACACCAGTAAGTGTACATAACAATTCGCCTCCTACAGGAGGACCCAATTCCAAAATTGCCACCAGCTGGGGACCTCGCACTCAGAACACATACGTTTATGTGGGAAGCCTGAATCAAACCCCCACACTGAGGATGACCTTAAACTTCGGATTCTCCCTGTCTCCATCTCTCAAGTGCTGGGATTACAGGTTAGTGCCACCAAGCCCAGTTTTATCTACTCTACTGACCAAAATATATTTTTTTCAGCTCTCAAACTTCTTTGAGAGTTCAGGAAGAGTGCTTAGCCACTTGAATTTAAAATAGATGGAGTCGGGTGTGGCGGCGCACCCCTTTAATCCCAGCACTCGGGAGGCAGAGGTGGAGGCCACCCTGAGACTACATAGTGAATTCCAAGTCAGCCTGGACCTAGAGGGAGACTCTACCCCGAAAAACCCAAAAAATAAAATAAAATAGACGGAGTAACAAAAGACAAAGAGAACTGAGAGGCTTCATGTATTGTGTCTGACATCAGTATGTAACTGTCAAGGCATAAATGCCCGGCTACGATAAAACGAGACTGAGGTATTGGAGAGGCTGTGGCTCCTTACAAGCCACGTTTTTCTCAGTTTCCTTTCTCTCCTCTGCTTTGCTTCCTACACTCTTCTTCCATGAACTTTTTTTTTTTTTAATTTTTTGGTTTATTTTTATTTATTTGAGAGTGACAGAGAGAGAAAAAGGCAGAGAGAGAGAGAGAATGGGCGCCCCAGGGTCTCCAGCCACTGCAAACGAACTCCAGACACGTGTGCCCCCTTGTGCATCTGGCTAACGTGGGTCCTGGGGAATCGAGCCCCGAACCGGGGTCCTTAGGCTTCACAGGCAAGTGCTTAACCGCTAAGCCATCTCTCCAGCCCAATGAACTTCTTTTAATTTGTTCACATGGGGTGGGGGGAGACGGTGATTGCCATGGAGGGAGAGTTTGCAGCAACTGCCATTCTGGTTGAAGGGCATTGTACCCTTCCTTCCCTCCCCTTTTACTCTGAATAAGCGGGGGCTTTCCAGGGCAGTGTAACCAAAAACAAATGCAATGAGTAGGTGACCTTGGATAGGTCATGGAAGAGCAGTGGGTTTCATCTGTGGAATGAGGAGGCGCAAATACTCCCACTTTTTTGTTTTTACATATCCGGAGGCCCTTAGTTCTGTCTTCTGGATTCCCCGCCTACCCACAGCTTGACCTGTACCCTGTCAGCAGGCAGCGCGTTTCCGATTCTGCTCGCTTCGTGCCAACAGCCCGGCACACAGTGAATGTCTAGTTAACGTTCATTGTTCAGGAAGGAAATGAATTTCTATTCAGCGTCTGAGTTTCAGTTACCTTAACTTTGAATCCATTCAACATCTTTGTGAGATAGGTATTCATAGTATGGTTTTTGAAAATGCAGATTTAGAAACTCAGAGCTTTAATCATCGGGTCTAAAATTACAACAGTTAACTGGAACCTTAATCCTGCCTTTTTAAAAATTTGTTTGCGGCTGGAAAGATGGCACAGCAGTTAAGGTGCTTGCCCTCCAAGCTGGGCCAGATGCACAGGGTGGCACATATGTCTAGAGTTCGTTTGCAGGGGCTAGAGGCCCTGGCACCCCCATTCTCTCTATCTGCCCCCCCCCTCTCTAAAATAAATAAATAAAATAAATTTGTGGCGAGGGGGTTCCAAGGTCAGGTCTCACTCTAGCCCAGGCTGACCTGGAATTCACTTGGTAGGTAGTCTCAGGGTGGCCTTGAACTCACGGCGATCCTCCTACCTCTGCCTCCCAAGTGCTGGGATTAAAGGTGTGCACCATCACACCTGGATTTAAATAAAACATTTTTTTGTTGTTGTTTTGCTTTGTTTTGAGGTAGGATTTCACTGTAGCCCAGGCTGACCTGGAATTCTCTGTGTAGTCTCAGGGTGGCCTAGAACTCATAGCAATCCTTCCACCTCTGCCTCCCGAGTGCTAGGATTAAAGGTGTGTGCCACCACGCCTGGCTAAATAAAACATTTAAAAAAAATTTTTTTTGTTTTTATTTATTTATTTGAGAGTGACAGACAGAGAGAGGAAGAGGCAGATAGAGACGGAGAGAGAATGGGCGCGCCAGGGCTTCCAGCCACTGCAAATGAACTCCAGACGCGTGCGCCCCCTTGTGCATCTGGCTAACGTGGGTCCTGGGGAATGCAGCCTCGAACCAGGGTCCTTAGGTTTCACAGGCAAGCGCTTAACCGCTAAGCCATCTCTCCAGCCCCCAAAATAAAACATTTTTTAAAAAAATTGTTTGAAGGCTAGAGAGATAGCTCAGCAGTTAAGGTGCTTGCCCGCAAAGCCTAACAACCTGGGCTTGATTCCCTAGTACCCACGGAAAGCTGTATGCATAAAGTGGCATATGCATCTGGAGTTTATCTGCAGCAGCTAGAAGCCCTGGCTTGCTCACTCTCTCAATCTGTCCGTCTCTTCTTGCAAATACATAAAAATATTTTTAAAATTGTTTGAGTGTGTACGCGCACATGCATGCACATCTGAGCACACGCGCATGCATGTATGTGCACACCAAGACCTCTCGCTACTGCAAAGGCACATCAGATACATGCACTACATTTTGCATCTAGATTTACGTGGGGAATGGAGAGTTGAACCTGAGCTGGCAGGCTTTGCAAGCAAGAACCTTTAATGGCTGAACAATCTCTCCAGCCCTCAATCCTGTTTCTTACTATGTATTTGATGAGCTTTCCCACTCCCCCCCTTTAAAAAAAAACAAAAAAAAAAAAAACAAAAAAGAAACTTATTTATTTTTATTTGAGAGAGAAATAGGCAGGGGGAAGAGAGACAGAGAGAGAGAATGGGCATGCCAGGGCCCCCAACCACTGCAATCAAACCTGGGTCCTTCGACTTTGTAGACAAGTGTCTTAACGGCTAAGCCATCTCTCCAGCCCTCTCTCTTTTTTCTTTTTATTTTTTTATTTTATTTTTTATTGTTTATTTTTATTTATTTATTTGAGAGCGACAGAGAGAAGGAGGCAGAGAGAGAGAGAGAGAGAGAGAGAGAGAGAGAGACAGGGACAGAGGGAGAGAATGGGCACACCAGGGCTTCCAGCCACTGCAAATGAACTCCAGATGCGTGTGCCCACTTGTGCATCTGGCTAACGTGGGTCCTGGGGTATTGAGCCTTGAACCTAGGTCCTTAGGCTTCACAGGCAAGTGCTTAACCACTAAGCCATCTCTCCAGCTCCTGTCTTGTTGTTGTTGTTTTTTTTTTTTTTTAAAGACAAGGTCTGTCACCATCCTCCTCAGTATAGTGGTGAGCATCCCTGCCTGTCATAAGAAAAGGTCTCACTATGGAACTCACTATGTGGAGCACCGGTTGTGGGTGATCATCCTGCCTCTGCCTCTGCCTCTTTCTCAAGTGATGGGGTTTCAGCTGTGCACCACCAGGCCGGCTCTTTTCCTCTGTGTGTGTGTGTGTGTTTTCACATGTATGTGGGCATATGTGTGGAGGCCAGAGGTTTGCGTGAGGTGTCTTTCTCCATGGCTATCCACTTTATTTGCGCATGGTCTCTTACTTAAACCCACGCTCGCTGAATCCACTGGTGTAACTCCAGAGAACCCCCCGCCCCCCCAGCCTCCACATCCCAAGTAAGGAGATCAACTTGCCCCTCCTGGCATTGGAATGGGACCTGGCGGTCTGTACCCTGGCCCTCACACTTGCAGGGCGGGGAAGCACTTTATATCTGCTGAGCTGTGTTCCCCAGCCCCTTTTTAATTTTCTTCTCCCTCTTTTCTTTCTGAGGTAAGGTCTCAGTCTAGTCTAGGCTGGCCTCCAACTCACATCCATCCTCCTACCTCTGCCTTCTGGAGTGCTGGGATTAAAGGCATGGCCTGGCCTTTTTGCTTTCCTTTTTCTTTTCTCTTCTCTTTTCCCTCCCTCCTTCCTTCCTTCTTTTTTTTTTTTTTTTTTGTATTTTCAAGGTAGGGTCTCACTTTAGCTGACCTGGAATTCACTATGTAGTCTCAGTGTGGCCTCAAACTCACAGAGATCCTCCTACCTCTTCCTCCCAAGTGCTGGGATTAAAGGCATGCACCACCACGCTGGGCCCTTTTGCCTTTCTGATACTGGGTGTGTGTGGACCAAGCTGGCCTGGAAATGTGGTGGTTCCCTGTAGCCTAGTGAATAGTGGGATTACAGCCTTGCACCACCATGTCGGCTTGAATGGATTCCTTTTCTAAACCTGTTTCCTTATCAGCAAAGTGGTTGGAGGATTTACCCCAAAACAAAACAACCAGGAATCTCAAATGGAATAGTGTTTACATGAAACTTAATCCACATTTAGCTGAAATTCAGCTTTCAATGTGTAGTACTCTTTTTATTTAACAACACTGTTGCAGTTATGACTTTATGACTATATATGTATATATATATAATATGAGTATTTTATATATATATATATATATATATATTGTTCTTATTACTGTCCTTATCAATGACTTAATGTCTTTTTTCTTTCTTTCTTTCTTTTTGGTTTTTCAACGTAGGGCTTCACTATAGCCCAGGCTGACCTGGAATTCACTATGTAGTCTCAGGGTGGCCTTGAACTCATGGAGATCCTCCTACCTCTGCCTCCAGAGTGCTGGGATTAAAGGCATGTGCCACTATGCCCAGGAGTGGGGAGTGTCTTGGTGACAGTCTCACAGTACATGCTATTTACTTTTTAAAAACCACATGTCGCAAGTTCTCTCTCATATGTGGATCCTAGCTACAAATAACTGGACTTCTACATAAGTAGGAAGAAAACTCAGTAGCATAGGCCAGTAAGCTAGAAAGGAGATATAAAGGGAATAGTAAGGGAGGGAGGGGGGACCTAATAGGATGGTATTGTATATATGTAAATAGAAGAACAGATTAATGGGGGTGTAAAGGTCTAAGAGAGGTCGGGGGAAGAGATTGAGTAGGGAAAGGTGGAGGGAGGGCTAATCAAAATCTAAGAGGATATAAATAAGTCATATGGAAACCTACTTTTTAGACAACAGAGCACACAGGAGCCATAGATTGTTACTAGAAAATTTTCATTGCCAGGGATGGGATACCGTCCAGGGAGTTGTTTGCCAAGGAGGTCTCTGATGCCTCCCAAACATTACAGGCCATTACCGAGGCCCTTGGTTTCCCACCAGGAATAGATGATAAGACCCTATTGCTGAAGACTCCACATATTTGGGCTGCAAGGTCACTGAGAAACCCTGCTGGAGCTGAGCTGAAAACCTCCTCCATGTAGACCAGCTGACAGAAAGCTAGAAAAGGCCATGCTGCATGCAGTTCAATGGCAGAGAGAGAAATCACTAGTGAAAATACCCAACAGTGGACACTGCAAGCCTTATATTTGGCCAGCCAGGCCAAATGAGCCAACAGGTGCAATAGTGGCACATCTGTTATGGGGGAAACCAACTGCCCTCTAATTGATCTGGAGGCCCACTCCATGGGAGGGAATATATCCCTAATACTGAAAACCTACAACAGGGGTAGTCATGAGCCCTAGGGGTGTAACATCTGCTGCTCTCTGGCTAAATGTATATACTATACTCACCAAACTGCCCAGTAAGCACTTTTCTTAATGTTCATACCCATATATTAATGTTACTCTCACTTTTGGTTGGAGAACCTTCTTTTTTCAGATGGCAGTGACCTTGGGATGACTCAGAAGGCATCATGGTGCCATCTGAAAAGAGAAGATTCTCTACCCAAAGTGAGAGTAGCATTAATATAAGGGTATAAATATTAAGAGAAGTACTTACTGGGCAGTTTGATAAGCATAGTATATACATTTTTCCAGACATCAGCAGATGTTACACCCCTAGGGCTCATGACTACCCCTGTTTTAAGTTTTCAGTATCAGGGATGTATTCCCTCCCATGGAGGGCAGTTGGTTTCCACCATGACCGATGTGCCACTATTGCACCCGTTGGCTCATTTGGCCTGGCTGGCCAATTATAAGGCTTGCAGTGTCCACTGTTGAGTATCTTCACTGGTGGTATCTCTTTCTCCCATTGAACTACATGTAGAATGGCTTCTTCCAGCTTTCTGTCAGCTGGTCTACATGGAGGAGGTTATCAGCTCAGGTCCAGCAGGACTTCTCAGTGGCCTTGCAGCCCAAGCATGTGGAGTCTTCAGCAGTAGGGTCTTACCACCTATTCCTGGTGGGAAACCACGGGCCTCAGCAATGGCCTATAATGTTTTGGGGGCATCAGGGACCTCCCTTGCCAACAACTCACTGGAAGGTATCCCATCCCTGGCACTGAAAATTTTCTAACAATGACCTATGGCTCCTGAGTGTTCCATTGCCCAAAAAAGTAGGTTTCCATATGATTTATTTGTATCCTCTTGGATTTTGATTAGCTCTCCCTCCACCTTCCCCGTGACCTCACTTTGGGCCTTTTCAAAAATCAAGTATTTTATTTTTATTTGAGAGAGAAAGATGCAGAGAGAGCAAGAGAAAATGTATTTTCTATATATTAAAAAAATTGTATTCATTTATTTGAGAGCGAGCGAGTGCATGGGCACACCAAGGCCTTTGGCTGCTGCAAACAAACCCCAGACCCATGTGTCACTTGGTGCATCTAGCTTACGTGGGGTCCTGGGGAATCGAAAGGAGCCCCTTTGGCTTTGCAGGCAAGCACCTCAACCGCTAAGCAGTCCTAATTACTGTTTCTTACTATGTATTTGTTGAGCTTTCCCACTCCCCCCCCTTTAATAAAAAAAAAAAAGAAACTTATTTATTTATTTTTATTTGAGAGAGAAATAGGTAGGGGGAGAGAGAGAGAGAGAATGGGCATGCCAGGGCCTCCAACCACTGCAATCAAACCTGGGTCCTTTGACTTTGTAGGCAAGTGTCTTAACGGCTAAGCCATCTCTCCAGCCCTCTCTCTTTTTTCTTTTAATTTATTTTATTTTTTATTTTATTTTTTATTGTTTATTTTTATTTATTTATTTGAGAGCAACAGAGAGAAGCAGGCAGAGAGAGAGAGGGAGAGAATGGGCACGCCAGGGCTTCCAGCCAATGCAAACGAATTCCAGATGCGTGTGCCCCCTTGTGCATCTGGCTAACGTGGGTCCTGGGGAATCGAGCCTCGAACCTAGGTCCTTAGGCTTCACAGGCAAGCGCTTAACCACTAAGTCATCTCTCCAGCCCCTCTCTTTTTTTCTTTTTAAAGACAAGGTCTGTCACCATCCTCCTCAGTATAGTGGTGAGCATCCCTGCCTGTCATAAGAAAAGGTCTCAGTATGGAACTCACTATGTGGAGCACCGGTTGTGGGTGATCATCCTGCCTCTGCCTCTGCCTCTTTCTCAAGTGATGGGGTTTCAGCTGTGCACCACCAGGCCGGCTCTTTTCCTCTGTGTGTGTGTGTGTGTTTTCACATGTATGTGGGCATATGTGTGGAGGCCAGAGGTTTGCGTGAGGTGTCTTTCTCCATGGCTATCCACTTTATTTGCGCATGGTCTCTTACTTAAACCCACGCTCGCTGAATCCACTGGTGTAACTCCAGAGACCCCCCGCCCCCCCAGCCTCCACATCCCAAGTAAGGAGATCAACTTGCCCCTCCTGGCATTGGAATGGGACCTGGCGGTCCGTACCCTGGCCCTCACACTTGCAGGGCGGGGAAGCACTTTATATCTGCTGAGCTGTGTTCCCCAGTCCCTTTTTAATTTTCTTCTCCCTCTTTTTCTTCTGAGGTAAGGTCTCAGTTCAGTCTAGGCTGGCCTCCAATTCACATCCATCCTCCTACCTCTGCCTTCTGGAGTGCTGGGATTAAAGGCATGGCCTGGCCTTTTTGCTTTCCTTTTTCTTTCCTCTTTTCTCTTCTCTTTTCCTTCCTTGCTTCTTTTTTTTTTTTTTTTTTTTTTTTTTTTTTTTTTTTTTTTGTATTTTCAAGGTAGGGTCTCACTTTAGCTGACCTGGAATTCACTATGTAGTCTCAGTGTGGCCTCAAACTCACAGAGATCCTCCTACCTCTTCCTCCCAAGTGCTGGGATTAAAGGCTTGCACCACCACTCTGGGCCCTTTTGCCTTTCTGATACTGGGTATGTGGCGACCAAGCTGGCCTGGAAATGTGGTGGTTCCCTGTAGCCTAGTGAATAGTGGGATTACAGCCTTGCACCACCATGTCGGCTTGAATGGATTCCTTTTCTAAACCTGTTTCCTTATCAGCAAAGTGGTTGGAGGATTTACCCCAAAACAAAACAACCAGGAATCTCAAATGGAATAGTGTTTACATGAAACTTACTCCACATTTAGCTGAAATTCAGCTTTAATGTGTAGTCCTCTTTTTATTTAACAACACTGTTGCAGTTATGACTTTATGACTATATATGTATATATACATATATATATATAATATAATATATATGTATATATATATACATATACATATATATATATAATATGAGTATAATATATATGTATATATATATACATACACACACACACACACACACACATATATATATATATATATATATATATATATATATATATATATTGTTCTTATTACTGTCCTTATCAATAACTCAATGACTTTTTTCTTTCTTTCTTTCTTTTTGGTTTTTCAATGTAGGGCTTCACTATAGCCCAGGCTGACCTGGAATTCACTATGGAGTCTCAGGGTGGCCTTGAACTCATGGAGATCCTCCTACCTCTGCCTCCCGAGTGCTGGGATTAAAGGCATGTGCCACTATGCCCAGGAGTGGGGAGTGTCTTTGTGACAGTCTCACAGTACATGCTATTTACTTTTTAAAAACCACACGTCGCAAGTTCTCTCTCATATGTGGATCCTAGCTACAAATAACTGGACTTCTATGTAAGTAGGAAGAAAACTCAGTAGCATAGGCCAGTAAGCTAGAAAGGAGATATAAAGGGAATAGTAAGGGAGGGAGGGGGAACCTAATAGGATGGTATTGTATATATGTAAGTAGAAGAACAGATTAATGGGGGTGTAAAGGTGTAAGTGAGGTCGGGGGAAGAGATTGAGTAGGGAAAGGTGGAGGGAGGGATAATCAAAATCTAAGAGGATATAAATAAGTCATGTGGATACCTACTTTTTTAGACAACAGAGCACACAGGAGACATAGATTGTTACTAGAAAATTTTCAGTGCTAGGGATGGGATACCTTCCAGGGAGTTGTTTGCCAAGGAGGTCTCTGATGCTCCCCAAATATTACAGGCCATTACCGAGGCCTTTGGTTTCCCACCAGGAATAGATGATAAGACCCTATTGTTGAAGACTCCACATACTTGGGCTGCAAGGTCACTGAGAAACCCTGCTGGAGCTGAGCTGAAACCTCCTCCATGTAGACCAGCTGACAGAAAACTAGAAAAGGCCATGCTGCGTGCAGTTCAGTGGGAGAGAGAGAAATCACCAGTGAAGATACACAACAGTGAACACTGCAAGCCTTATATTTGGCCAGCCAGGCCAAATGAGCCAACAGGTGCAATAGTGGCACATCTGTTATAGGGGAAACCAACTGCCCTCTAATTGATCTAGAGGCCCACTCCATGGGAGGGAATATATCTCTAATACTGAAAACCTACAACAGGGGTAGTCATGAGCCCTAGGGGTGTAACATCTGCTGCTCTCTGGCTAAATGTATATACTATGCTTATCAAACTGCCCAGTAAGCACTTCTCTTAATGTTCATACCCATATATTAATGTTACTCTCACTTTTGGTTGGAGAACCTTCTCTTTTCAGATGGCAGTGACTTTGGGATGACTCAGAAGTGGTCACCATGGTGCTGAGAAGAAATGACAGAGGAGTGCTCAGCACTGAAATATCTCTATCACACCTTCCAAGGCTCAGGGTCTAATGCAGAAGAGGTGGCGGAAAGAATGTAAGAGCCAAAGGAAGGGTAGGACTGCTTACAACGTGCTCCCCCCAGACACAAAATGGCCTGGATAGCCATGACCTCACAGTGCCTGACACTACCTACACAAGATTGTCATAATAGGAAGAAAAGATGATGACATCAAAATAAAAGAGAGACTGATTAAGAGTGGGAGGGATATGATGGAGAATGGAGTTTCAAAGGGGAAAGTGGGGGGAGGGAGGCAATTACCATGGGATATTGTTTATAATTATGGAAGTTGTAAATAAAAATATTTCAATTTTTTTTCTTTTCATTTATTTGAGAGAAAGATGCAGGGGGAGAGGGCTTTGGCCACTGCAAACGAACTACAGAAGCATGCACCACCTTGTGCATCTGGCTTACCTGGGTCTTGGGGAATCAAACTTGTGTCCTTTGGCTTTACAGGAAAGCGCCTTAACCGCTAAGCCATCTCTCCGGCCCTTTTTATTTTTATTTTTTCATTTTTTTCTCAATTTTTATTAACATTTTCCATGATTATAAAAAATATCCCATGGTAATACCCTCCCTCCCCCCACTTTCCCCTTTGAAACTCCATTCTCCATCATATCCCCTCCCCATCTCAATCAGTCCCTCTTATTTTGATGTCATCATCTTTCCCTCCTCTTATGATGGTCTTGTGTAGGTAGTGTCAGGCACTATGAGGTCATGAATATCCAGGCCATTTTATGTCTGGAGGGAGCACATTGTAAGGAGTCCTACCCTTCCTATGGCTCTTACATTCTTTCCGCCACCTCTTCTGCATTAGACCCTGAGCCTTGGAAGGTGTGATTGAGATGTTACTCAGTACTCCAGTCACTTCTTTCCAGCACTATGATTCCTTCTGAGTCATCCCCAAGTCACTGCCATCTGAAAAGAGAAGATTCTCTACCCAAAGTGAGAGTAGCGTTAATATAAGGGTATAAATATTAAGAGAAGTGCTTACTGGGCAGTTTGATAAGCATAGTATATACATTTTTTCTGACATCAGCAGATGTTATGCCCCTAGGGCTCATGACTACCCCTGTTGCAGGTTTTCAGTATCAGGGATGTATTCTCTCCCATGGAGAGGGCCTCTGGCCTCCAGTCCAATTAGAGGGCAGTTGGTTTCCACCATGACAGATGTGCCACTATTACACCCGTTGGCTCATTTGGCCTGGCTGGCCAATTATAAGGCTTGCAGTGTCCACTGTTGATTATCTTCACTGGTGGTATCTCTTACTCCCATTGAACTACATGTAGAATGGCTTCTTCCAGCTTTCTGTCAGCTGGTCTACATGGAGGAGGTTATCAGCACAGGTCCAGCAGGATTTCTCAGTGGCCTTGCAGCCCAAGTATGTGGAGTCTTCAGCAATAGGGTCTTACCACCTATTCCTGGTGGGAAACCAAGGGCCTCAGCAATGGCCTATAATGTTTTGGGGGCATCAGGGACCTCCCTGGCCAACAACTCACTGGAAGGTATCCCATCCCTGGCACTGAAAATTTTCTAACAACCACCTATGGCTCCATTGTCCGAAACGGGGGGGGGGGGGGGGGGGATGATTCCATATGATTTATTTGTATCCTCTTGGATTTTGATTAGCCCTCCCTCCACCTTTCTTTACTCAATCTCTTCCCGTGACCTCACTTTGGGCCTTTTCAAAAATCAAGTATTTTATTTTTATTTGAGAGAGAAAGATGCAGAGAGAGCGAGAGAAAAATGTATTTTCTATATATTAAAAAAATTGTATTCATTTATTTGAGAGCGAGCGAGTGCATGGGCACACCAAGGCCTTTGGCTGCTGCAAACAAACTCCAGACCCATGTGTCACTTGGTGCATCTAGCTTATGTGGGGTCCTGGGGAATCGAAAGGAGCCCCTTTGGCTTTGCAGGCAAGCACCTCAACCGCTAAGCAGTCCTATTTTTTTCTATTTTCACATGGTGGCTCTTAGTCCAGCGTTCATTCCCTCTCCCCAACAGCAAAAGAAAACACTACATACTTCCCACAGCATTCCAGCCAAGCGAGGCTCAGGGCTATTTTAAGTACTGCTCTCAGGTCCCGTAAGAGCTGGGCGTGGTGGGCCACGCCTTTAATCCCAGCACTTGGGGAGGCAGAGGTGGGAGGATCGCCGTGAGTTCGAGGCCAGGCTGAGAGCACAGAGTGAATTCCAGGTCAGCCTGGCCTAGAGGGAGATCCTACCTCGATAAAACAAATTAAAAAAAAAAAAAAGCCTGGGCACAAGGACACAACTAATAATCCCCTGCACTCCCAGGGCGTGGCACTGGGGTGGGTGAGACACACAGACACACCCGCGCACAGCCCAGCGACCGCTCCCCGCCCGGCCACGCCCCACGCGCCAGCTCGTCCAATCAGCGTCCGCGCCGCGCCTCCGCCGCACTGCCATTGGTCCCTCCCCCTCCCGCCCCCTCCCCTCCGCGTCCCGCCCGCCTTTCCGTGCGAGCCCCGCCCTTCCGGCCGACTAAAGGCGGGAGGCGGGGCCGAGCCGCTCTCCCTCAGAGGCGGGGCGTGGCTAATCTCCTTGGCGCCCCGTTGCCATGACAGCGGGGAATGGGTGTGTGTGGGGGGGGGAGGAGGAGCGAAGAGGGAGGGAGGAAGCGAGCGGCAGGGAGGGGAAGGAGGGGAGGGAGGGGAGGGAGGCGGGATGTGGCTAGTCGCTGGGTCCCGCCGCCGCCGCCGCCGCCGCCGCGGGCGAGCAGCTGCGGTGCTCTGCCGTATTGTGTCCGTGCGTCTGCCCGCGTCTCCGGGCGGCCGCTCCTCGCGTTCCTGCGCTCACCGCGCGCGCCGCGGCGGCCCGAGTTGACGGTGAGTGCCCGCCGCCCCGGGGCGTGGGCCGGCCGGGGTGGGAGGAGGAGGTGGTGGTGGTGAACGCGCGCCCACCGCCGCGATCTTTTTTTTTTTTTTTCCTCTTTATGGATTTATTCATTTATTTATCTATTTATTTATTTATTTTTTGTCCCGTGAAGCCGTCGCGTGCCGTGACTTCCCCGCGAGGACTTGGGAGGGGATGTGAGAGACGGATGGAGAAGGACTCCCCCACCCCCACACACACCCCTCCAAAGCTGTCCCCAGAACCTTTTTGCAAGCCGGGGCCCCGGGGTTTTGCAGATTTTTGCAGATCCCCAACCCCCCCCCCCCAGCCCCCTCGTCCTCGGGGTCCCCAGGGGATGGGTGACTTGGGTGTGTGTGTGTGTGTGTGTCGGATGTGTGTGTGTGTGTGGTGGGGGGAATGGTGTTTCCAACGTTTGCAATATGCACACTTCCTGTTCTCCGCCTCCTTGGGGGCCGTGGTGCCTGGGGGTGCTTTGGGGGTGGTAGGGGGAGAAGCCTGCCCCCACCCACCCACCCACCCATCTCCTTGCCAGCCACGAGGACGGTGGGTGGCAGTCGGCGTGGCCAAGTCCATGTGCTCGGGGCTGCCACTTGCAAACTGCATCTCCCCACCCCACCGCACCCCCATCCCCGGTGCATGCATCCTCTTGCAAAAATAATAATAATAATAATAATAATGATGATGATGATGCTCGTTCTCAGTGCCCTGCTCACTGGCCGTGCAAAGGCACCGTGTGCATCAACTATAGCGCTTCCTTTCTGCTTTGCAAAAAAAAATAATAATAAATTTAAAAAAAGCCTTGACTTTTCTTTTTCGCCTTGGGGTTTGGGGGGCGGTCGGTGGGAAGCCAAGCCATAGCGTGTGCAAAGCCGTGACACACGGACTTTTCTCTTCTTCCCCAACTCCACTGCGAGGGGAGAGAGCGGGGGTGAAAGATTGAACTTTGATGCTCTTTTCTGCCATCTCCTGACGGTGACAGCCACGTGGCCGCAGGAGCGACGGTGGCGGCGAGGTTCTGTCGCCAGGGGCAGCTTGCTGCCGGCACCGGTGCCTGTTCTGATAGGAGGAAGGGCAGGGTGTTCCGCCTTAGTCTCAGACTTCATCTCCAGATCCTTTGCACTTCTTGGCAAGGTGTGTAGAGACGTTATTGCAACCCCCCGCCCCCCACCAGTGGCGTTTGCATGATTCGTCTTTTAAAATCTCAACAGCTAGGAATGATCAAAAGAGTGCCAGGAAGGTTACACAGTTACCCACTTTGAAAAAAAGAAAAAAAAAAAAGAATTTGAATTTCAAAGCCATCCGTGAGAATGCTAAGCTGAAATAATCACCCTATGGTGGGTTTCATTTCTGAGTTTAAGAAAAGTCTCAGATTTTCTCCCTTTCCATGAAATTACCATCTAAAGTACTTCGATTAGCAGACAGTACTTTTTAAAAATATGTATACATTTACTTGAGAGACAGAAAGAGGAAGAGAGAGGGAAAGAGAGAATTCTGTGCACCAGGGCTTCTAGTCACCGCGAACAAGCTCTAGACTCATGCACCATCTTGTGTATCTGGCTTATGTGGGTCCTGGGGAATCGAACCTCCGTCTGTAGGCTTCACGGGAAAGCACCTTAACTAAGTCATCTCTCCAGTCTGAGAATACTTTTTTAGGGATCAAGTAAATACTATACTTGTGTATGTGCACATAGGCTTTTTGGGGAAATGTTAGCAGTTAATATGGATGGTAACATAAACATTTTATTTTAAGGGACATTTGAATTTTTTTTTTGAGGTAGGGTCTCACTGTAGCCCAGGCTACCCTGGAACTCTGTAGCTCCAGAATGGCCTTGAACTCAAAGCTATTTTCCTACCTCCGCCTCCCAAGTGCTGGTTGAAATTTTTTAACTTGAAAATTTTTAATTTTTAGTAGCGAAAGGTCAAAGAGTTAAACTTTTAGAAAGTGAAAACTTTTAGAAGGCACATACAATCATAGATGCTAACACACAGTGCTTTGGCGAATTTGAATTGTTTCTCTAACACATGTTTTTATTTTAGTTTTACATGAATGCTGAACCACAGGAAATATTTCTGAGAACTGTGTAGAAAAATTATAGTGGTCCTATTTATTGGAATTTTAATTACATTGTAACGGCACACAGTCCAGTACAGAAAGGAAAGTATAGTTGAAAAACAAATGTGTGCTGACCACCAGAAGCACTGTTCAGTTGAGAAGGAAAAGAGCTGAAATGCTTATATAAAGCAGGAAGCACTGAAAACATATGCTGAAGGTAACCAACTGGCATCATTAGTTTTGGGACCTGGTGTCAAAATGAAATTTTAAAAAAAATTTAATTTTAATAATTTATTTGCAAGCAGAAAGAGAGAAGAGAGGCAAAGAGAGAAAGAGCACACCAGGGTCTGTAGCCACTGCAAACGAACTCCAGACACATGTGCCCCTTGTGCATCTGGCTTACGTGGGTCCTAGAGGATTGAACCTGGATCCTTTGGCTTCGCAGGCAAGTGCCTTAACCAGTAAGCCGTCTCCCCAACCCTCAGAATGAAATTTAAAAGGGCTTCCCAAACAGTGCACACTTCTTGTGGCACCTAATCATTAGATACTCTTCTGTATGGGGATTTTTTTGTTGTTTCTTTCTTTCTTAAAATATTTATTAGAGAGAGAGAATGGGCATGTTGGGGGCTATAGCCATTGCAGACGAACTCCAGTTGTGTGCACACCCTTGTGCATCTGGCTTACATGGGTCCTGGGGAATCAAACCTGGGTCCTTTGGCTTTGCAGGCAAGTGCCTTAATTACTAAGCCATCTCTCGAGCCCTAAACTATTTATTGACAGTTTCCATAAATACAGACAATTTACCATGATCATAATCCCCCCCCTTTTTTTTTTTTTTGGTTTTTTCGAGGTAGGGTCTCACTCTAGCCCAGGCTGACCTGGGATTCACTATGGAGTCTCAGGGTGGCCTCGAACTCACGATGATCCTCCTACCTCTGCCTCCCAAGTGCTGGGATTAAAGGCGTGCGCCACCACGCCCGGTTTATATAATCTCCCTTTACCACTCTCCCTTTTCTCTTTCCCAACACCCTCTTCACTGAATCCCTTCCTCTTTCTAACTATTGATTTGAGAGAGAGAGAGAAGAGGCAGATAGAGAGAACGGGCTTACTAGGGCCTCTTAACTGCAAACAAACTCCAGAAACATGAGCCACCTTGTACATCTGGCTTTACAAAGGGTACTGGATCCTGGGTGCTTCGGCTTTGCAGGCAAGCACCATAACCGTTAAGCCATCTCTCCAATTTTGAGACTCTCATTTTCCCCCCTTCTATTATGTATATCTTGAGTAGGTAGCATCGGCCACTGTGAGGTCATGAATGTCAAGGCCACTTTGTGTCTGTAAGACAGTATTGTAAGCATTCTCCCACTTTTTCCTTTGGCTCTTACATTCTTTCTGCCACCTCTTCCGAAATAGTCTCTCTGAGCCTTGGAGGGCAGGATAGATGTCTCACTTAGTGCCGGACACTACACTGAAACAATACCCCCCCCCCTTTTTTTTTTTTGTTTTTTTTGGTCGAGATGGAGTCTCACTCTAGCTCAGGCTGACCTGGAATTCACTATGTAGTCCAGGCAGGCCTGAGCTCATGGTAATCCTCCTACCTCTGCCTCCAGAGTCTGGGATTAAAGGCGTGGACCACTATGCCTTTTAATCTTCCTCCTTCCTGTCAAGTGCTAGGATTATAGATGTGTGCCACCATGCCTAGTTTTATATGATTTGGGGGATTGAGCCCAAGGTTTTGCATTTCAGGCAAACACTGACCACCGACAACACCCCCCCCCCACCCAAGAGATTTATTTTATTTATTTATTTTGAGGTAGGGTTTCACTTAAGTCCAGGCTGACCTGGAATTCACTATGTAATCTCAGGGTGACCTCAAACTCTTGGGCAGTCCTCCTACCTCTGCCTCCCAAGTGCTGGGACTAAAGACGTGTGCCACCATGTCACGCTCTATTGCTACATTTTGGAATTCTGGTAGTATACACATGAGTATATAATTCATTTCCCAGCAACAGCCGTGCAGGGAGAATTGTATTCTTGTAAGTAAGTACTGAAAACTTAGGTGAATGTGGTGCACGCAAATCTTGTATACTAAAAGTGCACATCCTGTGTACTCACTTTGAAGTTTTTTAAGAAAATAACGATTTGGACCGTTAGGCTCTGCTTCTTCACCGTGGGCTGAGCGTGACCAGCTCTGCTTCAAGCTCCCGCCACCATGCTCTCTCTGCCAGGGTGGACTGTAACGTGAAACTCTGTTTCAGCGCCAATACCTTCCTTTCCTCTGAGCCCTGCCCGCTTTTGCAGGCTGAGCTCAGTAGAGCCGTTGTTTGGTCTTCTGCTCTGGAGGGAGCACAGTGGACGGTGAGGTCTTGTGTAGGTAGCATCAGCCGCCGCGAGGTCGCGAAGGCCACGAGCGCTTAGTGTGTGGAAGAAAGCGATCTGAAGAGCTCCTCTCCTTCCTTCTGCTCTTCCGTTCTGTCCACCGCCTCATCTGAGCCTTGGAGAGGCTGATGGCCGTGACTCAGTGCTGAGCACCCCTGTCCCTTCTCAGCACCTGGATGAGTTTTGAGACACCCCAGTGGTAACCGTCGTCTGAAAAGAGAAGCTCCTCTAACTAAAAGAGAAAAGTTGTGAATGCCAAAGGAAAAGTAATTTCAGCTGTCAGAAGGGCTGGTGGTTCTCGAGCTGGATTAACCGTGGGACACACGGTTCTCAAGATGAGAACAAAGAGGACACAGAAAAAGGACAAAAAGCCGGGCGTGGTGGCGCACGCCTTTAATCCCAGCACTCGGGAGGCAGAGGTAGGAGGATCACCGTGAGTTCGAGGCCACCCTGAGACTCCATAGTGAATTCCAGGTCAGCCTGGGCTAGAGTGAGACCCCACCTTTGACCTCATGGAAGACAATTATTGCAGAGCTGTCCTAGAAAAGAAAAGTACTGTGTCAGACAGAAGATCACCGAGCGCCTGGCGGCTTTGCCGCGGTAAGACCCACTGACCATTACTTGGAAGAGTTCATAGCACCTGCTGAGAGGTGCTTCGCGTTCGGCCGCGGGGTCAGATCTTTCACTGGGGTGGACGCCCTCTGTTCCCTGCGGGCCTCTGAGATGAAGCCTGGGAGGAGGCCCTCGAGGACCCCTGGGGAGCACACTTCCGCTCACACCCAGCATGAGGCTCACTTCCTTTCCTGTGTGCATGTTGGCCACATCTTCCAAGATTTTTTTTTTTTTTTTTTTTTTTTTTTTTTTTTGGTTTTTCGAGGTAGGGTCTCACTCTAGCCCAGGCTGACCTGGAATTCACTATGGAGTCTCAGGGTGGCCTCGAACTCACGGCGATCCTCCTACCTCTGCCTCCTGAGTGCTGGGATTAAAGGCGTGCGCCACCACGCCCGGCTTTTTTTTTTTTTTAATGAGAGAGAATTGGCGCCCTAGGGCCTTAGCCACTGCAAACTCCAGATGTGTGTGCACCTGTGCCCATGCGTCACTTTGTGCGTCTGTGTTACGTGGGGTCTGGACAGTCAAATCTGGGTCTATAGGTTTTGCAGGCAAGCACCCTAACGACTGAGCCATCTCTCCAGCTCTTTTGTTTGTTTGTTTGTTTTTTTTTGGATTTCTCAGCAGTCCTCCTACCTCTGCCTCCCAAGTGCTGGGATTAAAGGTGTCCACCACCACACCTGGCTCTTAATTTATTTTTATTTTTTATTTATTAGAGCGAGAGAAAGAGAATAGGCACTCCAGGGCCTGTAGCCATTTCGAAAGAACTCCAGACACATGTCCCACATGTACGTCTGGTTTACATAGGTTTTGGGGAGTCAAACCTGGGTCCTTAGGCTTCACAGACAAGTGGCTTCACTGCTAACCCATCTCACCAGTCCCCACATTTTATTTTATTTATTTGAGAGAGAGAGAAAGGGGGGGGCAGATAGAATGGGTGAGCCAGGGCCTCTAGCCACTGCAAATGAATTCTAGACATGTGCTACCTTGTGTATCTTGGTACCTGGGTACTGGGGAATTGAACCTGGGTTCTTTGTGTTTGCATGCAAGTGCCTTAACTGCTAAGACAGCCTCCAAGGCAATTTTGATGTGGAAACACTGGGCCAGTTGGTGGCTCAGTTACAGGCGTGCTGGTACCAGGTGGACCCTGACGAGTTTATCTGAGAGACAAGAAGAGTTGGCATCATTCATTCCATGTGGATGGGATGTTTATTACTACATAGCCATTTTGGTTTTTTTTTGGTTTTATTTTTCAAGGTAGGGTCTCACTCTAGCCAAGGCTGACCTGGAATTCACTATGTAGTCTTAGGGTGGCCTTGAACTCACAACAGTCCTACCCGTGCCTCCCAAGTGCTGGGATTAAAGGCATGTGCCACCACACCTGGCTTCCACACAACCATTTTTGGAGAAACATTCAGGTTCTTAACCTCTCCCAGGAGTGCTGTAAGGGACAGTAAAAATGACATACTAATGAAGGCCATCTTAACAAATATTTTCTTCTCAACAAAACCACAAAATTTTTATCCTAAGAATATCTCTTGGAATATTATATATAGGCCTGCCTTCAGATATTAAAAATTTTAAGAGGGTTAGGGAGATTGTTCAGTGTTTGAAGGCACTTGTTTGCAAAGCCTGATGTCCCAGGTTCAATTTCTCCAGTGTCCACGGAAAGCCAGATACGCAAAGTGGCACATGCATGTGGAATTTGTTTGCAGTGGCAGAGGCCCTAGTGTGCCCATGTTCATTCTCGCTCTTTCCCTCTCACCCTTTCTGTCTCCCTCTTGCAAATAAAAATTTCAAAATGTGAAGATAGCTATGAAAAAAAAAAAACAGAACATAGTGATTTGTGAGGTAGAAATAATTGCATATTGATCTGCAAAGCATGTGAGGAGGGGGAGAAACTAGTATTTATAGACCGCATATGCTGGCAGGAACACTACTACATTTTTGTTGTAAATTAGGGTACTGTTCTGTGCTTACACAGTATGTCCAGTCATTTGTTAAAGATTGTATTAGTAGGGCTGGAGAGATGGCTTAGCGGTTAAGTGCTTGCCTGTGAAGCCTAAGGACCCTGGTTCGAGGCTCAACTCCCCAGGACTCACGTTAGCCAGATGCACAAGGGGGCGCATGCATCTGGAGTTCGTTTGCAGTGGCTGGAGGCCCTGGCGCGCCCATTCTTTCTCTCTCTCTCTATCTGCCTCTTTCTGTCTGTCACTTTCAAATAAAAAAAAAAAAAGATTGTATTAGTAGCTGGGCGTGGTGGCGAATGCCTTTAGTCCTGGCACTTGGGAAGCAGAGGTAGGAGGATCACCATGAGTTCCAGGCCACCCTGAGACTACATAGTCAATTCCAGGTCAACCTGGGGTAGAGCGAGACCCTACCTCGGGGAGAGGGGGAGATTGTATTAATATCAACTGGCCATGGTGGCTCATGCTTTTAATCCCAGCACTGGGGAGGCTGAGGTAGGAGGATTGCTATGAGTTTGAGGTAAATGTGTACTAGTGTCTAGATTCTTCTAGACAGAGTCAACATAGATTCAAGGGTACTTTGGGACTATGGAGAGTAGGAAATAACTATCCTTAAGGGGTAGAGATTGGTAGAAATGGGTTTATAGACATAATAGGAGTTTATCAGTTATGTATCAGTACCTTTAATAATTTCATCCTTTTCCTTTTATAAACTTTTTCATTAGTTGTATATCATATAAATGGGTTTATTGTAGATGCCTTCAATTGTACTTTAAAATAGCATATTAAGGGGCTGGAGAGATGCCTTAGCGGTTACGCGCTTGCCTGTGAAGCCTAAGGACCCAGGTTCGAGGCTTGATTCCCCAGGACCCACGTTAGCCAGATGCACAAGGGCGCATGCATCTGGAGTTTGTTTGCAGTGGCTGGAGGCCCTGGCACACCCATTCTCTCTCTCTCTCCCCCTTCCCCCTCTTTCTCTCTGTCATTCTCAACTAAATAAATAAAAAATGAACAAAATTTTTTTTAAAAATAGCATATTCATGTGGACTTAAAATAACATAGTGGTTTTCTCTTGTGATATTATTTCTCTTGTGATATTATTATTAAGGCAGTGGAAAAACATTTGCCTAGCATGTGTGGGGGCCCTGGGTACAATCCCCAGTACTGAAAAATCAAATGAAAACCAAATCCTTGCTGGGTGGGCGTGATGGTGCATGCCTTTAATCTTAGCACTGGGGAGGCAGAGGTAAGAGGATCACTGTGAGTTCGAGGCCACCCTGCGACTACATAGTGGATTCCAGGTCAGCATGGGCTAGTCTCTACCTGAAAAAAAACAACAAACAAACAAACAGAAAAAAAATCTTGGTTGAATAGCCCCTCGCCTTTTGGCGATGATGACATTGCAGAGTGGGAAACACAGTATCAAGTACTTGGGTAGTGTTGCTTAGTACAGTACTTCAGTCTTCCACTTTTTGTTACCTGGTCTGATTAAAACATCTTTGTTTAGTTGAAACAACAGTGTCGTGTCTGGGTATATTTTTTGCCCTCTGCATGTCTTGTCTAGTTTGCCAGCAAGTTCTATACGGGCAGGTTATACTTGACTGACTGCTTAGAGTCATTGTGTCCGTTTTTTTTTTTTTTTTTTTTTTTTTTTTTTTCTGTTCTCCTTCTCTGGTTAACAAAGTGAGTGATTTGGTCTAGATTAAGTACCTTGTAAAGTATAAAATGGTCTATTGTCTTTTTTTTTTTTTTTAACTTCCCCCACAATTCAGGCTGTTTCATTCTAGCTCAGGCTGACCTAGAACTCAAAACTACTCATGGCAATCCTCCTGCCACAGCTTCCCCAGAGCTGCTGGGATTAAAGATGTGAGTCCTATGACCTGACGTACTATGTTTTTATTTTACTTTTATTTTTTTTTGTTTTTGGTTTTGCTATTTAATAACTACAAGAGTAAAAGGTATCAACACAACTAGAACATACTGGACATTACAAATCCTTAATAAGAGTTAACCATTAAGGTAGGTTTTTTTTTTTTTTTTAATTGAGAGAGAGAAAAGTGAGTATGGGTATACTGGGGGCTTTTGCCACTGCGAATTAATTCCAGATGCATGTGCCACTTTGTATCTGGCTTTATGTGGGTACTGAGGAATTGAACCCAGGCCATCAGGTTTACAAGCTAGTGCCTTTAACAGTTGAGCCAGTTCTCCAGCCCCCATGTATTTTCCTTTTTTGGTTTTTCACGGCAGGATCTCGCTCTAATTCAGGCTGACCTGGAATTCACTGTGTAGTCTCAGGGTGGCCTTGAACTCACAGCGATTCTCCTACCTCTGCCTCCCAAGTGCTGGGTTTAAAGGCGTACGATACCACGCCTGGCTGCCCCAGTGGTTTTTATTTATTTATTTTTTTTGTTTATTTTATTTATTTATTTGAGAGCAACAGACAGAGAAAGAGGCAGAGAGAGAGAGAGAGCGAGAGAGAGAGAATGGGTGCACCATGGCTTCCAGCCACTGCAAACAAACTCCAGACACGTGCGCCCCCTTGTGCATCTGGCTAACATGGGTCCTGGGGAATCGAGCCTCGAACCAGGGTCCTTAGGCTTCACAGGCAAGCGCGTAACCGCTACGCCATCTCTCCAGCCCCGCCCCAGTGTTTTTGTTTTTTTTTATTTTGTTTGTTTTTGCTTTGAGGTAGGGTCTCCCTCTAGCCCAGGTTGACCTGAAATTCACTATGTAGTTTCAGGCTGTCCTTGAGGAGTTTGAACTCACATCAATCCTCCACCTCTGCCTCCCAAATGCTGGTATTAAAGGTGTATTCCATCACACCCAGCTTTCTTTCTCTTTCTCTTTCTCTTTTTCTTTTTTCTTTCTTTTTTTTTTTTTGTTTTTTTTTGTTTAAGGCAGGGCTTCCTGTAGCCAAGGCTGCCCTTGGACTCCTAATCCTCTTGCCACTATACCCTGAGTGCTGGGATTACAGGTGTGAGCCACCACGCCAGATTCAAATTGATCTTTAAATTTGGGTGTTTGGCTAAAAGCTGACAGGTATGAAAGGAAATGCCTGTCCAGATGTTACAGTAGCTGAGCAGGCCTGTACAGATATAGGCAGGCAGTATTTGATCAGGAGTCAGATAGAGCAGTGTTAGGTCAAGGGTGGAGATACTGGTTTACCGACGGTGTGTACTTTGTGCAGCCTTTGCTCTTAGGAAGTAAGGGCAGGGTGGCACCTTATGCAATAATGAATGTAAGCACACCCGTATCCTCTCTCACACACAAAAATCAATACATACATAATAAATAAAATGAATCTTAGCCCATCATTTTTGTTGTTGTCTTGTTTTTCCAAGGTGCGTTCTCACCGTAACCTGGGCTGACCTAGAACTCGCAGGGATCCTCCTACCTCTGCTTCCCGAGTGCCACCGTGCCCAGCACTGTCTTTGTTTGTTTGTTTGTTTGTTTGTTTGGTTGGTTGGTTGGTTGGTTAGTTTTTCAGGGTAGGGTCTCACTCTAGCTCAGGCTGACCTGGAATTCACTCTGTAGTCTCAGGATGGCCTCAAACTCAGGGCGATCCTCCTACCTCTGCCTCCTGAGTGCTAGGATTAAAGGCGTGCGCCATCACGCTCAGCTTATTCATTTTTTTAAGAAGGAGGCTCTTTTTTAATTTTTATTTTTGTTTATTTTTATTTAATTATTTGAGAGTGACATAGAGAAAGAGGCAGATAGAGAGAATGGGCGCGCCAGGGCCTCCAGCCACTGCAAACGAACTCCAGACACATGCCCCCCCTTGTGCATTTGGCTAACGTGGGTCCTGGGGAATTGAGCCTCGAACTGGGGTCCTCAGGCTTCACAGGGAAGGGCTTAACCACTAAACCATCTCTCCAATCCCCCCTCCTTTTTTTTAAATGGAGGAGAAAGCCAAAAATTTTACCATTGTGCCTTCTCTGTTCTGACAAATTTGAGATCGCTTGATGATATTAAATTCTTGGCGGGTAATAAAATGACAAGTCAATAAATACCGTTCCCAACTGTATTAAGGGCACCTAAAATAATTAGAAACTGTAAACAGAGCGTATTACACTTGATACATCACATGCTGCAACATTTCAGACATTGAAGTATTTAATGGGATTGATTTTTAAGTAGGAATCTTTAATACAAAGTCAGATGGCCAAAACCAGCTCTCTGACAGCCTGCGATGGAGCGGAGGGCAGTCTTCCTCAGGGCTTCTGGGTAGAATTGCTCAAGTGTTGGTTTAGACTTTCTCTCTGTTCCAGCATAGCATAACAGATGGCCAGTTTTTGATTTTTTTTTTTTTTTAAACTCTACTATAGTAAAAGTGTATTAGAAACAGCAAAATTGATCTTCCTCATTATCTAAAGAGGGCAACAAGGAAAGAAATAATCAATGGTTGGCTTGAGGGTGTAAGGAAAAAAAATAACAGAATTAATTTGCTTTGGAGTATCAAACATTGATTTGTATTTTATTTTGTTCCGAGTTCTTTTCTAGTGTGATTTCATTTTCTCCTAATAAGACTTAGGCAACTTTATAGATTTAATGTAAAATTTGTAACAAAATTATTTACAAAAAATTGGCATAATTGAAACTGTAGCATAGAGAGGTCAATAATATAAATTTTAAAGGCTTTAAAAATATTGACCATATCAACTGAAGTGAGATGATTGAATTTTTTTTTTTTTTATTTGCTGCGGATGCATATCACTTACTGAAGTGTATGCTGGAGGGCTGGGTGTGTGATGTATGCCTATAATGTCAGCATGAGCCGTATAGTGAGGCTTTGCCTCAAAAATAAATGACTAAATATATAAAGTGTACACCAGTGAGCTTTCATGTTCATGAGAATTCTGAGCTGAGACTGTATTCTTTTGGTCATTAAATAAATTTTATATTAGTGGGCCCATATTTTAAAAGTAGTATGTGGGGCTAGAGCCGTAGCTCAGAGGTAGTGTTGCGCTTATGCTGTCCAAGGCTCTGGGTTTTCCGAACAAGTATATTAAAGATGATGGGCTGAAATTCACGAAGTAATTAATAATTGATCATAGGAATGATTGTACCTGGTTGACTTCATAAAATTATGAAATCGACTCTAAATTAAGTGGTTATGAATGAATATAATTCTGTGTAGGTATGTGTATTCCTGCTTTGTCTATACCATTATGTCTGTTGCCCTCTCTTCTTGCATTAATTGTGGCATTATTAATTAATAATGACAATGGCATTAATTGGTAAAAATCAACTTTGTTGTTTTTCAAGGTAGGGTCTCGCTCTAGCTCAGGCTGACCTGGAATTCAGCATGTGGTCTCAGGGTGGCCTCGAACTCATGGCCAGCTTGCTACCTCTGCCTCCCAAGTGCTGGGATGAACCACATCCAGCGAAAATCAACTCCCCCCCCCAAATTTACTATTCATTTTCTTCTTTTTTTTTGAAGGTAGGGTCTCACTCTAGCCCAGGCTGAGCTGAAATTCACTATGTAGTCTCAGGGTGGCCTCGAACTCATGGCAGTCCTTCTACCTCTGCCTTCTAAATGCTGGGATTAAAGGTGTGCACCACCACATCCAGATTTTTTATCATCATTATTATTATTATTATTGGTTTTTGAGGTACAGTTTCCCTCTAGCCCAGGCTGACCTGCAATTCATTATGTCGTCTCAGGGTGGCCCGAACTCACAGCGATCCGCCTTCCTTAACCTCCTGAGTGCTGGGATTAAAGGTGTGCGCCATCATGCCTGGCTCTATTATCATCATTGTCATTATTTTTATTTGTCTTAACACTAGCTCAGGCTGACCTGGAATTCACTGTGTAGTCTCAGGGTGGCCTCAAACTCTCAGCGATCCTCCTACCTCTGCCTCCTGAGCGCTGGGTTTAAAGACGTGCGCCACCACACCTGCTATTATATTTTATATGAAGTAGGGACTCAAGTCTATCCCAGGCTGACTTGGAACTCAAGTCTGTAGTCCCAGTTTGGCTTCAAACTCACAGCGATCCTTCTAAATCTGCTTCCCAAGTACTGTGATTAAAGCATGAGCCACCACGCCCGGCTCAACTAACTATGCATCTATGTATTTATTTGTTTGCAAGTAGACAGAGATAGGGAGAAGAGAGACAGCCCAAGTGAATGGGTGCACCAGAGCCTCCAGCTGCAGCAGATGAACTCCAGATGCATGTGCTACGTTTTGCATCTGGCTTACATGGGTATTGGGGAATCTAACCTGGGTTGTTAGACTTTTCAGGCAAGCACCTTAACCACTGAACCGTCTCTCCAGCCCCCCCCCCCTTTTTTTTTGTCCTCAGGTTTTTCGAGGTAGGTTTCACTCTAGCCCAGGCTGACCTGGAATTTGCCATGTAGTCTCAGGGTGGCCTTGAACTCACAGGGATTCTCAAGTGCTGGAATTAAAAGCATGTGTCACCATGTCCAGCTTTTTAATATTTTTATTTATTTGCAAGCAGAGAAAGAGAATGGGCACTCCAGGGTCTCCAGCCGATGCAAACAAACTCCAGATGCATGCGCCACCTTGTGCATCTGGCTTATGTGGGTACTGGGGAATCAAACCTAGGTCCTTAGGCTTCACAGGCAAATGCTGCTAAGTCATCTGTCCAGCCCCATTTTTATCTATTTTTTAAAACATTTTATTGACAACCTCCATACATATAGAACTTAATAAAATTCAGAGGTTGTATCTTTTATATATAAATTCTTTTAGTGTCTGAGAATTTTGGCATCAGCCAACAACTGTTCCTTTGGGCTATTAATAGCAAAACACCAAGCGTTCCGAGTTTTATATCTTTCAGATTACTTAATTCCCAGAAATTGGAAGAGGGCTTCTGTCATGTGGCATAACCGGCAAAGTACGGACATAGCGTACAGTGCGTGAAGCAAATAGAATAAGGAAGTAAGAGTAGCATCGTCAGGAAAATGATGAAAGAGTTATTTCAGCACTCTTCTGAGAAGTTGGCTGACATGCCCAGTGGCATGTTTGGGCCATGAAGGAAACTTATGCTTAATAGTTTTAAAACAAATTGTATTACTTACTAATTTCGCACCCTTATTTTAATTTTTGGCTTTTTTTTTTTTTTGGTTTTTCAAGGGAAGGAAGGTCTCACTCTAGCTCAGGCAGACCTGGAATTCACTATGGAGTCTCAGGCTGTCCTCGAACTCACTGCGATCCTCCTATCCCTGCCTCCCGAGTGCTGGGATTAAAGGCATGCGCCACCACGCCCGCCTCTAGGCTTTTTTTGTTTTTGAGATAGGACCTCATTCTTAGCCCAGGCTGGCCTTCTCCTCCAGGTGGTCCTTCTGCCTCAGTCTTCCAGGTGCTGAGCTTATGGTCAGAGGCCAACGTTCAGGTCTGTGGTCACCTTGTACCGAGTTGTAAGGCCAAGTTTCTTATTGCTGTTCGCTATTTTATTCAAGACACTTTTGGTTTTTTTTTTTTTTTGTGGGGTCATAGGATCTCACTCTCACCCAGGCTGACCTGGCACTCATTCTATAGTCTCAGGCTGGCCTGGAATTCAAAACGGTCCTCCTACCTCTGCCTCTCAAGTGCTTGGATTAAAGGCTCAAGATGCTTTTTTTTTATGGGAGAAATTCTGTCTCTCTGACATCTGGTTATAGGGTGCACTGGGATTATAGAAGTATAGACGTCAACGACAGCTTCTCACCTTTTTTTTTTTTTTTTTTTTTTTGGTGTTTCAAGGTAGCGTCTCACTGTAGCTCAGGCTGACCTGGAATTCACTATGTAGTCTCAGGGTTGCCTCGAACACCGAGCATCCTACCTCTGCCTCCCGACTGCTGGGATTAAAGGCGTGTACTAGAACGCCTTGCTAGCTTCTCACTTTTTTTGTGGGGTTTGAGGATGCAAACTCAGGAACTCAGAGTTGTATAACAAGCAAGCACTGACCCATCTCTTCAGTGCCTGCTTAATCTTTTTTTCAATGTTGGATTTTTTTTTTTTTTTTCTTTTCGTCCAGATAGGGTCTCACTGTAGCCCAAGCTGACCTGGAATTAACTGTGTAGCCTCAGTATGGCCTCAGACTCACAGCGGCCCTCCTACTTCTGCCTCCTGAGTCTTGGGCTTAAAGGTGTGCGTCCAAGGGTGTTGATTTTGTTTTGTTTTCAGTGCTTCATTTTCATTTATTTTACACTAAAATCTTTTTAAAAAGGTAGGAATAGTAAATTCTAAATTGAGGGCTGCCAAGCCTAAAGACCTAGGTTCGATTCCCTAGTGCCTACGTTAGCCAAATGTACCAAGTGGCGCATGCATTTGGAGTTCGTCTGCAGTGCTCAAGTCCCTAGCATGCCCATTCTTTCTCTCTCTGTATCTACCTCGCTCTCTCTCTCTCTCTCTCTCCAATAAACAAATATATATATATGTATATATATATATACTTAATATATATATACATATGTATACATACATATAATTCTAAATTGAGAGTTCTTATAGCCTGGCAACTGTCATAGTTGGGATTTGAAACCGGGCAACATGTCTTCACAGCTCAAAATCTTAACTCTTGGCTTCCTTGTCTCCAGATGTGGTTAATATTAATATAATGAATTACATTTTACTTCTGTGATGTATTGCTGACGGAGTTGTTTGTCCTTCACAATTTAAGCTTCAAGTTCTGGTCGGCGTCTGCTACTGTTAGGTAAATCCCATGCTATGTCCTGTACCTACTTGTCATTGGGAATTGCCATCCCGGTGAGCAGCCTTCCTGGTGGGAATATGACAGATTTATTCAGATTTATGCTGATGAAAAAAAATCCTTCAAAACTGATCAAATAAAATAAAGGATAATGTATTTTATTGACATCACCATAAGAAACTAGTGTAAGCATCAGCTTTTTAATCTAACCATTTAAAAAATATTTATTTATTTATTTGTGGGAGAAAAAGAGAGAATGGATAAGCCAAGGCCTCCAGCCACTGCAAACGAATTCCAGATGCATGTGCCACCTTGTGCGTCTGGCTTACATAGGACCTGGGGAATTGAACCTGGGTCCTTAGGCTTTGCAGGCAAGTGTCTTAACCACTGAGCTGTGTCTCCGGACCAGTCTTCTGCTGAAAGCATCCCGAAGTGCTGAACAACAGGTAGTTTTAAATGCATCAGTTTTTGGTACAAAGTAAAAAATGCCTAAGCAAGACACTAGTTAGAAACCCCTAGAAGTAGGCTGTGTTCTAAAGCCTCCTATTGCCTTGAGGGTACTTGCCCAATCTGATGAGCTTCTGTCTTTATGGCTTTGTGAGACTTAGGGGTCAGGGAGCCAAGCCAGATTGATTCAAGGTAGAGGATCCGGCAAGAATAGTCCTCCCCATTCATTTGAGGTCCACTGGGCTGAATCTTGTGAAGTGTTTCATGATTAGATTTAGAAATTCTTTTCCTTCTTGCTCCCAGAAAACTGCCTTTGTAGAATATTGCTACAAGGGAGAAAGATACAATCCTATTAAAAATTTGCCACTGCAAGTCAGCCTTCACAACAGCGTGTGGTGTGAATTTATGCTGAAACTATAAGCTGAGCATTGAGAGTGTTCTTGGGGATGGGGAGATGGCTCAGTGGTAACAGGCACTTGGAAAGCCTGTGGCCCCAGGTGGGTTCAGTTCCCCAGGACCCTCATTAAGGCAGATGCACAAAGTGGTGCATGTGTCTGGAGTTTGTTTGCAGTGGCTAGAGGCGCTGGTGTGCCCATAAGCGCTCTCACACAGTTCTCTCTCTCTCTCTCTCATCCCTCTTCCTTGCAAATAAAACTAAAATAATAAAAAGAGAAAGAGTTGCTGACAAGTTAATACTCATGAGTCTAACAAAACCTGGCTGGAGTAATTGAAACAATGTGTCTTAAACTAGCAGCTTATTAGCAACATGTATTATAGTTTCATATAAAATAAGGGTTTTCTTCATTTTTATTATGAAATACCAAATTCTTGTCTATACTATATATTCCTGAAAACACTAAAATTATTCATAGTTAATTATCATTCTACTCACCCAAAACATTGTAACCAGAATGCTAACAAAAGTACAGGTTGAAGAGAACACTAGAATATAAAACCTGTCAATTTAGGATTTAAAAAAGTGTGAGAGGGTGGTTGAGGCTACAGTGTCTGCAGCCAGGGTGAGTGGCATGAAGACTTGGAAAGGAGCCCGTCAGGCTGTTCTAAGAAAAGCCTGTGGCCTCACTGCGTCATGACCTAGAACAAGGGTCGAGTGAGAATTACGCACAGCGTGTCTTTCATGCTGTGAGTCTGTTTGGGGTTCAGCTATTGTTATTTGGTAGCGCAAAAACCTAGCCTTGGAAGAATGTACAAACCACTATGACTTTACATTATATTAAAGTCCTTGCCTTATTTATTTTTTACATATATATTTTTAAAATATGCTTATTTATTGATTTGACAGAGAATGGGCGTACCAGGGCCCCCAGCCACTGCAAACGAACTCCAGATGTGTCCGCCACCTTGTGTACCTGGCTAATGTGGGTCCTGGGGAATCGAACCAAGGTCCTTTGGTTTTGCAGGCAAACGCCTTAACTGCTAAGCCATCCCTCCAGCCCTTTTTTACATATTTTTATTTGCAAGTACAGAGAGAGAGAGAGAATATAGGCCAGGCTTTACAAGCAAACACCTTTAACCGCTGAGCCATCTCTGAGCTAATTCATGATGTAGAGAAGCTTTGTAACAATAGATTGTATATTAAAAGTGTAAGAGGTGGCTTATGTTTTTGTCTTGAGCTTTCTGATGAGTCCTTAACTGTTCTTTGTGACTGCATTTAAAAACAAAAATATTTGACAGAAAGAGGGGGGACAGAGAGAGAGAAAGAGAGAATGGGTGTGTGCCAGGGCCTCTGGCCACTGCAACTGAACTCCAGACGCATGTGCCACTTTATGCATCTTGCTAATGTGGGTCCTGGGAAATTGAGCCTGGGTCCTTTGGCTTTGCAGGCAAATGCCTTAACCACTAAGCCACCCCTCCAGTCCCCCCCCCCATTAGCTTTTTTTTTTTTTTTTTTTTTTTGGTTTGTCGAGGTAGGGTCTCACTCTAGCTCAGGCTGACCTGGAATTCACTATGTAGTCCCAGGGTGGCCTTGAACTCATGGCAATCCTCCTACCTCTGCCTCCCAAGTGCTGGGATTAAAGGTGTGCACCACCACGCCCAGTTCCCGTTAGCTTTTTAATATACTTTTCTTCTAATTTTTAAAAATATATTTATTTTATTTATTTATTTATTAGAGAGAAAGAGAGAATGGGCGCATCAGGGCCTCCAGCCACTGCAACTGAACTCCAGACGCATGTGCCACCTTGTGCATCTGGCTCATGTGGGACCTGGAGAATTGAACCTGGACCCTTAAGCTTCTCAGGCAGGTTCCTTAACCGCTAAGCCATCTCTCCAGCCCCCTTTCTATTAATTTTTATAAACACTTTAGTTTACTTCAGTTATTTTAGGTAATTATCAGTGGGTACCAAATATTAGATTGGATATTATTAAACTCAACCAGATTTATAATTTTGGTGCTACTTTTTATTTATTTACTTATTTGTTTATTTATTAGTTTTTCAAGGTAGGATCTCACTTTAGCCCAGGCTGACCTGGAATTCACTATGTAGTCTCAGGGTGGCCTCAACCTAATGATCCTCCCAAGTGCTGGGATTAAAGGCGTGTGCCACTACGCCTGGCTCACTTTTTTTTTTTTTTTTGGTTACATTTAGGATATGTTAACTACATTAAAAGGTTCGTTTTCAAAACAAAACAATGCTTAGAGGTGGTTAATATGGCATTTGGTACAAAGAAGATATATATCTATATATAATATGTATTTTTATATATAATATAGGATGTGTTTATTTGAGTCTGAGATAATTATGATAAGTGCCTCTTCTTATCCAACATTTTCTTTTGTTAAAAAAAAACTTTTTATTGGGGCTGAAGAGGTGGCAAAGCCAAAGGACCCAGGTTCAATTCCCCAGTATCTACATAAGCCAGATGCACAAGGGAGCATATGTGTCTGAAGTTCGTTTGGAGTGGCTAGAGGCCCTGGCATGCCCATTCTCTCTCTGTCTGTCTCCTCTTTCTCTCTCTCTCTCTTTCTATCTCTGCTTGCAAATAAATTAAATTTAATTTTTAAAAACTTTTATTGACAGCTTCCAGAAATATAGACAGTAAACCATGATAATTCTCACACCCCCCTCATTCCCTATTCTCCCCATCTTAAATCCACTCTCCATCATATCCCCTCCCTCTCTCACTTAGTCACTTTTTTATTTTGATGTCATGATCTTTTCCTCCTCTTATGATGGTCTTGTGTAGGTAGTGTCAGGCACTGTGAGGTCATGGGTATCCAGACCATTTTGTGTCTGGAGGAGCACGTTGTAAGGAGTCCTACCCTTCCTTTGGCTCTTGCATTCTTTCCGCCACCTCTTCTGCAGTGGACCCTGAGCCTTGGCAGGTGTGATGGAGATGTGTCAGTGCTGAGAAAAAGGGACCGTGGGGTGCTCAGCACTGAGACATCTCCATCACACCTTCCAAGAGTCAGCAGGGGAAGAGGTTTCCAGCTCAGCTCCAGATTGATTTATGAAGATAGGCATGTGGAGTCTTCCGCAATAGGGTCTTAGCATATTATTCTGGTTCAACATTTTCATAAGATTGATTAGGAATACAAAAAATGGAAAGAGCCCCCCCCCCCGGAGTTCATAGAAAACATACATAGAATTAAAGTTGTAAATCACAAAGAAAGTAGAGATTCTGTCTTGTGTCTGTGATGTAGTACAAGCTCAGGAAATACAGATTCACGCCTACTTTTTTTTTTTTTCTTTGGTTTTTCGAGGTAGGGTCTCACTCTAGCCCAGGCTGACCTGGAATTCACTATGTAGTCTCAGGGTGGCCTCGAACTCACAGCGAACCTCCTACCTCTGCCTCCCAAGTGCTGGGATTAAGGCGTGCGCCCCCACGCCTGGCTTTTTTCTGCTGAATTCTTTTAAGAAAAGTATTTATTTGCAAGCAGAGAGAGAGGGAGAGGGGGAGAGAGAGGACAGGCATGCCAGGATCTTTTAATGTTGCGAAATGAACTTTAGATGCATGTGCCACTTGTGCATCTGGCTTTATGTGGGTGCCAGGAGATCAAACCTGGCCTGGCATGCTTTGTAAGGATGTACCTCTAACCACTGAGTCATGTCCTAAACCCACACTCAATGAATTTTTTTTACATTTCTTTTGTTTGGTTGTTTATTTATAGTTATATTTATTTGAGAGAGAGAGGAGGAAGCAGATAGAGAGTGGGCATGTCAGAGCCTCCAGCCACTGCAAATGAACTCCAGGTGCGTGCACCCCCTTGTGCATCTGGCTTACGTGGGTTCTGGGGAGTCGAACCTGGGTCCCTTGGCTTTGCTGGCAAACGCCTTAACTGCTAAGCCATCTCTCCAGCCCTTGTTACATTTCTTAATTCTCTGTGGATAAATTAAAAAATCTATGAGCTGATTTCCTTATTTTTCTTGTGTGGAATTTCCTTTGCAAATGCTATTTTAAGGTGGTTTTATAGTTGTTCATTGCTCAGGTGTAGGGATGGGAGAGGAGAGGTGACAGCATGAAACTCAAGGTTACAAACGTTCTGGCCCTACTGTAAGCATAGCTAATACGTGTTGTGTGTTTTTAATCATTTTTTGAGATGTTCTTAGGAAAATGCAAAATCTCTGTAGGTAATTTTCGCTTAATCTGTTGTGTTGGAAGTCTGTTGACACAAGATCTCAGGGTAAAGGGCTTCTTTCCCTTCCCAGGACCCTTAATTCCTCCTCCGTTGGCGCTCCTAGGTGATGTGTAGATACTGTTGCTATGGCAAACAGTCTTAAGAGTTTTTAGTTAAATTAATTAATTAACTTGAGAGAGAGAAGGAGAGAGCAAGGGCACACCAGGGCTTCTGCCATTGCAGACGAACTCCAGACCCATGTGCCAGTTTGTGCATCTGGGGGTTTTATTGTTTGTTTGTTTTATGAGGTAGGGTCTCACCCTAGTCCAGGCTGACCTGGAATTCACTATGAAGTCTCCGGGTGGCCTCGAACTCCGGCGATCCTCCTACCTCTGCCTCTCGAGTGCTGGGATTAAAGGCGTGCGCCACCACTCATTGAGTTTTATGTGGGAACTGGGGGATCAAACCTGGGCCATCAGGTTTTGCAAGCAAGCACTGCTGAGCCATCTCTCTAGTCCCAGTATTCAATTTTTTCTTTTCTTTTTTTAAAAAATATTTTATTTATTTATTTGAAAGAGAGAGAGAGGCAGGTAGAGAGAAAGAGAGAATGGGTGCGCCAGGGCCTCCAGCCATTGCAAACAAACTCCAGATACATGTGCCCCCTTTGTGCATCTGGCTTACGTGGGTCCTGGGGAATCAAACCGGTGCCCGTAGGCTTCGTGGGCAAACGCCTTAACCGCTAGGCCATTTCCCCAGCCCTTCTTTTGGTTTCTTAAGGTAGGGTTTCACTCTAGCCTAGGCTGACTTGGAATTCAGTATGTAATCTCGGGGTGGCCTTGAACTCACTACAGTCCTCCTACCTCTGCCACCCAAGTGCTGGGATTAAAGGTGTGCGCCACCACGCCCAGCTCTGTTATTCATTATTAACAACAGTACTATTTAGGTGGTTACTGTAGACTTGGATCTTTACTAAGCAAATGACATACATACGATGCTGTAAAGTTATGTTTTATTTACAACCGTTTCAAATCATTTGAAGTAACTTTGGTTCCTTGTAAGCACCATAACTGTTATAGCTATATTGTACTGAAACGTTATGTAGGCGGGGCCTGGGGGGGTGCTCAGCAACTAAAGGTGCTTGCATGCAGAGCTTGCCAGTCTGGGTTGACTTCCCGCAGCGCCCATATAACCTGGACACAAGAAGTAGTCCATGCGTCTGGTGTTGACTTGCAGCAGCGAGAGACCCTGGAGCACTCAGGGCAGGCACGTGCATGTGCGCGCACACACACACACACACACGCACAAATATATAAAAACAGTTTTAAAAATGTGAGCTGGAGGGGATGGAGAGATGGCTTAGCGGTTAAGGCGCTTGCCTGCAAAGCCAAAGGACCCAAGTTCCACTCCCCAGGACCCACATAAGCCAGATGCACAAGGGGGCGCATGCATCTGGAGTTCATTTACAGTGGCTGGAGGCCTTGGCACGCCCATTCTCTCTCCACCTGCCTAGTTCTGTATCTCTCTTTCTCTCTCTCTCTTAGATAAATAAATAAGTAAATAAAATAAAATAAAAATATGGGCTGGAGAGATAGCCCAGTTATTAAAAGCATTTGCTTGCGACGCCTGCTGGCCTTGGGTTTGACTCTGGAGCACCCACATAAAACCAGATGCACAAAGTGGCACATATGACTGGAGTTAGTTTGCAGTGGCAAGCGGTCCTGATGTGCCCATACGCATTCATATTTTCTCTCATTCTCCCTCTCTTGCAAATAAATGAATATACTTTTCAAAAAATTAACAAGAATCAAAAGTATATATTGTAGGATACTTGATTGCCAGATGTCTTTGATTTGGGCATATCTTTCCATAGCTTAAGAATTATATTCAGTGGGCTGGAGAGATGGCTTAGCAGTTAAGCGCTCGCCTGTGAAGCCTAAGGACCCCAGGTTTGAGGCTCGATTCCCCAGGACCCACATTAGCCAGATGCACAAAGGGGTGCACGCGTCTGGAGTTTGTTTGCAGTGGCTGGAGGCCCTGGTGCTCCCATTCTCTCTCTCTCTCTCTCTCTGCCTCTTTCTCTGTCTGTTGCTCTCAAATAAATAAATAAAAATAAACAAATTTTTTTAAGTTTAAGAATTATGTTCATTGACAGTTATTTTCTTTGTTGCAGACTTATGCGAGTAAATGGGTCCAGTAATTGGAATGACTCCAGACAAGAGAGCTGGCACCCCTGGAGCGGAGAAGGTCGCAGGGCTGTGCCAGGTCGACAGAATGGGAAGCTTGCCTGAAGCTGTCAACGCTGCTGGGCCGAAGGCCACGCTGGTGGGTAGTGACTCGGCAGACGACGAGCTCACGAACTTGAACTGGCTTCACGAAAGCACTAACCTTCTAACAAACTTCAGCCTTGGACGTGAGGGTCTTCCAGCGGTTAGCCCCTTGTACGACATAGAGGAGGGGGACGACGTGCCGTCTTTTGGACAGTCTTGCTACCAGAACCCAGAGAAAAAATCGGCAACTTCCAAGCCTCCGTACTCCTTTAGTCTTCTCATTTATATGGCCATTGAGCACTCTCCAAATAAATGTTTGCCCGTCAAAGAAATTTACAGCTGGATTCTGGACCGCTTCCCGTATTTTGCTACCGCCCCGACAGGCTGGAAGAACTCCGTGCGGCATAATTTGTCCCTGAACAAGTGTTTTCAGAAAGTGGAAAGAAGCCACAACAAGGTCAGTGCTGGTGAGCGTCGCTTTGTGTCACGGAGTTGCAAAACCGAGGGTGACAGGGTCAGGTCACAGTACTTTAGTCGTGACTTCATCACTTTCTTCCGAGATGCTGTGTGGTTCTCTAGTGTTGACAGGAGTCTGTCAGACCTACGTCCAGTCTACATGACATCAGTACCTGAATTATTCCTGGTGCTCCTCTGTGTTTGGTACTAGAGATTGAACCTAGGCAAGTGCTCCATCCCTGAGCTGTGTCCCCAGCCACCAGAATGTTCTATTCTTTGTTTCTGCAACTGTATCAGTATACATTTCCTGTTTATTCAGTATGACAATTTACCATATGATTAAAGTGTAGATCATTTATATTAAAGGTTATGATATCCAGGCATGATGGCATACACCTTGAATCCCAGCACTCAGGAGGCCGAGGTTGAGATAAAAGGATTGCTATGAGTTCCAGCCAGCCTGAGACTACATAGTAAACTCCAGGTTAGCCTGGGCTACAGCAAAACTCTACCTCAAAAAAAACAACAACAGCAAAAAAGGGTTATGATAAGTCTTGGTGTTTTGCTTGTTTTCTGTGTACCTATTCTATGTTTAAGAGCTTGCTTTTATTTTATTTTTTTTAATTAGACACACACACAGAGAGAATGGGCACTCTGGGCCTCTAGCCACTGCAAACGAACTCCAGGTGCATGTGCCACCATGTGCATCTGGCTTACTTGGAACCTGGAGAATTGAACCTGGGTCCTTAGGCTTCACAGGCATGTACCTTAACCACTAAGCCATTTCTGCAGCCCTAAAAGTTTTTTAAAATGTGCTTAAAAAAAAAAGAAAAAAGAACACGATCCAGGTGTGGTGGTTCACACCTATAATCCCAGGACTCAGGACGCTAAGGTAGGAGGATCACTGAGTTCAAGGCTAGTATGAACTACAGAGTGAGTTCTAGGCCAAGTTGGGATATAGTAAAACCTTGCCTCAAAAAAGAAAAGAAAGAAAGAAAAGAAAAGAAAAGCCAGATGTGGTGGTGCACACCTTTAATCCCAGCACTCGGGAGGCAGAGGTAGGAGGATCGCTGTGAGTTCTAGGCCACCCTGAGACTGCATAGTGAATTCCAGGTCAGCCTGGGCTAGAGACCCTACCTCCAAACAAACAACAACAACACTCAACAACAAAACAGGCTTTCTGAAGGCACTAGTATATTCTGTATGCGGCTTAGTGGAGCAGACGTATATTCTGTATGAATGGAAGCGTAGGAGGGCAGAGTGGAAAGGCAGAATAGATATGAAGACTAGTGAATTAGCGAATGTCATGCTAAATTACTCAGACTTCAGGTTTTGTTTGTTTGTTTGTTTTGTTTTGTTTTGTTTGTTTGTTTGTTTTGTTTTGTTTTGTTTTTTTGTTTTCAGGGTAGGGTCTCACTCTAGCCCAGGCTGACCTGGAATTCGCTATGTAATCTCAGGGTGGCCTTGAACTCACAGCAGTCCTCCTACCTCTGCCTCCCAAGTGCTCAAGTGCTGGGATTAAAAGTGTGCCACCATGCCTGGCTACATTTTTTTTCTTTTTTTTTCTTTTTCTTTTTTTTTTGGGGGGGGGAGAGAGAGAGACAGAGAGAGAGAATTGGCTCACCAGGGTCTCAGCCACTGCAATCAGACTCCAGATGCTTGTGCTACCTAGTGGACATGTGCGACCTTGCACTTGCCTCACCTTTGTGCGTCTGGCTTACATGGGATCTGGAGAGAGATTGAACATGGGTCCTTAGGCCTCACAGGCAAGCGCCTTAACTGTGAAGCCATCTCTCCAGCCCTACTGTTCACTTTTAAAATTCTTTTTTTGTTGTTGTTTGTTCGAGGTAGGGTCTCACTCTAGCCCAGGCTGATCTGGAATTCACTATGCAGTCTCAGAGTGGCCTCGAACTCACAGTGATTCCTCCTACCTCTGCCTCCCGAGTGTTGGGATTAAAGGCGTGCGCCACCACGCCATGCAGCATGGAAGATTATTTCAAAACCCATTTAACAGCTCAACATTTTTCCATTTTACTGTATTATCTTTTTTTGTTCATTTTTATTTATTTATTTGAGAGTGATAGAGAAAGAGAGAAAGAGGCAGATAGAGAGGCAGAGAGAGAATGGGCACGCCAGGGCCTCCAGCCACTGCAAGCAAACTCCAGACACGTGCGCCCCCTTGTGCATCTGGCTAACATGGGTCCTGGGGAATCGAGCCTCGAACCAGGGTCCTTAGGCTTCACAGGCAAGCGCTTAACCACTAAGGCATCTCTCCAGCCCTACTGTATTATTTTATCTCACTTTATTTAATAGTGATTTACAGATGGATATCTAACTTTCTAAATTTTTGTTACAAACACTGCTACAATGAAAGGGATTGTATGCACATTTTGAGTTGTTTGTTTTCTTCATCAAGCCGAATCTCTAGTCATGCTGTTGAGTGGACAAGGGTGTGCATATGACACTGTGTAAAATTTCGAGACAGGGTCTCATGCAGCCGAGGCTGGTCTCAGGCTCTTTTTTTTTTTATCTTTTTAACTATTTTTATTTATTTCTGTGTATATGGATTCACATGTGTATGCACCAGCTTCCCTTCCCACTACAAACTCATGCCAAATACATGCCCTACTTTTTTCCTTTTGGCTTCATGTGGGTGGCTGGGGAACTGAAACCTGGCTGACGGGTTTGTTAACTAGTAAAATGAACCACTATCTCTTCAGCCTCCATTTCTTTCTTTTTCTTTTTATTTATTTATTTATTTATTTATTTATTTATTTTGGTTTTTCAGGGTAGGGTCTCACTCTCACCCAGGCTGACCTGGAATTCACTGTGTAGTCCCAAGCTGGCCTCGAACTCATGGTGATCCTCCTACCTCTGCCTCCCGAGTGCTAATATTAAAGGCATGCGCCACCACGCCCAGCTCTTTCATTTTTATATCTTCGTGTGGCGTAGCAACATCCCTATTGAAACACTGTGAGACTCAGAAAGTAAATGGAACTTCCAAGGGTCAGAAAGTTGTTGACATTTGTAAGATTCACGAGGCCTCTCCCTAAATGTTACATAAGCAGTAAGTACTGTGTGGAGAGAGGACACTCCAGTCAGCAGACCTACATGATTTCTGGTGATGGATGCTCCTGTGAGTAACCCCTCACTCATAACTCCTTTAACTTACTGGTTTGCCATGTTGAACAACAACAACAACAACAAAAAAACCAGCTGAGAAAATAAAGTATTTTTTATTTTCTTGGTAATTTTGTAAGTGAAAGGGTTTTATTTGTTTATTCTTTTGTTTTGTTTTGTTTTTTCAAGGTAGGGTATCACTGTAGCTCAGGCTGACCTGGAATTCACTATGTAGTCTCAGGGTGGCCTCAAACTCTCGGTGATCCTCCTACCTCTGCCTCCCGAGTCTGGGATTAAAGGCGTGTGCCACCATGCCTGGCTTGTTTATTCATTTATTTACTTGAGAGAAAAAGAGTGTGTATGGGCACATCAGGGCCTCTTACTGCAAAGGAACTGCAGACATGTGCACCGCTTTGCACATCTGGCTTTATGTGGGTGCTGGGGAATGGAACCCAGTCCAGGAGGCTTTGCGAGCAGGAACCTTTAACTGCAAGTTATTGTTCCAGCCCAAATTTTCTTACTAATGAGGGTATTGTAAGTCAGAGAAGATGTTAGAGGTTATTGTAAATTTTATCTTATGTCAGAAATGTTGGATCTGACCTTTCTACAGTAAATCATTAGACATTGTTATTGAATTTCATTCTTTTCTACCTGTTAGGACTGTCGTGTTTGCACTTACGGCAGCTCGCTAGGTATTTATAAATACGGGATAGGAAGTGAGCGGATAGGGTGCAGGTAAAGCTTTTAAGTGTAATCGCCAGCATCAGAGAACCTAGGAGATGCACTGTGAGTCAGGCTAAACAGCTGCAACTAGTGCTGTCTCTGGTGTCAGTCCACAGCTGACCAGAAGCAGTTGATGGGAGGAAAGTTTATTTATTTATTATTTTATTTGGGCTTCCAGTCTCAAGGGGAAATTTCTTTCTTTCTTTCTTTCTTTTTTTTTTTTTGTTTTTTTTGAGGTAGGGTTTCACTCTAGCTCAGCCTGACCTGACCTGGAATTCACTATGTATTCTGAGGGTAACCTCGAACTCACGGAGATCCTCCTACTTCTGCCTCCTGAGCGCTGCTGGGATTAAAGACATGCGCCCCCACGCCGGCTTTTAAATTAATTTTTAAATAGTGGAACAATTTTTTTTTTATTTCCTATATAAACACATGAGTCCTTTTATTAGAGAAAGTGTACATATTGGTAAATATGACCAGTGGTCACATCTCTTCTTAAAAATCAAAACAAGCTGAGCATGGTAGCCCATACCTTTCTTTTTCTTTTCCTTTTTCTTTTCCTTTTTCTTTTTCTTTTCTTTTCTTTTCATTTCAAATTTTTATTAACAACTTCCATGATTATAAAAAATATCTCATGGTATTACCCTCCCTCCCCCAACTTTCCCCTTTGAAATTCCATTCTCCATCATAACCCCTGCCCATCTCAATCAGTCTCTCTTTTATTTTGATGTCATGATCTTTCCTCCTATTATGACGGTCTTGTGTAGGTAGTGTCAGGCACTGTGAGGTCATGGATATCCAGGCCATTTTGTGTCTGGGGGGAGCACGTTGTAAGGAGTCCTACCATTGGTAGCCCATACCTTTAATTCCAGTACCTGGAAGGCAGAGGTAGGAGGATTGCTGTGAGTTCAAGGCCAGCCTGGGCTATAGAGTGAGTTCCAGGTCAGCCTAGGTTAGAGTGAGACCCTACTTCAAAAATCAAAACAGATAATCAGAAGCGATCATTGGGACAGACTCTGCGGTCTCCCTTACATCGTGAAGTGTCTTGGGTAGTCAGCGTGTACAGTTTTCAAGATAATTAGAAGCGATCTGTGCACACCAGGCTCTCCTCCTGCTGTAGTCTGAGTAATTTTCATCATTTCGGCATGTCTCCATGGCTGAGCTGATCACATATGGTGGGAGATGAGAGTGACTTTCAGTGGCCACACGATCGTGATGTGTTTTCATGCGTGTGCTCAGTTGTTAGAAGCTGCCATTGCTCTTCATAGACAGACAACCTGAGTGGGCGGTGTCTGGTGAGATTCACCCTAAGTGATAGGCAGACCGTAGGCTCTAGCTTGTCAAATAGCACCTTCCCCTCCAGCACCAGTTTTGACTTTACAAGCTTCTGCCTCTTTCCTTGCGTCTCGGCTAGTCTTGTCTGTTTCTTTCTAACTTTATTTTATTTATTTGAGAGAGATGGAAGAGGCGGCCACGGGGGATGGGTAGATACATACATATCCCAACCCAGCCGGCGTGAGAGTAACGTCAACAGGATCATACTAGAAAACGAGAGTTTACAACTTCAAGAAGGCCACGGCACCGTGTGAGTGGGGAGAGGAGGAAGGTGAAGAAGCCGGAGACGTGGGAAACTAAGAAAAATGGATTGTTAGGAAACAGATGAGGAAGAGCGGGGGTGTGGTGGTGCACACCTGTAATCCCAGCACTCGGGAGGCAGAGGTAGGAGGATTGCCATGAGTTCGAGGCCAGCTTGAGACTACATAATGAATTCCAGGTCAGCCTGGGCTAGAGCGAGACCCTACCTTGAAAAACCAAAAAAAAAAAAAAAAAAAAAAAAAAACAAATAATTAATTAATTAATTAAAAAAAAAAAACAGATGAGGGCTGGAGAAGAGATGGCTTAGTGGTTAAGGTGTTTACCTGTGAAGCCTAACGACCCACATTCAATTCTCCAGGACCTACGTATACACAAGGTGGCACATGTGCCTGGAGTTCGTTTACAGTGGCTGAAGGGCCTGGTGTGCCCATTCTCTCCCCCTTCCTGTTTTCATGTCATATGTATATATTTGAACTTGACTGTAGCCACTGGGGAAACGGCTCAGAGTTAAAGGCACTTGCTTGCAAAGCTTGCCGGCCTGAGTTCAATCCCCCAGTACTTACACGAAAGGCAGATGTTCAAGTGGAACATGCATGCATTTGCAGTTGGTTTACAGTGGCAACTGGCCTTGGTATGTTACCACCACCACCCCCTTTGTCTCTTTCTGTTTTTTTCTGTAATATTTTTGTTTATTTTTATTTATTTGAGAGCGACAGACAGAGAGAGAGAGAAAGAGGCAGATACATAGAGAATGGGTGCGCCAGGGCCTCCAGCTACCGCAAACGAACTCCAGATACATGCACCACCTTATGCATGTGGCTTACGTGGGTCCTGGGGAATCAAGCCTCGAACCAGGGTCCTTAGGCTTCACAGGCAAGCGCTTAACCACTAAGCCATCTCTCCAGCCCATCTCTGTCTCTTGCAAATAAATACAGTTGTTTTTTTTTTTTTAATTGCTTGAGCCGGGCGTGGTGGTGCACGCCTTTAATCACAGCACTCGGGAGGCAGAGGTAGGAGGATCGCCGTGAGTTCGAGGCCACCCTGAGACTACATAGTGAATTCCAGGTCAGCCTGGGCTAGAGTGAGACCCTACCTCGAAAAACCAAAACACAAACAAAAATTGCTTGAGCCTTAACGAAATGCCAACATGAGAGAAAACATGAAATTCGTCTCTCTGTGTCGTGCTTGTTTCATTTAACAGCTGATCTCTGGTCTCCTCGGTTTTAATGCAGGTGACATCATTTCATTCTTTATCCTGGATGCGATCCTGTCGTGTGTGTGCCCCACACTCTCTTTGACCATCCGTCCGCTGATGAGCATTGGGCTGTTTGTCCCAGCTCCTGGCTGTTGCGCACAGTGCAGCACTTGACACGGGTGTGCTAGTGTCTCTGTGGCAGGCGGACTGAGAGTCAGCAGTAGCCCGGCTGCATCGTACTGCCGCTCTCTTTCCACTCTGCTGAGGAGCCTGCATGCTCCCAGCATCGCTTCGGGGTCTTCCGTGCTTCATATGAATTTCAGGATTGTGTTTTCTAGTTCTCTGAAGGCTGCCATTGGACTTTTGGTGAGGATTGTATTGAATATCAGGCAACTTTCAATGACAGTCATTTCCACAGTATTAATTCTGCCAATCAGTGAGCATAGGGCGGTTTTTCCATTCGCTGGTGTTTTCAGTTTCTTTTCTTGGTGTTTTAAAGTTTAATCATAGAGGTCTTTGATTAATTTTTTTTTCTTTTTTTTGGTATTTTGAGGTAGGGTCTCACTCTGGCCCAGGCTGACCTGGAATTCACTATGTAGTCTCAGGGTGGCCTCGAACTCTCAGCGATCCTCCTACCTCTGCCTCCTGAGTTCTGGGATTAAAGGCATGCGCCACCATGACCAGCTGATTAGATTTTATTTGTTTGCTTTTGTTTATCCAGGTAGGGTCTCACTCTAGCTCAAGCTGACCTGGAATTTAATATGTAGTCTGAGGGTGGCCTCGAACTCATGACGATCCTCCTAGCTCTGCCTCCCAAGTGCTGGGATTGAAGGCGTGCGCCATCACACCAGGCTGTAGATTTTTTTTGTTGTTGTTGATTTTTTTAAACATAGAGAAGGAGGGAATGGGTGTGCCAGGGCCTTTTTGTGCTGCAAATGAACTCCAAATATATGTGCCACTTTGTGCATCTGGCTTTCCTTGGTGTGGTAGTTTGAATGGATGTTCCCCCAGTAGATTCTGCAGTTTCAGTCAAGTGTGTGACTTGGCTGGAGGAGCTCTTGCTGGTAGTGGAGCCAAGTTCCAGCCTATTATATGCAGAGTTCCTGAGCTTCGCCTGGAGTTCCAGAGTGTGCTTGCCTGCCTCTGGTGGTAGCTTCTCTCTCTCTCTCTCTCTCTCTGCATGGACCTGTGAAAGGTGGGCCAGCTTCTTCGGCTGTTAAGGAACTTCTGTCTGTCTGTAAGCGCCAATAAAATCCCTTCCTCACTGGAGAGATGGCTTAGCCGTGAAGGTGCTTGCCTGTGAATCCTAACAGTTCAGGTTCAACTCCCCAGAACCCATGTAAGCCAGATGCACAAGGTGATTCATGCGTACAAGGTCATGCACGTGCACAAGGTGGCACACGTGCCTGGAATTCTATTGCAGTGGCTAGAGGCCCTGGCGCACCAATTTTCTCTCTCTGTCTCTTACTCGTTCTCTCATAAAAGATAAATAAATAAAATGAAATAAAATAAATCCCTTCCTCCCAGAACATGTGCCTGGATTGGAAGTTCATCCCAGCAACCTGAAGCTGTCTGCTACAGAATTGGTCCCAGAGTATGGGGAGTGGCTGAGATGAATCTGACCGTGTGGATTTTGGTGGGTTTTTTTTTTTTTTTTTGGAACTTGTGTGCTGGAGGAATGGAGAAGTTGATGCTTGCAAGTGAAGATGCTTCCGGAGCAGTAAGCCAAGTATTGTGGACTATTCTGATGAGAATTTGAACATGCTAAGTGCAGAGAGAATTGTGTTTGGAGGCTTGTGTTATGAACTTTCTAAGGGGAAGGAAAGGCTGCAGAGGACTTTGTTGGAACTGCACTACTGGCCTAAGGGCTGCCTGTGTTCTGCTGCCCACGCCCAGACCGTTAGATCAAGGTTAAATTTGTAATGGACTGATGTGCTTGACTGCAGATATGGGACTGACAAATGTAAGGTTTAAAACTGGAGAAACTCAAGCAAGTTTGAACTGTACCAGCACAGAGACTGGTTTTAGGTGACTAGAGCTGCTATTGTCAAACCCATGAGCAGTCTTAAGGACGATGAAACTGCTTTACATTCAAACCCTGGATGGGCTGGAGAGATGGCTTAGCGCTTAAGTCGCTTGCCTGTGAAGCCCAAGGACCCATGTTCGACTCCTCAGATCCCATGTAAGCCAGGTACACAAGGTGATGCAAGGTAGCACATGTGCACAAGATAGCACACACTTCTGGAGTTTGATTCCAGTGGCTAGAGGCCCTGGCATGCATATTCTCTCTTCTGCTTCTTCTCTCTCTCTCCCTCTTTCTCATAAAAAAAATTCAAAAAAAAATTTTTTTTCTAAAGGAAAAAAAAAAAAAGCAATAGAGAGATGAGGTGATCTCAGCCCAGAAAGAGTGACTGGTACGAATGCAAACTCTTGGAAAAGAGTTGACTGGAGAAAGAACCTGTTTTTCAAAGTTACGATATAAGGTTATGAATTAAGAATATGGCTGTGTCCCACACATCTGCTATTGGTTTTGGAAGCATGAACAATGCGTGGAGTGGTCATGAAGTGCACACGTTTTTAGGAGCTGCTGCTGAGGCACGGCATGTAGGCAGGGCGTGATGACCCTGATGAGGAGGCTGGTAAAGCCATTGGAAGATGGACTGTAGTTTGCTGTGGAGACCCAAGGATGTTAAGATACATATACCAGGACTCTGCAGGGGCTACCATGGAGGCTGTTGGCTAGGGATGGAAGTTTTCCGTGACTACTCAGTCCAGCTGGAGGGGTGAAGATGGAAAATCTGGAGACTGTCAGTCACTGGTTAGGATCTCTCACTCGAACTGAGGATATTTGATGTTTGTTTGATGGCTATTAAGTTTGCATTGTTCCGGTCTCTCCTTGCTATGCCTTTTAGCAGTTGAAAATGTTTACTCTGTGCCTTTCTTTATATGTTGAAAATATATAACTTCTTTTGATTTTACAAGACTCACAGTTAAAAGACAGTCTTAAGTCTCAGATGAGACTGGGGACTTTAGAACTCTCTTACGTTGGTAAAGACTGTGGGAACTTTCCAATTTGGCCTGACACAGTATACAGTATGAGATGGTTTTGAATCTCTTGGGGGCTGGGGTGGAAAGTGGTACTCAGAATGGATTTTCCCCAGTAGATTGAGGAGTTTCAGACAAGGTTGTAACTTGGCTGAAGGGAGCAGTTCCTGGGGGTGGATCTGAATTCCAGCCTCAAAGGTGCTTGAGCTTTGTCTGCACTTCCCGGAGGGTGCTCGCTTGCTTTTGGTGGTGACACCTCTCCCCTTTATTTATTTTACTTTTTGATTTTTGAGGTAGGGTCTTAGGGAATTGAACCCACGTCATCAAGCTCTGCAAGCAGGTACCTAACCACTGAGCTTTCTCTACAGCCCCCTCTGGACTTTTTTAAACTAATGTGCATTTATTCAGACTTTCTTAGCTTATTTTTTAATGTTTTCGTTGACAGTTTCCATAATTATAGACAAAAAAACCATGGTAATTCCCTTCCCCCTCCACATTTCCCTTCACACTCCACTCTCTATCATTATCCCCTCCCCATCTCAATCAGTCTCTCTTTTATTTTGATGTCATCATCTTTTCCTCCTATTATGATGGTCTTGTGTAGGTAGTGTCAGACTCTGCAAGCTCATGGATATCCAGGCCATTTTGTATCTGAAATGATGCATTTTAAGTAGTCCCACCCTTCTTTTGACTCTTATATTCTTTCTGTCACCTCTTCTGCAATGGACCCTGAGTTATTTTTGTTTTGGGGGGATGGGAGAGTCGTGTTATGGCATATAGCCACTGCAAAAAAAAAAAAAAAGAAAGAAAGAAAGAAAGAAAGAAACCTCCAGATGCGTGCACCTGGCTTACGTGGTGTGGTGGTTTGATTCAGGTATCCCCCCTCTTAAACTTAGGTGTTCTGAATGCTAGGTTCCCAGCTGATGGAGATTTGGGAATTAAAGCCTCCTGGAGAGAGTGTATTGTTGGGGGCAGGCTTATGGGTGTTATAGCCAGTTTCCCCTTGCCAGTGTTTGGCACACTCTCCTGTTGTGATAGTCCACCTTATGTTGGCCAAGGGTGATTGATGTCCACCCTCTGCTCATGCCATCGTTTTCCCTGCCGTCATGGAACTTCCCCTTCTCGAGCCTATAAGCCAAAATAAACCTCTTTTTTCCCACAAGCTGCTCTTGGTTGGGTGATTTCTACCAGCAATGCGAACCTGACCGCAAGCACGTGGGTACTGGGGCATCGAACCTGGGTCCTTAGGCTTTGCAGGCAAGTGTCCTTAACCACTAAGCCATCTCTCCATCCTTAGATTGGTCACTCTCTGCTTCATATTTTGAGACAGGTTCTCTCTCATTGAACTCAGAGCTCCTCAATGTGGCTAGACAAGCCAGCCAGCCAGCTGTAGGGATTCTCCAGTCTCCACCCCCCGCTGCCCCTCCACCCAGCACTAGGATGACAGGCACAAGCCATTGCCTGGCTTTTCTGTGGGTGCCACAAATCTAAGCTAAGCACCTCATGCTTGTGCAGTAGGCCTTTTTTTACCCACTGAGCCAGCATCTCCCCAGCTCAGTATAAATCAGTTTAAAGTTCAGCCCTTAAAAATCCCTCAGTCTATAGTCGGACGTGGTGGCGCACGCCTTTAATCCCAGCACTCGGGAGGCAGAGGTAGGAGGATCGCCATGAGTTCGAGGCCACCCTGAGACTCCATAGTGAATTCCAGGTCAGCCTGGGCTAGAGTGAGACCCTACTTCGAAAAACCAAAACAAACAAACAAAAAAAAATCCCTCAGTCCTTCAAAATTTTTACTGGTCTAAATCTAGTCATAGACTTTTAAAATATGTAATAGTAAAGGGCAGAATGCAAATTTCGTATCTCCATCGCACAAAAGATTTCTTTCTTTTTGTGTTGTTATGGGTTTTTGTTTGTTTGTTTTTGGTTTTTTGAGGTACAGTCTTGCTCTTGCTCACGCTGACCTGGAGTTCACAACGTAGTCCCAGCGTTACCTCGAACTCACGGCAACCCTCCTACCTCTGCCTCCCGAGTGCCGGGATTAAAGGCGTGTGCCACCACACCCAGTTTAGGTTTATTTCTTATAGGTGAATTTAATTTAAAAGCAATACTAAACTCTTACTGTGTGTGTTCCATCATTTAAGCAAAATTTAAGAATTACTTAAAAATAAGTTCTCTTTGAAGCATGTACAACATTCTTCAAGTCTATGATTTTTATCTCTTGTGACTGATGTTTTGTGAGCAGACCCAGTGAAAGGAAATGCTACCATGGTAACGTAAGCCAGACTGTTATTTGAGCCTACACTTGGGATACTTAACTGCCCTGAAACTGCAAGTTCTCAACGCCAATTCTTGCGATTTGCTGTTTCAAGGAAATGGCAATTCTATTGTGATCGAAACAATTTGCAGTTCCTTTATTACAGAATTTGAAAGCTAGACTTGAGCCAAATAGTTTGCAGGAGTGTAATTCCTGGAGCACCATTTCTGGAATGCCAGAATGGAGTTTTACCTGATAATCTGGTGTATTTCTTCTACATGACAATGTTATAAGAAACCCACAGTTTTTCTTTTCCTGTGTGGCTGAGTTACTAAGGTATTTTAAAGTGTTCAATACTCAATTGCTATACCTTTTTCTACAGACAAGAGAATATTTTGGGGGGCTGGAGAGATGGCTTAGCAGTTAAGGCATTTGCCTGCAAAGCCAAAGGATCCCAGTTGATTCTCCAGGACCCACGTAAGCCAGACGCACAAGGGGCCACGTGAGTCTGGAGTTCATTTGCAGTGGCTGGATGCCCTGGCACGCCCATTCTCTCTCTCTCTCTCCCTCTTCCTCTCTCTCAAATAAATAAGTAAAATAAAGAGAATATTTTTCATTTTGAATTAATTTTGTCCCTTATTCTTCATTTACCTAACTTGCCTTTTACTCAGAATTAATTTTTTGTTGTTGAGGCTGTTAACTCCTCTCCCCTATCTCTTGGTGGTAGAAGGTATAAAGATACAACTTTTCCAACTGACATTCAATAAACGCTGTATGCCAGCTTCAGAGTCCCTAGTTAGTACTCACCTGTTTTGCAGCTGTGTCTCTTGCATATGAATTACTTTATTTGATGCTTGGTTTTGTGAGTGAAATGTGAATGGGAGGTCTGACTTACTGAGATTAAAAGATTTATCCAATATCACACATAGCAGGCCAGTCAGGAGTGATTAGGATCTCAGTTATTAAACTTGTGGAATAAGGTTCTCTCATGCCACGGTGAAATAAAAAACTGACACAATACACAGAGTTTAGGGAATGGAAGGACTGTGGAGATATCACATTAAATCTTACAACATACAGGATTTTACACAAGCAAGAATGAATAGGGGAATAAGAAACACATAAATTTGTTTTCTAAGGAATTGCTATTTTATTTTATTTTATTTTATTTTATTTTATTTTATTTTATTTGAAGGGGAGAGAGAGAGAGAGAATGGGTGTTCCAGGGGCCTCCAGACACTGCAAATGAACTCCAGACCCATGTGCCACCTTGTGCATCTGGCCTACGTGGGTCCTGGGGAATCAAACCTGGTTCTTTGGTGTTTGCAGACAAACACCTTAACCACTAAGCCATCTCTCCATACAAGACAAAATTTTTTGTTGTTGTTTTGTTTTGGTAGGGTCTCACTCTAATCCAGGCTGATCTGGAATTCATGTAGTCTCAGGGTGGCCTCGAACTCAAAGCAATCCACCTACCTTTGCCTCCCAAGTGCTGGGATTAAAGGTGTGTACCACCACGCCCGGCTCCCAAGACAAGATTTTTGCAGTACAAAAATAATACAGAACTTGGGCTGGAATGATGGCTCAACAGTTAAAGGCACTTTATTCTACAATGCCTAAAGACCTGGGTTCGATTCCCCAGTACTTACATAAAGCCAGATACACAAGTGGTACATATATCTGGAGATGGTTTGCAACGGCTAGAGTCCCTGGTTCACCCATTCTCATTCTCCCTTTCTCTCCTTGCAAATAAATAAGATAATTTAAGAATAAAAATAATATAAAACTAGATATTAAGAAGCTTGAAGCTCTGTAATCTTGTGAGCTAGAGCAAGTATTACATGGTGACTATAATCATGCATAGCAGGCTCACTTCTAGTTCTACCTTCCTCTCTTCTCTTTGTCTCCCTCTCTCCCTCTGCTGTTACAGACACGAGTGTTTCACCACTAATCTGTATCCCCAACTCCCACTTCTACTTTTTTTTAAAAATTTTATTTCAGAGAGAGAGATAGAATGGGCACACCAGGGCCTCTAGCCTTTGCAAACGAACCCCAGACACATGTGCCACCTTGTGCATCTGGTTTACGTGGGTCCTGGGGAATCGAACCGAGGTCCTTTGGCTTTGTAGGCAAACGCCTAACCGCTATGCCATCCCTCCAGCTCCTCAATTCTACTTTTGTATTATACTCAAAAGATACTACAGAGTTTTGTTGTTGTTTTTTTTTTTTTCTTTTCTTTTTTTGGTTTTTTGGAGGTAGGGTCTCACTGTAGCTCAGGCTGACCTGGAATTCACTCGGTAGTCGGTAGTGCCAGGGTGGCCTTGAACTCACGCTGATCCTCCTACCTCTACCTCCCAAGTCCTAGGATTAAAGGTGTGCGCCACCACGTCCGGCTAACTAGAGGGTTTACTTACAACGCTTACTCAAAACATCCCAAGGCTGATGGTGTGAATGTAAAACTTCCAGGTTGTTAATTCTTGTGCACTTGATTCTAGGTTAATGGAAAAGGTTCCTTATGGTGTGTTGATCCAGAATATAAACCCAATCTTATGCAGGCTTTGAAGAAGCAACCCTTTTCTTCTCCACAAAGGTAAGGCTCCACAGTGTACCTCTGAATCGGAATGGCTGTGTAATTTATGGTGTGAGATGGAGAAAGTAATGTCGCAGGGGCTTCTCTGTTTTTCCTTTGTGTTCGTTTAGTTTTCAGAGAAGGATTTATGTATAACGTTAGCCTAAGACATTTTTCTTTATGGTTTAATTTCTTTTTCTAGGAAACAGGAAGTTGGGTATTGAGATTAGACATTTTCAGAAGTGGGGCTTGGGAAAATGGCCCTTCAGTTAAGAGTGCTTGCTGCTGAAGGTGGAGGACCTGAGAGCACCAGAACTTAATTCCCCCGAGCACAAATCAAAAGCTGAGCGTGAGGACGGGAGAGGCGGCTTAACCATTAAGGCTCTTAGACACTCGTTTTGATAAATGCTTTAATTTCTGTGCTCATATATATATTGGTAATATATCAAACTTAAGCATACAACACAAAACAAAATAATAAATAGTATGTATTTATTTTTCCAGGCATTTAAATGAATTATTCTTCTCTATTGACACAACGACAACTCTATGTGAGAGTTTTAATTATTCCTATCTTACAGATGAAGAGAGAAATTACGTTGTCCTAACGAAATCCAAATAGTTTTGCTTTAATCTTGGCTCTTAAAGTAAGCCCTTTGACAGGCTCTTCTAAGCTGAGTATTCCTAACAAAGAACAACGAGGCAGAACACTGTGAGATAAGTTAGCTGAGTGGCTCATGGAAGGAAGGCGAAGTGAGGGTTTTAAGTGCTCTCGTCTGTTTCTTTGCAGTGCTTCCTTGTCACCTCACTACTTAAGCTCTGTTCTCAAGCAGAGTCAGGTGCGCGCCCTCAAAGGTATGTGTGAAGACCAGTCTTCAAAAGCCTAAGTCAAAATGCAGGGGGGGGGGTTTGTTGTTGTTGTTGTTTTTCGAGGTAGGGTCTCGCTCTAGCCCAGGCTGACCTAGAATTCACTCTGTAGTCTCAGGGTGGCCTCGAACTCACAGCGATCCTCCTACCTCTGCCTTCCGAGTGCTGGGATTGAAGGTGTGCGCCACCACGCCCGGCTGTTGTTTTTTTTTTTTTTAATTTAATTATAATAGTAGAAGATTCAGGAATTAAAAACACTTTTAAAAGAGAAACTAAAAGTCATCCTTCATTGTTAACATTTGGCTTAATTCCTTTGGTCTTTTCTAGTCTACCTGTGAGTAGAAATGTTTGCACGTGCATGTTTTTGCGCGATTTTTCAGGTTTCTCATTCTTGGGTGCGTGTGCACATATGTTTTTTAAATAGACTTCCAGGGTGTGTATGTGTGTGTGCTTCCTTATTATTTCACGCGCATGTTTCTTGGAAAACTGGCATTTAATTGCTTAGTGACGTCAGCACTAGCGTTATCGTTACCTGTTGTTTTGTTACCTGTTGTTCCGTTACCTGTGGTCTAACCATGGCTTTGTTTGTCAGATGGTTGGGGAAAAGTAAAACTGACACTAATATTTGGAGACACAACTATTTGCTACAGCAGCGGAATTAGTAGCTGCAGGAGATATCTACCTACACATTACATCTTTGGTGTATATCTCTCGAGTTTATAAAATGTAAAGTACTCTCTAAACCTTTGCCAAGGAAGGTTGCCATTACTTGTGTTAAAATGCTTCACATAGTTCAGGATATCTCCCTTTTTAAAAAACAATTTTTATTTATTTGACAGAAAGAGAGAGAGAGAGAGAGAATGGGCACACCAGGGCTTCCAGCCACTGTAAACGAACTCCAGATGCGTGCGACCCCTTGTGCATCTGGCTAATGTGGGTCCTGGGGAATCGAACCTGGGTCCTTTGGCTTTGCAGGCAAATGCCTTCACCGCTAAGCCATCCCTCCAACCCCCTCTCCCGTTTTTTGAGGTAGGGTCTCACTCTGGCCCAGTGGCCCAGGCTGACCCAGAATTAACTATGTAGTCTCGGAGTGGCCTTGAACTCACGGGTGATCCTCCTACGCCTGCCTCCCGAGTGTTGGGATTAAAGGCATGCACTACCATGCCCGGCAGTTTAAGGTTTTTTTTTTTTTTTTTTTTTTTTAAGCTCTTACATTTTATCCCTTAAAATTTATAAGGTTAGGACTAGAGAAATGGCTTAGTGGTTAAGGCATTTGCCTGCAAAGCCTGGGTTTGATTCCCCAGTACCCACGTAAAGCCAGATGTAGCGGAACATGCATTTGGAGTTTATTTGCAGTGACCAGAGGCCCTGGCATGCTCATTCTCTCTCCTTCCCCCTCTCTTTCTGTCTCTCTGCTTACAAATAAATAAATAAATAAATAAATAAATAAATAAATAGGAGGTTAGGGCCGGAGAGATGGCTCAGTTGTTAAGGCACTTGCCGGCAAAGCCAAAGGACCTAGGTTTGATTTCCCAGTTTCCACATAAAGCCAGATGCACAAGGTGGCACATGCATCTGGAGTTTGTTTGCAATGGCTGGAGGCCCTGGCGTACCCATTCATTCTCTCCCCACTCCCCCACCACCCACCTCTCTCTCTTTCATATAAATAAGTAATTTTTAAAAAATTAGGCAGTTAGTCAGGCATGGTGGTGCACACCTTTAATCCTAGCATTCGGGAGGCAGAGGTAGGAGGATTGCTGTGAGTTCGAGACCACCCTGAGACTACATAGTGAATTCTAGGTCAGCCTGAGCTACAGTGAGACCCTACCTCAAAAAAAGAAAGAAAGAAGAAAGGAAGAAAGAAAGAAGGAAAAAAATTAGGAAATATGATGTAATGTACCATGAAGAGAAGATGGTGATTGTCAAGTTAAACAGGGTGGGAAAACCGTCTTAGAGAATTAAGTGTACTTCTCGAGTTGGGCCTCAAAAATTGCAAGGAGGGGCTAGAGCAGTGCCTTAGTGGTTAAGGCACTTGCCTGCAAAGCCAAAGGACAAAGGTTCGATTCACCAGGACCCATGTAAACCAGATTCACAAGGTGGTACATGTGTTGGGAGTTCCTTTGCAGGGGCTAAAGGCCCTGGCGCGCACCCATTCTCTCTCTCAAATGAATATAATTTTTTTTTCTTTTTCGAGGTAGGGTCTCGCTCTAGCCCAGGCTGACCTGGAATTCACTATGTAGTCTCAGGGTGGCATCGAACTCACGGCGATCCTCCTACCTCTGCCTCCCGAGTGCTAGGATTAACATGTGCCACCACGCCCGGCCGTATTAAAAAATATTTTAAAAATTGCAAGGATGTCTAACCTCTGGGAGTGTAGGTTTGCTGGGGAAAGTGGTCTGACTCTTGCTGGGAATCCTTCTGGCATATTAATAAGTGTACTACACGTGGGTACTTAGAGAGGGCCACATGGCCTGGTCATGTAGCATGGGCAACGCAAAGACTGGAGGGTTCACACCATGCCAAGTCTGAACTGCTTGTTTGAACGCCAACATTAAATGGTTGATAGTCACTGCAATGCTCGCCCCTGGTGTCCTCAATTCCCACCTCAAAGAGTCTGTGGAGACATTGTCCTCCCCCTACCTCCCTTTCTGAAATAAGAGAACTGAACTTCGCAATGAGGAAGTGAATTGACTTTTCTCAAGGTCCGAAGACTAGAAAGCGGCAGCGAAGGGTTCGGATCCCGGGGTCTCGGTTTCCTAGCCCGTGCTCGAACCAGCCGGGGCCCCGGAGCAGCTGGCGAAGAGCTCTCGGCGAGGGGTGGCGTCAGATTTGTTCGCCACGAAGGGCACTTGTGACTCCTCTTAGGCTGCGTGGTAAAGCGTCTACATTGACCTGTCACTGCTGAGTCAGCTCTTGCAGTCATTACACTACTGCACGTAAGGCAGCAGAGGCGAGCTTCAGGAGCTCTGGAAACTGCTGTCACCGGGCCAGGACGTGGCGCACATGGCAGGGTGCTTGCCCAGCGTGCACAAGGCGCTGCCTTGACTCCCCGGGCAGCGCGAACCACAGACATGGTGGTGCTTCTGTGATCCCACACGGGGGAGGCGGAGGCAGGAGGATCGGAAAGTCAGGATCAGCTGTATATGGAGGGGTTTGAGGCCAGCCTGGCTATATGAATTCCTGTCTCAAAACCACTGTCAGCCAAAACTGGTGCAGTGGTATAGTTAGCAATTTCTTGTCTGTCTTGCCCATTTTATATGCCATATACCTGTGTTATGGCATCCAATAACAGGTAGTGAGAGTAGTTTAAAAACAAAACAAAAAAAAACTTCCTTTTGGTCAAGATTTTCACTGCACTTTAAAAATCATCCCTTTAAAAATAATCCTGAGGGGCCGGGCGTGGTGGCACACGCCTTTAATCCCAGCACTTGGGAGGCAGAGGTAGGAGGATCGCCTTGAGTTCCAGGCCACCCTGAGAATTCAGAGTGAATTCCAGGTCAGACTGGGCTAAAGGGCTAGAGTGAGACCCTACCTGGAAAAAAAAAAAAAAAAAAAACAATATTGAGGGACTGCAGAGATGGCACTGCTGTTAAAGGCACTTACTTGCAAAACCTGACAGGCCTGGTTCGATTCCCCAGAACCCACGTAAAGCCAGATGCGCAGCGTGGCACATGTGCTTGGAGTTCGTTTGCAATGGCAAGAGGCCCTGATGTGTCTACACACTCTCTCTCTTTCTTCTTCCCTCTCTCTCCATCCATCCATCTTTCTCCATTTTTCTCTGTCTCTGTTTAATAACTAAATTGAAATGTTACTGAGCTGTGCTAGACACTAGAACGTTAGTAAGCAAAGCAGACAAAAGTGAGCTTGCTCTCACTCTTTAGTAATAACACGGGCACTACTAGTGTTACATAGCTTAGCATTGGAGGTGATGTTAACAGCTAACTGCATATCTGAATGTAAGTTGAAGGTTGTTAAGTCAGTATAATTTGTCTTTTACTAAAATGAAAATAAATCAGTGGGCCAGATAACAAAATATTGAGAGTTGAATGAAATTGCTAGCCTCTTTAAAGAATTGTGAGAGCCGGGCGTGGTGGCGCATGCCTTTCATCCCAGCACTCGGGAGGCAGAGGTAGGAGGCTCGCCATGAGTTCGAGGCCACCCTGAGACTACATAGTGAAGTCCAGGTCAGCCTGGACTAGAGTGCGACCGTACCTCAAAAAAAAGGATTGTGAGACAGCATCTTAATTTCGATGCCTTGTAAATGTATACATTAGTTTTAGAAGTAACACGTCCTCTTACAGTTACTACTGAGTGTTGCAGTCAGCTCCACGTTGCTGAGACAGCCATGCAGCTAGGCACAGCTTACGAGAGGAAGGGATTTAGTTCAGGTTTACAGATCCAGGGGAACGCCATCAGTGGCCGAAGAAGCTGGCTCCCTTTCACAGATCCAAGCAGAGAGGCACCACCGAAGAGCCAGCACCACAAAGAAGCCAGCCAGGGCTCAAAGTGCTCTCTCGGCACCTGTGGGCTTTCATCACCACTTACGTCCTACTTCAACAGTTCCAAGAATCACGCAACACGGAACCGAAAACAATGTAGTGGCTTTTTTTCCAGTTGTTAAAATTTTTCCCAGGATCATGGCCAACGAAGTATAAGCCAGGTTTTAGTAAATAGGAGTTTTGAAGGATGAGGAAGGCAGATTGCTTGTAAGTTGGAGGCTAACCTGGCCTACAGAGTGAAACCTATTCTAAAAAACCATAAAGAGAAGTGGTCGGGAGGAAGAGGGAATTAACAATTTTGATGGGTCTCTTTATCTAAAACATAAAATTAGTAGCAGCTGGTTATAGTGGCGCACACCTTTAATCCCAGCACCTGGGAGCCAGAGGTAGGAGCATTGCTAAGAGTTCGAGGCCAGCTTGAGACTACAGAGTGAATTCCAAGTCAGCCTGGGCTAGAGTGAGACTCTACCTTGCGAAAGCAAAACACAAAAAAAATTAATAGTGTTAAAAATTTTTTTTAATTTTTTCATTTATTTATTTGAGGGAGAGAGAAAGAGGCAGATAGAGAATGGGCACGTCAGGACCTCCAGCCACTGCAAACGAATGCCAAATACATGTACTACCTTGTGAATCTGGCTTACATAGATCCTGAGGAGTTGAACCTGGGTCCTTAACCTCTAAGCCATCTCTCCAAGCCCAGCTTTTTTTTTTTTTTTTTTTTTTCCTGACACAGAGTCTCTATTTGACCTGGAATTCACTCTGTAGTTCAGATTAGCCTTGAACTCACAGAGATCCTCCTACCTCAGCCTCCCAGATGCTGAGATTATAGGCCTGAACCCTCATTCTTGGCTTAGTAGCATGTTTTTTGTTGTTTTTGTTTTTGTTTTTGTTTTGTTTTTCGAGGTAGGGTCTCACTCTAGTCCAGGCTGACCTGGAATTCACTATGTAGTCTCAGGGTAGCCTCGAACTCACAGCGATCCTCCTACCTCTGCCTCCCGAGTACTGGGATTAAAGGCGTGCGCCACCACGCCCAGCTTAGTAGCATGTTTTGATTACTGATTTCAGTATCAAATTTTGGTTTGCTGATGAACTGGATGTGTTATATAACATAGTTCATAGTGCTGCTTTAAAAGCACCCATCTTGGGCTGTAGGTATGGCTTAGTGGTTAAGGCGTTTGCCTGCAAAGCCAAAGGACTCAGGTTCAATTCCCCCAGGACAAAGGACCCAGGTTCGATTCCCCCAGGATTTACGTTAGCCAGATGCACAAGGGGGTGCATGCATCTAGAGTTCGTTTGCAGTGGCTGGAGGCCCTGGCACGCCTGTTCTCTCTATCTCTCCCTCTTTCTCTGTCAAATAAATAAAAATAAAAGATTTTAAAAACACCCACTTTTAAAATAGCATTGATAAAGATGAATGAAAAAACATTTTGAAGTATTTCACTAGTACATGGGGTATTGATTCAAATCCTGTATGTTTGCTTTTTTGTTGTTGTTGTAGTTTTGCTTTTTCAAGGTAGATGCTCGCTGTAGCCCAGGCTGACCTGGAGTTCACTATGTAGTCTCAGGCTGGCCTTGAACTCACGGCAATCTCCTTTATGCTTTCTGCCCTTTGAGCCTGGAATGCTTGCCCACAGGTCGTCTTGACCTGTTGCCTTCTCCTCAAGGTTTCCTAGACCTAAGTTTAACATCACAGTCTCATCCCCCAATAGAACTTGCCTTACCTCTCGTCACTCTTGCTTTTCCTTCATTTTTATATAGTATTTATTTTTTATCACTGGGCGTGGTGGCGCACGCCTTAATCCCTGCAGAAGTAGGAGGATCTCCGAGAGTTCGAGGCCACCCTGAGACTCCCTCGTGAATTCCAGGTCAGCCTGGGCTACAGTAAGACCCTACCTCGAAAAACAAAACAAAAAAAAAGTATTTATTTTTTATAGTTGAGGAATGGGAAAGGGGGCAAGGAGAGAATAGGTGCACCATAGCATCTTGCCACAACAAATGAGCTTCAGACCCATGCGCCACACGTGCATTGAGCCTGGGCTGGCAGGCTTTGCAAGCAAGCACCTTTAACCACTGAGCCATCTCTCCAGCCCCAATTAGTTTTCCTCCATTGTGCTTATCACTGCCTGTTGTGCTGTGTTTTAATTAATTTATTTATTTTGAGTTTTAAAAGATTAGTAATTCTCTGTTTTGTTTTCTCTTGTATATTTTTTTCCTCATGGGCCTGCTAAGAATGTTTTGTTTGTTTGTTTTTGTTGTTTGTTTGTTTGTTTGTTTGTTTGGAGGTAGGGTCTCACTCTAGCCCAGGCTGACCTGGAATTCACTATGTAGTCTTAGGGTGGCTTCAAACTCACAGCGATCCTCCTACCTCTGCCTCCCGAGTGGTGGGATTAAAGGCGTGTACCACCATGCCTGGCCCCTGCTCTTTTCTTCAATGAGTATTTTTGGCATTTTTGTCGAAGATAAGGTGGCTATAGCTACCCAGACTTACATCTGGGTCCTCTATTCTGTTGCATTGATCTACATGTCTGTTTTTGTTACTATGGCTCTGTAATACCGGTTAAAATCAGGTATGGTGATACCACAAGCCTTACTTTTGTTGCTCAAAATTGTTTCAGATATTCAAGGTTTTTTGTGCGTCCACATTAATTTTTGGATTGTGTTTCCTATGTCTGTGAAGAATGCCATTAGAATTTTGATGGGGATTGCATTAAATGTGTAGATTGCTTTAGGTAAGATTGCCATTTTCACAATAGTGATTCTTCCAATCCAAAAACAAGAGATGTCTTTCCATTTCCTAGTGTCCTCTGCAATTTCTCGCTTGAGTGTTTTAAAGTTTTCATTGTAGAGATTCTTCACTTCCTTGGTTAGGTTTATTCCAAGGTACTTTATAAAATTCAAAAAACAAAAGATTGCCAGCATGAGCATAGGTGGGAGATTTTTTACCCAGAGTTTATTACCAACTTTTTAAAGCCAGTTGTTTTTTTCTTCTGGAATAGCCATGATTACATCTGATCTCATGACATATATGTATTTATTTATTTAGCTATTCTGAGACAGGTTTTCACAGTGCAGCCTAAGTTGGTATAGAATTTATGATCTTCCTATATAGGCCAAGTAAATCTATAAGCCCAGTGTGTTAACACACACCTTAATCCTAGCACTACACAGACAGGACTTCACAGTACAGCCTAAGTTGGTATAGAATTTATGATCCTCCTGTATCAGCCACAATACCCAGATTAGTAAATCTATAAACCTAGTGTGTTGTGTTAACACACACCGCTTAATCCTAGCACTGCAGTGTGAGATGGCTGATCTCAGTGAGACTTTGCATTATAAAAGTAATGTATGAGGCTAGGCCTGGTGGCGAACACCTTTAATCCCAGAATTTGGGAGGCAGAGGTAGGAGGATCACCATGTGTTCGAGGCCACCCTGAGACTACACAGTGAATTCCAGGTCAGCCTGGGCTAGAACGAAACCCTACCTCGAAAAACCAAAAAAATAATAATGTGTTTGTGATACTTAAAGGCTATAAAGGTATATAATATGTCAAAAAATATCACTAATACTTTTGTTCCTCCATTAACTAATCAATCTGCTATTAATGGATTCAGATCAGCTAAATTGACTAATTACATGTACTTTATCCCTGCAGCTACTATATACTATTTCATAATTGCACTATGCTTAGGTAAGGGTGTTTTTCTAGGTAAAATGCTAGAAAGTAATATCACTATGCATTCTTAACTAATTTTGTTTAAGGGTACACCTTGTAAAATATTTATCATGAGTAAAGAAGAGAACTTTTATTACCATTTAGTGTCTGTCTATTCCCTTATATAATACTGTCCACCAAACTGTTCCATAATCTTAGTTTGGTTTGATCCAGTCTGTAGTCTCAGGTGGCCTCCACCTCAAGGCTGCCCACCTACCTCTGCCTCCCACGTGCTAGGATTAAAGGTGTGTGTCACCACGCCCAAAATAATAATGTAATAGCATCTGGTTTTTGTTTAACTGTGTTCCCAGGTTTTTGTTTTTGTTTTTGTTTTGTTTTGTTTTTTTCCTTTTTCAAGGCAGGGTCTCGCTGTAGCTCAGGCTGGCCTGGAATTCACTGCGTAGTCTCAGGGCAGTCTGGAACTCACAGCGATCCTCCTACCTCTGCCTCCCAGTGCTGGGATTTCTGGCCTTGTTTTTTGGTTTATGTTTTAGCAGAAGAATGTACGTTGAAGTCTTAATTCTGGTTATGTACAAGAGTACTTACAGAAGCCTCTCTCATCAAGAACACTGACTTGACCGCTCTTTCCTTTTCAGAGTCTGATATAGATGCCGCCACTGCAATGATACTTCTAAATACTTCTATAGAACAAGGGATCCTAGAATGTAAGCAACCACACTTGCCTTTTCAAAAACAAACTGTATGAGTGTCTTTTCAAACTAAGAATTTGGCGTACAAATTGTCTCTGACCTGGAATTCACTATGTAGTTTCAGGTGGCCTTGAACCCAGTGTGATCCTCCTACCTCTGCCTCCCAAGTGCTGGGATTAAAGGCATGTGCCAACATGCCCAGCTTAATTTGTATTTTAATCTAATGTTGTGGTTTCTATTTTACTATATTTGTACTTACATGATCACTTGAAGGAATGCTGCTGTAAGAGATTGTTACATTGATTAAGAAATGGAGGGATAAAAGCACTTTACAAAATTAAGCCATTTAACTCAGTGTAGGAGTGCTTTCGGGCCCTGGGTTCTGTCCCCAGCACGCACACAAAAACAAATCTTGAAGCGCTAAAAATAACAATGAATGAATAATAAACTATAGAAAAAGATTTTTACAATTTGGAATAGGAAAAACTTGTTTTAAAATATACTTTTAAAATATTTTTATTTATTTGAGATGGGGCAGAGGGAGGGAGAGAGAGAGGGCAAGGGCCTCTTGCCACTGCAAGTGAACTCCAGACACATTTGCCACTTTGCGCACCTAGCTTTATGTGGTTACTGGGGAATTGAACCTAGGTCTGTTGGCTTTGCACGCAGGTGTTTTTAATCACCGAGCCATCTCCCCAGCCTGCAAAAGCTTCCTTAAGATACAAATTGCAGCCAGGCATAGTGGTGCAAACCTTTAGTCCCAGCACTCCAGCACTTTCGAGTCTGAGGTAGGAGAATCACCTTCAGTTCCAGGCTAGCCTTTGGCCCCAAAGTGAGTTTCAGGTAAGCCTGGGCTAGAGTGAGAACCTGCCTTGAAACAAACAAACAAACAAAATATTCAAAGTATGCAATCCATATAGGAAAAGTTGGACAAATTCATTTTTTTATATATAGAGAGAAAATGAATTGGCACACCACGGCCTCCAGCCACTGCAAATGAACTCCAGAGTCATGTGCCACCTTGTGCCTCTGGCCAACATGGGTTCTGGGGAATCAAACTTGGGTCCTTCAGCCTTACCAGCAAGTGCCTTAACCACTGCGCCATCTCTCCAGCCCAACAATTTATTTATTTATTTTTATTTTATTTTATTTATTTATTTATTTATTTATTTATTTTTTTGGTTCTTCAAGGTAGGGTTTCACTCTAGTCTAGGCCGACCTGGAATTCACTATGTATTCTCAGGGTGGCCTCGAACTCACGGTGATCCTCCTACCTCTACCTCCCGAGTGCTGGGATTAAAGGAGTGTGCCACCATACCCAGCCAAATTTAATAAAATACAAAATTATTTTACAGTTCTGACAACAAAGATATCTTTATGAAAAATACATCAGCAGGGTATGGTGCAGCACTTGGAGGTGAGGCAGAGGATCAGGAGTTCAAGGGTCATCTTAGACCACCTACTGGATTTGAGGCCATCGTGAGCTAAATGAGACCCTGTCTCAAAAGGAGCAACTAAATAAATCCCATGGCAACAAGAGACGCAGTGTAGTGGTAGGAGACTCACTAGCATGTGTCTGGCTACAGACGTGATACCAGAACAAGTTCTTTTGTTGTTGTTGTTGTTTTTAAAGGAGCCAGGTATAGTGGTGCACACCTTTAATCCCAGCACTTGGGAGTCAGAAGGAGGAAAATTGGTGTGAGTTGGAGGCCAGCCTGAGACTCTAGAGTGAATCCCAGGTCAGCGTGGGCTAGAGCGAGACCCTTCACTGCAGCGTTATTTGTACTGATAAGAAATTGGGACCAAACTATATATATCAACAAGGAAATTGTGGCAGGTGATGTAGTCATACTGAGGCCGGCATTCTGTGCACTGGTTCAAGAGAATTAGACGTTCCATGAAAAGTCTTTTTTTTCTTTTCTTTTTGTGTGTGTGTCTTTTTGTCTGTTTTGAGATAGGCTCTCACTCTAGCCCAGGCTGGCCTTGAACTCTGAGCAGTCCTCCTATGCACCAAGTGCTGGGAGTAAAGGCATGTGCCACTATACCTGGCCTGGTAAAATCTCTTAAAAGATTTATTTTATTTATTTATTTACTAGAGACGAGGTGGGGGGGGCGGGGAGAGTGAGAATGGGTGCGCCAGGGCCTCCAGCCACTGCAAACGAACTCCAGATGCGTGCCCCACCATGTGCATGTGGCTTACGTGGGTCCTGGGGAATGGAACCTCGGTCCTTAGGCTTCGGAGGCATGTGCCTCAACTGCTAAGCCACCTCTCCAGCCCTGGTGTAAAAATCTTTTTAAATGGTATGCAAATGTTTCAAGAATAATGCAACCTGGGTAAGAAAGAAAAATCCCTAGAAAACAAAAATGGGAAGCCTTTTACTCTGCTGGGGAGCGACAGCAGTTTGCAGTGGTCTGTGTTTTTTTTGCAGCCGAAATAACGTGTGACCCATTCATATTGCTTCCGCTGTCCACAGGCGACAAGCCTCTTCCTCTGAAAACGTCCCTGCAGAACAAGAGGAGTTACGGCCACGCCTTTGACCACCCGAGCCACGGCCGGGCGCGGGACAGCGAGCCTGCGGCCGCGGCGTGGACCCCAAGGCCGATCACAACTACAGCGCCAGCAGCCTGGGCGGCCGGCCCAGCGCGTCCTCGCTGCCCTCTGCGGGTGACGTGTACGGCTTCGTGCCCAAGAGCGGCCGGCCGGGCAGCGAGGGCAGCGAGGGCTTCCGCAGCGAGGACGACACCGACGTGGACGACGACGACGACCCCCTCGCCGACAGCGGCTACGGCCCCCGGCTCCCCCAGGCCCGGGCCGATGCCCCCGAGAGCAGGGGCCAAGACGGCAAGAGGGGCGGCGAGCAGCCGTGCCAGGAGATCGACGAGGAGCTCAAAGAGGCCGCGGGCTCCCTGCTGCACCTGGCCGGCATCCGCACGTGCCTCAGCTCCCTGATCAGCACGGCCGCGGCGCAGAGTCACGGCCCCAGGAGGAAGTAGAGGGACTCGATCCCGGGACGTCGCTCTGGCCTCCCGCACGCAGCGCAAAGCCATAATGGACTGCTTGGGTTGAGGGGGGTGGGGGGTGGGGGGTGGGGGGCAGCCTTGAAAACATTCTTTTTTTTTTTTTTTAATTAAACACTTGCTGTTAGGATCATGCCCACATACAGATCTGTAGTCTAAAGGTCCCAAAGCTTAATTTCTTCGATAAATGTCTCCCAGATTTGGAAATTTTTATATAAGAAAAAATCCCCTGCCTCCATCTTAAATTTACAAGGGGAAGGAAAAAAAAAAAACTTCTATTCATGTGTCAAAATGGAAGAATCTCTCATTTTTCTTTTCCAGTGTGTGTTAATTATAAGACCGCTGATGCAGCTTAGTGCTTGTATCTTTCTCATACACTCCTCTTGACATAGCCTAAGAGGGTAAGGTTCTGATCTTCTGTTTTTGTTCACTTTTTGTTGCAGCAGGAGCCTAGTGAAGTACAAGTTTGAAAGATCCTTGGATGTCTCAAAAGCCTTTTGGTTCCATACAACAGGCTCTACAATTTGGAAAAGGCAATTTGGCGCCATGTGACTTTTGTTCTAAACAGACTAATTGCTATTGCAGTAGTATCTTTGAAATTTCTTTTTTCTTTTACTTCGTAGATAATGCATAGCATTCACTGGGGCCTTTTAACTCTCAAAGTACTTTACAGGCATTATTTAGCCTCTGGCTGTTTTGATGGAGTAAAAATTATCCAGTGAAAGTGTATAGCCACTGTGTGTCGGGGAGGTGACATCTGCTCTGACCTACCTTTACAGAAAGAGGATCTTGCGTTTGTTTTCGAAACCGAGAGTCTTGTAAGGAATGGAGTATGATAAAACATTTCAGAGACCTACTACCTATGTCATCATAAGTGAAGGTAGGTCATTGAAGACACATTGTTGTATGCTGAATTTGATTTTAAACAATTTAATGAAACTGTAGAAACAAAATACCTTCAGGGACTTTAAAAAAGGTATAAAATTAGATCTTCTAGGAAACTTTTTGAAAAGGCAGTGTAATACCTTCATGTGCCATTAATCCATGCTAAAATATTTTGTATTACTATTCCCAAAGTGCATTGACTAAGGTATTTTAAGTATTTGAACAAAATGGCCTATATGAAATGGTTTTCATATCACTTACATAGTTTGACTATATTATTCAAAAAGAGCAGGGATACTAATACTATAACCCATTATATATATATTTTTTACAGTGGTGGGATCAACTTTCCTAAAGTTTAATCTTATTTCATGATACGCCCTGTGTCCTAGACAATGACTTTATTTTTAATTTCTCTCATAATTTATATATGTACATAAACACATACAAAAGCTCAGGTTAATTTCTTGCTTTCTGCTGTTTTCATCTTGGACTTTTTTAGAAAGACAAATGTTTTTATTTTAACTTCTAAATTTTATTTGGGCAAAGCTGTCAATTGAGAAGAATGGTAACAACAGCATCTTTTTTAATTGACAAAACTTTGAGCTACAGACAACAGCATTAATAATCTGTCCTGTTTCCATGTTAAACATAATTTAATCGAGTCACATTAATAGAATTGGTGCTGCCAAAATGTAATTTTTTTCTTTTGATAACGCAGGATGAGGTATTTAGAATTTTTCCTTATAAATGTCACGTCTCCAGTAAATGGCCAAGTGGAGAGAGCTGTTTTCCTGTGGACAGCAAGTAAAACACCAAGCCAAAACATGCTTTACCCCAGTGTCAGTAGTGAAGAGGTTTCAAAAATCAATTTAGTGACACATTTTTTTTTCTTCAGTTCCTGCACCGTGGCCCCCCGGATGGACCCTAGCAAGTGCGTGTCAGTGACCTGCATGTATTGCATTTTGTTCTGCTGAAATTCTGTGCCACAAATGGTTTTGTTTTCTTGGTTCTACCCCGTCTAAGTAAAGGAAAACGGTCTGAGATGAGGAATTATTCTCGGGTCAAGTAGGGATATTCAGAATTGGTTTTTTGTCTTGATATGTGTAACAACTCTTGATTCCTTGATCTCTCTCTGTAATGCATTCTTTCCACAAATTTAATTGCATAAAGGCTACATGCATTAGCAAGAATGACAGATCCTTGTGCACTAAAGGCTGACGAGAAGTTACACAGCATGTGGCATTTAGTTCTTTTTTTTTGGTTTTTTGAGGTAGGGTCTCACTCTAGCCCAGGCTGACCTGGGATTTACTATGTAGTCTCAGGGTGGCCTTGAACTCATGGCGATCCACCTACCTCTACCTCCTGAGTGCTGGGATGAAAGGCGTGCGCCACCACGCCTGGCTGGCACTTAGTTCTTGTATGACACTCAGTGCATCACCTCCATTTGCTGTCATATCAAGGTGGTGGTTGTCAAGGGGACGGGTGAATGCTCTTCGTAATTTCAGTCCCCTTAACATGCCTTCCTTGAAGGTCATGATCGCACCCCTTAGAGGCATTGACATCAACCTGGCAACTAGCTACCCACTTCAGGAAGGCATCCCAGGTCGTAAGGACTGGAAATAATTAACAGATTTTGCTATAACAAACAGAACTTGGAAACCCCAAGAGACTGCACACATTTCCATGTGTGTAAAACTGGCTTATGCTGACACGTAGTTGACAGTCCGTCAAAGGAACGGGGATGTTTGCTTGCCCCTGATTCCAGTCTTCAGTGGATTGACTTCATTAACTTTACCTCTCATATCTCTAAACAGAATCAGTGTTTCTGGAGTAAATATCTAAATTTCTTTGTGCAATATATTACTAAATTTTCTTTTCAAATGCAGAGAAAGAAAACATTACCTGTGTCTGAGGACAAGCTAACCAGGGACCGATCACCCCTTTTGTCCACCTGGGAGCCTTTTCTAGTTCTCATGGCCAGCGTGACTTCTCTTAACTTAGCTTCCTTTGTGTATTGTAAAGTTTAGTTTATATGTTACATTTTTTTTTTTCCTTTCGCTGCTTTCTGAGGCATTATGTAAAGGGTTCATACTAGATGGTCACTTAAATACACGTTAGCACAGTTCAGAGCTAGAGGAAGTGTTCAGGGAAAATGTGTCTTGGTAGACCAGGAGGCCTTTCCCAGATGTGAACACTTCACAAAGCCGTGAAGACTGCTGTCTTAAATACTGTAGTGACTTCACACCCATTTGTGGAGACTACATTTAATTAAAAAAAAAAAAAAAACTTTGAGGCTTTCTGGTTTACATATACTTTATATATTTTTTTTCTTAGTTTGAAATGTGTAAACTTTTCTTTAAAGTTTACTTCAATATGTTAATGATGTAGTAAGAATATTTATTGAAAGGCAAAACAGAATATTTTAATGTTATACCTGCCATTTTTTCTTAAAGTACATTATTTGCATCTAACTGCCAGTGCCATTGTCAAAATATGTTTTGAAATTTTTTTTATTAAACTAAATGTTTAATTTTAAAGTATTATGTTACCATGGATAGTGTATAAAATGTATAATTGCCAATTCATTGTAACTCTTATTTATTTTTACATGAAAGAACACTTCAAGAAATTTGTTATGAAGCTGTTTCCTCTTTTCTGACATAGCATAAAAAAAGTAGTCCTGAGTTTAACTGCCAATAGACGACCAGTCACAAGTGAACCACTTCTCAGTTGCCAGTCTTTGCTCACATTAAAAACAACTTACAAATGTTTAGTTTTTGTATCTAATCTCTGATTAAAATGTTTATAAAATTTATTTTTACCAAAGAGATGCAATTCATTATGCTAAAGTATTACAAAATAAACATTGTTTTATAAAATCTTTGTACTTTCTCTGTTCTTGTTTGGGGGCTATATATGGTAGGTGGCTGGCTCATACTTACACATTTTCTATTATATTACAAAATTGGAATAGTTAAAAACATACTGCTAGCCGGGCATGGTGGTGCACACCTTCAATCCCAGCATTCGGGAGGCAGAGGTAGGAGGATCACTGTGAGTTCAAGGTCAGCCAGAGCTGGGGTGAGACCCTACCTCAAAAAACAAGCCAAAAAATAAAACAAACAAACAAAAAACATAATGCTATGTGGGCTGGAGAGATGGCTAAGCAGTTAAGACGCTTGCCTACAAAGCCTAACTACCCAGGTTCGATTCCCTAGTAGCCACATAAAGCCAGATCTACAAAGTGGCACATTCATCTGAAATTCATTTGCAGTGTCTAGAGGCCCATATTCATTCATTCATATTCTCTCTCTGCCCCTCCCCACCCTCCCCCTCCTTGCAAATAAATAAATAAAATATTTTTTAAAAAATACTACTGAAGACTACGTACTTGGGCTGCAAGGTCATTGAGAAATCCTGCTGGAACTGAGCTGATAACCTCCTCCATGTAGACCAGCTGACAGAAAGCTGGAAGAAGCCATTCTGCATGCAGTTCAATGGGAGAAAGAGATACCACCAGTGAAGATACTCAACAGTGGACACTGCAAGCCTTATAATTGGCCAGCCAGGCCAAATGAGCCAACGGGTGCAATAGTGGCACGTCTGTCATGGTGGAAACCAACTGCCCTCTAATTGGACTGGAGGCCGGAGGCCCTCTCCATGGGAGGGAATACATCCCTGATACTGAAAACTTAAAACAGGGGTAGTCATGAGCCCTAGGGGTGTAACATCTGCTGATGTCTGGAAAAATGTATATACTATGCTTATCAAACTGCCCAGTAAGCACTTCTCTTAATATTTATGCCCTTATATTAATGCTAGTCTCACTTTGGGTAGAGAATCTTCTCTTTTCAGATGGCAGTGACCTTGGGATGACTCAGAAGGTATCATAGTGCTGGAAAGAAGTGACTGGAGTACTGAGTAACATCTTGATCACACCTTCCAAGGCTCAGGGTCTAATGCGGAAGAGGTGGCGGAAAGAATGTAAGAGCCAAAGGAAGGGTAGGACTCCTTACAACGTGCTCCCTCCAGACATAAAATGGCCTGGATATCCATGACGTCATAGTGCCTGACACTACCTACACAAGACCATCATAAGAGAAGGAAAAGATCATGACATCAAAATGAAAGAGAGACTGATTGAGATGGGGAGAGGATATGATGGAGAATGGAATTTCAAAGGGGAAAGTCGGGGGAGAGAGGGTATTACCATGAGATATTGTTTATAATCATGGAAAATGTTAATAAAAATTGAGAAAAATAAAAAATACTACTTTGGGGTTGGAGACATGGTTTAATGGTTAAGGCACTTGCCTGCAAAGCCTAAGGACCCAGGTTCAATTCTCCAGATCCCACGTAAGCCAGATGCACATGGTGGCACATGCATCTGGAGTTCGTTTACAGTGACTAGAGGCCCTGGCACACCCTACCTCTCTCTTGTGTCTCTAATAAATAAAAATAAAAATACTACTATGGTTTGAATGTGAAATGCCCTGTTTTTTGAACAGTTAGTCCCAGCTAGTGACACTGTTGGGGAGATTATAGAAACTTTTTAAGACATGGCGCCGTAAACCTGGTCAAAATCCTGTGATTGGAAAGTCATAATCCCTAGTGGGCAAGCTACTGCTGTTTGGCTAAAGGGACGTGTACCTATCCAACTTCCAAATACTTGTGTGCACATACGAGTGCTGCTGTCTGTCTAGTTAAACTTCTTTTTTTGATTTTCTGAGGTAGGGTCTCACTGTAGCCCAGGCTGACCTGGAATTCACTATGTAGTCTCAGGGCAGCCTCGAACTCACGGCGATCCCCCCACCTCTGCCCCGAGTGCTGGGATTACAGGCGTGCACCACCACACCCTGCTGAAACTTTTTGTTTTTTATACTCATAACTGATCAAAGTGCTTAGAAAAGGTGTTGACTTGAGTGCTCAGCTCCAAATGGGACATCTATACCGCCTCCCAAGCCCAGGAGACATTGCAGAAGGGTGGAAAGAATAAGAGGTAGGGAGAGCTGGCCATGGCAGTGCACACCTTTAATCCCAGCACTGCGGAGGTGGAGGTCGGAGGATCGGGTGAATTCAAGGCCACCCCGAGACTACAAAGTGAATTCCAGATAAGCCTGGGCTAGAACAACACCCTACCTCAGACAAACCAAAAACAACAACAAAAATTTGAATAGTTTCCCTGGCTTCCAGAGCTGATCACTGTGGCAAAAAGCCTCTAAGCCCTCCCAGTGGTTCTTCCATTCGACTGAGATGAATTGGGAAGAAAGAAATATTTATCAAAATGCTTCTGAGAAGGTGTGGGTGGTGTGGAAGGCCAGTTGCTGGCAAGAGAATTCAAAGGCTAAAACAGAAAGAGTGAATTAAGAACTATCCAAGTGCAATCGGTAGTTTATACTGGTGTCCTCTGGACTGCTTTGTTTTCCATACAGCAAGCACCAAGCTAAGCATTGAAACTTCATTTCATTTCATCCTCATGTAAACTGTATGCAGTTAGTGAAGTAAATATTCCAAAGGGAAGAAAATGACCCAAGGAGTTCAAACGGCCCATGGTTCGTTAGCCACAAGCGATTTATAGATGCTCTGGGGTTGACGGGCGGTGGTCTGTGGAGGAGTGTGTACTTAGCATGTGAGGAGCCCTGGGTTCCATCCCAGCCCCACAAAGAAAAAAGTCACATATCAGCTGAGCTCTCGCTTCATATCAAATTGAGATTTCACTTAGGCCGGGCATGGTGGCACACACCTTTAGTGCCAGCATTCAGGAGGTAGAAGTAGGAGGATCGCTGAGCGTTCAAGGTCACCCTGAAACTACAGAGTGAATTCCAGGTCAGCCTGAGCTAGTGTGAAACCCTATCTCAAAAAATAAAATAAAATAAAATAAAATAAAATAAAATAAAATAAAATAAAATAAAATATTTTTTTTCACTTAAGACAGTTTAGTGGTCAAAGGAGCTTGCTTACAAAGTCTACCGGCCCTAGTTCAATTCCCCAGTACCCACATAAAGCTAGATACACAAAATGATTCATGCATCTGGAGTTTTTTATGGGAGTAAAAGACCCTGGTATTCTCTCATAATTTTTTTGTTTGTTTGTTTGATTTGTTTTTTCAGGGCCGGGTCTCACCCTAGTTTAGGCTGACCTGTGTTCACTATGTAGTCTCAGGGTAGCCTCGAGCTCATGGTGATTTTCCTAGCTTTGCCTTCTGCATACTGGGATTAAAGGGATGTGCCACCGCATCTGGCTTCAATTAAATTTTTTTAAGATTTATTTTTATTTATTTATTTGAGACAGAGAATGGGTGTACCAGGGCCTCTAACCACTGCAAACGAACTCCAGATGCATGGATGGGAGATGGAGAATCAAACCTGGATCCTTAGACTTCACAGGCAAACGCCTTAACCACTAAGCCATCTCTCCAGCCCTCAGATAAATTTTTTAAAAGATTTCATTTAAGGCTGGGCAGGTAGCGTGCTTACGTAACTTGTAAGAGACTCCAGATTGAATCTCAGCGCAGAAATGAAAAATTCATTTGAAAGAACCCCCGCCCAACTGCATACCAATTTGATTTATAAAAGTAAAACCATATATGATTTTTTTTCTTCATATGTAATTTTTTTTTTTCCTGAAAGTCCTTGGTAATTGAGAGTATGAGTGTGTTCGTGTAACTTGACTGTAAATACTCTTACTCTTATTTTTTGGTTTGTTTTTGTTTTTCTAGGTAGGGTTTCACTCTAGACCAGGCTGACCTGGAATTCACTCTGTAGTCTCAGGGTTGCCTTGAACTCACGGTGATCCTCCTACCTCTGCCTCTCGAGCGCTGGGATTAAAGGCGTGCGCCACCATGCCCGGCTGTAAATACTCTTTTTTTTTTTTTTTTTTTTTCCTTTTTTGTACACGCAGGCTCTCAGGAAATACATGGCCAAGGTGGTTATTCACATGAGAAGTGACAACGTTGAGCTCCTTGCAGCCAGCTTTGGGGAAGGGCAGTGTGCGCTCACAGATTTCAGCTGACCCATGCATGTCCTTCTCGGGGCAGGTAAAAGCAGGTCTATATATAATTTATCAGTTCCCTGTCTCTGATTGCTTTCCACCGGGAAGTGAAGACAGGAGCCTGCCTTTGTTGCGGCTCCACCATCAGCTTTATATGGAATTGTAGCTTTCGGAAATCAAGCATTAATTGGACGCAATTATCCAATTACACCAGCTGTCATGATGCACTGGGCGGAATATTTAACCGAGAAAAGAAAGCGCTTAACGGACGATTTCATAAAGCGGCCCTGGGCATAGGGAATCTGCACGAAACGCTCCATGCATAGGAATGTCTTCAACGCCCGAAATACTCAAGAGCGCATGGTGAAGTCAAAAATGGAACTAAGGGGCCAGAGAGGTGGCTTAGCGGTTAAGGTGCTTGCCTGTGAAGCCTAAGGACCCAGGTTCGACTCCCCAGGACCCACGTAAGCCAGATGCACAAGGGCGGCGCATGCGTCTGGAGTTTGTTTGCAGCGGTGGGAGACCCTGATATGCCCATTCTCTCTCTCTCTCTCTCTCTCCCTCCCATTCTTTCTCAAATAAATAAATAAAAATATTTAAAAACAAACTGAACTGAAGCTGGGCATGGTGGCGCATGCCTTTAATCCCAGCACTCGGGAGGCAGAGGTAGGAGAATCGCCGTGAGTTCAAGGCCACCCTGAGACTACATAGTGAATTTCAGGTCAGCCTGAGCTAGAGTGAGACCCTACCTCAGAAAAAAAAAAAAAAACAACGAACTGGGCTGGAGGGATGGTTTAGCGATTTAGCAAAGCCAAAGGAACCCAGGTTCGATTCCCCATGAGACACGTTAGCCAGAAATACAAGGGCAGCACATGCAACTGGAGTTCGTTTGCAGTGGCTGGTGACCCTGGCGTGCCCATGCTCTCTCTGTCTCTCCCTCTTTCTCCATCAAATAAATAAACAAATAAAATATTTTTAAAAACTGAACTAACGAGGCTCGATTCCCCAGGACCCACATTAGCCAGATGCACAAAGGGGCGCAGCGCGTCTGGAGTTCGTTTGTAGTGTCTGGAGGCCCTGGCGCACCCATTCTCTCTCTCTCTCTCTCTCTCCCTCCCTCCCTCTTTCTCTCTCTGTATGTTGCTCTCAAATAGATAAATAAAAATGACTAAAATATTTTTTAAAAACTGAACTAAGAAAGATGATCAGATTTGATTTTTCAAAGCAGTGCAAACTTCTGCATGCTGTCAATTTCTAAAGCCATCAGAGAGCTTATTTATGTGTGTTTATTATTTAAAATGTGTGCGTTTTCTCCAACTGCTTGATTTTTAAAAGTAGGTATGCTTTCAACTTTAATCACAACATTTTCCCTCTTTTTTTCTTTTCTTTTTTTTTCTTTTTGGACTCTCTTGATGCCTCCCGTGTGTGCCTGAGTCTTATTACAAAGCTGTCCTTGAAAGTGATGCTTTGAAACACTCAGTACTTCTCAGATGAGCACGGGAGAAGAGGCCTCTTGTGAAATCCTGCTCTGCAGCCTGTCAAGGGCTGCCCGGGGCTTGGCTGCGCTGCTGGCCTTGATGCAAGGGGCTACGAGCATTGATTGCGTGGCAGAAATCCACCAGCCGCACCTGCAAGGTTAGCGCGACAGGAAGGGGGGGGGAGCGTTCCTTCAATCTGCTGTCTCCATCTGAGAGAAGGAAAACAAAAGAACAAAAACAGGTTGCCATCAGTTCTTGAGTCGTCTTATTGGCGCTCTCTTGACAAAGGGATGCCATTCCCGGTTATGCTATGATGTCACCTTTGTCCAATCATAGCCTTCCTTGGGAGAGTACAGGATGACTCTGGAGACGAGGTGAGTGACAGCAGCAGTGAACGCAGGCAGCAGTCACTAGGCAACAAGAGCCGGCTTCCAGGAGGCAGAGAATCGAAAAGCATTCGCCCCTTCCCTCTGGCTTCCTGTGGCCGAACCTGCTGGAATCTCTGCACAAAGGCTCTGAACAATGCTGGCTGCTTCTAAGCCATGCTTCTCTCCAGGCGGCATGGGGAAAACTTCCTTCCTAGTCTAAGACTAAGTCAGTTTGGAAAGGTTGGTGATATCAGAATTTTTTTTTTTTTCTTTTAGACTTCTTGTTTGTTTTTAGGTTTTGAGGTAGGGTCTTGCTTTAGCCCAGGCTGGCCTAGAATTTGCTATGTAGTCTCAGGCTGGCCTCAAACTCATGGCGATCCTCCTGGGATTAAAAGTGTGCACCACCACACCCAGCAGAGAGAGAGAGAGAGAGAGAGAGAGAGAGAATGGGTGCAACAGGACCTCTAGCAACTGCAAATGAACTGCAGACACATGCACCACTTTGTGCATCTGGCTTTTATGAGGGTACTGGAGAATTGAACTTAGGTCACTAGGCATTAAGGGCAAGCGCCTTAACTGCTGAGCCATCTCTCCAGGCCTTTTTTGGAAAAATCGCAACATGTATTTAATGTTTTCTTTTCTTTTCTTTTTTTCTTTTTTTTTTTTCGAGGTAGGGTTTCACTCTAGTCTAGGCTGACCTGGAATTCACTCTGTAGTCTCAGGGTGGCCTCGAACTCATGGCGATCCTCCTACCTCTGCCTCCCGAGTGCTGGGATTAAAGGCGTGCGCCACCACGCCCGCCATATTTAATGTATTTTGATTATAAACCCCTTCTGTTACCTTCTTTGGGTCGCCTCTCCCATCCCCCTCTACTGAAACCCTTTCTAACCAGTCCCTCCTCTCTGCTTTTATGTCTTTTTGCCCTCTTCCACCATCTCTGACAGAATGTTGATAGATTCAGTATTGTATAGCTTTTATGTGATGACAGTTGCTATGACATCAACAATGCAATGACAATAGGTCTGGAAGACAGGTCCACAGCGCTCCTCTCCATCCTCTGACTCTTATGTGCTTTTTTTTTTTTTTTTTGGTTTTTCGAGGTAGGGTCTCACTCTAGCCCAGGCTGACCTGGAATTCACTATGTAGTCTCAGGGTGGCCACGAACTCACGATGATCCTCCTACCTCTGCCTCCCGAGTGCTGGGATTAAAGGCCTGTGCCACCATGCCCACCCCAGCCCAGTTTCGAGTGTCCCCAGTAGTCACCACCAATTGCCAAAAGAAGCTTCTCTGACCAAGAGGGAGAAGAACACCATATCTGGGCACAAACATAAATGTTTAGAGGGCAATTTGATGGGCACAGCGTATCCAAGCAGCAGTAGTAGCTTCCCTCCTAGGGTCTATGACCTTCCCAGCCATAGGCTTTTGACTGGGTTCTCAGTGCCAGCTATGAATTCCCTCAAATCTAATCAAAGAGCAGCTGGTTACCAGTGGGCACAACTTGCATGGCTGGTTGGTTGTGTCGTTCACAGGGTCCACTTCTGGGTAAGACTGATGATGAAGAAAAGAAGGAAGGGAGGGAGGGAGGAGAGAAAGAAAGGCTGCAGAGATGGCTCAGCAGTTAAGGCCTTTGCCTACAAAGCCAAATGACCTGAGTTTGATTCCCCAGCACGCACGTAAAGCCAGATGCACAAAGTGGCGCATGTGTTGTTTGGAGTTCATTTTCAGCAGTTGGAGGCCCTGGTGTGTGCCTATTCTCTCTCTCTCTCTCTCTCCTTGTAAATCAATACATTAAAAAAAAGAAAGAAAAAATAGGGGCAGTCATGAGCCCTAGGGGTGTAATGTCTTCTGCTGTTTGGCTAAATGTATATACTATGCTTATCGAATTGCCCAGTAAGCACTTCTCTTAATGTTCATACCCTTATATTAATGCCTACTCTCACTTTTGGTAGAGAACCTTCTCTTCTCAGATGGCAGTGACCTTGGGATGACTCAGAAGGCACCATGGTGCTGGAAAGAAGTGACCGGAGTGCTCAGTACTGCAATAGCTCTATCACACCTTCCAAGGCTCAGGGTCTAACGCAGAAGAGGTGGTGGAAAGAATGTAAGAGCCAAAGGAAGGGTAGGACACCTTACAATGTGCTCCCCCCAGGCACAAAATGGCCTGGGTATCCATGACCTCACAGTGCCTGACACTACCTACACAAGACCATCATAATGGGAGGAAAAGATCATGACATCAAAATAAAAGAGACTGATTGAGAGGGGGAGGGGATATGATGGAGAATGGAGTTTTAAAGGGGAAAGTCAGGGGAGGGAGGGTATTACCATGGGATATTTTTTATAATCATGGAAGTTGTTAATAAAAATTTGAAAAAACTAAAAAATTAAATTTAAAAAAGAAAGGAGGGAGGGAGAGGAGAAGAAAAAGAGAAGGAAAGAAAGAAAGAGAGAGAAAGAAAGAGGGAAGAAGGAAAGAAAGAGAGGCCTATCAGAAACATACAGATTATCAAGTACAACACTCATTTTGTAGCTAAGGAAAATGACCCAAATAGGTACCAATTCATATATCTGCTTAACTCTGTAGCCAGGTTTCCCTATAATTCACCTAATGTGGAGCCTCATTTAGATTGTAATCCTAGGGCTGGAGGGATGGCTTAGCAGTTAAGGTGTTTGCCTGCAAAGCCAAAGGACCCAGGTTCAATTCCCCAGGACCCACGTTAGCCAGATGCACAAGGCGGTGCACACATCTGGAGTTAATTTGCAGTGGCTGGAGGCCCTGGTGTGCCCATTCTCTCTCCCTCTCTCCCTCTCTCCCTCCCTCTCTCTCTCTCTCTCTCTGTGTCAGATAAATAAATAAATATTTTTTTAAAAATTCTAGGTTGTAATCCTGTCAAGTAGAGATCATTTCCATTAACCTTGCTATAGCCATCTCTAGGATCACTAAAGAGGTCTTAATGAGGCTGAAAAACTGAAACTCACCAATTCAGAAAATCACAGGCTATGTGATTGACTCACCACAGCCACAGTTTGATTTCTTCTGGCACATAAAAATCTCAAACGGTAGTAGGCTGGGAGTGCTGGCACATGCCTTTTAATCCCAGCACTCGGGAGGCAGAAGTAGGAGGGTCGCCATGAGTTCGAGACCACCCTGAGACTCCATAGTGAATTCCAGGTCAGCCTGAGCTAGCGTGAGATCCTACCTCAAAAATAAAAATAAAAATAATTCAAATGGTGATTTTTGCTTGGCAAAGCTTACTATTATTATTATTATATCTATTTTCAGGGGGAGAGAGAGACAGGGTGAAGGGGCATGCCAGGGCCTCTTGCCACTGCAAACGAACTTCAGATGCATGTGCCACTTTGCGCAACTGGCTTTATATGAGTACTGGGGAATTGAACACAGGCCAACAGGCTTTGCAAGCAAGCACCTTTAACTGCTGAGCGGTCTTTCTAGCACTCGTCTTTTTTTGTTTTTTTCTTATTTTTTGAGACGGGGTCTGTCAGTGGACCTTCAGTTCACTGATTCACCTAGACTGGCCATTAAACCCTGGGGGTCCTCCTGTGTGTTTCCCCAGCCCTGAGATTATAGGAGCATGCCACTGCACCCCAATTTTTTTTTTTCGAGATAGAGTCTCTCACTCTAGCCCAGGCTGACTTGGAATTCACTTGGTAGTCTCAGGGTGGCCTTGAACTCACTGGCAATCCTGCTACCTCTGCCTCCTAAATACTGAGATTAAAGGTGTATGCCAACACACCTGGTCCAGCTTTTTAAAATTTATTTATTTATTTATTTATTTATTTTGGATTTTCGAGGTAGGGTCTCTCACTCTAGCCCAGGCTGACTTGGAATTCACTTGGTAATCTCAGGGTGGCCTCAAACTCACGGTAATCCTCCTACCTCTGCCTCCCAAGTGCTGCGATTAAAGGCATGCACCACCACGCCCGGCTTAATTTATTTTTTTATTGATAACTTCAATAATTATAGGCAACAAACCATGGTAATTCCCTCCCCTCCCCCAATTTTCCCTTCACAAATCCACCCTCCATCATATCCCCTCCTTTTATTTATTTATTTATTTTCAAATTTTTTATTAACAACTTCCATGATTATAAAAAATATCCCATGGTAATGCCCTCCCTCCCCCCACTTTCCCCTTTGAAACTCCATTCTCCATCATATCCCCTCCCCATCTCAATCAGTCTCTCTTTTATTTTGATGTCATCATCTTTTTCTCCTCTTATTGTTTTTTTTTTTTTTTCTTCTTTTTTTGGTTTTTCGAGGTAGGGTCTCACTCTAGCCCAGGCTGACCTGGAATTCACTATGGAGTCTCAGGGTGGCCTTGAACTCATGGCAATCCTCCTACCTCTGCCTCCCGGGTGCTGGGATTAAAGGCATGAGCCACCACGCCCGGCTTTTTTCTCCTCTTATGATGGTCTTGTGTAGGTAGTGTCAGGCACTGTGAGGTCATGGATATCCAGGCCATTTTGTGTCTGGAGGAGCACGTTGTGAGGAGTCCTACCCTTCCTTTGGCTCTTATATTCTTTCCGCCACCTCTTCCGCATTAGACCCTGAGCCTTGGAAGGTGTGATAGAGATGTTTCAATGCTGAGCACTCCTCTGTCACTTCTTTTCAGCACCATGGTGCATTTTGAGTCATCCCAGAGGTCACTGCCATCTGAAAAGAGAAGGTTCTCTAACCGAAAGTGAGAGTAGGATTAATATATGGGTATGAACATTAAGAGAAGTGCTTACGGGCAGTTTGGTGAGCATAGTATGTACATTTAGCCAGACAGCAGCAGACATTAGACCCCTAGGACTCATGACTTCCCCTGTTGTAGGTTTTCAGTATCAGGGCTATATTCCCTCCTGCCGAGTGGGCCTCCAGCCCAATTAGTGAGTGGTTGGTTTCCCCCATAACAGACGTGCCACTGCTGCACCTGTTGGCTCATTTGGCCTGGCTGACCAAACTTAAGGCTTGCAGTATCCATTGTTGTTTTTCTCCACTGGTGATTTCTCTCTCTCTCATGGAACTACATCAGTGTAGCTTTTTCCAGCTTTCTGTCAGCTTGTCAACACAGAGGAGGTTTTCAGCTCAGCTCCAGCTTGATTTCTCAGTGGCCTTGCAGCCCAAGCATGGGGAGCCTTCAGCAATAGCATCTTACCATCTATTCCTGTTGGGAAGCTAAGAACCTCAGCAATGGCCTGCAATGTTTGGGGGGGCATCAGGGACCTCCTTGGCCTACAACTCACTGGAAGGTATTCTCTCCCTGGCACTGAAATTTTTCTAGTAACAATCTATGGCTTCTGGGTGTGCCATTGTCCAAATAAATAGGTTTCCATATGACTTATTCATAGCCTCTTAGATTTTGATTAACCCTCCCCCCACCCTTCTTTTACTCAATCTCTTCCCCTGACCTCACCAACTTTAAAAAAAAATTTTTTTATTTATTTGAGAGAGAGAGAGAGAGAGAGAAAGAGATGGAGAGAGAATGGGCACACCAGGGCCTCCAGCCACTGCAAACGAACTCCAGATGCATGCGTCCCCTTGTGCATCTGGCTAACGTGGGTCCTGGGGAATCGAACCTGGGTTCTTTTTGGCTTTGCAGGCAAGTGCGTTAACCACTAAGCCATGTCTCCAGCCCTGCATCCAACCTTTAAGTGAGTTCTAAAGATATAAACTCAGGTCTTCTTGCTTGTGCAGAAGCACTTTACCTCTCCAAACCTTTCCTTTAGTCCCTCTTAGGACACAGAATGGAAGAGGAATGAACTCATTTGATATCCAAGTTTGTTTTTTTTTTAAATTTTTAAAGATATTTTAGTATATACTTTTTATTCATTTATTTATTCACTAGCAGAGACAGAAAGAGAGATAAAATGGGTGTGTCAGACCCTTTAGCTGCTGCAAACAAATCCAGATGCATGTGCCACTTTGTACATCTAGCTTCATATGGGTACTGGGCAACAGAACCTGGGTCTTCAGGCTTTGCCAGAAAAACACCTTAATTACTAAGTCAGCTCTTCAACCCCCTTTTTATTTTTATTATTTTTTAAATGGGTATACCAGGGTCTCCAGCCACTGCAAAGGAATTCCAGACACATGCACCACCTTGTGCATCTAGTTTACATGGGTACTGGGGAATCGAACCTGGGTACCTTAGCCTCACAGGCAAGTCCTGGAACTGCTAAGCCATCTCTCCAGTCCTCCAGCCCCCTTTTAAATTTTTTTAATTAGTAACTTATTTTTTTTTTTTTTGCAAGCACAGAGAGAGAGAAGAGAGACAGAGAATGGGCACACCAGGGCCTCCAGACATTGCAAATGAACTCCAGATGCATGCACCCCAATGTATCTGGATTTACATGAGTACTGGGAAATCAAACCCGGGTCATCAGACAAGTGCTTTAATCATTGAACCATCTCTCCAACCCTGATACCCAAGTTTTTGATCCATGGTTCTCAAAATTCTGCTTGAAGCCGGGCGTGGTGGCGCACGCCTTTAATCCCAGCACTCGGGAGGCAGAGGTAGGAGGATCGCCGTGAGTTCGAGGCCACTCTGAGACTCCATAGTGAATTCCAGGTCAGCCTGGGCTAGAGTGAGACCCTACCTCGAAAAAGCGAAAAAGCAAAAAAAAAAAAAAAAAAATTCTGCTTGAAATTTCTTTCTGTTTTCTCCAGTTTACCAGTGATATTTATTATGTATTTTATTTTTATTTATTTATCCAAGAGAGAGAGAGAGAAAGAAGCAGAGGGAGAGGGACAGTAGAGAATGGGTGTGCCAAGGCCTCCAGCCACTGCTAATGAACTCCAGACGCATGCGCCATCTTGTGCATCTGGCTTATATGGATCCCAGGGAATCGAATCTAGGTCCTTTGGCTTTGCAGGCAAGTGCCTTAACTGCTAAGCCATCTCTCCAGCCTTCCAGTGATTTTAAATATTTTATTTTTATTTATTTATTTGAGAGAAAGAGAGGGAGAGAGAGAGAGAGAGAGAAATTGACAGAGAGAGAATGGGTGTGCCAGGGCTTCCAGCCACTGCAAATTAACTCCAGATGCATGTGCCCTCTTGTGCATCTGGCTTACGTGGGTTCTGGGGAATTGAACCTGGGTCCTTTGGCTTTGCAGGCAGGTGCCTTAACCACTAAGCCACCTCTTCAGCCCTTCCAGTGATTTTAAATCATTAAATATAAGTTATTTTTGCTTAATCTAGTTGGAATGGATTCTATTTCTTGCAATAAAATCCTGGAAAATTCAAATTATTAATAACCACAATAAAAATAGTGACTTACACATTTGGCTTGTTTTGCAGATGTTTTTAAGCTGACATTATCTCTATCAATAACTGAAACACAGAATTGAATTGTTTTGCTTTATTTGGAATTTGCTAAAACTGAAGTGTAAGTTTAGGAGTTGGATAGAAACAGATGATTGTTCAGACGCTGAACAATGAGATATATAGGATATGTGTGCTCATTGAAATGATGGAAACAGTGGTTCAAAATCACATCCACACTCTGTTCTTTGATCAGGTTTCCCTGGAGACAACCCCAAGAGCTAGTAATGTAGTGATTCAGAGACTTTGTGAGGGTGTCATGAAACAAGTGTGCCAGGCAAAAAATGACCCCCGGGGCTGGAGAGATGGCTTACCAGTTAAAGCGATTGCCTACGAAGCGGAAGGACCCAGGTTCGATTCCCCAGAACCCACCCAAGCCAGATGCACAAGGGGGCGCATGTGTCTGGAGTTCGTTTGCAGTGGCTGGAGGTCCTGGCACACCCATTCTCTCCCTCTCTCTCTCTCTCTCTCTCTCTCTCTGCCTGTCTCTTTCACCCCATTCTCTCTCTCTCTCTCTCTCTTTCTCTCTCTCTGCCTCTTTTTCTCTCCCTGTCTCTCTCAAAAGTGACCCCCAGATAGCTATGTTCGGATGCTTGGAACTTGTGGCTGTGCTGCTTTTAGTTGAAGGGAGTACAGGTGGTGTGTGAGGTTAAGTTGGCTAATCCACTGACTTTGGGGAGATCTTGGTGGGGCCCTTAAATATGGGAGAAGGAGGCAGAAGGGAAATGGGTGTGATACGGCATGAAAACGTCTCTAGCCACCATCGGTAGCTTAAAGATAGAAGGTTCCCTGAGCCAAGGACCACGGCACCTTCCAGAAGCTGGAGGGGGCCAGAGCATGGTTCTCCCCAAGAGCCTCCAGGAAGAACAGCAGACCAGCCAGCACCTTGATTTCCAGCTTCCCAGACATCTGATGGAGCTGAGGCTGTCTCCTGTGAAACCGCACGGACCCCTCCTACATCTTGGAGCTTGCAAGCTTGCCATAGCTTGGCTCAAGGGGAGAGAGCTGCGTTCAGCCAGAAGTTGGGATTGGCTTCTGATTACTGAAATCCAGTGGGCCAAAAAAAAAAAAAAAAAAAAGATGCCGGGCGTGGTGGCGCACGCCTTTAATCCCAGCACTCGGGAGGCAAAGGTAGGAGGATCGCCTTGAGTTCGAGGCCACCCTGAGACTACATAGTGAACTCCAGGTCAGCCTGGGCTAGAGTGAGACCCTACCTCAATAAACCAAAACCAAAAAAAAAAAAAAAAAAAAAAAAAAAGACCAACAAGCTTTGGAACAGGAAATGGTTCAATCTTTTGAAAATTTTTTTTCTGATTTTTATTTGTTTATTTATTTATTAGAGACAGAGAGAGAGAGAGTGAGAATGGGCACACCAGGGCCTCTAGCCACTACAAACGAACCCCAGACGCGTGCGCCACCATGTTGCCTCTGGCTTACGTGGGACCTGGAGAATCGAACCTGGGTCCGTAGACTTCGCAAGCAAGCGTCTTAACCACTAAGCCATCTCTCCCGCCCAGGGAATGGTTAAATCTTGAGCGTGCATTTGGAAAGAGAAGAAGAGAAGTGTGCCCACTCATCCTGTACAATATAATAGTAATAAATGTAAAAACATAATATTAAATAAAATACCACTATGTAATGTATCATATGATGCAAAATAAATATAGAAAAATATTTTATCAGGTATCAGAGTATTATGAGTTCTTACATAAGTGAAGCAATTTGCTATAGGCAGTATTCTTAGCATGATGTTCGACATATAATAAATACTCTAGAAATGTAAGCTATGACTATTATTTCTACTATTGGTCTGGAGAGAGAGAGAAAGAATGGGCGCCCCAGGGCCTCCAGCCACTGCAAACGAACTCCAGACGCGTGCGCCCTCTTGTGCATCTGGCTAACGTGGGTCCTGGGGAATTGAGCCTCGAACCAGGGTCCTTAGGCTTCACAGGCAAGCGCTTAACCACTAAGCCATCTCTCCAACCCGAGACTTTTATTTTTTTAATGTCTTTGCATAACTCCAAATTTTTCCAAGCTTCAAGAGTTTGTTATGGTTTCAACCCGAGAAGGATTTCTGCCAGGTTGAAAATAAGAATGTATGTCATGTTTCAGGAATTTTTCCTAGGGCAGAGGTGACTGGATGAAAGAGAAGGGAGGGCTGGAGAGATGGCTTAGCGGTTAAGCGCTTGCCTGTGAAGCCTAAGGATCCTGGTTCAAGGCTTGATTCCCCAGTACCTAAGCCAGATGCACAAGGTGACACATGCATCTAGAGTTCGTTTACAGTGGCTGGAGGCCCTGGCGTGCCCATTCTCTCTCTCTCTCTCTGTGTGTGTGTGTATCTGGCTCTTTCTCTTTCTGTCGCTCTCGAGGCCACCCTGAAGCTACATAGTGAATTTCAGGTCAGCTTGGGCTAGAGACCTCAAACTCACGGTGATCCTCCTACCCCTGCCTCCCTAGTGCTGGGATTAAAGGCATGCACCACCACGCCCGACCATTATTATTTTTTATATTTTATTTATTTGTTTGTTTGAGAGGGAGAAAGAGGCAGAGAGAGACAGACAGAGAAAGAGAGAGAATGAGAGAGAATGGGTGCACCAGAGCCTCCATCCACTGCAAACGAACTCTAGATGCGTGCGCCCCCTTGTGCATCTGGCTTACGTGGGACCTGGAGAGTCGAATCGGGATCCTTTGTCTTTGCAGGCAAACGCCTTAGCTGCTAAGCCATCTCTCCATCGCCTCACTCCATTATTATTAATGACATCAATGCATCCAACTAAAATAAACACTGCCAGGCATACACTGAGGTCAGGGATGGTCAATGAGATGTGAAGAGAGTCCGATGGGACCTTCACGAATGCACCTGACTCATGTGCTAGATGGCTTTACTCCTTCTGCCTTCCCTCTCTTCTTCTTCTACCACGGCTAGAGCCCTAAGAACCATCCTGCGGTTATGAACTGGAAGGTTCATATGCTGAGAATGTTGGAGCAGGAAAACAGAGATGGGCAAACCAGCTGAAGCCTGTCTGCTTCCAGACTCATTTTGCTTGTGAGAAAAACAAACTCAGAGCTGGAGAGATGGCTGAGCAATTAAGGTGCTTGCCTGCGAAGCCTAAGGACCCAGGTTCAACTCCCTAGAACCCATGTAAATCAGTGCATGCATCTGGAGTTTGTTTGCAGTGGCTGGAGGCCCCTGGCCTGCCCTCCCTTCCTTCCTTCCTTCCTTTCTTTCTTTCTTTCTTTTTCTGAGGTAGGGCCTCACTCTAGCCCAGGCTGACCTGGAATTCACTATGGAGTCTCAGGGTGGCCTCGAACTCACGGCGATCCTCCTACCTCTGCCTCCCAGGTGCTGGTATTAAAGGCGTGTGCCACCACACCTTTCTTTTTCTCTTCCTTCCTTCCTTCTTTTTTCCTTTCTGTCTATCTCTCTCTCTCAAATAAATAAATAAATATTAAAGAAATAAAAACAAACTCATATATTGTTTAATCTAGTGCTCCTTGAGGGATAGTACTATTTGGATATTTTGGGGTTGGGTTGTTGTATTTTTTTGTCACAATGAATGTACTACTAATATTTAGTAGACAAGAGTCTAGAATGGCCTGTCCCAGATGTTCACGCAGATTTAACACAATGATGATAGCGAAATGTTTCTAATTAACAGTACTCTGAATCTAACTATGTGTTTATTTATATATAAACAACAATTTTTTGATATGGTATTTAATGCGTCACTTTTTCCAGGAATTTACAACAAAGTAATCTTGTATTTTGTTTTGTTTTGTTTTATTTGTTCTGGGACTCTAGCCCAGGCTAGGAATGCATTATATAGTCTCAGGGTGGCCTCGAACTCATGGCGATCCTCCTACCTCGGCCTCCCAAGTGCTGGGATTAAAGGTGTGAGCACGCCAGGGCCTCCAGCCACTGCAAACAAACTCCAGACATATGTGCCACCTAGAGCATCTGGCTCACGTGGGTTCTGGAGAATCGAACCTGGGTCCTTTGCCTTTGCAGGCAAGTGCCTTAACTGCTAAGCGTCTCTCCAGCCCCTATGTTGTACGTATCAGAGTTGAGCCCAAGTACTCCCACCTTGAAATACATTTCACTTTATTTTTTTATTTTTATTTTGTTTATTTTTATTTATTTGAGAGCGACAGACACAGAGAAAGAGGAAGAGAGGGAGGGAGGGAGAGAGAGAGAGAGAGAGAGAATGGGCACGCCAGGGCTTCCAGCCACTGCAAACGAACTCCAGACGTGTGCGCCCCCTTGTGCATCTGGCTAACGTGGGTCCTGGGGAATCAAGCCTCGAACCTGGGTCCTTAGGCTTCATAGGCAAGCACTTAACCGCTAAGCCATCTCCCCAGCCCACATTTCACTTTATTATAAGTTACCTGCCCTTGGTACATTTCCAGGCAAGGCATTTGACTGATTCTTTTTGTAAGAAGGTATATGCAGGTAGGTTGTATTGTCTATAAAGTTCATGTCAGGTTCCTCGCGGGGAGGAGAGAGCATCGGTCTTGACAATGCTTGTGGTCCCGTTTGATGAAGATAGAAACTCCTCAGGGCCTTGCCTGTCTTTGGCCTTGGTCCTAGGCAGTAAGTACAAAGAACGGACAATTGAAAGCTGAGGGTTTGGGGTCTGCACCTCAGGGCAAAATAGACCTGATTTGGCACGGTCTGTGGCAAGGCTGGACTTGGTCCCTGACACAGAGGATGTCTCACGGGCACCGTCATCTGGGAGCTGATTCTCTCCGAGGCCCGTGGTCTCCCTCCAACTTCTGCAATGCGAGTCCATCTGTGGACACAGACGGCGTTGTGGTCAGTGTGAGTGGACACGTAGTCCTGAAACTGCAAGGACTCTAAAAGGGAACGGTGGGGAGAGGGGACAAGCCACACTGGTCATCTGGAGCAAGACCTATAGCCAGCATTTCCGACCTTGCCTTGAGCCTTGGTCAACCCACTGGGAGCGACCGAGCTCCCAGCATCTCGCTCTCCTTAACTGGAGCAGATAATTGGCGAGCTGGCCCTGTGCACAGGAAATGGGCTCGGGCGGACTTGGCAGCGTAGAACAGGAAAACTGGGGACCACCTGATTTCATCTTGTGCCAAGGAGGGCAACACAAAGCCGCAGTGTGTTCCTGAGGAGCCTGGCTTGGGCACAGCAGGAGGCTGGGGAACATTGGAAGGTGCCCTGCTCAGCAGCCTCAACATGCACAATTGGGGACATGGCTGGGCAGAAGATGACCAGACGCTCTACCCGACTGGGCACTTTGGGCACATGATTTCACCTCTCCGTGTCTGGTTTTTATTTTTCTTTTCTTTTTTGTTTTTAAGACTTTATTTTCATTTATTTATTTATTAGAGACAGAGAGAGGGAGAGAGAGGGAGAATGGGCACACCGGGGCCTGTAGCCACTGCAAACGACCTCCAGATGCACGTGCCACCATGTGCATCTGGTTTACTTGGGACCTGGAGAATCGAACCTGGGTCCTTCGGCTTCACAGGCAAGCTGCCTTAACCGCTAGGCCATCTCTCCAGCCCGGTGTCTGTTTCTTCATGTGTAACATAATGGAGAAAACAAGCAAGCAAACATGTTAAAGTCTTGTCCATCCTTCCATCCCTCCCACAAGCATTGCACACTTGACTCTGCTGTGACAGGCGTGCCGGGGTCTGCGTCCATCCACAGGAGGCTCAGGAAGTGCAGGGCTGGGCAACTCCTCTCGTCTCCCCTCCCCCCCCCACATAAATGCCCACTACTTTCTCCCCCAGGCTGGGACCCGTGGCCAGAGAGGCCGGCCTTCCGTTCAACTTCTTTTCAGAAATGACCACAGGAACCAAGCACGAGTGGAGGCGTCACTGTTTCTAAGGGCGCAGTGAGTGAAGCGCGCCTGCTGACCAACCTCGGGATGGTCAGAGGCCCTTTGCCGGCTCCTTTTCCGGCTTTCATTCTTGGGAAACCCTCTTTGTGATGTGTTTAAGTGCAGAACAGAAGTAAGGGCTGATGAGCGATGCTTGCACGCACACACACACACGCACACAGGCACACACACGCACACACGCACACACGCATGTGCACACACATACACACATGTGCACACACACGTATGTGCACACACACATGCACACACGTGTGTGCACACACATGCACACAAGCACACACACACACATTTTTAAGTTATGTTATTATTTTCAGTATCTTGCTTTTCACTCAATTCGTTTTTCATGATCTAACAGTTATTCAAACGATCATTTTCCTTTAGCAAAGTGCTCTGGCTTAGAGATGTCCATTTAGTAATATTACCATTCATTGCAAATGTTTAAGCACAGAAATGCATTTTTATTATTTAGTTATTTACTTATCTATGAGAGAGACAGAGAGAGAAAATGGGTATGCCAGAGCTTCTTGCTGTTGCAAATGAACTCCAGATACATGTGTCACTCTGCGTATCTGGCTTTATGTGGGTACTGGGGAGTTGAAACTGGGCCATCAGGCTTTGCAAGCAAGTGCCTTTAACTGCTGATCCCCTTATATTGTTTTCTTTTTAAGTCTGTTAATCATAGCTTAGTCTAAATGACAGATACTATAATCTCATAAAAGCCAAATGTAATAAATTTGTAAAATTTATTTTGCAAGTAAATAAACTTATTTTTTAAAAAAAATCATCAAAGCTGGGTGTGGTGGCACATGCCTTTAATCCCAGCACTCCGGAGGCAGAGGTAGGAGGATCGCCATGACTTTGAGGCCACCCTGAGACTACAGTGAATTACAGGTCAGCCTGGACTAGAGTGAAACCCTACCTCCAAAAAAAGAAAAATCAAATTTCTCCAAAGGGGGGAAAAAAAAGAATCAGAGGGTCATATGTAATTTTCATGCCTAGTTATAACTCATTTATTAATTGGTTATTCCATAATTAAGTTCATTTCTGGGTAGTTGAGACTATAATATGAATATCTGCTTCTTGGTGTTCAGTAGAATGTAATAAAGGATTATTACTATTTTTGTTGTTGTTGTTGTTGTTTATATATTTATTTTTCAAATTTTTATTAACAACTTCCATGATTATAAAAAAATATCCCATGGTAATACCCTCCCTCCCCCCCCCCCAACTTTCCCCTTTGAACTCCACTCTCCATCATATCCCCTCCCCATCTCAATCAGTCTCAAGGAGGATTATTTTTTCTTTTAATTTTTTTGTTGCTTATTTTTATTTATTTATTTGAGAGCAACAGACAGAGAGAGAAAGAATGGGCGTGCCAGGGCCTCCAGCCTCTGCAAACGAACTCCAGACGCGTGCGCCCCCTTGTGCATCTGGCTAACGTGGGTCCTGGGGAATCGAGCCTCGAACCGGGGTCCTTAGGCTTCACAGGCAAGCACTTAACCGCTAAGCCATCTCTCCAGCCCAAGGAGGATTATCATTAACAAGCAGCAGGCACACTGTCAAAGACACACGCTGATGCGCACATGCTTAGACACACGCGACGCCCGTGGGCCTGTTTCAGAGTCTAGCCGTGATGGGGAAGGATGGACACTCACCCCAGAGTCTGCTGTAGTTGCTGGCACAAGACAGCTGATGGGAGGAAAGGGTTTAGTTTAGCTCCATGATGTAGAGGGAAGGATGGCATGAGAAGAGACTGGACATCGTCTCCTGGCCACAACAGGTCAAACCGGCCGCAGAAGGGTGAGCCAAATATTGGCAAGGGGAAGCTGGCTATAACACTTGTAAACCCGCGCCCCAAAACACACCTTCTCCGGCAAGGCTCCAATTCCCAAATTGCCACCAGCTGGGGACCTGGCATTCAGAACACATGAGTTTATGGGGGACACCTAAGAGTCTGAATATGGAAGTTGAACGTGGACCCTTTGGCTTTAAAAAAAATGTTTTTTTTTTTTTTTTTTTTTTTTTTGAGGTCGGGTCCATCTCTAGCCCAGGCTGACTTGGAATTCACACTTTGTAGTCTCAGGATGGCCTCAAACTCACAGCAATCCTCCTACCTCTGCCTCCCAAGTGCTAGGATTAAAGGTGTGCGCCACCATGCCTGGCATTTTTTAAATGTTTTTTGTTTTTTTGTTTTGTTTTGTTTTGTTTTGTTTTTTCGAGGTAGGGTCTCACTCTAGCCCAGGCTGACCTGGAATTCACTATGGAGTCTCAGGATGGCCTCGAACTCATAGCAATCCTCCTACCTCTGCCTCCCAAATGCTGGGATTAAAGGCGTGCGCCAACATTAAAAGTTTTTAAAAAGAATTTGTTATTTATTTATTGCAAGCAGAGATATACAGATGGAGAGACAGAGAGAAAAGGAGGGAGGAAGAGAATGGGTACACCAGGGCCTTCAGCCACTGCAAACGAACTTCAGATGCATGCACTACTTTGTGCATTTGGCTTTTTTTTTTTTAATAGCAAAAACAAACTATATGTATCAAAGCAATGTGTCAAGATAGTGTCAAGCAATCAAAATATATATTTATTATTCCAGGACCTCTAAGCAATCATCATAAGCTTTTAAAATTTTTGTTTGTTTGTCTGTTTTTCGTGGTAGGGTCTCTCTCTAGTCCAGGCTGACCTGTAATTCACTATGTAGTCTCAGGGTGGCCTTGAACTCAGGGTGATCCACCTACCTCTGCCTCCCAAGTGCTGGGACTAAAGGCGTGCGTCACCATGCCTGGCTTAATTTTTAATTTTATTTGCAAGCAGAGCGAGAGTGAGTGAGTGAGAGACATAGGTGTACCAGGGCTTCTTGTCACTACAAACAAACTCCATGTGCATGTACCAGTCTGTGTACTTGACTAAGGAATTGAACCTGGGCCAGCAGGCTTTTCAAGCAAGTGCCTTTGACCCCTGAGCCATTTTTCCGCTCTTGCCTCTTTTGAGTATGGGTCATTTCAGTGCAGTAATGTCCCCGTGGGTCCAGTCCTTGCCAGGTCAGCTCCAAGTTCACAGTGCCAGCCCAATGGACAAACAAATTTAGAAGTGTAACAGCGACCCAGGCCTCTATTTGAGTGAGTTACCCGTGTGTACCGTGTCGTAGACAAGCCTGGGGTTTCATTATCCCTGGGAAGATTCTACCGCTCTGTGATGTGATGTGCAGAGTCTGTGGAAGGGTCATTTTTTGTCCTGGAGTTGGAGAAGGTATGCGGAAGCCGAAGTGATCTGAAGAGCAACAAAACAACAGCTTCTTACAGGAAAGATGATCCAAGACTTAATGACAGGGTCTTATATGGTGCTCAAAAATGACATATTGACTGGGCGTGGTGGCACACGCCTTTAATCCCCGCACTTGGGAAGCAGAGGTAGGAGGATCGCTGTGAGTTCAAAGCCAATCTGAGACTACAGAATTCCGGGTCAGCCTAGGCTACAGAGACACCCTACCTTAAAAACAAAAAAACAAACAAAATGACATCTTGGTGCCCACATCATTCCACAAAGAAAAAAAAAAAGAAAAGAAAAAAGCCGGGAGTGGTGGCTCACGCCTTTAATGCCAGCACTTGGGAGGCAGAGGTAGGAGGACCGTTGTGTGCTCAAGGCCATTAAAACCCTTTGAAGGAGGTGACCCTGGCACAAAAAGACTTCATGGAAGGAGGCCTTGCAGGAGTGCAGAGGGAGGGGACGGGGACGAGGGTCTCAGGCAGAGCCAGAGGCTTTTTCCTCCTGAGTACAGGCCAGCCCGGGACTTAGAGGCCACGCTGACTGGACTTCAGGGACATGGGGACAACGATCTGGATGACTTTGTTGGCCAGGACAGGCACTCTGTGCCTCAGCCTAAAGGCATCATGGGATTGAAGGAGAACAGGAGAGTAAAATAGCTTTTTTTGTGTGGGTTTTTGTTTGTTTGTTTGTTTGTTTGTTTAATTTTTTGTTTATTTTTATTTGAGAGTGACAGAGAGAGAAAGAGGCAGAGAGAGAGAGAGAGAATGGGCGTGCCAGGGCCTCCAGCCACTGTAAACGAACTCCAGACGCGTGCGCCCCCCCCCCTTGTGCATCTGGCTAATGTGGGACCTGGGGAATCGAGCCTCGAACCGGGGTCCTTAGGCTTCACAGGCAAGCGCTTAACCGCTAAGCTATCTCTCCAGCCCAGTTTGTTTGGTTTTGTTTGTTTTTTCAAGGTAGTGTCTCACTCTAACCCAAGCTGACCTGGAACTACCAAGTCGGCCTCAAACTTAATGCCAATCCTATCTCTTCCTTCCAAGTGCTAGGATTAAAGGCATGAGCTAGCACACCTGGCAAGATAGCTTAATTTTTATTTTACTTATTTATTTATTTTTATTTATTTATTTTTGTTTTTTGAGGTAGGGTCTCGCTCTAGCTCAGGCTGACCTGGAATTCACTATGTAGTCTCAGGGTGGCCTTGAACACATGGCGATCCTCCTACCTCTGCCTCCCGAGTGCTGGGATTAAAGGCGTGTGCCACCGTGCCTGGCTTTATTTTATTATTTTTTGAGAGAGAGAGAACGGGCGCACCAGGGCCTTCAGCTTCCTCAGCTAATGAACTTCAGGCATGTGCGCCCCCATGTGGCGCATGTGCGACATTGCATGCTGTGCGTCTGACTATGTGGGACCTGGAGATTCGAACATGAGTTCTTAGGCTTCGCAGGCAAGCGCCTTAACCACTAACCTATCTCTCCAGCCTGCAAGACAGCTGTTTATAGGCAGTCAGTTGGAGGCAGAGGCCCAAAGAGAGAATGAGAAATGCCACCCTGCCTGCCCTGGCAAAACCAGCGCTCAGCATCTGGTCCAGTCTCTCATCCACGATGGCCACAAGCAATTCCTCAGCAACAGTGCTCCCAACTTCTTCCCCAAGGTAGCACACCTAGATGGGCGGACCTCTTCCATAATAAGCCCCTGAATCCACAAACCCATCGGGTCTCTCTCGTACACACCTGAGTCTGGTGACAGGGTGCATCCTAATCGGATACCTGGGTCATAAGCGGGGTCTGCCACGTGTTTGAATTATCTAGGCTCATCTCTCTCCCACCTTGACCTGTGGACTTTCTCCTGAACACCAGTCTGCGAGTTTCCTCCCTCGGTTTACACGGTACTCTCTCGCTCTGTTACGTGTATGATTTTCCTCTAAACTCTGAGTGTGTAATACCGTGTGTGTAATAACTCTCTTGGGTACTCTGTCTCCTGATTTCTTGGATGCGTTCTTGCTCTGATACAGGTATGGTCCTTGATCTATGCATCCTTTGCAATTTTTATTTATTTATTTATTTATTTATTTATTTATTTATTTCAAAGAGAGAGAGAGAGAATGGGTGCACCAAGGCCTCTAGCTATTGCAAACGAACTCCAGACGCATGCGTCACCTTGTGCATCTGGCTTACGTGGGTCCTGGGGAATCGAACCTGGGTCCCTAGGCTTCAAGAGCTGACACTTTTTGGCTTTGCTCCCCACGTGTTTCTTCTGAATCTTTTGGCCTGGGCTCTACTTTTTGTTTCCCACATGTGTTTATAGATTCCCCCCCACACACCCAGATTTCTCTCCATCAGGTGGGCAACAAGAATTCTCTGGCTTGTGTCTTTCAGCTAGCTTCCTCTCTAGATCATATATCCCCCTAAATAGACCTTATAAGTCGTGAGTTCTCCCGAAATACACTTAATTATTCATAATTTTTTAAAATAATAATTCATAATTTACCCTTCTCAGAGTCTGTTTTCTCAATTCTTTGTTAAAATGGGGAAGGTTGGGGTTCGCAGGGCCTGGTGGGGACTACCCTAAACCCCCAGAATCCTGCATCAAGATGTCCCCCTCTTGGGCTGGAGAGATGGCTTAGTGGTTAAGCGCTTGCCTGTGAAGCCTAAGGACCCCTGTTCGAGGCTGGATTCCCCAGGACCTACGTTAGCCAGATGCACAAGAGGGGTGCACACGTCTGGAGTTCCTTTGCAGTGGCTGGAGGCCCTGGCGCGTCCATTCTCTCTCTCTCACTCTCTGCCTCTTTCTCTCTTTGTCGCTCTCAAATAAATAAGAATAAACAAACAAACAAAAAAAAAGAGATCTCCCCCTCTGATGAACGGTCTTCAGTTTGGAAGGGGCCACAGTAAACCGTATTGGAGAAGGATGCTGAGTTTTCACTCTGTCCTTCACCCCCCTTCCCCCGCCTCTTCTTTTCCTCTGAACACCTCGCTCAAGGAGCCCAGCTTAGCCTGGGAGCCTTGGACACTCAACGTGCATCCCAGATGGAACCAGGAGGGTCCAGGGCCGGCCCTGGGTTTGGGGTTGGGAGCCAATTTAAAGCCTCCCCTTGCCTCTTTGGCATCTACCTGGGTTTCTTAAGGTCAGTAGGCACCTGGCCCAGCAGGCCAGCCCGCTCAGGACAAAGGGGGGGGGGGGCTGCGCCCTGCAGACAAGGGTGGGTGCCTGGCCACCTTTCCCAGCCATCACGTGACGAGAGAGGTCCACGCCCTAACTCAGCCTCCAGGGAGGGCAGGGATGTCCCAACACGTCCCGCAAACGGGAGGACTTAGTAATTTTCCAAGTTACTAATTTGCCTTACCTGCTCTGTTAAAATAGGCTAATTGTTTCCTCAAAAAAAAAAAAAAAAAGCCACTCAGGATTGGTGGGATGAGGTCATCAGAGACGTGCCTGAACAATTGCAACCACTGGTCATGGGCGTGCCCGACCCTGGTAACCAGTCACTGGACTGTCATTCTGATTTCGCCCGCGGGGCCGCCGAGCAAATGCGGTGAGGGCGCGCCCCCTGGTGGCGCGCCGTAGTCACAGGCAAGCAGAAATAACCGTTCTGGGAGCGACTGCAGGTGGAGACGTTGAGAGCACCCGTGGGTGTCAGAACCTCCTTAGCGACACATGTTGGTCCTTTTTCAATAAATGTGTGCTTATTTGAAATATGATATGAAAGGGATTGGTATCTGGGCGCGGTGGCAGATGCCAGTCATCCCAGCACTTGGCAGGTGGGGGACGGAAGGAGGATGAGGCGTTCAAGACCAGCTTGGCTCACATAGAGAGTCCCAGGCCGTCCCAGCACTTGGGAGGCAGAGGTAGGAGAGTCGTCATGAGTTCGAGGCCACCCTGAGAATGCATAGTGAATTCCAGGTCAACTGACACACACACACACACACACACACACACACACACAGACACAGACACACACACACACACATGGGCTGGAGAGACAGCTTAGCAGTTAAAGCACTTGCCTGCAAAGCCAAAGGACCCAGGTTCGATTCCCCAGGACCCACGTAAGCCAGGTGCACACAGGGTAGCACATGGGAATGGAGTTCCTTTGTAGAGGCTGAAGGCCCTGGCATGCCCATTCTCTCTCCCTCTACCTCTCTATCTCTCTCTCTCAAGTAAATAAATAAATAAATAAATAAGGTTCCTAAAATTTTTTTTTAAAAAAACAACACACACACAAACAAACAGGGCCAGAACTTTGGGGAAATAGATAACAGTTAAATATGAAATATGGTGAAACACTGAACTGACACATTTTTAAGGATTATTTTTGAAATGAATCTTATTTAGTTTATAAGTTTATCTTACTACTTTTTGTCTTATTATTATTTAAATATTTTTATTTATTCATTTGCAAGCAGAGAGAGAGAAAGAAGAGACAGACAGACAGAATGAGCACACCAGGACCTCCAGTCACTGCAAACAAACTCCACATACATGCACCACTTCGTGTATCTGGCTGTACGTGGGTTTTGGCGAATTGAACCTGGGTCATTAGGTTTTGTAGTGCCTTAAACACTGAGCAATCCATCCAGTCCCATTATTATTATTATTATTATTATTTTGGTTTTTCGAGGTAGGGCCTCACTCTAGCCCAGGCTGACCTGCAATTCACTATGTACTCTCAGGGTGGTCTCGAACTCATGGCGATCCTCCTACCTCTGCCTCCCAAGTGCTGGGATTAAAGGCGTGCGCCACCACGCCCGGCACCCCTCACTATTTTTTGTATGGATATGTGTGTGTGTGTGTGTGTGTGTGGCTCAGAAGACAGCTTCCGGGTGTTGGTCCTCTGACCTATTTATTTATTTGTTATTTATTATTTATTTGAGAGAGAGGAAGAAGGAGAGAGAGAGGGAGAGAATGGGTGTGCCAGGGCCTTCAGCCACTGCAAATGAACTCCAGATACATACACCACCTTGTGCATCTAGCCTACGTGAGTTTTGGGAATTGAACCTGGGTCCTTTGGCTTTGCAGGCAAGTGCCTTAACCGCTAAGCCATCTCTCCAGTCTACTCTGACTGTTTTTTTTTCGAGGTAGGGTCTTGCTCTAGCTCAGGTTGACCTTGGATTCTCTATATAGTCTCAAGGTGGTCTCAAACTCACAGCAATCCACCTACCCCTGCCTCTCAAGTGCTGGCATTAAAGGCATGGGCCACCACGCCCGGCTACTCTGACCTTTTTAAGAGACAGGATCTCTGGGCTTGAGAGATGGCTCAGCAGTTTAGGCGCTTGCTTGCAAAGCCTAACGACCCTGGTTCAATTCCCCAGTGCCCACATCAATCCAATGCACAAAGTGGCATATTCCTCGGCTTATGGCCTTCTTCCTCCATCTCCAAAGTTAGCAGTAAGTCAAGACCTTTTTACGCTGCCGTCTCCTCCGTTCTCTGCTCAGAGAGCTGAATAGCAGCTCTAATTTCATCTGTAGTCTGAATTCCCTTTTGCCATGGAGACCTGATGGAGTCACGTGGGTGTCAGTGGGAGACGTTATTCTCACTGCACTGGGCAGCCTTCGGGGGGGAAGACAGCACAGAAAATAAGAGGAAGTGGGCACCCCCAGAACTGCTGAGGGCGATGAGTTGGTGGAAAAGGAGCGCGCGGGGGGGGGGGGGGGGCGGACAGAGAGAGAGAGGCAGAGGAAAGAGGCATCTTGGAGGATGTTCAGGAGAAGTGACTGGGAAACGCAGTTAGGTGGGCTCAGAACCGAATGTCACCAGGCAGCCATGGCCAGACCCGAGGGAGCCTGGGCCAGGGGCAAGTGCGATCGCCGAGGAAAAGCTGGCTGTCATTGGAGTTGAATTCCCTTCAGCCATCCCAAATAAATAGACCTGTGCGGGGGGGCTGGAGGGATAGCTTAGCAGTTAAGGCACTTGCCTGAAAAGCCAAAGGGCCCAGGACCCACCACGTAAGCCAGATGCACAAGGTGGCGCATGTGTCTGAGTTAGTTTGCAGTGGCTGGAGGCCCTGGCGTGCCCATTCTCTCTCCCCCTCTCTCCCCCTCTCTCAAATAAATAAATAAATAATATATATATATATATAGACATGTGCGGTCTACACAAAGTCAACTTAGATAAGCTTCCCACGTAGCTCTTCTTCCCACCAGACCCTTCCTCGTGAGCCTCTCCTCTATTGGAACTGTACAGGGCAAAGAAATACACGGTTTCTGAGGAGGGCTGTGTGTGAGAATCAACAAGGGCAGGGCTGGAGAGATGGCTTAACAGTTAAGGTGCTTGTCTGCAAAGCCTGAGGACCAGGGTTTGATTCCCGGGTACCCAGCCATAAAGCAAGATGCACGAGGTGGCACACGCATCTGGAGTTCGTTTGCAATGACTAGAGGTCCTGGTGTACCCATTCTCTCTCTCAGATCAACAAATAAAACATTATTTTTTAATTTTTTGTTTTGTTTTTCGTCTTTTCTTTTTCGAGGTAGGGTCTCGCTCTAGCCCAGGCTGACCTGGAATAATTCAATATGTAGTCTTAGGGTGGCCTCGAACTCACGGTGATTCTCCTACCTCTGCCTCCCAAGTTCTGGGATTAAAGGCATGTGCCACCATACCCAGCCTTTCTCTCTCTCTCTCTCTCTCTCTCTCTGTCTCTCAAATAAATAAATAAATATAAATAAAAATAAAGAGTAGGGCTGGAGAGATGGTTTAGCAGTTAAAGAACTTGCCTAAGAAGCCAAAGGACCCAGATTTGATTCCCCGGGACCCACGTGAGCCAGATGCACAAGGTGGCACATGCATCTGGAGTTCGTTTGTAGTGGCTGGAGGCCCTGGCATGCCCATTCTCTCTTTATCTGCTTCTCTCCCTCTCAAATAAATAAATACAATATTTGTAAAAAGTTTAAAAAAATTAGCCGGGCGTGGTGGCGCACGCCTTTAATCCCAGCACTCGGGAGGCAGAGGTAGGAAGATCGCCGTGAGTTCAAGGCTGCCCTGAGACTACATGCTGAATTCCAGGTCAGCCTGGGCTAGAGTGAGACCCTACCTCGAAAAACCAAAAGTAAATAAATAAATAAATGAACATGGAAGCAGGAGTCTCTCTTTAGCAACGCCTAAATGCTGGCCACGGTGGTGTGTACCTTTCATGCCGATGCTGGGGAGGTCCGCCAGGGCAGCCCTGCTGGCCACACTTGCTGACAGTGAGCTCCGAGACCCTGTCTTGATAAATAAGGCCAACAGAGAGATAAAAGGAGACAGCTGATGTTCACCTCTGTCCTCCAGGTGCGCGCACCCACAAACCCACGCATGCGTGCACACCACACACGTGCGCAAAGGGAGACGTGAAGTTCTGACATACGTCACAGCATGGCTCAGCCTTAAAGACCTCATTCTAGAGGCTGGGGAGGTGGCTCACGTGGTAAAAGCGCCTGTCATGCAAGCATGAGATCCTGAGCTCTGGATCCCCAGAACCCAAGTGAAAACAGCGCACAGCGGGCTGGAGAGATGGCTTAGTGGTTAAGGCGCTTGCCTGCGAAGCCCAAAGACCCAGGTTCGGTTCTCCAGGTCCCACGTGAGCCAGATGCACGTGGTGGCGCACGCGTCTGGAGTTCGTTTACAGTGGCTGGAGACCCTGGCGTGCCCATTCTCACTCTCTCTCCCTGCCACCCCTCTCTCTGTCTTTAATAAATAAGTAGATAAAAATAAATCTTAAAAAAAAAATAGCCAGGCATGGTGGTGAACGCCTTTAATCCCAGCACTCGGAAGGCAGAAGTAGGAGGATCACTGTGAGTTCAAGGCCACCCTGAGAATACAGAGTGCATTCCAGGTCAGCCTGGGCTAGAGCGAGACCCTACCTTGAAAAGCCAAAAATAAAATAAAATAAACAAGTGCACACCCACGACCCCAGAGCTGGGGAGGCAGAGACAAGCTGGTCCTTGCAGCTTGCTGACTGGCTGAATTAGTGAACTCTGGGTTCAGTGAGAGACCTTGTCTTAAAAAAATAAAAGACCCCAAAAGGTGAAGATAACTCGGGCATGGTGGAGCATGCCTTTTTTGTCCTGTGAAGGATCGCCGTGAGTTCAAGGCCAGCCTGAGACTACATAGTAGATTCCAAGTCATCCTGGAGCGAGACCCTGTTATGCCCAGATCACAGAGTCCCCAAAGACCACCAGGGAGTCAGACACGTCTGCAAAGGCAAGGAGCTTTATTTCAGGCTTAAGCTCGGACTCTTGACTTCACCAGTGCAGTGGATCCGTCCAAGAGCCCTGAGTAGCGGGAGGGCGGGGTTTCTTATAGGGATTTGAACAAAGAAGTAGGGAGAAGTAGGGGAATGGTTACCTGATTGGTTGATTTAAGCAGTAACTGCGCTTGTGTTCTTCTGATAGGCTTAGGATACTGATGGGCAAAGCTGGTGGGCAGGGGGCTAGGGGGATTCCAAGCAGATTAGGTAACCTTTATTGTGATTGGCTATGTGTATCTGAGGAACTTTAAGCAAACTTATTTTAAGCAAACTTTATCTATGACCACAGGAACGCATGGTGCAGACGGTCCATTCCCTTATCAGGAAACGGACCTTGCCGGGAAGCAGAAACTTAGGCCCATTGATGATTCTGAGGCTTATTATGGCTTCCTTAGTCCTTCAACTCTACCTAAAAAAAAAAGGTGAGGATCAATTGAAGAAGATATCCAACATCACCCTCTGGCCTCCACAAACATGTACCCACACATGTGAACACACACATACACATATATTCACACTGCGTACACATCCACATGCAAAAAGGAGACGTTATTACAAGTTAAATAAGCCAAATGCAGAAGGACAAACATCATATGCTTCCACTCATATGAAGTTCCACAGAGAAACAAAAATGTTAAGACGAGTGGCTTGGGACTAGGAGAGGGGCGAGGGGAGCTGGGTTTACGGGCTATAGAGTTTCCGTTTGGGACAATGAAGTTCCGGATTGACGTGTGTGTGAATACACCGAATGCTATTGAGCTGTACACTTAAAATGGTTAAAGTAGTGACTTCACAGTGTGTGTATTTACATACAGAAAGGGCAAGCCTATAGGAGTGGGCCCTTCAGAAGAATAGAAGGGGGCTGGAGAGATGGCTTAGTGGTTAAGCGTTTGCCTGTGAAGCCTAAGGAGCCCGGTTCGAGGCTCGATTTTCCAGGACCCACGTTAGCCAGATGCACAAGGGGGCGCACGCGCCTGGAGTTCGTTTGCAGTGGCTAGAGCCCCTGGCGCGCCCATTCTCTCTCTCTCTCTCTGTCTCTAACTGCCTCTTTCTGTCACTCTCAAATAAAAATAAAACAAAATTGAAAAAAAAAAAAGAAGTATGGAAGGAGCTGGAAAGAAGTATAGAAGGAGCTGGACTGGAGGAATGGCTTAGTGGCTAACACGTTTGCCTACAAAGCCAAAGGACCCAGGTTCAATTCTCCAGGACCCACGTTACAGATGCACAAGAGGGCACACGCATCTGGAGTTTGTTTGCAGTGCCTGGAGGCCCTGGTTCCACCCATTCTTTCTCTGTACCTCTCTTTCTCTCTCTCCCTCGTTCTCTGTCAAATAAATAATAAAATATTAAAAAAAAAAAAAAAGCAACTAAGGGGCTGGTGAGATGGCTGAGTAGTTAAAGGGTGCTTGCTTTCAAAGCCTGTTGGCCTGAGTTTGATTCCCCAGCACCCACATAAAAGCCATGGTACCTGCATCTGGTGTTTGCAGCAATCACCAAGAAACCCCAGAGTATACACACGTGTGTAAATAAACAAATAACTAGAGGTACATAAGTTAAATCTTCAGTCTGTTCATTTTCTGTTGGAAAATTTGCTTCTCTCTTTCAGATGGACACAGGTCCGGAGGAGAGAATCAGCCCATCGCACCTCACCAGGGCCCCAGTTGAAACCACAGAGTAGTTGGGGAAATAAGTAAGAGTGCTGCTTTCTTGGTGAACCTGGTACCAGCACAAGGGTGAAGGAGATAGACACAGAGAACACTCAACTCCTACCAAACCAGAGATCCAGAGACGCAGAGACTCCCAAGACCTCATCACTGAAGGACCTAAAACGAACCCAACGTGGCTCAGGGAAATTCACGGAAGAGGGGGTCGGGAAGATTGTTAGAGCCACAAATTGGGACATTATGCACACAGAAATTGCCTTTTCCCCATAACTTATGGCTACCCCCACAATGCACGCCCCACATTCCCCAATGAGGAGGGTCCCCACGGAGTGGGGAGGGCAGGGAAGAGGCTAAGGATGGAACCAACATGGCTGTATACACACTGTGTACATAACTAATAAAAATAAATAAATAAATAAAAATCATGTAAGCAAAGAAAAAATTATGACAATTGTTTACATAACTGAGTGATGTATGAATAAAATCTATGCTTCTTTTTTCATAGTTAAAGAAAAATATATATCTTCAGTCTGTACCATACTCCTCTACCTGATCCCCAAAGGCTAACCATAGTTCAATGTATGCCATCTTTCCAAATCTAGACTTCTCAGACACTGTTCCTCCATGCGGATCTTGTTTGTACATCCTGTATGGCACGCAGAAAACAGAAAGGGCAAAAGTCAGAATTTAAAGCCGGGCATGAAGCCGGGTGTGGTGGCACACGCCTTTAATCCCAGCACTCGGGAGGCAGAGGTAGGAGGATCCTCGTGAGTTCGAGGCCATCCTGAGACTCCATAGTGAATTCCAGGTCAGCCTGAGCTAGAGCGAGACCCTACCTCGCAGAACCAAAATAATAACAATATTTTTTAAAAAAAAAATCAGAATTTAAGGACAAAAGACGAAAGGGAAGGCTCCATGCTTAGCAAATGTAACTTTTTGTTTTGTTTTGTTTTGTTTTGTTTTGTTTTGAGGTAAGTTCTCCCTCTAGCCCAGGCTGACCTGGAATTCACTATGTAGTCTCAGGGTGGCCTCAAACTCACGGTGATCCTGCTGCCTGGGCCTCCCAAGTGCTGGGATTAAAGGCATGCGCCACCACGCCTGGCTTGGGGATTTATTTTAAATTACACTTAGAAGTATCTAACAGGTGAATTTACATAATCCCGGGCATCACACACAGATGCAGGGAGGGCAGGGGTGAGGGATGAGTGTCAGCTGCTCCCAGTGCCTGGAAGGCCACGTGCTTGGAGGTGACAGCCACCCCTGGGTCCCCAGATCAGCCACCACCCATTTCCCTGCAAATGACTCTAGTGGCGTCTCCTGATGGGACAAGTTCAAATGAATGTCAAGAAGTATAGAATGCATGCTCCAGCATATGACTAATCTAGGATTTGTTCACTGCTGACCTTTAGATTAAATATTCGGGGGTTTCCCACCCGGGCCACATAACCCGGCAGAGAAAATGTAATCCAAAGCAGGACTCCGGGGACCTGGCTTGTGGCGGATTCTGCCGCTGTCCGCCAGGTGACTCGGGGCAAAGTATGCCAGGCTCTGCATCTTGCTCCTCCCGTGTTTGGTTTTTGCTGGAATTGAGACAGGCTAAGCCCTGGGCAACAGCCAAAGGAGTTGCGACAGTTCTAAGTGCTGAATTCCCAGTGTTAGTGCAGGTCCTTAAAGTTGGGAGTCACCACGTTCAGCTCAGACCTTTGTTTTCCTGTTACTCAACCTGAACTTCGGAGCTAGCTGCTGAAGAGAGAGAGAGAAAAAAAAAAATAACCCACATGAAGAAATATTCTTTTATGCCCTGCCTGCCCTCGCCCCTCCCTTCTCTCTCACAAATAAATAAATTAAAAAAAATATATAATAACAGCCACCCAGGGTAATATATTCCTGGAATTTGAGTGCCTGGACAGCTGAGGCAGAAAGATCCCAAGTTCAAGGGTAGCCTGGGCTACATAGTGAGAGCCTATCTCAGAAACAACAAAGGACTCAAAAGGGTGTGTTTTATAACAGAAGACCCAGCAATTGCCTTCCTTCATCTTTCCCTGCTCTGTTTTAACCAAATTCACATGCTAATGGTTTTCGGAGGTGAAGCCATTGGAAGGAAAGAGGATTTGATGAAGGCATGAGACCAGCGGGTCCCAGAATAGCATTAGTAGCTTTATTAGTAGGCCTGGAGAGATGGCTTAGCAATTAAGGCGTTTGCCTGCAAAGTCAAAGGACCTTGGTTTGATTCCCCAGGACCCATGTAAGCCAGATGCACAAGGGGGTGCACACGTCTGGAGTTTGTTTGCAGTGGCTGGAGGCCCTGGTGCGTCCATTCTCTCTCTCCCTCTCTTTGCCTCTTTCTCTCTCTCATCTCATGGTGCGCAGTTGGCTATCTTCTTGTTTTACTCATGAATCTTGGTTCTCCTCCATTTTCTCTGCCGTCTGGAAAATAAAACAGATTCTCCAACCAAGAGTGAGAGCAGCTTGGGCTAAAGGGGGCATTCAGCGTTACTTGAGAGACTTTCTGGTGTGCAAGCCCACTCTTCTTATCCAGAGAGCAGTGGGCCTTCTCTCCGAAGTCTGAGTTTCCTGACTATGGTAATCTGACTTGGTTTCTGGTACCAGATGTGAGTTCCCTCCCGCCGAGTAGGCCTCAAGTCCAATCAGAGAACAGTTGGTTACCCACAGAGGTTGTGTGCCACAATTGCACACGTGTGTACTTCTCGTCTGGCTGATGGATGTCATAGTCTGCAGGGTCCCCTGCTTATCTATGCTGCTGGTGACCATTGTCCCCAGCAGCTGCCACAGGGCTTTTAGCTCTATGAGGGCTAGCCAACAGGGAGCTAGTTTCCCTTTCAGTTGATATCTGAAGGAGTGGGGGAGGGGGTCTTACCTTTTAGCTCTGGCAGGTAATCAAGTGTTTTTGGTAATGACATACATTGTTCTGGGGACCTCATGGGTCTCCCTGGCCAATAGCTCACTGTGGGGCACAGCCCAATTCTGGGTCGGGGGTATACCAGCCAGAGTCCGTGGTTTTACGGCTAAGCTTTTTCTTCCGTCTATCCGACTGTCCTCTCTCTCTCCCTTTATTGGTGGTTATAGCTTGTATTTTTTTTATTATTATTTTTTAAAAGGTTATACTCGGGGCTGGAGGGATGGCTTCGTTGTTAAGGCACTTGCCTGCAAAGCCAAAGGACCCAGGTTCAATTCCCCAGGACTCATGTAAGCCAGATGCACAAGGTGGCGCATGCATTTGGAGTTCGTCTGCAGTGGCTGGAGGCCTTGATGCACCAATGGTCTCTCTCTCTCAAATAAATAAAAGTAAATAAAATAAAAACAGGTTATACTCATATCTCCTCTCTCTCTTGCCCTCCTTCCACTAAGGGCCCTCCTCAGTGGATTTATTGGTATTCACTGTGGGGTCCCAAATGACATAGTCCATTTCTGCCTCAGGCTATCCTACCCACCCTGTGGCTCTTACAATCTTCCAACGCCTTCTTCCACAATGTCTCCTGAGCCTGGGTATGCGTGTTAGAAATCTGACTTAGTGTTGAGTTCTCTGTAGCCTCTGGATTTCTGCTGTGATGAGTTCTGAGTGACCACAGTGTCTGTCGCCGTTTCCTTGGGGCTGGTTGTCAAGCTAGCAGTGAGAGCCGCACTCAGGTTGCTGCTTCCTCTGCAGTGTCTCCTGGGCCTCGGCAGATGTGGAAGAGGTAAGAAGTGACTCATGGTAGATAGTGGGCTATCTTCTCTTGTCATATTGATGGGTCCTGGGTCACTCCAGTATTTTCTATTATCTGTAAAATAAAACAGGTCCTCCAACGAAGAGTGAGAGCAGTTTGGATTATGGAAGATAAGCATACTTGAGAGACTTTTTGATGTGTGTGCCCACACTTTTTAGCCAAAGATCAGTGAAGGTTCTCTCTCTTGAGTCTATGACTTCCTATCCATGGGATTCTGATTTGGTTCCCAGTACCAGGAATGAGTTCTTTCCCATTGAATGGGTCTCATGTCCAATCCTAGACCAGTTAGTTTGTTTTAATTTTTTGTTTGTTTGTTTTGCAAGGTAGTCCAGGCTGACCTGGAATTCACTATGTAGTCTCAGGTGCTCAAACTCACAGTGTGCGCCACCATGCCCAGCTGTTTTTAATTTTTTTTAAAGATATTTTATTTTATTTATCTTTAATTTTTAAATTTTTATTTATTTATTTGAGAGTGGCAGACAGAAAAAGAAAGAGGCAGACACAGAGAGAAAGAGAGAGAGAATGGGCGTGCCAGGGCCTCCAGCCACTACAAACGAACTCCAGATGCATGCACCCCCTTGTGCATCTAGCTTACATGGGTACTTGGGAATCGAGCCTCGAACCGGGGTCCCTAGACTTCATAGGCAAGCGCTTAACTGCTAAGCCATCTCTCCAGCCCCAAGATATTTTTATTTATTTGAGAGAGAGAATGAGACAGAGGAAGACAGAGAGAGAGAGAGAGAATGGGCACGCCAGGGAAATGAACTCCAGATGCACGTGCCACCTTGTACATCTGGCTTACATGGGTCCTGGGGAATCAAACAGAGGCCTTTTGGCTTTGCAGACAAGTGCCTTAACCACTAAGCCATCTCTCCAGCTCTTGTTTTTAAATTTTTAAAAAAATATTTTATTTTTATTTGTCTATTAGGGACAGAGAGAGAGAATGGGCACTCCAGGGCCTCTAGCCACTGCAAACGAACTCCACATGCATGCGCCACCATGTGCTCCTGGCTTACGTGGGACCTGAAGAATTGAACCTGGGTCCTTAGTCTTTACAGGCAAGTGCCTTAACTGCTAAGCCATTCCTTCAGCCCTTGTTTTTTTTTTTTTTTTTTTAATTTTTAAATTAACAACTTCCACAAACATAAACAATATGCCATGATCATAATCCCCTCCCACCATCCTCCTTTCCCCTCTCAAATTCTCCCTCCATCGAATCCCTTCTTTCCAACTAGTCTCACTTCTATTTGATGTCATCATTTTTTCCCTCCTATTATGCAGGTCTTGTGTAAGTAGAGCCAGCCACTGTGAGGTCATGAATCTTTAGGGCTACTTTGCGCCTGGAACACAGTATCTTTTGTTTTTAGCTTTTCAAGGTAGGGTCTCACTCTAGCCCAGGCTGGAATTCACTATGGAGTCTCAGGGTGGCCTCGAACTCACGGCGATCCTCCTACCTCTGCCTCCCGAGTGCTGGGGTTAAAGGCGTGCGCCACCACGCTTGGCTGGGAGACAGTATTGTAAGCAGTCCTCCCCTTTGTTAGACTCTTTCATTCTTTCTGCCACCTCTTCTGCAATGGTCCCTGAGCTTGGAGGGTGTGATAGAGATGTCTCATTTAGTGCTGAGCACTCTGCTATCACTTCTCAGCTCGTTGGCAAGTTTTGAGTCTCAACAGTGGCCACTGCCATCTGAAAAAGAGAAGCTTTTTCTAACCAAAAAGTGAGAGTAGCATCAATATACAGGCATAAACATAACTACTTACAATCAGTTTGGTGGGCATAATAGATCCTTATTTATTTGTTGTTTTTGAAAGGGTCAGACAGAGCCCAGGATAGCCAGGAGCTTTCTATGTAACCAAGGCTGGCCTTGAACTGCCCATCCACCTGCCTTAGTCTCCCAAGTGCTGGGATTGCAGGTGTGTGGCACTACACCCAGCCCAGTCTTTTTAGGTAGCTCTTTATGTGGATATGCAGTGGTATCTTACTGGGGTTTTAATTTTACTTCCAGTCATTAGTGGAATTGAAGACCTTTTGCATGTTTATTGGCTAATTGTATGTCTTCCTTGAGAAATACCTGTTGAAGTCCCTTGGTCATTTTTCTATTTGGTTGCTTGTCTTTTTTTTATTGATTTATAAGAGCTCTTCCTGTGTTTGGACAAGAAATCTACAATCATCTTCCCCTTTGTGGCTTATATTTTTAAAACCTCAGTGATGTCTTCTGAGGAAGAAATTATTTTTTCATTTTTAAATATTTTATCTTCATTTATTTATTTGACAGAGAAAGGGGGGAGAGAGAGAGAGAGAGGATATGGAGATGCCAGGGTCTCCAGCACCCCCTTGTGCATCTGGCTAACGTGGGTTCTGGGGAATTGAACCTGGGTCCTTTGGCTTTGCAGGCAAATGCCTTAACCACTAATCTATCCCCCCAGACCTATTTTTATTTTTATTTTTAAAAAGTATTTATTTGTTTGAGAGAGAGAATGGGCATGTCACGACCTCTAGCCACTGCAAACAAACTCCAGATGCGTGCGCCACCTTTGTGCATCTGGTTTATGTGGGTCCTGGGGAATTGAACTGGGGTCCTTAGGCTTCACAGCAAAGCACACCAACCACTAAGCTATCTCTTTAGCCCAATTTATTCAGATTTATCAGCTGGAATTTTAAAGCACTGCATTCAATTGAACAGATTAGTCAGTGGAAAATAAAGTTCTAAATTCAGTAAAATAAATTTATACATGGGCACTCTTGCTTTGAAATGGTGTTTCTAGACCATTTTAGAAAAAAGAGAGAGAGCTGGATAGATGGCTTAGCGGTTAAGGCATTTGCCTGCAAAGCCAAAGGATGCCCGTTTGATTCCCCAGGACCCACGTAAGCCAGATGCACAAGGGGGCGCATGCGTCTGGAGTTCATTTGCAGTGGCTGGAGGCCCTGGCATGCCCATTCTCTCTCTCTTTCTCTCTCTCAAATAAATAAATACATAAAATTTTTAAAAATTTAAAATTCCATTTTTTTTTTTGCAAACCACAGATTATACTCACAGTATTTAATTCTGCCACTTGGTGGTGCCACCAAAAACTAGTAGTAATTATATATAAATTATCACTGTGAAAGTTTGGACAGTGCTTTTTTGGACAAGCTGAAAAAAAGAAGTGGCTTTCAGTTTGTAACTCTTAGAGTCCAGTGTCTGAAAACGGATACAGGCTCTGCTCTTCACTATACAATTCCTGTCTGACTCAAAGATAAACTGGAAACTAGGCTAGCAATTTTGTCTGTGTTCATCATGTAAGACTAACTATTCTGGTACAAAAGATTAGCTGGGCACGGTGGCATACATCTTTAATTCCAGCATTTGGGAGGCAGAGGCAGGAGGATCACTGTGAGTTCGAGGCCAGCCTGGGACTACAGAGTGAATTCCAGGTCAGCCAGTGTGAGACCCTATCTCAAAATAACAAAACAAGAGCTGGAGAGATGGTTCAGTGCACTTACCTGCAAAGCCTAAAGACCCAGGTTTGATTCCCAGATGCACTCGGTGGCGCGTGTCTGGAGTTCATTTTCAGTGGCTAGCAGCATGCACGCACTCTCCCTCTCTCTGCCTTTTTCTGTACCTCTCTCAAATAAATAAATAAATAAATAAATAAATAAAGATTATAACATCTCTTTGCTAATTACTTGGATAACATATCAATTCTGCCATGTTTACTTTGAAAACTAAAGAAGTCTGTGCTCAGTTTCATTCCTTTCTTTTTTTAAATATTTTTTCGTTTATTTTTATTTATTTATTTGAGAGCAATAGACAGAGAAAGAGGCAGATAGAGAGAGATAGAGAATGGGCGCGCCAGGGCCTCCAGCCACTGCAAATGAACTCCAGGCGTGCGCCCCATGTGCATCTGGGTTCTGGGGAATCGAGCCTCGAACCGGGGTCCTTAGGCTACACAAGCAAGCACTTAACCACTAAGCCATCTCTCCAGCCCGTTTCATTCCTTTCTTTTCACATAGGAGGTGACTCGGCCCAGAGCTATACGCATACCCTCCAGGGTCCTGTTTCTCTATCAAGTGTGTACTTGCTGGTCTCCCTGTCACCTTGTTTATGAGCCAGGGTCTCCCTAGAACTCGGGGGTTTGCTGATTCAGATAGTGTAGCCAGCCAGCTTGCCTGGGATCCGTACAGCCTTGACAGTGTTGGACGACAGGCCACTGTACCCACCCGGGATGCTAAGGAATCAAAATCTGGAGTCATTTCTCCATGTCCTTGTTTCGGCATGTTACTTCAGTTTCGTGTGTTGAGGAACAATACGAGGTTGCTTCTGTGAACTGAAGTTCACCCAACAGAATGGCATCTGCTGCCTTTACTTCCAACAAGGCAGATTGGACTGATAAAACTCCTGTGATCACATAGATAGAATGTTGCAAAGTCCGAGCCAAATTTCCCTGGGCTACCTTTAGCCCTTAATAGCCATTTATTGCCCACCTCCGTGTTTGAACTAACTTCCTGGTGACTATCGGTTGATCAAGTGTGTCCTTTTTGGAATGTATTAACAGGCCACCAGCTTCTGCCAACCCAAGAGCTAAGAAAGTCATCAGATAGCATCTGAAGTCTATGGTGGACAGTCTATGCTATAATCCACCTACCTAATAGTCAGTCAATGTTTTTGAAAAGTGCCTTGATTTATAAACTTTCTTTTTTAAAAATTTCATTTTTAATTTTTTCTTCTTCTTCTTTTTTTTTTTTTCTAGGTAGGGTCTCACTCTAGCCCAGGCTGTGATCTGGAACTCACTCTGCAGTCTCAGGCTGGCTTCAAACTCAAAGCGAACCTTCTACTTCTGCCTCCTGAGTGCTGGGATTAAAGACATGCGCCACCATGGCTGGCTTAATATTTTATTTTTATTTGTTGACAGAGAGAGAAAGAGAAAGAGAGAGAGAGAGGGAGAGAATACCAGGGCCGCTAGCCACTGCAAATGAACTCCCAGAGGCATGTGCCACCATATGCATCTGGTTTACTTGGGAACTGGGGAATTGAACCTGGGTCCTTAGGCTTCATAGGCAAGTGTCTTAACTGCTAAGCCATCTCTCCAGTACTTTTCAAATACACCTCTCCAACTTTCTTTTATTCTAGAGCCATAAAACCTTCATGAAGTTAACACGTTGGAACATGGAATCGGGATAACCTAAATCTGTGTTTCTGGGCCATGGTCACTCATATTTGGCTCCAGAATAAACTCTCTCTTATCCACTTTGAGGTGAGAGCTGTGTCTTTTGAGTTGGCACTTCATATGTATGTATGTTTTTTTTAAATTGTCTTTTTATTTACTTGTTTCAGCTTTTAAAATTTTATTTATTTGCAATGAGAGAGAGAGAGAGAATGGGCACACCAGGGCCTCCAGCTACTGCAAACGAACTCCAGATGCACGTGCCACCTTGTGCACCTGGCTCACGTGGGTCCTGGGGAATAGAACCTGGGTCCTTTGGCTTCGTAGGCAGATGCCTTAACCGCGAAGCCATCTCTCCAGTCCTGTATGTTATTTTTAAAACAGGATCTTGGGCTGGAGAGATGGCTTAGAAGTGCTTGCCTGTGAAGCCTAAGGACCCCAGTTCGAGGGTCCATTCCCCAGAACCCATGTTAGCCAGATGCACAAGGGGCCACACACGTCTGGAGTTTCTTTGCAGTGGCTGGAGGCCCTGGTGCGCCCATTCTCTATCTGCCTCTTTCTCTGTCTGTCTCAAATAAATAAATACAAATAAACAAAACAAACAACAAAAACAACAACAACAACAACAAAAAAAAAAAAACCCAGGATCTTGTTCCAGTCCTGTTTGGTCTACAACTATGTAGGCCAAGCTGCCTTCAAACTCATGGCAGTCTTTCTGACCCAGCCTCCCAAATGCTAGGATTGTAGGCTTGCACAACCATGTCTGGCTAACTTCATGTGTTTAAAATGCTTATTATAGTATCCTGTAATTTACCTTTAGGTTTCACATGGTGTGTCACCATGTTTTGGAGCAAACACTCTCTATATTTTTTAAATATTTATTTATTTATAAGCAGAAGGGAGGGAGAATGGGTGCGCCAGGGCCTCTAGCTACTGCAAACTCCAGATGCATGAGCAACTTTGTGTACATGGCTTACATGAGTCCTGGGGAATTGAACCCAGGTCGTTAGGCTTTGCAGGCAACTGTCTTAGCCACTGAACAATCTCTCAAGCCCTGGAAACTGCCTTTAAAACATACACACACATATAAAAATTTTAATATTTTATGTATTTATTTGCGAGAGAAAACGAGGAAGCGGGGATGGGCTGCCACCGCATATGCCGCCTTGTGCATCTTGAAAGAGTTAGCATGTCAGAAATTCAACATACTACTGGGGGAAGCCAGAAAGTCTGGCAGGAGTCAGCCCCCTGCCACCTTGAAGACCCCAGAGGAGTCAGATAGCGGGGTGGTGATCTGGGGGGAGAAAGACATTCAAAGAAGTTCGCTTCCTTTCTTCTCCCTCCCTCCTGTCCTTGGACATAAAACCTTCCAGGCTGTATGCTGTGCTCACAACTCGCATACTACCATTAAGAGGCCCCTCCAGTAGTAGTCTTAAATTTGTCTCTCTTTTTCTAACATATCTGGCTTACATGGGTACTGGGGGAATTGAACCCAGGTTGTTAGGCTTTGCAGGCAAGCACCTTAACTGCATCTCTCCAACCCCTGGAGACTTTTATTATTTTTTTAAGTTTCATTATTTATTTATTTGAGAGAGAAAAACGGGCACACCCAAGGCCTCCAGCCTCTGCAAATGAATTCCAGACTTATGCGCCACCTTGTGCATGTGGCTTACGTGGGTCTCGGGGAACCAAACCTGGGACCTTCGCTTTTGCAAGCAAACACTTTAACCGCTAAGCCATCTCTCCAACCACTGGAGGCTTGTTTTTAACTCAGGCAACGGACTGGTCTTTGTTGAACGGTTAACGCTCACCACATCTGTATGCACGTATTTCATCACTGGATTATTTCCCAGAGGCCTTTTCCTTCAAGGTGCACAGAAAGGATCTGGTGTGTGCATGACGGTGGGCTACGGCGGGCGGGCACGTGGGTGCAGGCCGGATGCAAGGGAATTTCAGTGTCAAAATACACCGGAGGGCTGGAGAGGTGGCTCAGCGGTTGAGACACTTACCTGCAAAGTCAAAGGACCCAGGTTTGATTCCCTAGTACCGACATGGGCCAGATGCACAAGGGGGCGCATGCATCTGGAGTTGCAGTTGGCTGCATGCCCTGGCACACCCATTCTCCTTCCCTCCCTCCCTCTCTCTCTCTCTCTCAAATAAATTGAAAAACCAAAAAAAAACCAAAAAATCCCCGGACAGTGACGGCTATGGAAGCCGGGCAGGGTCAGTGTCTGGCGTTGTAACCCGGGGAGGGCAGCGAGTGACTTGACAGCGTCGGTTCACACACGCCATATATATATATATATACGCGGATAACGGGACAGCAGCATCCGGGTATCCGCGCTTCCCACCTATGCTGCGACGCCCTGCCGTTGCCATGGGAACCACGGGGCACGTCGGCCAGAACCCCGGACACACTTTCTCTCTCTCTCTCTCTTTTTCTCTCTCTCAGGATTATTTCTTCTTCCGGTTCCGTGCTCCCTCAGTGTCTTCCCTCCGCCTTCCGCCCGTTCTGTTCTCTAGACCCCTTTCCCTTTTCCCTTCCCCACCCCACTTCCTCCGCTCGCCGCGCAGCCATCTTGACGCACGGAGCCAAGATGGCGCCCGGGCCTGAGCGGTAAAAAGAGTATGGTTGCGCATGCGCGCGCGGGCTCGGGAGGGCGGGGGGAGCGCGTGACGTCGAGACGTCTCCCCGCCCGCCTGACCCGCTCGCCACGCCCCCTTCCTCCCTCCCCGCGAGAACCCGGAAGTGGAGGAGGAGGAGAAGGAGGAGGAGGAGGAGGCGCGGCTGCGGCGGCGGCGGCGGCGGCGGCGGATCCGGGAGCCGCGAGCCAGGGCCGGGGTCGGGGGCGGGGCCGAGCGGCCAGGGTCAGCCTGGCGTGGACGGGGCGGGGGAGGCCATGGCCTCGGCGGAGTTGCAGGGGAAGTATCAGAAGCTGGCTCAGGAGTACTCGAAGGTACCCATGGTGGGTGGGCGAGCCAGGGGAGGGCGGTGCCCCCCCCCCAGGCTCTGTGGCCTTGGCAGTGGCTCGGGACTGTGGATGGGGCGGGGGTGCAATGGACACCTGCTGTCCCCGTCCACCGTGGCCAGGGCTCCACCTGCAGCTCGGGAGAGATGGGGCCGGGCGGTGTCTGGAGGGAGGGAGGGAGGAGGCTCCGCGTGCATTTCTGCAGAAAGGCAGCCTGGAGTTCGATGCTGGCTGGAGCTAGCAGGCTTGGCACTGGGGCGTCTCATCCAGGCTTCCCTGCTTGTGATGCTGGCCAGAGGGGAAGTGAAAGATGGGGTGCCACCCCTCCGCTTTCTGCTTCCCCAGTTTCCCAATCCCCCCCCCCCGTACTGGGGAACATCAACCTCTTTCTCCCTTCTGGTGGTGGTTCCGGATGATGGGGATGAAATTGTCTTGTCTGCCCCACATCACTTTGGAAAGGGTGATAATGTCATTCGTGGAAACTGCCTCACTTTTGGGGAGGGGAATGGATGGTTAAGAATGAAGATGTCTGGAAATGATCTTGACAGCTTGAGTTGCCAGAGCGGCGTCCTTTTTCTATCTGGTCGTCCTCACTTCACCTGGAATGGGGCAGAGCGCCCAGCAGGTGCTCCAGACGTGTTGAATTGCACAAAATAGGGGACCTGGCCCCTTTGCTTATGGCATTTTTGTGGCATCTTGTAAATGGTGGAACCCCCTTTCCTTGGACAAGGGAAGGCGCAAGCTCTGGGTAGGGTGTTTCTGTCTCTTGTCTTAGAAAGTGATTAAACAGTAATGTTTAATTGTCAGTGATCTTGGCATTCTTGGAATCAGCGGGCAGATTTGGACCCCGCTTTACAGTTTGGAGAACCTGAAATTCACTTTTTTCTTAAGAGTCTATTCAACATATATTCAGCAAATTGAAAAAAAAAAAAACATTAACCCTACTTCAGGCTGACCTGGAGTTCACTATATAGTCTGAGGGTAGCCTTGAACTCACGGTGATCCTCCTACTTCTGCCTCCTGAGTGTTGGGACTAAAGGTGTGCGCCACCACGCTCGACTTTTTTTTTTTTTTTTTTGGTTAATGAAAAACGTCCATCTAAGCAGGCATGTTTGTCTTTTGTGACACCACACTCAATTGCAGGGGTGCTTCCACTGGCTAAACTTTGTTCCATTTCCATCTGAAATCAACTTAAGAGCATGTGGCACAGTGTCGGTTGATAGCAAGATATCATCGTTTTGGGGAGGATTTCCTTGTTTGAGAGAGCCAGAAGCAGTCCATGTGATGAAGGAGGTGGGTGGGCGGAGGATGGCAAGGCTCAAATTTACCATTACTATTTTGGGTTGAAAGTGTTTCGTGCATATAAAATAAAGGGACTGTTTTTTTTATCTGGGGGGGGGGGATAAACAGGCTTAGAAGCAATTCCAAATGGCAAACAAGGCGTTCCAAAAATGCTCTGAGCAGTGACCACATTGCTGAAATAATTGTCTAGCCTCCCAAAGTAGTAATAATAATAATAATCATGAACCTTAAAATATTTTATTCTTTTAGATATTTAATTTAGATATTGTTTGACAGAGACTGTGTGCCTCCTGTGAACAGTCGGCCAGGATCTGTTGAGTGAGGCCGAGTTCTAGCTGCAGAGGTACCTTTAACAATCTTCAGACACAATCCATAATTATGATGCAGTGTGACAAGTGCTAGTTCCTTGGGAGCACAGAGGAGAGGTGAGGGTGGAAGTTAGTTAGACAAGGGGGTGAGAAGAGGGATGGAGAAAGTGATAGCTTTCTAGACAGCACAGTCGGCTTGCTGACATGAAAGTCCCTCAAGACACATGGAAGAATGTGGTAGAAGTAGATTGGAGAGATTGGAACAGATCACGAAGGGTTGTGGGTTTCAAGTAAGATGTGTGAACTTTTAGCTTTTGCGCAATGAAGAATGTCACAGGTCTTTTATTATTATTATTTTCTAGTAGGGGAGTGACATTACCTTTGGAAGGAAACTGCAAACTATGTGGAGGATGAAGATTGGTAAAAAGAAGGTCCAGACAGTAGGCTGTTGGAAGAGTCTTGGGGAAAACGATGTAGGATAAAAGAAAGTTAGTGACTGTAGTGTGGAGTGTGGAGAAGAGAGGCTAGATTCAGGAGTCAGGGTTAAAAATACTTTTAGCTTACCTCTCTTTTGAGTGGCTGCTTTGTGCATAGCAGTAAACTTAGGAAAGACACGATGAGTGTCTAAGGTACTCGTCCTTGAGGTCAGACTCATTGCCAGGACTTGGTGAGGGGAGACACAGGGTTGACCCTGAGGTGAAGGATCATGATTGTCACCGAACCGCATGAAGCCAGTGGCAGTAAAGGGTATGTTCAAAGTTAGGCACAGATTTTAGGGTTGGAGGGCATGTTGAAGTTACATGAGTCACATGTTCATGTGAGGTGATGATGTGGACAGTTGCTGAGAATTTCTAATGGAGATGAACTAGTTAAAAATGAGGGCGAAGGCTAGCACTTGGAAGTAATTCCCATAAAGATGAACTTGGAGAGTTAATTAATGTAGGCATGTGGGGAACACTTGTGGGAAGGATGTGCCAGGAGGAAGCGCTAAGGAGACTTGTGAGGAGGTCTGCCAAACTCAGGGCATCTCTCCTGTGAGGCTAATCTGTTTCCCTCTTTCCCCTCTTGTTGTGTTTTGAAATATTTATTTATTTATGTGCATGTCCATGCGTGTGCCAGGGCCTCTTGCTGCTGCAAATGGACTCCACGTGGATGCACCATTTTTTTTTTTTTATTTTTTTTTTGCATCTGGCTTTTGAGCACTGGAAAATCAAACCCAGGCTGTCAGGCTTTGTAAACAAGCGACCGTACCCATTGAGCCCTTACCCCAGCCCTTTATTCTTTTGTATTTTTAAAAAACTATATTTTATGTATGTATTTATTCATTTATTTATTAGAGAAAGAGAGAGAGAGAGAATGAGCACGCCAGGGCCTCCAGCCACTGCAAACGAACTCCAGATGCATGTGCGCCTCCTTGTGCATCTGGCTAATGTGGGTCCTGGAGAATCGAACTGGGATCCTTTGGCTTTGCAGGCAAGTAAGTGCCTTAACAGCTAAGCCATCTCTCTGGCCCTATTCTTCTGTATTTTTTAAAAAAAATTTTTTTTTGTTCATTTTATTTATTTATTTGATAGTGACAGAGAAAGAAAGAGGCAGAGAGAGAGAGAGAGAGAGAGAGAATGGGTGCGCCAGGGCTTCCAGCCACTGCAAACGAACTCCAGATGCGTGCGCCCCCTTGTGCATCTGGCTAACGTGGGTCCTGATGAATGGAGCCTTGAACCGGGGTCCTTAGGCTTCACAGGCAAGCGCTTAACCACTAAAGCCATCTCTCCAGCCCTCTTTTGTATTTTGAGACAGAGTCTCGTGCTGTCCTGAACTCACTGTGTAGATCAGGTTGGACTCCTGGTCTACTGGCAGGATTATAGGCATGAGCCACCATGCCTGCGTCCATCTCTCATACCTCTCATTGCACAGTGATGGATATTTCAGAACATCCGGGACAGAGCTGGGTGTGGCGTTCATGCTGGTCACTGGTCATCGCAGTACTCGGGAGATGAAGTAGGATTGCTGCGAGTGTGAGGCCCACCTGGGCTGTGTCTTGAGTTAGAGGCCAGCCTTGACTATACAGTGAGATCCTGTCTCAAAAAACAAAAACAGGGCTGGAGACAGGGCTCAGCAATTTAAAGGTGCTTGCTTGCAAGGCCTGACGATCTCGGTTTGATTCACCAGCACCCATGTACAGCCAGATGCACAAAGTGGTGCATGCATCTGGAGTTTATTTGCAGTGGGAAGAGGCCCTGATGCACCCATACTCTTTGACTGTCTGCCTCTTTCCCTGTCTCTTTCACACACACACAAAAAAAGACACAGATTGGTTAAAAGATTTTCTTCTTCTTTTTTTTTTTTTAGGTAGGGTCTCGCTCTAGCCCAGGCTGACCTGGAATTCACTCGGTAGTCTCAGGGTGGCCTTGAACTCATGGCGATCCTCCTACCTCTGCCTCCCGAGTGCTGGGATTAAATTTCCCTGTCAGCTCTAGTGCCAGGCACTTTCTAGATGAGGTCTATGGCCTCTGCAAACTATGCTGTGGCAGGGGCATTCTCCTTTTTTTTAAATATTTTAATTTTTTTATTGACAACTTCTATAATTATAGACAATAAACCATGATAATTCCCTCCCCCCTTGCTTTTCCCTTTGCAACACCACTCTCCATTCTACTCTTTTATTACTTTTCCTGGTATACAGATTATGGGCACTGGCGGATCCTCCCACCCACCCTTCAGAGCAGATCTCAGCCAGTACTGCAGGAAAGGACCCTTGCATGCTAGAGAACTTAGTCACCGCCTTTCCCCCTGAGAAGTTAACAACAAACTAATCTGGGCCAGGCGGCACACACCTTTAATCCCAGTATTTGGGAGGCAGAGGTAGGAGGATCATCATGAGTTTGCCATGAGTTCGAGGCAACCCTGAAACTACTTAGTGAATTCCCTTACGCATGAGAATGCAGTTAGATACCAGAGCAGATGAGAATTAGAAGAAGGCCAACAGGTTGCTGAGACAAAGGGTTAGAGAAGATCAGTAAAAATGGAGATTAAGACCGTAGTGGTTTGGGCATGAGGTGATTAGAGACTTGAAAAATTATTTTTTGGCCAGAAGCCACCATCTTTATCTTCTGTCTTATCTGTCCTCTCCTTCGTCTTCCTCCTTTTTTTCTCCTCCCTTTTCCCTTCTCTCTTCTCTTTCTTTCTCCTCTCTCCTCTACTTCCTCCCCCTCCTCCTTTTTCATTTGCTTGGGTTTGTGTGATCATGTTGAGTGTGGCTGTGTTCATGGCACAGTGGGCAGTCCTTACCTTCCATCCGCTCTCTCTTTCTCACTATTATCGTTGACTCCTGTGCTCGTTTCTACGGCGTCTGGGGATCAAACACGAGCACACAGGCCTGAGTGATAAGCACTTTATGCACTGCGCCTTCTCTCAGTCCCCCACAAGAGACATGGAAAATTTCAGCTTCAGTAGCGCTTGGAGGTGGGGGGCGGGGAAAAGGTGTGTAGAGGCTGGTTTTCAGAGGTTTCTGAAGTCGTAGGTAAAGATGCAAGCTTCCTCCTTGCTCATGAAGCCTCAGTTAGCGCATTGTGGATTACAGATGAAAGACCTGCTGTTTCTTCCACAACTTTCTCTGCTTCTAATGCTGATGTTATGAAGAAAAGAGGTGGAAAGTACCGAGTTGGCGTTCATGTCAGTTCATCTTGCTTTCTATGAATCAGGGCCGTGCTTGCCTGGCACCATGGAGAGAGGGGTGTGTGTGTAAGCAAGTTTGAAGATCTTGGTAGCATGTGTATCCTCGGGGGTCAATGGTTTTCAGAATGTAGGCTCTGGATCCCCATCGCCAGCACCATCCGGACGTGGGTTAGAACGCAGGCTCCCGAGTCCACCCTGGGCCTACTGGATTGGAAATTTGCACTGGGACCTGCCAGTCTGTATTGTAACAAACCTCTGGGATTTGGATGCACACTGTATTAGTAGCTTTGTGTGGCTGCAGAAAATTCCTGAAGGAGCAAAGATTTTTTATTTTATTTTGTTCACCAGTTTGGAGTTCAGGGTCCAGACAGTGTCGTAGTGGAGGCTCAGGGCAGAGCATCCTGACCGCTCATAGCATGTGGTGAGTGGCTATGGCAGGACCATGGGGGGCGCAAACACGTGATTACATCTCAGGCCAGGAGGAAAGAGAGTGGAGGAAGAGACTCAAGGTCCACATTCACTGTCCTTGAGGGCCCACCTCCAGTGCCCCCACGACCTCCCCCAAGTCCTCACCATGGCATCTCCCACTGCTGCCTACCCCAGGAACTACAGTTTCATGTGTGCACCTTTGGGGAACACTTGACATCCAAACCGTAGCACCATCATTGTTCAAAGAAAGGTACCAGTAAAGTAGCTTTTTCTCAGGTAATCTTTTTTTTTTTTTCCCCAAGATAGGGTCTCGCTCTAGCCCAGGCTGACCTGGAATTCACTATGTAGTCTCAGGGTGGCCTCGAACTCACGGCGATCCTCCTACCTCTGCCTCCCGAGTGCTGGGATTAAAGGCGTGCGCCACCACACCCGGCTCACTCCCAGCACTCGGGAGGCAGAGGTAGGAGGATCAGTAAGAGTTCGAGGCCACCCTGAGACTACATAGTGAATTCCAGGTCAGCCTGAGCTAGAATGAGTCCCTACCTCAAAAAACAACACCACACAACATAAAACAAAACATAACAAACAACAAAAAAACCCCACAGATATCTAACACAGAAGAAGGTGGGCGGGAGTTCACATGAGAGGGTGCACGTGGACGATTTTTTTCTCCTTCTCCAAAAGCCTTCCAGTATTTGTTATTGAAAGTCATACATCTCTAACCTTGGGACAGTTTTCCTATCAGAGGTTGTCAAGTAACACGGGGGGGAGATCACAGTTGGCATTCAGAGGTCCTGTTCCTCCACGGCATGGGGTAGGAAAGCTTGGTGTGCGGCTGCTGGGAGCAGGCTGCCTCGTCTTCAGGAGTGTGCTGTCTTGAGGGCAGTCACACCAGCATGCCTCTCCACCTCCACGTTATCTTCTGGAGACAGGAGGGCCCATCTGGCCACCTTGTAACTGCATCTGGAACTGAAGCCCTGTGCAGTTAGCCTCCGTCAGGAGCGTGCTGAGCGCAGCCAGGCGCCATCCACGAGCTGCTGGCCCACGGTGAGAAAGAGGGGCCCAGGAACGGGTCCCGCGGCACGCAGGGTAGCAGCCGTGGCAGGAGGGTGTGCCAGCCCACCACCGTTGTCCTGTCCTGCCAGATACCTAAAAGGTCTTTCAGATAAATACTACCAAGAACAATATTCTGTTAAGGGTGTCTTGAGTTGTCAGTTTACAAAACAGTATTTTCTAAAGGAAAGCCTAAATTTTCAATTTTTTTTTTTTTTTTGTGGTAGGGTCTCGTTGTAGCCCAGGCTGACCTGTGAAATCACTATGTAATCTCATAATGACCTTGAACTCAAAGCTGTCCTCCTACCTCTGCCTCCCGAGTGCTAGGATTAAAGGTGTGCATGACCATGCCTGGCCCAAATCATTTTTTAATATTTTTATTTATTTGAGGGATAAATAGAGAACGAGAATGGGCATGCCAGGGCCTCTGTCTACTGCAAACTCCAGACACATGTGCCACCATGTACATCTGACTTATGTGGATATTGGGGAATCGAACCTGGGTCCTTAGGCTTTACAGACAAGCTCTTTAATCGCTAAGCCCTCTCTCCAGTCCCCTCGAATCATTTTTAAGTATTTATAAATATAGACAATATACCGTAATCATAATCCCCTTTCACCACTTTTCCCCCCTCCCAAATCTCCGCTTCCACTGAATCCCCTCTTCTTTCTTAAAATACATTTTAAAAATAAATAAATATTTTTATTTATTTATTCGCATGCAGAGAGGCAGAGAAGAGAGACTGGTACGGGGGAGAGAATGGGTGTGCTAGGGCCCCTAGCCTCTGCAAATGAACTCCAGATGCGTCTGCCACTTTATCAAACTTGAGTCATGTCATTAGGCTTTGTAGACAAGTGCCTTAACCACTGAGCCATCTCTCCAGCCTAACTTTGGCCAGTTTTGAGTTACTCCAGTGGTCACTGCCAAATGAATTAAAAAACAAAAACAAAACCAGAACCTGTCTTTTAATGCTGCTGTTGAGATCATCCAGGAAACTCATTCATGGGAGCTTCTCAGTACCACACAGAGAAGACATGACAGATCTCCCATAGAACTGGGAGTGAAATCACACCTAAAGACAAGTGGGAAGCAGGGTATGTTAGCAATGGGGGTGGGGGGATCAGGAGTAAGGTCTTCCTCAGCTGTGTAGAGAGTTTGAGGCCAGCCTGGGCTAGGAAGACCTTATCTCAAAAGCAAAACAAGACTGAGATGGTCTTTCTGTCTTCTGGCTACATGGGTTTGAATCCCCATTCTGCCAGGTGGATAACTCATTCCATAGGGCTGTTGGCACCACTTACAACGTGAAACTGCTACATGACGGAAGTCAGGGTTAGCCCCCTCTCCCTTTTGAACTTCCCCAGCAGAGGTTGCCACACTCTCTGTAAAGAGCCAAACCTTAAATATTTTAGGCTTGAGGCTATGATTCCTGTAGGAACTGCTCATCTCCTCCATTGCTTAGGGTATGTAAATAAAGGAGTGTGGCTGTGTTCCAGAAGATCTCAATTTGGGCAGCAGTTTTGCCATCAGACCAGAGTTTGCCAATCCTCCTTTTAGACAGCTTCACATCTATGCTTTTTTTTTTTTTTTAAGAGCAGGAAATACAATAGTGCTAATTATCTTTAAATGCTTTGTCTTCCCCTCCTGAGACTTTTTATTGACAGCCTCCATTTATCTACACAATGTACCTTGATCGTAATTCCCTCACAGTCCTTCATACCCCTCCACTGAATCCCTCTTCTTTCAAACAAGTCCCTCTTCTATTTTATTTTAATTTTATTTATTTATTTATTTTTGAGTTAGGGTTTCACTCTAGCTCAGGCTGACGTGGAATTCACTGTGTAGTCTCAGGGTGGCCTTGGACTCATGGTGATCCTCCTACCTCTGCCTCCCGAGTGCTGGGATTAAAGGTGTGCTGAAACCCCAAAGGCTGAGCGAAGGTTCCAGATTCATGTCTTCTGGTAAATGGTGTGCGGCGTGTAGGGATCTTTTTTCTGTTGGAGCATTGAGCTGTGAACTTGAACTTTCTAAAGAGAAGATTCTCATGTCTATTTTTCTTACTATCTTGAATTGCCTAGTGAATTTTAAATATTTAAGGTTTAGCATTCAAATATTTGCATTCTCTTGGCACAGAAAAGAGCCACTTCTGGCCAGGTGTGGTGGCACATGCCTTTGATCCCAGCAGAGGTAGGAAGATCACTGTGAGTTTGAGGCCACCCTGAGACCACATAGTGAATTCCAGGTCAGCTTGAGCTAGAGTGAGACCCTACCTCCAAAAAACAAAATAAATAAGAGTTGCTTCTGTTCTCATGAAACAGATCTAGGCTATACATATTTTTTTATTTATTTAAATTTTAATTTTCAAAAATATTTTATTATTTGATGGAGAGAGAGAGAAGCAGAGGCAGATAGAGAGAATGGGCATGCCAGGGCCTCCTAGCCATTGCAAATGAACTCCAGACACTTGTGCCATCTTGTGCATCCAGCTTTACGTGGGTACTGGGGAGTTGAACCTGGGTCCTTTGGCTTTGCAGGCAAGCACCTTAACTGCTGAGCCATCTCTACAGTCCCTGTTTATTTAGTTTATGAGATAGGGTCTTCCTGTGTAGTCCACGGTAGTCTCAAATTTGCTGTGTAGCCCAAGTTGGCCTTCAACTTGCAACCCTCCTGCCTTGACCTCTTGAATTCTGTGATGTCAGGCACAGGATACCATATCTAGTGAAATAGATCAGGTGTTTTTTTTTTTAAACTCATAATGAAAAATCACCCCATTCTTTTGGCTTCTCAGAGAAGAATGTAGTCAGTGATGGTCTCTGTGTTGAGCTTTCAAAGTATTAATCTATAAATCTTTTGCTTTAGCTACACTGGTTTATGTATTTATTCTTTTTTAAAATATTTATTTATTTATTTATGAGAGAGAGAGAGAGAGAGAAAATGGGCACACCAGGGCCTCTAGCCCATGCAAACGAGCTCCAGACACATGCGCCCCCTTGTGCATCTGGCTTACGTGGGTCCTGGGGAATCGAACCTGGGTTCTTCAGCTTTGCAGGCAAACGCCTTAACCGCTAAGCCGTCTCTCCAGCCCTATATACTTATTCCTACCTGTGCTGTATTCTTGGCCGGGCATACTTTTCTTTTCTCTTGCTACGGAAGTGGATTTTACCTTCTAACACTTTGCGGTGGTGGTTGTACAGATACAAATGTAAGTGAAATTTCACCAACTGTTTAATTTTTTACTTATCTATGTAAAGTTACACCTAGATTTTAACCAATTCGCTAGGGAGACAAAGCTCAAGTTCTGCCTCATTTCCCAGGGCAGGGGCCCCACCTCCCCCACCCACTGCGTCTCTCTCTCCAGCATTACTGTCTGAAATCCCAGCGGCCTTGTTTGGTTCGCATGATAACCTGAATGAATCACAGCTGCCAGGCCCTGGGACTCAGCATTTCTTCCTTGCTGTTCTCTGCCTTGGGCTCCTCATCTCTGCATTGGGGTAAGGAGAATAACTCCTTTGTAGGAGTGTGTGCATTAGATGATTAGATACGTGGGAGGCACTCAGGGCTCAAGTGTAGGGGGATACTATGACTTTCAAAACATTCATTTACTTGTTTACATATTTATTTTATTGTTTTAAGTTATTTATTTTATTTATTTGAGAGAGACAGAGAAAGAGGTAGAGAGAGAGAGAGAATGGGTGCACCAGGGCTTTCAGCCATTGCAAACGAACTCCAGACGCATGTGCCCCCTTGTGCATCTGGCTAACGTGGGTCCTGGGGAATCAAATCTGGGTCCTTTAGCTTCGCAGGCAAATGCCTTAACCCCTAAGCCATCTCTCCAGCCCTATATATTTATTTATGAGAAAGAGAGAGAGAAATGAGAATGGGTGCCTCTTGCCGCTGCAAACCCAGACACATGCGTCCCTTTGTGCACCTGGCTTCTTGTGGATACTGGGGAATTGAATCTAGGCTGCAGGCTTTGCAAGCAAACGGCTTAACCACTGAGCTGTGTCTCCAGCCCGGGATTCTATCGCTTTCAAACGAACCTGTTGTTTCATAGTCGCTTTGGGTAGTGCCTGAGCAGATGGCTGATGACATTGTATATTCTTGAGGCCAACGTCTGTGCTGACAGCATATGCTTGTCTAACATTAGGACAGTGTCTCTACTGGGTGTGTTGATGCCCTACAGTTTAATTGTATGTTCAGTTCTTATTCTAGAATTTGCCAAAGTATATTTTACGAATGAGCAATATTCCAGAATTTTAGGGAAAACGACATATTCTGTTACTTATTGTCTCATTTTTACTTAGGAACATGACAGTTTCATCTAAAGAATGATGAATTCAGAATGGGAAGACGGATTTTATCTTTATTTCTTTGTGGTGCTGGGGGTCAAATCAGGGTCCCACTCACACTGGGCAGATGCTCTGCCAGCTGGGCTACAGCCCCAGCCCAGGAGACACGGATTTCAGGCCTAGTTTTGCTAATGATTAGGTTTATGTCATGTAGGAATTCAGCCTGCGTACTCTCCTTTATTAAATGGCATATGTGTTTTCCTTTTGGGGGCAAATGTTCATATATATATGTGTGTGTATATATACATATACATACATACATACATATACACACATGTGTGTGCTGTATGTGTGTATGTGTGATAAGATATTTCGTTATTCAGTGCAATGATTCTTACAAAGTAATGGTGCTGTTCTTACCGTCTACTGCTGGCTGCTGCTTTGTATTAAAACTGATTATTGCTTTGTGTTTTCAGCTTCGGGCTCAGAATCAAGTCCTAAAGAAAGGTGTTGTGGATGAGCAAGCAAATTCTGCTGCTTTAAAGGTATGCAACAGGAAATTAGAGTTGCACAAGTTGTTAGTGTTTGGTGATACTTAAAGCAGGGAATTCAGCTATTTTTCAAGGATAAAGTCCCAACTCTGACACTGATTTACTAAGAATAGGAAATGGTAAGATGAGTGTGTGTGTCTGTGTGTGTGTGTGTGTGTGTGTGTGAGAGAGAGAGAGAGAGAGAGACTTTCTTTCTTGCTTAGTATATTATATATTTTGATTTCCTTAGCTAAAATATTACAAGGGGAAAATATTGACTTTAATGCATTTCGTCTATACCTCAAGTCCTTTATACTGCTAAACCCATTTGGATGAATCAGGCTTCATTTTTTTTTTTTTTTTTTTCGTTTCCTGAGGTAAAGTCTCACTCTAGCTCAGGCTGATGTGGAATTCACTAGGTAGGCTCAGGGTGGCCTTGAACTCATGGCGATCCTCCTACCTATGCCTCCCAAGTGCTGGGATTAAAGGCGTGGACTAGAGCAAGACTCTATCTTGAAAAACGAACCAACCAAACAAACCAAAAAGAAACCTCAGAGCTTATTAAGCAAACAACAGAAAGGGGGAGAAAAAGTTTTTCTGTTCAGTAGGAACACACAGATAGCTTCGTCTCTCTCTCTAGTTGCTTCGACATGCAGATGAATCCAAGAGGTAACAGATACCAACTGGTGGTTTGTAGACTGCTGGTTGCTTAAAAAATATTTTCATTTATCTGTGTGAGACACAGAGAGAACTTAGGCATGTCAGGGCTGCAAACGAACTCCAAATGCATGCACTATTTTGTGCATCTGGCTTTACATGGGTACTGGGGAATCGAATCCAAGCCAGCAGGCTTTGCAAACAAGTGCTTTAACCTCTGAGCCATCTCCTGAGTCCTAGACTGCTGTTTTTTTTTATTTTTTTTATTTTTGTGGGGGTGGGGTGTTTGTTTTTCAAGGTAGGATCTTACTCTGGCCCAGGCTGACCTGGAATTCACTATGTAGTCTCAGGGCAGCCTCGAACTCACTGTGATCCTCCTACCGCTGCCTCCTGAGTGCTGGGGTTAAAGGCGTGTGCCACCATGCCTGGCACTAGACTGCTGTTTTAATGTGGTTACATCATCTGTTTGTTAAAATTTGACTTCTTGGGGAGATGGCTCAGTGGTTAAAGGCACTTTCATGTAGTTTGACTTCTTTAGTCTTATAATTATTTGTTCCAGTGACCACCGTAAAAGTAGCTGCTAGCTATACAGCCCTACTGAATATGTATGGTCTGGGCAGTACACGGCAGTATGCTGTTCAGATTTTAGATTTTGTTTCTGTTTTTGTAGTTTTAAGGTGAGTTGATATAGAGTAGCGTCTGAAAATATTTTTGTGTTGTATAATGCTGGTTAAAAACACGTGTCACAGGTCAAAATAGTTAAGGTAAAAATTAGTGTGTTGAAAAGTCCTAGGTTAGGTTCCATCCCTAGCCCTGAACAGAGGGGAGAGGAGAAATGAGGGAGAAATAATTTAAGTTCAGCATGGATTTATGGAAAAAAAGAATTACACATTTCTTGCCACCCTTGCTCCCTAAAGGGTATCATTAGGAAGCCTGAGGTTCTCTTACAATTCAGGTTTAAAAATGTGTACTCCATGGCTTACGTCTGCTCACTGTCATAGACTTCCACAGTGGTGGCCATTTGACTTTCAGTTACTGACTGTCAGTTGTGTCAGTTTATTTTTCATTTTATTTTAAAACGTACTCGGTTTGGATAAATGACAGTTTTGTCACAAAACGTCTAAAAATGTAAGAACTAAAAAATGATAAGCATACAACTTGGATTCCTTAAGGCAAGAGATTTCAATTTTATTTAGTGAAAAAAAATTCCCTTTTTAAAAATTTTTTTGTTTATTTTAATTTATTTGAGAGTGACAGACAGAGAGAGAAAGAAAGAGAGAGAGAGAGAGGGAGAGAATGGGTGCTCCAGGGCCTCCAGCCGCTGCAAACGAACTCCAGACGTGTGCGCCCCCTTGTGCATCTGGCTAACGTGGGTCTTGGGGAATCGAGCCTCGAACCGGGGTCCTTAGGCTTCACAGGCAAGTGCTTAACTGTTAAGCCATCTCTCCAGGCAAAAAATTCCCCTTAAAAAAAAAAAAAAAAAAGCTTGAAGCTAAACTGTGTGTGAGGAAGTCTGAATTTACTTTGATGTAGGAACAGCTGAAAATGAAGGATCAGTCACTGAGGAAACTGCAACAGGAAATGGACAGTCTGACATTTCGAAATCTGCAGCTTGCCAAGAGGGTAGAACTGCTTCAGGATGAGCTCGCTCTAAGTGAACCTCGGGGCAAGAAAAACAAGGTAGGTTCAGTAAACTCAGCCAAGTGTGCGGCAGCCACGTGCGGCCGGCTCTGATTCCCACCGAAGACCGCGTCTCCAGGTGCCCTAATGCCCCGTTGTCTGTGGATGCTGGATCCAGAAAGCACGTAGTTGCTGTTAATGTGTACTAAATATTAGGAGTGCCTCTTTTCATTCTTTTTTCTTTTTGATAGACAGGACCTCTCTATATAGCTCAGGCTGGCCTCAAACTTTTTTCTTAATTTTTTTATTTTTATTTATTTATTTGACAGAGGGAAAGAGAGAGAGAGAGAGAGAATGGGCACTCCAGGGTCTGTAGCCACTGCAAATGAACTCCAGATGCATGCGCCACCTTGTGCATCTGGGTTACGTAGGTCCTGGGGAATTGAACTGAGGTCCTTTGGCTTTACAGGCAAGAGTATTAACTGCTAAGCCATCTCTCCAGCCCCCCCCCCCTTTCTTTTAATGCAAGAGAGAGAGAATTGGTGTGCCAGGGACTCCAGCCACTGCATTCAAACTGCAGACAGCTGCGCCACCTAGTGCGCATGTGTGACCTTGGTCAGTTGTGTCATTTTGCATCTGGTTTCCATGGAACCTGGAGAGTTGAACATGGGTCCTTAGGCTTCACAAGCAAGCACCTTAACCACTAAGCCATCTCTCCAGCTCTCAAACTCTTTATAAAAAGTAAATTTATTTGCAAGCAGAGAAAGAGAGAGAGAGATTGATTGATTGATTTAGAGAAAAGGGACCAGGGCCTCATGCTGCTGCAAACATACTCCAGATGTATGTACCATGTTATGCATCTGGCTTTATGTGGGTACTGGTGAATTGAACCTGGGCTATCAGGCTTTGTAAGCAAATACTTTATCTGCTGAACTATATCTCCAGCCCTGGCCTTGAACTCTGGATCATCCTGATTTAGCTTCCCCAGTGCTGGGATTAGAGGCATGTGCCACCACACCTAGTTAAGGTACATTTTCATACAAAAATCAGTTTTAGAGAATTTATTAAAAGCAAACATACACATAGTTGATTTAGTTGTGGAGAAAAATCAATGGAATATATTTTTTAAAAAAATATATTTTGCGCACGCCTTTAATCCCATCACTCGGGAGGCAGAGGTAGGAGGATCACTGTGAGTTCGAGGCCACCCTGAGATTACATAGCAAATTCCAGGTCAGCCTGAGCTAGAGTGAGACCCTACCTTGAAAAACCAAAAAAAAAAAAAAAAAAAAAAATTATTTATTTGAGAGAGAGAAAGAGGCAGAGAGGGAGAGAGAATGGGTGCACCAGGGCCTCCAGCCACTGCAAATGAACTCCAGACCCCTTGTGCATCTGGCTTATGTGGGTCCTGAAGAATCAAACTGGGATCTTTTGGCTTTGCAGGCAAACACCTTAACTGCCAAGCCATCTCTCCAGCCCTCCCCCACTTTTTTTTTTTTCTTTTTGTTTTTTCAAGGTAGGGTCTTGCTCGAGCCCAGGCTGACCTGGAATTTATTATGTAGTCTCAGGGTGGCCTCGAACTCATGGCGATCCTCCTACCGCTGCCTCCCAAATTCTGGGATTAAAGGCGTGCACCACCACGTCCGGTTCAATGGAATATTTTATTTGTCAAATTGTTGATATATTTTAGTTATCAAGTTACCATTAACTTAAAACAGGGCAAATAGAACCAGAGGTAGTGGCAGAGTGTTACTACCACGAAAATAACGGCTGAAACACAGGTAAGTTTGGAGGTATACTACAGATGTATTTCCTAGTGTTTATTCTATGAGGCCAATTTAATATCCTTGAGATTTTAAGAAAATGCTTTATTTTATTTCTTACTGCTCTAAGATGGATGATTTTGTACTTTTGAACCTTCTGTGATTAGGAAGTTGCTTTTGTGGGGCTGGGGTTGGGTTAGTGACCCTCTCAGTCTCTTGTATATGGAACCATATCCTGCAAGCAAGCACCTTTAACTACTGAGCCATCTCTCCAGCTCTTAGAGCCATGTTCTGACTGGGCATGGTGTCTCATACCTGTAATTCTAGCACTTGGGAATTGAGGTAGGAGGGTCACCAAGAGTTGAAGGCCAGCCTGGGGCTACACAGGGAGTTCCCAGTTAGCCTAGGCTAGAGTGAATCCCTACCTCAACACGACACAGCATATCATATACCACATCCCATAAATGTGTTACTGGGGCAGTGGTACGAGACTGGGTACAAGAGAAGCAGCGGCAGTGACCTCGAGTGTGTGCAGTTAAGCCCAGGGCTGATTCCTTGCCTGCCATTTACAAATCTGTGATTTTGGCCACGTAGCCTGTTTCTCCATCTTTGAAGTGGGCATGAGCTTCTCAGGCTTGTGAGGATTAAATGGGATCATGTGCAGGGCCCGAGGCTGTATTGTCAAATGCATTGTCCTACGTGGAAGGATATCCTGACGTGCTAGTATTTGAGTAAAATTCACATGCTCTGGGGATTTGTATAGACCCCCTCAGGGGGAAATAGCCTTCTATACATCAAATAAGCCTATTGCAATATTTTATTTTTATTTTTATTTTTTTGGTTTTTCAAGGTAAGGTCTTGAACTATCCCAGGCTGACCTGGAATTCACTATATAGAAGTCTCAGGCTGGCCTTGAACTTATAGCAGTCCTCCTACTTCATCCTCCCAAGTGCTGGGATTAAAGGAAAAATTAAAATTTATGCCCAGCAGAATTTTTTTTTTTTTTTTTTTTAGAAACAGGGTCTCACTCAATGGCCCAGGCTGCCTGGAACTCAACATGTAGTCCAGGTTGACTTCAAACTTGTAGTAATCTTCTTACCCCAGCCCCTTGAATGCTGCAAGTATAGGTTAGAGCTACTAAGCCTGGCTAACATACCTTCCCATGCCTGTTTAGCAGAGGTGTGTATAAGACTTATGAATTAGTTTATTTATTTGTTTCAGAGAGAGAGGGGCAGAGGGAGAGAGAGAAATGGGCATGCCAAAGCCTTCAGTCACTGCAAACGAATTCCAGACTCATGCGCCACCTTGTGCATCTGGTTTACATGGGTCCTGGGGAGTCGAACGTGGGTCCTATGGCTTTGCAGGCATGTACCTTAACTGCTAAGCCATCTCTCCATGAATTAGTTTTAATTAAAAATTTTCAAGTTGGGAGCACTGAGGACCCCATATGTAGTCCTTACACATTGCTTTTGTTCCAGACATGGTGGATACTTAATGTTTCTTTTATTTTTCTGTTTTTAGTCCAGCCGCTCTGCTTTCAAAGGGTTTTAAAATCACTGATTCATAGGATCAGCAGATGACGGACGTCACTTTAAGTGGAGAGTGAGGACACGGAAAAGCAGAGGGTGGTGACTGATGTCCAAACACAGTTTCGTTGTTCCGTCGTCCCTAGGATTGGCTCAGTTCTATGTATTACACGAAAACAAGTGTCCATTCTTAGGGCTCTTAAGTAGTGCCATTCTTCTCAGTAGAAAAGTTAATATTAGCAACAAGGAATGTTATTAATCTGAGTTTTTTCTTGTATTTATTTATATAGTAGCTTTATTTTATATGGTTATGTTTTTCTAAGCTTAGAAATTTATGTGGATTTTCATATAAACACTGTTGTGATTGATATTGCATAATTTATTACAATTCTTAAAGGAATTCAACAACTCAGACTCTAAAATCTCTCTCCCAGGGCTGGAGAGGTGACTTAGTGGTTAAGGTGCCTGCCTGCAAAGCCTAAGGACCCAGGTTCAATTCCCCAGGACCCACGTCAGCCAGATGCACAAGGTGGCACATGCATCTGGAGTTCGTGTGCATTGGTTAGAGGCCCCTGGCATGTCTGTTCTCTCTCTCTCTCTCCTCTCCCTCCATCTCTCTCTCTCTAAAATAAATAAATAAAAATAAAAGCTCTCTCCCAAACCAAAGGATGAAATTGAAATGCTATTTATTGTTAGCATTCTAGGTCTTTTCTGTCTTCCAACAGAAAAACTCCTGGATTTGTTTGCAAAAAGTAATGACGTCATCTGTTGTCCCCCTGCCCCCCCCCCATCTCTCTTTTAAGCCTTCCTGCCCTTTGCAGTCAGTTCAGTTTCAATCTGTGTCTGGTAGAGAAAATTAAATGGTGGACTGCACACCTTTTGTGGGGCTGTTTGAATGGTGAGCACGTGCAAGGGAGAAGTCCCGAAGGTGCCAGAGAGCCGTGTGCCTTTGGGTGCTCCTCTAGAGAAGGGAAGTTATGTGGACATTACTTGTTCTTTCCATCAGAAAAGTGGAGAGTGTTCTTCTCAGCTGAGCCAGGAGCAGAAGAGCGTCTTTGATGAAGACCTGCAAAAGAAGATAGAGGAGAATGAACGGTTGCATATACAGGTGAAGAAAAAAAAGCAAAAACTAGCTTTCCTTGTGAGCGCAAACTGGGCCTTGTGCTGAGAGAAGTGGGGAGACTCACGCACATAGATGCATCCTTGTGTCTGTCTGGGTCTCTATGTGTCTGTAAGTATACATGTCAGTGTTGTTTGTCCATTTCTTTCTTTCTTTCTTTCTTTCTTTTCTGAGGTAAGGTCTCATTCTAGCCCAGGGTGGCCTCGAACTCACGGAGATCCTCCTACCTCTGTCTCCCGAGTGCTGGGATTAAAGGCGTGCACACCTGGCTGTTTGTCCATTTCTTAATCTCACATATCTTGATGTGGATGCTTGCTTTGAAGCACATGTGTTTGTGCAGAATCTGCCAGAATAGCTTTGTAATTTAATAATGAAGTAACATACAAGCTGCTGTTTGTTATAGGGCACTTTCAAGCTTCAGTCCCCACATCTGTGAAGGAAGGGTAGGACATGTCCTCCCTCTGACTCATTGTAGTTATTAAAGATGACAGTGCCCATTGGCTTTAACACCGAGCAGCATATGGAAGTTTCTCAGTGAAGGGTCATTGCTGTTGTTTTTTTCTCCTTTACATTTTTTTCTCTTTCTTTCTTTCTTTCAGTTCTTTGAAGCCGACGAGCACCATAAACATGTGGAAGCAGAGCTGAGGAGCCGGCTGTCCACCCTGGAGACTGAAGCATCCCAGCACCACGCCGTGCTGGACGGTCTGACCCGCAAGTACATGGAGACCATCGAGAAACTGCAGAATGACAAGGCTAAGCTGGAGGTCAGCCGGGCGCGAGGGGGGAGGGCGCGGGCGCAGCACCAGCCCAGGCTTCTCCCGGCCACGTCTCAGCTGTCCGCTTTTCCCCTCCTTCCCACCATCCAGGTAAAATCACAGACTCTGGAGAGGGAGGCCAAGGAGTGTCGACTCCGCACAGAAGAATGGTACGTGGAAGCGTGCATCCCGGGGGTCCCCGGAGCACGACTCAGAAGGCCCGAGCTTTGGCCCAGCTCCTGCCTGGGAGCCGCTCACCTCCAGGGTCCTGCTCCGTTCCTGCTAGGGTGGCCCTGGGGTTCCCATAGCAAGAACGGGGTGCCATCTGCTCCAGACTCCCCTAAAGACGGTGAGAAACCTGACTGATAAAAATCACCACGCCAACCTCTTACGATCCATCTTGAATAAAACAGAGGCTATGTGATCTCATTGAGACACGTCTGACTCTTAAAGTATTACCTAGCAATGTATGCTAGCACAGTCTGACGTTTTTGTGGTGTGTAACATACTGTACATTTCATGTCATGTATTAGACCCCTCATAGGACCAATCACACGAATTTCCTACTTCAATGCAGTTGCATTGGAAAGATTACATGATGATGTAGATGTGTGCCTGGTCTCCTAATTTAACCAAAACAGAGAAGTCTTCAGCTTTTGAGCCCAAGGAAAAAAGTCTCATATAAATACTTTAAAAACTTTACTGTGGTACTTGAATAAACACTCATGTTATGAAGAGAAAGTATATGACTTTGCTTAGAAAAGTAAGCAGGCTTGTGTGAGACATCAGGACTATAATAAATTCTGCACAAGACTCAAGGGTTTTGGAATGGAGCCGTAGGGCTTCTCTTGACTCCTCTCTTCTTCTGTCCTCTCCTCTCCTCGCCCCATCCCTTCCCCTCCCATCCTCTCCTCTTCCCTCTTCTCCTCTCCTCTCCTCTCATCTTACTATGATTTTTTGGCTTTGTCCCAGATGCCGGGCTTAGTTCTCTGAAGCATGATGTCAGCTGTTGAGGTAACAAGCAGCTGATGACTCACTGATTGATGATAATGTGGTTTTGTATTTTCTTTCAGTCAGTTACAGTTAAAGAATCTCCATGAAGACCTGTCAGGTAGATTAGAGGAATCCTTATCAATCATCAACGAAAAAGTACCTTTTAATGATACAAGTAGGTATTATGTAAAGTTTTCCATTATTTCTCACTTTGAACCTCTTCATGGTAGCCAGTTAATTAAAGTACTTTCGAATCTCTTTGTCAAAAAGCTAAATTGGCCTGACCAAGGGTTTGTTGTTGTTGTTTGGATTAGTTGTGGCTCTCCCATTTCATGAGCGATGCACATTCATGTGACTACTCCAAGCCAGTCTTCTTGGAAGAGGTCAGATGCATTTTAAACTTGTGATTATTTACTTACTTATGAGAGAGAAAGAGAATGAATATGAGAATGGGCACATTGGGGTGTCTTGCTGCTACAAATGAACTCGGATGCATGTACCACTTTATGTATCTGGCTTTATGTGGATGGATACTGGGGAATGGAATCTGGGCTGGCAAGCTTTGCAAGCAAGTACCTTTTTTAAATAAAAAAATTTATTTATTTACTTGAGAAGGGGGGAAAGCAGATAGAATGGGCACACCAGGGCCACCAGCCACTGCAAATTAACTCCAGATACATGTGCCACCTTGTGTATCTGGCTTATGTGTGTACGTGGGTCCTCAGGCTTCAAAGGCAAGCGCCTTAACCACTAAGCCATCTCTCCAGTGCCCATAAGCAAGTATCTTTATCCACTCTCCCCAGCCCCAAAATGAATTTTTTGATGCATGCGTTAATATTATACCCCAAAGTAAAAACCAACCTGCACATAAAGAAGCCGAGCACCTGTATAAGCAAAATTGTTCATGGGCTGGAGGGATGGCTTAGCGGTTAAGGCACTTGCTACGAAGCCCAAGGACCCAGGTTTGGTTCCCCAGGACACACGTAAGCCAGATGCACAAAGTGGCACATGCATCTGGAATTCATTTGCAGCAGCTGAAGGCCCTGGTATGCCCAATTTTTTTTCTCTCTCTCAAATAAATAAATAAAAAATAAAATATTTAAAGAAATTGTTCATTGGGGTGGGCAATGGGCTGCATAGCGTGATGGCCATTTCAGCCTGCTGTCTCCTGCCCTGTGTCAGTCCTTGGTGATTGTTAGGAAGCTGTTGGATTAAGTCCAGGTGCCTTTTCATCCTAGTAACTGTCTGGTAACTTAAACACCCAAGAATAATAAAGAAACTTAGAAACATATATTTATTAGAGAGAGAGCACATGAATGAGCAGGCGCGTTGGCGCACCAAAGCCTCTTGCCACCGCAGTCAAACTCAACATGCTTGTGCCCACCGTCTTGTGTATCTGGTTTTATGTGGGTACTGGGCAGTCAAGCCAGTGCCTTTAACCTTGAGCCGACTCCTCAGCCTCAGAAAGGAACCTTTTTTTTTTTTTTTTAAACTTTTTTCAAGGTAGGATCTCACTCTAGCCCAGGGTGACCTGGAATTTACTATGTCGTCCCAGGTTTGCCTTGAACTCACAGTGATCCTCCTGCCTCTGTTTCCTCAGTGCTGGGATTAAAGGTGTGCGCCACCACACATGGCTGGGAAGGAACTTTTTTTTTTTTTTTTTTGTTTTTTTGGTTTTTTGAGGTAGGGTCTCACTCTAGCCCAGTCTGATCTGGAATTCACTATGTAGTCTCAGGGTGGCCTTGAACTCATGGTGATCCTCCTACCTCCGCCTCCCGAGTGCTAGGATTAAAGGTGTGTGCTACCACACCCTGCTTGGAAAGGAACTTTTTAATACAACAGTTTATATGGACAAGGCAAGCGCCACCACACCTGGCTGACAATGCATTTTTTATTTTTATTTTTTTGGTTTTTCGAGGCAAGGTCTCACTCTAGCCCAGGCTGACCTGGAATTCACTATGGAGTCTCAGGGTGGCCTCGAACTAACGGCGATCCTCCTACCTCTGCCTCCCGAGTGCTGGGGTTAAAGGCGTGCGCCACCACGCCCGGCTTGACAATGCATTTTTTTAAAGCTTTAGATAAGCAGTAAGTCAAGGGTTGGAGAGATGGCTCAGTGGTTAACAAGGCACTTGCTTGCAAAGCCTACCAGTCTGGTTTAGTTCCCTAATACCCATGTGAAGCCAGATGCATAGGTAGCACATGTGTCTGGGATTCCTTTGCAGTAGCAGGAGGCCCTAGAGCACCTATACTCATACATACTCTCTCTCTTGAAAATAAATAAAAAAATTAAAAATAAAAAAGAAGGTCAAAATTTTTAAAGTAGGGTTGGGGAGAAGGTTCAGTGGTTAAAGGCACTTGCTTGCAAGTCTGCCGGCCCAGGTTCAATTCCCCAGCCACCCACGTAAAGCCAGTCTCGCTTTCATTGGCAGCCTCACTGTGTTCCCACCAGCGTTCACACATGCGTACACACGCATGCACACATCCATGAACAAAGAATAAAGAAATCATTTTAAGAACCTTGAAAGCAAAGAAAATGCTTGTTTGGGTTTTGAGCTTATAATGAAATACACATGTGCTTTTTCCACAGGCATATGATTGAAATTAGTATTTTGCTACCCCTGAAGTTTTCTTTGGAAAAACATGAGAAAAGGTGTGTGGGGGGAGATAGCAGTGTAACCTGACACTAAAGTCAGCATAGGTCATTATCAAATCAAAAGAAGTCAAATTCTCCCTCAAAACAGTGCCTGTTTCCAGCATCTACATTAATGAGAACAGCGCCAGTGAGCCCTGGTGTGCACTTAATAACTCTCCAGTGTCTTCTGCATCTACGCCCCTCCTCTTCAACTCTCGTTATCACCCTGTTTTAGATTCTTGTTGCAGTGTGTATGTGGGTTACTGCATTTAGTCCCTCAATACTTGGAGATGATACTTAGGTTTAGTAGACAGAGATAGATATAGAAATGTCTGCTTTGAAAATACAAAGGGAGCCAGGCATGGTGGCGCACTCCTTTAATCCCAGCACTCGGGAGGCAGAGGTAGGAGGATCACCATGAGTTCGGGGCCACCTTGAGACTACATAGTGAATCCAGATCAGCCTGGGCTATAGTGAGACCCAACCTTGAAAAATCAAAAAGAAATACAAACGAGACTGTACTATATATAGAACCATCGCTTGGAGTTACAGGGGAAAGCAGTCTTAAGTCTGGTAGGTCACATGGGAGGCCTTCTTAGAGGACGTGAGTCTTGAGTCAGGCTTGTATGCAGAAGCTCAATTTATCGGACAGGGAGGTGGGAGAAAGTCAGGAAATCGCATGGAGCTTGGCATGTGGGATGGAAGCTGCCATCACACCTTGAGATCAGTAAAGTATAGCAGCTGGGTAGGATGTAAAGGGCAATGTCAGGCAGTTTCTGGGCTAAGAACTTAGGCCTTCATTCATAAGGTCTTTGGGTTGATGGGTAGGTTTTTGAGTCAGGGACCGTCCTGCTGTGATCTGTGTACTTTCAAAGTACTGGCCACCAAATAGAGGCCTCCTTAGCCTGGGCATGGGAGAAGGGAGGCCGAGACTTGGTGATGACGGTCCTGCCATGCTGACAGGGGAGGCTCGAGCCTGGCTTGTCAGGGAGGTGGAGAGAGAAAGAATGGCCTCGTTGCCTCTGAGAGGCAAGGGAGAGAAAGGAGGCAGTAAACGGGGAAGATGGCAGTTCAGTTGACAGAAATAAAAGGGTGTATATGTATTTAGTTACTCTTTCTTGTTGCTGTGACAAAACACCGGCAGGGAACAACTTAAGGGGTTCAGAAGAATCAATGTACAGTTTGAGGGTGGGATCCATCCTGTGAGGGAAGGCGTGGTAGCAGGAGTGTGAAGCGGCTGGTTGCTTTCAGTTCACACTCAGGAAGCAGAGAGCAGTGAGTGCTGGTGCCCAGCTTGCGCTCTCCCGTTCCTTCAGCCTGGGATCCCAGCCCATGGAGTGGTGCCCCCATGGATACAGTGAGTCTAATCACCTCAGTTAACTTCATCTAGGAAACCCCTCACAAGTGGCCAGCGAGTTGCCCCCTAGGTGATTCTAGATCCTGTCAAGGTGACAACCAGTATTAGCCACCACGCATGTACTAGTCAGATTTCCATTGTTTTGACAAAATACCCGGGTTCTCAGCATAAAAGAGGAGAGGCTTACTTTGGCTCCACTGCTGCCTGGCTGTTTGTTTTGGGCCTGTGATGAGGCAGAATATCGCGGTGCGAGCACGCGGGACAGCAGAGCTGCTCACCCCATGGAGAAGGGGCTGGGCTCTCTCCTATTCCTTTGGAGAGTACCCCCCTCTCCCCCATGACCTTCCTTCACAAGGTCTCCTGAAGGCCCCACCTCCTCCCAGCAACACTGACAACCAAGTCTTTGACACACGGGCCTTTAGGGGACGAGAAGTAGTCGTAGGCTCCAAGAAGGCTGGTAGAAGGCAGGTGTCGGGGGACAGAAGCGAGCTAGGAACTCACCGCCAGACAGTAGCAGCGGAGGCCCAGGCTGAATGTGCGGCTGGAACTGGGGCCATTGGGACCAGAGAGTGCGCAGGGCAGGCGGTCGAGTAGGGACGGAGGTCACCAAAATGACAGGCAGGAGATGCGCTAGGAAGCCTGCCGGGAGCGCCTGGGGGAAAGCCAGCGAAAGCGGTCGGGAAAGGTGGGGTGACACTGGCTGGGATCAGCAGTAGCAGGCGGTGGCAGCTTTCCGAGCATTACTGTGGCACGAAAACGGTCGTGGTCAGCGTGGCAGCCCGGGCAGAGGAGGGGCACAGCGAGAAAGCATATCAGGAGCCTTTCTAAGTCACCTTGACCAGTCCCAAGAAAAATCTGAAATGCTTTCTTGGACCGTGGGAATATAGGAGTTGTTCAGTTTTCTTGGTTCATCCTGAAGCGACCCAGCTCGAAGTCTTACTTCTCTGAGAACCCACCGACCGACTCCACGTGATCCCCACTGTCCCGTGATTACGGTCGATCATTCTGAACCTTGCAAAGCTGAGTTTGCTGCAGTGCGTCTGTATTTGTGATGGTGGGTTTTTCTGTCCATTCATGTGGGAGGCCTAACGTGCACCGTTTCTGTTTTGCAGAGTATGATAAATATAACGCTCTCAACGTTCCCCCACACAATAGGAGACATCAGGTAAAGGAGGGGTGCATGTTCTTACCCTCAGCCGTGTGTACGTGACACTTTCTAGAGGTGTTAGTTGTACAACGTGTTAAATCACTGCTCATTATTCCTTTAAATTCTATAGCTTGCTGTTGCTTATTGAATTCATGACTATGACTGCCTTTTAACATATTTTATTTATTTATTTATTTGAGAGAGAGAAAGGTAGAGAGAGAATATCCAGCCACTGCAAACGAACTCCAGATGCATGCGCCCCCTTGTCCATCTGGCTTACGTGGGTCCTGGGGAATCAAACCTGGGTCCTTAGGCTTTTGCAGGCTAACACCTTAACTATTTAGCCATCTCTCCAGCCCATGCCTTTTGATTTTTGTCTTGTGAGATACCATTAAAGTTGAACTAGGGGATACCTTGAATTTTTTTTTTTTTTGTTTCTTTCTCTTTGTTTTTGAGATAGGGTCTCACTCTAGCCCAGGCTGACCTGGAATTCGCTCTGTAGTCTCAGGGAGGCCTTGAACTCATGGCAATCCTCCTACCTCTGCCTCCCATGCTGGGATTAAAGGTGTGTGCCAGCATGCCTGGTTGATACCTTAATTTTTTTTTTTTTTCGAGGTAGGGTCTCACTCTAGCTCAGGCTGAATTGGAATTCACTATGGCTCAGGGTGGTCTCGAACTCTCGGCAATCCTCCTGCCTCTGCCTCCCGAGTATTGGGATTAAAGGCGTGCGCCACCATGCCCAGCAATACCTTAATTTTTTAAGCTATGCTTTTGTTTTCTGTGGGTGTACCATGTATTTCAGTGGCCTTAGTTAAGTGGAGCACATGAGTTTGCCAAAAGCAGTGGCTTTATACTTCTCTTAGACAGGACAATCAAAATCGTAAGTGGAAGCGAATGAACTTAAATTACAGACTAACCATACTAGGATTCAAATGCTTTCTCTGGAAGCAGACGTAATAGGTCGTCACAGAAGTGTGACATGAGAGCTGACTGCACACGCTTTCTGTCTTAAAGCTGAAGATGCGAGACGTTGCTGGCCAGGCCCTGGCTTTTGTTCAGGACCTCGTGACGGCTCTCCTGAACTTCCACACTTACACGGAGCAGAGGGTTCAGATCTTTCCTGTCGATTCTGCCATAGACACAATATCGCCGCTGAATCAGAAGGTAAGCTTAACTCCGCGTACCTCCTCTCACCTGGACAAACAGGAAGTGTTTCTTCTTAGAGCACGTTTGTGCATTAGCCGAGCACTTTGAGGACATGGAAAAAGAAGTTCCTGTAAGATGGAGTGTGGCAAAAACAGAGAAAATGTGGGAAGACTTCCGTGTGAGCGAGCGAGCAAGCGAGTGGTATGCCAGTAGGTGCTATGAGACCAACAGGGAGCGAAGATCACCCTTGGTGGTATCAATCATCTAGAAGATAAACTATATTTATTTGTTAGAGAAAGAGGAAGAGAGAGAATGGGCGCTCCAGGGCCTCCAGCCACTGACAATGAACTCCAGACGCACAAGCCACCTCGTGCATCTGGCTTCCGTGGGTCCTGGGAAATCACACCTTGGTCCTTGGACTTTGTAGGCAAGCACCTTAACCGCTAAGCCGTCTCTCCAGCTTCTTTGATTCTCCAGATTCTTTGAGGACTTGAGTGGACCTTAAATAGGAAAGAGGGATAGCCTGACCCCCCTGGGAGGGAAAGACGTTAGCAGGATCTTGAAGCAGGAAAGCCAGGTTGGATAGGGATGGGTGGGGAGGGAGGGATGAGCAAATATCTTGGCTGGAGTTGAAGCCCCTGGAGGGGAGGAAGGTTGAGGAGAGAAATAATGGCTCCAGGGTCTCCTGGAAGGCCTTTGAGGGTGGGCAAAGCCAGAGGCCCTTCATTTTGCTTTTAGTGTTGCAGTTTTTAAAAAGTATTTATGTACTATTTATTTATTCATTATTTATATATTTGAAAGAGAGAGAGTAAGAAAGCATGGGCACTTTAGGGCCTCTTATCAGTGCAAACTAATTCCAGATGTATGCACCATTTTGTGTTTCTGCCTTCACGTGTGTACTGGGGAAATGGAACCAGGTTGGCAGGCTTTGCAAGCAAGCACCTTCAGCCGCTGAGCCGTCTCCCCAGCCCTCTTTCCAGTCATTTGCCTAGGGGTCGGCATGATGAAAAGCGTCTTTGGTAGTCAGCATTTTCTTTCTTTCTTTCTTTCTTTCTGTTCGTAGTCACTGTGTAGCTTTCGCTCTTGGTTGTGTCGAGGCAGAGAGTCCTGTGTGGTAAAGCTGGTCTTGCTCCTTCCTGCTGGACAAAGAGCGTAGCCAGTTGAGTTTGGAGGGCATTTTCGGAGTTTGTGAGTTGAAACAAGGAATAAGGAGACCGTTAAATGTTACTTTCCTTGTGCTTTTCTTTGGCCAACAGAGTTCACTCCTTTCTTTTTTCTCTTCTCTGCTAATTCTTTTTTTTTGGGGGGGGGGTTGAGGTAGGGTCTCACTCTAGCTCAGGCTGACCTGGAATTCACTATGTAGTCTCAGGGTGGCTTCGAACTCACAGCGATCCTCCTACCTCTGCCTCCCGAGTGCTGGGATTAAAGGCGTGCGCCACCATGCCCGGCTCCTCTGCTAATTCTTTAAAGGATTTAAGGTAGTCCACTTTTTTTTTTTTAATTTTTTAAATTACGGTTGGTTTGAAGCCAGGTCTCACTTTAGCTCAGATCGACTTTGAGCTCACTTTGTAGCCTGATCTTGAACTCACGGTGATATTTCTACCTCAGCCTCCCAAGTTCTGGGATTAAAAGTGTGCAACACACACACACACACACACACACACACACGTGTGTGCACCACCATGAAATGTTGGTTCTATATAACTGTGTGATAACTACCCCAAGACTCAGTAGTTTAAAACACTAGCCATTCACTGTATTACGATTTTTGTGATTCAGAATTCAGGGCCTGTTTGGCCAGGGGTGTTGTGGCTTGTAACTTCCAAGGTTTCACTCACGATGTCATTGCTGTATACATCTATAGACTTCAGTATGGCTGGGGGATTTGCTTCCGAGAAGGTTCACTCACACATTGATGTTAGTGCTGGCTACTGGCTGCATGGCTGTTTCCCATCTCTGTAGTGTTGTCTTAAGTGCCACAGCAGCTAATATTTCCCCAAAGGGACAGTGAAGGCCACCTACTTTGATGACACTACCTGGGCAGTCATAGACATCACTTCTGCCATATTACCCGTCTCACAGACTGACCTCGAAACCATGTGAGAGTAGTATTGTAGTATTCAAAACCCGTCTTGGAGACCAGCTTCCACGCACGAGCCTGAGGATCTGTGAGGGCCGGATGAGCCAGGCCTTCCTACTTTGATTCTTTCCAGTTCTGCGTGTGTGCGTGCATATCTGTGTATTTCTAGGGGCTGGATAGTGTTTATGTCCGTGGTACCCCAAAATGCCTATCGCTTAGCAAAGACTTGGCTTCTCAAGTCAGTTGTTGTTGTTGTTGTTGTTGTTGTTTTTCAAGGTGGGGTCTCACTCTAGCCCAGGCTGACCAGGAATTCACTATGTAGTCTCAGGGTGGCCTCGAACTCATGGCGATCCTCCTACCTCTGCCTCCCGAGTGCTGGAATTAAAGGTGTGCACCACCACGCCTGGCTCTTTCAAGTCAGTTTTCTTTGGTTCCTGGTCCAGTTCCACCATGTTCTGACTGGGTCCCCTTGGGAGGTTTATTTACTCTCTCTACCTCCGTTTTCTCAGTTTAGAAGGGGAGGTAGAGAACCCGCCTCACAGATGGATGTGTGTACTTGAGGATGAAATGAGCTAATCCCTGTGAGGCAGCAGCGGTGGTAAGCGCTCAGCCAAGGCTGGCTTTGTCCTCACGGTGCTTTGCACACAGCAGGCCCTCATCACGCTGGCTTTTCCTCAGTTTGGCTCTGGCTCCACAGTATGTTGAAGGTCATAAAAATTAATCTTTGGACCTTTGTGATACTCTTATATCATTGTGGGTAAAGCTTTCCAAAGATCTGAGCAGGAAAAGCTGCTTTGCTACATTTTAATGTAGTTATCCTTTCTGTGATGCTAAAACACGTTTTCTACTTAACATTGGCCTGTTGCTGGAATTTTATTTGGCTTGGTACTGTATCATGATGATGGGATGAAAAGAGTAAATGCTTTAATATTCATTTGTCTGAAACACTTCATTATTTTTGAAGAGTCCAGTGACGTCACATAAAGGCCCTATACGATTTTTCTGTCTATAAATACTGAAGGAGATTTGGAAACTGTTTGCTAAAAGATGACCCTAATGTTTCAAGTTGTTCCTGGAATCATAAAGTGGCATAGTGTTCTCATTTTATATCTGAAGATTGAAGGCCTGAGTGGTAAGGTGCTCAGGACGGTGTGATGTGTGGTTTGCAGTAGGGCCAGCTAAATCTGAATTCATGGACTATGACTGCCTTTTAACATATTTTATTTATTTATTTATTTGAGAGAGAAAGGTAGAGAGAGAATATGGGTGCACCAGGGCCTCCAGCCACTGCAAACGAACTCCAGATGCATGCGCCCCCTTGTCCATCTGGCTTACGTGGGTCCTGGGGAATCAAACCTGGGTCCTTAGGCTTTTGCAGGCTAACACCTTAACTATTTAGCCATCTCTCCAGCCCATGCCTTTTGATTTTTGTCTTGTGAGATACCATTAAAGTTGAACTAGGGGATACCTTGAATTTTTTTTTTTTTTGTCTTTGTTTTTGAGATAGGGTCTCACTCTAGCCCAGGCTGACCTGGAATTCGCTCTGTAGTCTCAGGGAGGCCTTGAACTCATGGCAATCCTCCTACCTCTGCCTCCCATGCTGGGATTAAAGGTGTGTGCCAGCATGCCTGGTTGATACCTTAATTTTTTTTTTTTTTCGAGGTAGGGTCTCACTCTAGCTCAGGCTGAATTGGAATTCACTATGGCTCAGGGTGGTCTCGAACTCTCGGCAATCCTCCTGCCTCTGCCTCCCGAGTATTGGGATTAAAGGCGTGCGCCACCATGCCCAGCAATACCTTAATTTTTTAAGCTATGCTTTTGTTTTCTGTGGGTGTACCATGTATTTCAGTGGCCTTAGTTAAGTGGAGCACATGAGTTTGCCAAAAGCAGTGGCTTTATACTTCTCTTAGACAGGACAATCAAAATCGTAAGTGGAAGCGAATGAACTTAAATTACAGACTAACCATACTAGGATTCAAATGCTTTCTCTGGAAGCAGACGTAATAGGTCGTCACAGAAGTGTGACATGAGAGCTGACTGCACACGCTTTCTGTCTTAAAGCTGAAGATGCGAGACGTTGCTGGCCAGGCCCTGGCTTTTGTTCAGGACCTCGTGACGGCTCTCCTGAACTTCCACACTTACACGGAGCAGAGGGTTCAGATCTTTCCTGTCGATTCTGCCATAGACACAATATCGCCGCTGAATCAGAAGGTAAGCTTAACTCCGCGTACCTCCTCTCACCTGGACAAACAGGAAGTGTTTCTTCTTAGAGCACGTTTGTGCATTAGCCGAGCACTTTGAGGACATGGAAAAAGAAGTTCCTGTAAGATGGAGTGTGGCAAAAACAGAGAAAATGTGGGAAGACTTCCGTGTGAGCGAGCGAGCAAGCGAGTGGTATGCCAGTAGGTGCTATGAGACCAACAGGGAGCGAAGATCACCCTTGGTGGTATCAATCATCTAGAAGATAAACTATATTTATTTGTTAGAGAAAGAGGAAGAGAGAGAATGGGCGCTCCAGGGCCTCCAGCCACTGACAATGAACTCCAGACGCACAAGCCACCTCGTGCATCTGGCTTCCGTGGGTCCTGGGAAATCACACCTTGGTCCTTGGACTTTGTAGGCAAGCACCTTAACCGCTAAGCCGTCTCTCCAGCTTCTTTGATTCTCCAGATTCTTTGAGGACTTGAGTGGACCTTAAATAGGAAAGAGGGATAGCCTGACCCCCCTGGGAGGGAAAGACGTTAGCAGGATCTTGAAGCAGGAAAGCCAGGTTGGATAGGGATGGGGTGGGGAGGGAGGGATGAGCAAATATCTTGGCTGGAGTTGAAGCCCCTGGAGGGGAGGAAGGTTGAGGAGAGAAATAATGGCTCCAGGGTCTCCTGGAAGGCCTTTGAGGGTGGGCAAAGCCAGAGGCCCTTCATTTTGCTTTTAGTGTTGCAGTTTTTTAAAAGTATTTATGTACTATTTATTTATTCATTATTTATATATTTGAAAGAGAGAGAGTAAGAAAGCATGGGCACTTTAGGGCCTCTTATCAGTGCAAACTAATTCCAGATGTATGCACCATTTTGTGTTTCTGCCTTCACGTGTGTACTGGGGAAATGGAACCAGGTTGGCAGGCTTTGCAAGCAAGCACCTTCAGCCGCTGAGCCGTCTCCCCAGCCCTCTTTCCAGTCATTTGCCTAGGGGTCGGCATGATGAAAAGCGTCTTTGGTAGTCAGCATTTTCTTTCTTTCTTTCTGTTCGTAGTCACTGTGTAGCTTTCGCTCTTGGTTGTGTCGAGGCAGAGAGTCCTGTGTGGTAAAGCTGGTCTTGCTCCTTCCTGCTGGACAAAGAGCGTAGCCAGTTGAGTTTGGAGGGCATTTTCGGAGTTTGTGAGTTGAAACAAGGAATAAGGAGACCGTTAAATGTTACTTTCCTTGTGCTTTTCTTTGGCCAACAGAGTTCACTCCTTTCTTTTTTCTCTTCTCTGCTAATTCTTTTTTTTTTTGGGGGGGGGGTTGAGGTAGGGTCTCACTCTAGCTCAGGCTGACCTGGAATTCACTATGTAGTCTCAGGGTGGCTTCGAACTCACAGCGATCCTCCTACCTCTGCCTCCCGAGTGCTGGGATTAAAGGCGTGCGCCACCATGCCCGGCTCCTCTGCTAATTCTTTAAAGGATTTAAGGTAGTCCACTTTTTTTTTTTTAAATTTTTTAAATTACGGTTGGTTTGAAGCCAGGTCTCACTTTAGCTCAGATCGACTTTGAGCTCACTTTGTAGCCTGATCTTGAATTCACAGTGAGACTCCTACCTCAGCCTCCCAAGTTCTGGGATTAAAAGTGTGCAACACACACATACACACACACACACACACACACACACACACGTGTGAGTGCACCACCATGAAATGTTGGTTTTATATAACTGTGTGATAACTACCCCAAGACTCAGTAGTTTAAAACACTAGCCATTCACTGTATTACGATTTTTGTGATTCAGAATTCAGGGCCTGTTTGGCCAGGGGTGTTGTGGCTTGTAACTTCCAAGGTTTCACTCACAATGTCATTGCTGTATACATCTATAGACTTCAGTATGGCTGGGGGATTTGCTTCCGAGAAGGTTCACTCACACATTGATGTTAGTGCTGGCTACTGGCTGCATGGCTGTTTCCCATCTCTGTAGTGTTGTCTTAAGTGCCACAGCAGCTAATGTTTCCCCAAAGGGACAGTGAAGGCCACCTACTTTGATGACACTACCTGGGCAGTCATAGACATCACTTCTGCCATATTACCCGTCTTACAGACTGATCTCGAAATCACATGAGAGTAGTAGTATTGTATTCAAAACCTATCTTGGAGACCAGCTTCCATGCACGAGCCTGAGGATCTGTGAGGGCCGGATGGGCCAGGCCTTCCTACTTTGATTCTTTCCAGTTCTGCGTGTGTGCGTGCACATCTGTGTATTTCTAGGGGCTGGATAGTGCTTATGTCCGTGGTACCCCAAAATGCCTACCGCTTAGCAAAGACTTGGCTTCTCAAGTCAGTTGTTGTTGTTGTTGTTTTTCAAGGTGGGGTCTCACTCTAGCCCAGGCTGACCAGAAATTCACTATGTAGTCTCAGGGTGGCCTCGAACTCACAGCGATCCTCTTACCTCTGCCTCCTGAGTGCTGGGATTAAAGGCGTGCGCCACCACGCCCGGCTCTTTCAAGTCAGTTTTCTTTGGTTCTTGGTCCAGTTCTGCCATGTTCTGACTGGGTCCCCTTGGGAGGTTTATTTACTCTCTCTACCTCCGTTTTCTCAGTTTAGAGGGGGAGGTAGAGAACCCGCCTCACAGATAGATGTGTGTACTTGAGGATGAAATGAGCTAATCCCTGTGAGGCACCGAGGGTGGTAAGCGCTCAGCCAAGGCTGGCTTTGTCCTCACGGTGCTTTGCACACAGGAGGCCCTCATCACGCTGGCTTTTCCTCAGTTTGGCTCTGGCTCCACAGTGTGTTGAAGGTCATAAAAATTAATCTTTGGACCTTTGTGATACTCTCATATCATTGTGGGTAAAGCTTTCCAAAGATCTGAGCAGGAAAAGCTGCTTTGCTACATTTTAATGTAGTTATCCTTTCTGTGATGCTAAAACACGTTTTCTACTTAACATTGGCCTGTTGCTGGAATTTTATTTGGCTTGGTACTATATCATGATGATGGGATGAAAAGAGTGAATGCTTTAATATTCATTTGTCTGAAACACTTCATTATTTTTGAAGAGTCCAGTGACGTCACATAAAGGCCCTATATGATTTTTCTGTCTATAAATACTGAACGAGATTTGGAAACTGTTTGCTAAAAGATGACCCTAATGTTTCAAGTTGTTCCTGGAATCATAAAGTGGCATAGTGTTCTCATTTTATATCTGAAGATTGAAGGCCTGAGTTGTAAGGTGCTCAGGATGGTGTGATGTGTGGTTTGCAGTAGGGCCAGCTAAATCATGTTTCTCCAGGGTGAGATGGTACATTTCTTTTTTTTAAATTTTTTGTTTATTTTTATTTATTTATTTGAGAGTGACAGGCAGAGAGGAGGAGAGAGAGAGAGAATGGGCATGCCAGGGCCTCCAGCCACTGCAAACGAACTCCAGACGTGTGTGCCCCTTGTGCATCTGGCTAACATGGGTCCTGGGGACTTGAGCCTCGAACCGGGGTCCTTAGGCTTCACAGGCAAGCACTTAACTGCTAAGCCATCTCTCCAGCCCTCAGGGTACATTTCTATACTGAGAGATTGCAACCTGAGCCATTGCAGGATACTTAGACAATTGAGATATCCATAAATGAAAATCACTCCTTTTGCTTCAAAACTGTCTAAATACCAATCAGAGGGTGTGTGTGTGTGTGTGTGTGTGTGTGTGTGTGTGTGTGTAGGATTTAACTGAGAGATTCATGCAGGCTAAGTACATACTTATTGAGCTATATAAAACACACCCTGAATCTGTTTTTTTTCTTTCCTTCATAGTTATTTATTTGTGTGTGTGAGAGAGAGATAAAAAAGAGAATATGGGCATGCACAGGTCTCTTATCACTGCAAACAAACTACAGTGTACTGGGTGCTTACTGGGGACTCAAACCCAGGCTGTCAGGCTTTGCAAGCAAGCACCTTTAACCGCTGAGCCCCTTGAATCTGTTCTTCATTCTGACTTAATCCATTTTCATATTGAGGTATCAGTGACAATGATAACAATTTTAGTACATTTTTTTGTCTGTTTGGTTTTTGAGGTTGGGTCTCACTCTATCTCAGGCTAACCTGGAATTCACTATGTAGTCTCAGGGTGGCCTTGAACTCATGGCGATCCTCCTACCTCTGCTTCCCAAGTGCTGGGACTAAAGGCGTGCACCACCATGCTCGGCCAATTTTAGTACATTTTGATAATTTCATTTTAGCGTTTGTTAATCCTGAATATATTGCATAAGAAAATTTCCTCAGTAGGCTTTTTTTTTTTTAAACCGAGGCACATAACACAAGGTCTGTCTGACACTGTTATTTCCAGACTTAGTTTCTTGTCTGTCTGGGGTCCCTATGGAGAAGCAGGTGTTCAGGGAGCTGGCCGTGGTGCGGGGTATACTGCAGTACCCCGTATTTCCTCACGTGCCTGGCTGGTCGCTGTCACCCCGCTTCTGCTTCCTTGGTTTGGGCTGGGGGATTATCTGGAGCTGTTAAAGGGAAGCATCCGGGTAGAAGGCAAACTTCCTAGAGAAGTTTCCAGAAGAATTCAGATCTGTGGGTCAGTAGGGTCAGTAGGTCCATTTACAAAGGTGCTGACATTTCTTCTTTTCCTTCTCTTCAGTTCTCCCAACACCTTCACGAAAACGCATCCTATGTCCGCCCCCTTGAGGAAGGAATGCTTCATTTATTTGGGGGCATCACTGAGGATACTGTGACCGTCCTGGTAACTTCATTCCTTCTCACTTCTGGAGGCAAGCAGGGGCTGTGCTTTGTCCTGTAGCAGTTTTAACTGTGGGGTTGTTTTTCTCGTCCAGGAGACAACTGTGAAATTGAAAACGTTTTCAGATCATCTAACTTCCTACATATGTTTCCTTAGGAAGATTCTTCCATATCAGTTAAAAAGGTACTCGTTCACTCATTCATTCATTCCCCTGGAGGCAGGGTAGCCTGGGGAGCAAGACCTTGCTTGACTTGCTCTGGGGTTCATACAATTGGAACAGGAGCCTTTGGTGATATGCCTGGCTCCTTCCTCGGCACCACAGCTTATTTGGACTTTTGTAAAAGAGGAAAAGCGGGCTGAAGAGATGGCTCAACAGTTAAGGCACTTGCTTGCAAAGCCAAGGGACCCAGGTTCAATTCCCCAGTACCATATAAGCCAGATGCACAAGGTGATGCACGCGTCTGGAGTTCGTTTGCAGCAACTAGAGGCCCTGGCACACTCATTCTCTCTCTATCTGCCTCTTTCTCAAAATAAAAATCATAATAAAGGAGAAGCATGGCTGAGTCATGTGAACTTGTATGTAAGAATGTTGAAACGTCACACGCCGTGGCTATTTTTATAACCACACGATATTATAGATCAGTATTATCTCTTTGTGTGTGTGTGTGTTTTAGAGTACAGTGTAGTGTGTGCTGTGTATGTATACATGTGTAGGTACGTGTACCCCAAGGCCACAGGACTTGGGGTGGGAGCCTCCTCTGTCACTTATCTGTGTATTTCTAGAGGACTTGGGGTGGGTTCCCCCTCTGTCATTTATCTGTGTATTTCCTGGATGCAGTGTCTCCCTCAACCCAGACCTGTGGTTTGGTTTTTTCTGTCAGTGAGCCCCCACAGTTCTCCAATCTCTGCCCCCACAGGAGTGGCTTTACAGATGTGCAAGACTATGCCCAGCTTTATGTGGGTGCTGGGAAATTGAACTTGGGAGGTCTCAAGCCTGCTCAGGCTGTTAGATTTGCATGACAAAGGCTCTTGACCATTAACTCAGTGCTTGAATCAGTATTATTCAGTAATTGTGAAGGGCATATTTACTGGAAGAAATTCTTCAGTTTTTGGTTTTATTTCTTTCCTGTCAAGATGTAGATGGAGGTCTGCCCGGTACGGTGGCACATGCCTTTAATCCCAGCACTCGGGAGGCAGAGGTAGCAGGATCACCATGAGTTTAAGGCCACCCTGAGACTCCATAGTGAATTCCAGGTCAGCCTGGGCTAGAGTGAGACCTACTTTGAAAAACCAAAAAAAAAAAAAAAAAAAAAAAAAAAGATGTAGATGGAGGTTGTAGTATTTAGCTTCTCATTTGGATTTACAATCCTTACGAATCTTTGAAAAGATACAGTTCTATTTGTATTATTGATGATTTATTTAAATTATACAATAAAATCTTTATCTACTGTAGCCCTCATAGACTGTGTCATTCAGTAATTGCCCACCCTTTTTTGTTTTTTGTTTTTTTGAAATAGGGTTTCACTCTAGTCCAGACTGACCTGGAATTCACTATGGAGTCTCAGGGTGGCCTTGGACTCATGATTCTAACCTCTTCCTCCTAATTCTGCCTCCCAAGTGCTGGCATTAAAGGTGTGCACCATCATGCCCAGCTCAGTAATCTTTAATATTCCACTTTAAATCGTTTTAGAAAGGCAGAAAAAAAACGTGAAACTGGAAATTTAATAAAACTGCTTATAAGATTTGATACTAGATCTAAAAAGAAGTGTTATTTCATCAAGATCTTTTTTTAAAAAATTAAGGAATATGGGCTGGAGAGATGGTTCAGTGGTTAAGACGTTTTGCTTGCCTGTGAAGCCTAAGGACCCAGGTTCGATTCCTCAGTACCCACGTAAGCCAAATGCACAGGGTGGAGGATGCATCTGGAGTTCGTTTGCAGTGGCTGAAGGCCCTGGTGTGCCCATTCACACTTTCAGTCTCTGTCTCTATCTGCCTTTCTCTCCCTCTCAAATAAATTTTAAAAAATTAAGGAATAATATAACAAACATAGAAAAGAATATATTCAGCCAGGTGTGGTGGCACATTCAGTTAACCAAATTCTATGATTTGTGCATATGAAGGCAGTTTGGGACTTAAACTAATAATGGTGATCTATAACTTCATTCATACCCTTACACGTTACATAGTTAAGTGTAGGTACCTTTTTAAAAGTTGATGAATTTATCATTAAAATTGAATATATCTTACTGTTTAGCTTTATCTAATATATTATTTATGAATTTATTAAAAAGAGAGAAAGAGGCAGATAGAGAGAATGGGAGCACCGGGGCTTCCTACCACCACCAATGAACTCCAGACGCACGCACCACTTTGCATACCTGGCTTTACATGGGTACTAGGGAATTGCCTCTGGGCTGTCAGGCTTTGCAAGCAAGTGCCTTTAACCACTGAGCCATCTCTGCAGCCTGGCTTGGCTGTATTTAAAAAGATTCTGTTTAAGAAGCATTGCGAGCGTGGCATGGTGATGTACACCTGTAATTCCAGTACTCCTGAGACTGGAGGCAGGAGGATTCCAAATTTGAGACTAGTGTGGGCTACAAGACAAAAGAACAAACCAAAAGCATTGAAACATGTTTGTTACTGGATTCAGCTATGCGTTTTTATTTTAGCTTACTTCATGTTTTCATGATTACATTTTGAAAACCATTTGATAAGTCCTTTTCTGATCTGTGTTTTGTCACCTATCTTGTTTTTTTTTTTTATTCTTTTTTTTTTTTTTTTTGACGTAGTTCCAGGGTAGTCCAGGCTAATCTGGGATTCACTATGTAGTCTCAGGGTGGCCTCAAATCACAGTGAGCCTTCCACCTCTGCCTCCCAAGTGCTGGGATTAAAGGCATGCACCACCAAGCTTGGCTTATTTTTTTTTTAATATTTTATTGGGGTTGCAGAGATGGTTTAGTAGTTAGGGTGCCTGCCTCCAGAGCCAAAGGATCACCGTTCGATTCCCCATGGCCCATGTATACCAGATGCACAAAGTGGCACATGTGTCTGGAATTAGTTTGCAGCCAGTGGAGGCCCTGGTGCACCTATTCTTTCTCTGTCTCTCTCTCTCTCTCTCTCAAATAAATAAAAATATTTTAAAAAATTTTAATATTTACTTGAGAGCGAGAGAGAGGCAAATAGAAAGAGAGGGAGAATGGGCACGCCAGGGCCTCTAGCCACTGCAAATGAACTCCAAGCGCATGCACCACCTTGTGTATCTGGGCACTGGGGAATCAAACCTGAATCTTTTGGCTTTGCCAGTAAGCACCTTAACTGCTAAGCCATCTCTCCAGCCCCTCACCTATCTTTTAGTCCTCCTTCCTGAAGAATTCATGCTTTTAGATTATTTAGGAGACTATGTTTTCTTTTCTTTTTTTAAATTATTTTGTTTTATATTTTTATTTATTTGAGAGCGACAGACAGAGAAAGAGAGAGAGAGAGGTAGAGAGAGAGAGAATGGGCGCGCCAGGGCCTCCAGCCACTGCAAACGAACTGCAGGCGCGTGTGCCCCCTTGTGCATCTGGCTAACGTGGGTCCTGGGGAATCGAGCCTCGAACCAGGGTCCTTAGGCTTCACAGGCAAGCGCCCAACCGCTAAGCCATCTCTCCAGCCCACAGGAGACTATGTTTTCGATAGCCACTTTGCTCGACAAGCTTTAGTAGTCAGTGGGCTCTGAAGTCAAGAAAGCTGTCTGTTGCTAATACAGGAGACGTGGTAAGGGAGAGAGGAAGGGAACTGAGGTGGTGATGGTCCCGATGCTAACTTTTGGAGGTTTTTGGCATGTACATGTGTATGTGTGTATGTGGCATGTTCCTGCCATGTGGCATATGTGGAGATCAGAGGACAGCCTCCCAGTGCCAGTCCTGCCTTCCAGCGTGTTTTGAGAGACCAGCTGGCCCGGGAGCTTTGAGGTTCTCCTCACTCGGCCTCTCATTGCTGTAGGCACATTGGGATGAGAGACGCGTGCGCCTCTTGTGTCTGGCTCTGTGTGTGTTGGGGATCGGAATTCCAGTCCTCAGGTTGCTGTGGCAAGTGCCTTTAACATTGAGCCTCCTAGGTTTTGGGGGAGGGGGGTGGTGGTCTGTGTGTGTTTGGCTGTTTGGAGAAACAGAGTCTTACTGTGTAGCCTTGAACTTGTAGCTGTGTTCCCTCGGCCTCGTGAATAGTGACAGTGTAGCCATACACACCATGCCCGGCACTTTTCTGGTTTTGTATTAAAAAAAAAAGTTTTTGGGGCTGGAGAGATGGCTTAGCTGTTAGGCGCTTGCCTGTGAAGCCTAAGGACCCCGGTTCGAGGCTCGATTCCCCAGGACCCACGTTAGCCAGATGCACAGGGGGCCGCACACTTCTGGAGTTCCGTTTGCAGTGGCTGGAGGCCCTGGGATGCCCATTCTCTCTCTCTCTCTCTCTCTCTCTCTCTCTGCCTCTTTGTCTGTCTGTCTGTCACTCTCAAATAAATAAATAAGAATTTGAAAAAATTTTAAAAAGCTTTTAGTTTCAAAGGGGAAAGTGGGGGAGGGAGGGACTTAACATGGAAGTTGTCAATAAAATTTTTTTTTCTTTTTTCTTTATTAGTCAGTTCTGTATTCAGCAAATACAGTCAGTTTGGTACCATTATTAGGCAAATTTTTTTTTTTTAAAAAAGACATTAGAAGAGATAGAAAATGTTCATTCTTCCGTTCTGAGGTGTTCACAATATACAAAGATCTTACATAAAATGCTTTCTGGAAAAGTTAAAAAATGTTTTTACTTGATTACACATTGATAAACTTTATTAGGAGTCCACACTTTTAAACATTGTAATTAAGTTTTCCCTAGTAACTATTAAGTTGAAAATAGTATTATATGAAAATAGTAAATAGTTATTTTTACAGGCAAGCTCCTTAACTGCTAAACCATTTCTCCAGCCCTTTTTAATTAAAAAAATTATTTACTTATGTGAGAGAGAGACAGAGAGAGAGAGACAGACAGACAGACTTAGTGTGCCAGGGCCCCCAGCCACTGCAAATGAACTCCAGATGTATGTGCCACCTTGTGTATCTGGCTTACGTGGGTCCTGGGGAATTAAACCAGGGTCTTTTGGCTTTGCAGGCAAATACTTTAACTGCTAAGTCCCCTTCTCTTCAGCCCTCTAGCCTTTTTTAAAAGTACTTATTTTTTTACAGTTAAAGGGTAAAGATTTATACAATCTGAAGAGAAACCAGAGTATTAAGTATTTATTTTAAAGATATATTTATTTATTTATTAGAGACAGAGGAGAGAGAGAGTGAGAATGAGCACGCTAGGGCTTCTAGCCACTGCAAACGAACTCCAGATGCATGTGCCAAAATGTGCATCTGGCTTATGTGGGACCTGGAGAATTGAACCTGGGTCCTTAGGCTTTGCAGGCATGCACCTTAACTGCTGAGCCATCTCTCCAGCCCAAGTACTTAGTTTTAAATGTAAGCTGTTAATGAAAATAATACCAGTATTTTTAAAAGTATGTTTATTTATTTATTTCAAGGATAGAGAGAGAGAGAATGGGCATATCAGGGCCTCCAGCCACTGCAAACAAACTTTAGACACAGTGTGCATTTGGCTTATGTGGGTCCTGGGGAATCGAACGTGGATCCTTTGGCTTTGCCGGCAAGTACCTTAACTGCTAAGCCATCTCTCCAGCCCAATACCAGTTTTTTAAAAAAATTTGGCAGAGAAAGAAGGAGAGAGAGAGAGAGAGAGAATGAGAATGGGTGTGCCAGTGCCTCCAGCCATTGCAAATGAACTCCAGATATGTGTGCCCCCTTGTACATCTGGCTAATGTGGGTCCTGGGGAATCTAACCTGGGTCCTTTGGCTTTGCAGGCAAATGCCTTAACCACTAAGCCATCCCTCCAACACCCCAATACCAGTTTTTATTTAGTCAATTCTCTTTAGGAACTCAGATGATGAAGTATCTCCTATAAATACTTCAAGGGCTTGATATCTAAAGCCATTTTACTGTCTTTGCTTTCGGGTGGGCCACGTGTCTGCTGTTCCCTCCCCTTAGCCCCGTGCCTCGCTGCCACTTGCAGCCGGCAGCTGTGTGTATCATGAGGTGGAAAGAATGGGACCCTGTAAATGACACCAAATCGCTTTTCAGCAAGGGCTGCCTTGGGTGTGGAGGTCTGAGGACTGACACGGCTTGTAGTGGCTAACTGGAAACCGCTCAGGATGCTCACCGTGTGACATGTGCCCGTTCCCAGTCTAGAGGAAGAATGCGAGTCTTCGCTGTGCACGGCGGCCTTAAGAGCCAGGAACATGGAGCTGTCCCAGGACCTGAGGAGGCTGACGGCTGTGTTTGAGAAGCTGCAGACCTACGTGGCCCTTCTCGCTTTGCCAAGTGAGTGTGTGCGCTGCTCGTGGCTCGAAGATTTGAGTACACAAAGCTTAGCTCGGTAGAGGGAGGGGAGACGCAGGATCTATAGTCAGAACAACCTGAGTTCAAATACCCACACCTTGGACAGAACATTTCACCTCCTTGTGTGTTTGTGTTCCCTTTTATGGAATGGAATTAACCGTCCTGTGACTAAGCTGGGAAGGTAAACTACTCGGCATTAACCGTGCGGTAAATATTAACTCCCCTTTCTTCTTTTTTAAGGTGGAGAAAGGCACGTCTTGACAATCTGTAGCAGCTTTCCACGTGCCTTGTGGAAGCTTTAGAGAAAGATGCTGTTTATTCTTTAGCCTAATTTGAAAAAAGTATTTTATGGTAAATTAAATGGACCTCAGTTTTAAAGAATTCCATGGTGGTGCACATCTATAATCCCATTATTCAGGAGGCTGAGGCAGAAGGATCATAAATTCAAGGCTAGCTTGGGCTACAAAGCAAGACTAAGTAGGGGGCTGGAGAGATGGCTCAGTGGTTAAGGTGCTTGCATGCAAAGCCTAAGGACCAGGGTTCGATTCCCCACTACCCACGAAAAGCCAGATGCACAAGGTGGCACATTTATCTGGAGTTTGTCTGCAGTGGCTAGAGGCCCTAGTGCACCCATTCTCTTTCCCTATCTGCCTCGTTCTCTCTCTCAAATAAATAGTTTTTTAAAAAGACTAAGTTAATAAAGCCAAGGTTTTCTAATATATAACTGATAGTGTAAGGAAAATGTTCTGTTTTTTTTTTTTTATTAAAATTATTTGTACACACAGAGAGAGAGGGAGAGGGACAGAGATTGGTCATGCCAGAGCCCTTTGCCTCTGCAAGCAAATGCCAAGTTCATGCACCACTTTGTGCATCTGGCTTTTACGTGGGTACTGGGGAATCAAACCTGGGCCAGCAGGCTTTGCAAGCAAGTGCCTTTAGCTACTGAGCCATCTCCTCAGCCCCTTTGCTTTTTGTTTCATTTTGAAAATATTTTTATTTACTTGAAAACACACACACACACACAGAGAGAGAGAGAGAGAGAGAGAGAGAGAGAGAGAGAGAGGAGATGAACGACAGTGGGCATAGCAGGTCCTCTTGCTGCTGCAGAAGAACCCCAGACCCTTGTACACTTTGCGTCTGGCTTTAAGTGGGCACTAGGGGATCAAACCTGGGCCAGCAGCCTTTGCAAGCAAGTGCCTTAACTGTTGGGCCACTTCCCCACCTTCTGCCAAAGCGTCTTTGTTAATGCTGTCATTTACATACTATAGATTGTACTCATTTAAAGTACAAATTAGTAGGCTGTAATATATTTACAAACGTGTGCCATCAATACAGTCATTTTAGACAATTTTCATAATCTTAAGGAACCTCTGTTGTCCATCGTGTAGTTATTGCCCTCCTATTCTCCATTCCTGTTGTACGTGGCCCTAAGCCGCAATTTACATACTTTCTGTCTATAGATTTGCCTGTTCTAGATGCTTAATGCAAATAGAATCATAATATGTGGTCTTTGGTGGCTTCCTCACATAGCATAAAGTTCCCAAGATTCACCCAAGTTATAGTATGCATCTGTACTTCATTCCTTTTTATTGCAGAAGACTATTTCATTGTATGGATGTGCCAGATTTTATTTACCCATTCATCATAAAATGGACATTTGGGTTGTTTTAGCAATTAAGAATAATGATGCCTTAGCCAGGCGCGGTGGCGCACGCCTTTAATCCCAGCACTCAGGAGGCAGAGGGAGGAGGATCGCCTTGAGTTCGAAGCCACCCTGAGACTACAAAGTGAGTTCCAGGTCAGCCTGAGCTAGAGTGAGACCCCCCCTCCAAACAAAAAGGAGTAATGATGCTCTAGACTTCTGTACAAACCTGGTGTGGACATATGTTTTCATTTCTGTGTGGTGTCTGTATCTAGGAGTAGCGACTGTGTTTAACTGAGGACCTGCCAGCAGGCTATGGGAGTTCCAGTTTTCCACGTTCTCACTAACATTTCTTACCTGGGTTCATGACTGTGACGTGGCATCTCCCTGCGTGTGGTGTGCCTTTCCCTGCCGTCCTCTCAGGCCACGCGTCTTTTCATGTGCTTCTTGGCCATTTGTAGTCCTCCTCTGGCGAAATCCTTTCTCCACTTTTCTTGGGTTATCTTTGTCTCACTAAGTCATGGGTTCCTTACATCTTCTGGAGTCAGGTTCCTCGGTGCACACAGGATTGACTGCATTTTCACGGGTGCTGCGTTGTCTTCTCACTGTCCTGACCGTGCCCTTTGAAGCTCAAAGGGTCTGAATTTTGTTGAAGCCCAGTAATCATCTGTGTGTCTCTTTTCCTTCGTTGCTCATACTTTTTCTGTCACGTGTAAGAATCCATGATCAATGCAAGCTTATGAGGACGTCTGTGTTTTCTTCTAAGAGTTTTCATGTTTTTGTGTTATATTTAGATTCTGATTGGTTTGGAGTTAATTTTTGTGTATTGCAATGTGAGGGTCTGGCTTCATCTTTAAATTTTTTTTTAAATTTATTAGAGAGAGAGAGAGAATAGGCACACCAGAGCCTCCAGCAAACGAACTCCAGACACATGTGCCTCCTTGGGCATCTGGCTTACGTGGGTCCTGGGGAATCAAACCTGGGTCCTTTGGCTTTGCAGGCAAATGCCTTAACTGCTAAGCCATTTCCCCAGCCAAGTTTTGTTTGGTTTTTCGAGGTAGGGTCTCACTCTGGCCCAGGCTGACCTGGAATTAACTATGTGGTCTCAGGGTGCCCTCGAACTCACAGTGATCCTCCTACCTCTGCCTCCTGAGTGCTGGGATTAACGGCGTGCTCCACCACACCCGGCTCATCTTTTATATATGGCTCTCCAGTTGTGTCAGTCCATTTGTGAGAAGACAAGTCTCCCCCCCCCCCTTTTGAAACTCAGGTAACATAGATGTGTGAATTTACTTGTGGACTCCCAGTGCTGTTTTAATGTAGCTGTGTCTCCTCTCCCGTCAACACACTGTTTCCATGGTTGCTATTGTGTAGTAAGTTTCGAGATCAGGAACTTGCATGGATCCTCAGTCCTCACGCTTGCTTTGCTTTTCTGTTTTCAAGGTTGGTTTTCTTTTCTTTTTTGGGGGGGTGGTTTTTGATTTTTTGAGGTAGGGTCTCACTCTATCCCAGGCTGACTTGGAATTCACCATGTAGTCTCGAACTCATGGCGATCCTCCTACCTCTGCCTCCCAAGTCCTGGGATTAAAGGCGTGCGCCACCACGCCCGGCTTTCAAGATTGTTTGAAGCAGTCAGTGTTTACAGTGAAGTCGGCTTGGGTTCTGACAGAGATTGCAGCCAACCTGTGGGTCACTCTGTGGAATCAGTCGGATTGTGTGTGTCCCCTCATCTCCAAAATGCATGCTCTAATCTAATACCTCTGTACATGGCCTTGTTTGGAAATACCGTCTCTGCAGATGTTATGGAGTGATGTGAAATGATGTTGGGTTAGGAAGAGCCAGTGAAGACATAATCACTAGCATCCTTGTAAGAAGTGATATTTGGAGAGAGACACAAGGGAGGAGGTTATATAAGGACAGAGGAGGTTCTGGAACTGTGCTGCCACCAGACATAGAACCTGGGGCCAAAAGTATTGGGAGAGACCTGGAAGAACTCTCCCTGGAATGTTTAAGGGTGCCATGGCCCTGCCAAAACTGTAATTTTGGGTTCCTGGCATGAAGAACCGTGAGAGAAAACAAAAACAAAACCAAAAATAAGTAAATTAAAAATTAAAAAAAAAAAAAAAAGAACTGTGAGAGAATGAATTTCTTGTTTTAAGTCACTCCTTTGTGGTACTTTGTTGCAGCAGCTCTAGGAAACATTGCATGTTAACAGGTCATCTGGTCCATGAACGTAGTATGTGCTTCTGTTGGCACAGATCTTTAGTTTCTGTAAACCCTGGCATCTAGTTTTCAGAGCATAAGGTTTACACTGTCATGCTGTTTCTCGGTGCCAGCTTCGGGCATGTGGCGGTCACGTGGGGTGACAGTGGTTTACAGAGCTCTTCTTCACTGCCCTCTTCCCTAACTGCACCCTAGCTGAAGCTCTTTTAATTGTGGCGGATTGCTTGGGGTTCTCAAAAGGGCTTGGGGGCCATACATTTCCTATGTGGTGATCCCATTAACCATAGGCTCCTCGAGGATTCTAACGTAACTTGCAGGTTAAAAATTTTATAAAATTATTTATTTTGCAAGAGGGACAGGCCAGAGAGGGAGGAAGAGAATGGCTCTTGCTGCTGCAAATGCACTCTAGGTGCATGTGGCGCTTGTGCATCTGGCTTTATGTGGGTGCTGGGTCAGAAGACTTTGCAAGCCGAGTGCTTTTAAGCATTCAGTCATCCCCCCAGCACTCAGGCAAAAAAAGAAAGAAAAAGAAAGAAGAAAAGAAAGAAAGAAAGAAAAGAAAGAAAGAAAGAGAGAAAGGAAGAGAAGGAAAGGAGAGAAGAAATTGAGGTTAGTGTTGTGATTTACGGCCCTAGTGGGGCTCCTCTTAGTTACTTATTTCCTTATAGTAAGCCTGTGGCTTACGACTCTCCAGTGAATCCTCTTTCACCACAGACACCCACAGCCAGAGCCTTAGGCTTGAACTTCTCCATATGTGATTGCCACTGAAGTCTCTTCCTCTGAGAAAAGACTCAGAACCGGGCCGTGATGGCGCATGCCTTTAACCCCAGCACTCGGGAGGCAGAGGCAGGAGGATCGCTGTGAGTTTGAGGTCAGCCTGGGCTAGAGTGAGACCCTACCTCACAAACCAAAACAAAAGACTTAGAACGATCGTTGTAAGCCTTCTCCTTGAGCTAATTCTCCGAGCCGTGGCTCTGGTGTGATAACAGTGGCTGCCCGTCTCTCTGGGCGACACCCTGCCGCAGTGTAGCGCTTGGGGGCTGGCAGGGCAGTGTCCTCGGGTTTCTTCAGCCTGCCTCTTGCAGTGTGATAAGTTGGTAAGCTGAGGCACGAGGGCCCAGTCTTCTCAGCAGCACTTGCTCAAGGGAGAGGCCCCGTCTTGGGTGGGGTGTGGGCGAAAGGAGCCTACCTCAACCCTGTGCCACTTGCTCAGAGCTTCGCCTCCGCCGCACGAAGCTGGGGGCCAAGTGAGAAGTGTAGTGTCGGGCTGGGAGATGGAAGAGGGGCTCCTGTGTGCTGGGCCGGACCTGTTACTGTCACAGTGACTCAGGAGAGGGGCAAGTCCCGGTCACATACCACAGATGCTGCTTCCTGCTGACTAGTCAACGATTTTCTCGAACAAACGTTTCTTCCTTGTTATGTGTGCTCACAACCATTTCCAGAAACTTTAAATGATGGCCTTTTAGTACCTGTCACCAGTTTTGTTGGGGTGCAGATGTGCAGAGCTCCTCATCCTTCATGCTGGTCAATAGTAGTTAGTGTTTTAGTGATGTTGAGTAAAAAAAAAAAAAAAAAAAATGTAGAGAATGGAGGGGCGGTGTTAGATAGTAATACGAAAAATTCGCAAAGACTTTCATTTCAAAAAGGATTGTTAGAGCCGGGCATGGTGGCGCACACCTTTAATCCCAGCACCAGGAGGCAGAGGTAGGAGGAGCGCTGTGAGTTCGAGGCCACCCTGAGACTACATAGTTAATTCCAGGTCAGCCTGAGCCAGAGTGAGACCCTACCTCGAAAAACAAAAAACAAACAAACAAACAAAAAAAGGATTGTTAGGGCTAGAGGGATGGTTTAGCGAAGCGCCTGCAAAGCCAAAGGACCCCGGTTCAATGCCCCAGGACCCACGTAAGCCAGATGCACAAGGGATGCACAAGGTGACGCACACATCAGGAGTTCATTTGCAGTGGCTGGAGGCTCTGGCGTGCCCTTTCTCTCTCTCTCTCAAATAAGTAAAATAAAAATAAAAGGAATTGTTAAAGACTTCCTACATGGCAAGTTAATTTGCTTTATCATTTACTTAACTATTAAAAATGTACGTATGAGAGATGCCTTCCAGTTGTATATTCCTGCATTTATTACCATTATATGTGAATGTATCTACAGAGAGTTTAAAAGCCATTATTCCAACATGTTGCAAACAATCTTCATTCTCTTTCTTTCTCAACACAGAGGGATGGTGGAGGTGTTGACTTCCCAGGTGAACGCTCAGGTTTGTGACGTTGGTTTCGTAGGTACCGAGCCAGATGGACTTCTGCGGACAAACTACAGCTCCGTCCTGACAAGTGTCGGCACCGCCCTGCACGGGTTTCACGACGTCATGAAAGGTGAGCCGGGAAGAGCAGTAAGCTGCGAGCCTTCGCTTCTCAGATCGGCCTGACCTGAGTTCCCGCAAATACTGCCGAGGGTTACCCGCCCGGATGCAGGGTTTGGCTGCCGTGGAAGTACCCAGCTACAGCCTTCATTTCTGAAGGGAAGCAGGGTGCTGAGGAGAAATCCTTGTGCATAGTACGCAAGCCAGAAATGCATTACACTGGTTTAGTGCAGGTGTGTAGATCTTAACCACACCAGACATGATGTTTAAAGGCATTGGGCAAAATTCTTCATACCTGTTAGAGCCCAAGCCTGAAGGAATCGAGGAAACCAGGGCCGTGTCTCTGAAAGAGTATGCTAGCCTCCCCTTCCCATCCTTGTGTGTGTGTGTGTCTTCATATTATTTCTTTATTGATCTATTTATTTTCTGAGACACAATCTCTGTTGCACTGGCCTGGTCTGGAACTTGCTATGTGGACCACAGGGACCTCAGACCTGCAGCCGCCCTCCTGAGTGTTGGGGTCGCAGGCCTGCTCTACCGTGGCCAGCATTAGTCACCCAGCTGCTTTAACCTTTTATTTTATTTATTTATTTATTTATTTATTTTACAGGTCACCCCCTGAGGTGGTTTGAATGTATGGCCCCAAGACTTAGGCTTTTTTTTTTTTTTTTAGTTTTTTAAGTTTTTTTGAGGTAGGGTCTCACTGTATCCCAGGCTGACCTGGAATTCACTATGTAGTTGCAGGGTGCCCTTGAACTCATGGCGATCCTCCTACCTCTGCCTCCTGAGTGCTGGGTGGGATTAAAGGTGTGCGCCACCACACCCAGCCAGCATTTCATTTTTTCACAGCTGGGGAGAGATTGAACCTAGGACCTCATGCATGGTAGGCAAGTGTGCTATTCCTGAGCTGTATACCCAGCCTGCATTTTGATAGTTAAAGTACCTGTTTTAAATCTGGTCTTGTTCAGCATAGCCTTAGGAAAGTCAGTTTTTAAACCCTGTGCATCTTTCAGTTGACTCTGTGCTCCTAGGATTCTAGTCAGGCAAAGGGCCAAAGGGAATCTTTTTAAAAATTTATTTTTTGTTTATTTTTATTTATTTATTTGAGAGCAACAGACAGAGAGAGAAAGAGGCAGATGGAGAGAGAGAGTGAGAGAGAATGGGCGCACCAGGGCCTCCAGCCACTGCAAACGAACTCCAGACACATGCGCCCACTTGTGCATCTGGCTAACGTGGGTCCTGGGGAATCGAGCCTTGAACCAGCGTCCTTAGGCTTCATAGGCAAGCGCTTAACCGCTAAGCCATCTCTCCAGCCCCGAAGGTAATCTTTTAAAGACCGACAGTTCTGTGTTTGTTAGCCCGTGATCCTGAGTCCTCGCTGGTCTACAGCTCTGTCACTTCTAGACGCCTCCCGTTTTCTGTTAGGGACTGTTGGCATAGGGAGAAAGCAGACAGGACAGTCGGCAGTAGCTCAGGCACCCACACGACCCATTACAATGCTAACCATCAGTGACTCATTTACAGGAGATAACTTTTATAACTTAGAGCCGTCCTGTGTAACGTGTAGGAGGTCACGTTGGGTGCCCTCCTGTAGACTTGTACGCATCCATGACACGGGCCTTCCTTGCCTTGCCTTTAGTGGTAAGAAACTTGAAGCGCTCTTGGACTGGTGGCCCTAGCCGTGGTCGGTGGAGGAGCAGCTTAGCTAGTGCTCTGGGCGGCACTAGACGGTAGTGTAGTCACCTGCAACCCTGCAGGTCTCAGTTTGGCGTGCGGACAATACAAGGGAGGCACTTCCTCTCCTTCCTCCTGCTGCCAGAGACAGGGTCCTCCTCTCCTGCTTCTTTCCTTTTTCCTTACAGCGTCTGCTGTGGGAGCTGTGTGTAGCTGCAGTCCTCCGTCCCAAAACTTGGCTTCATCCAGAACCAGGCCTTTCAAACCACAACCTCCTCTGTGGCTATAGCGTTTGGTTTTGTGTTGTCAATTTTTTAATGGGATATCATTGTTTATTCCTTTCAGTAATTTCTCAAGAACTTAGATCAGTGGAGAGTGGCCGTCCATTTGAAGGGGTCTGAAGTAGCACCCAAAAAAAAATCCTAATTTTACTAATTTTGTATTTTAATTCATCAGTTATATGCATAATACTTTAAAAACTGCCAGCATGCTTTTGTTGTGCATTGCTCAAAATCAGTACACAGCTGGGTGGTCCAAGCCAAAGAATTTACCACTGTTGCTTGTCGGGAGCTGATAGAGGCTCGGGGGGGGGGGGGGGGGTGTCCTCAGATGCTTCCTTAGGCCCTCTGTCTCCACTTGTTTATGTCCTTTTTTAAATTTGGTTTAATTTTTAAAAATTTTTTTAATGTTTTTTGTTTATTTTTATTTATTTGAGAGCAACAGAGAGAGAGAGAGAGAGAGAGAATGGGCATGCCAGGGCCTCCGGCCACTGCAAACGAACTCCAGACACGTGCGCCCCCTTGTGCTAAGGTGGGTCCTGGGGAATCGAGCCTCGAACTGGGATCCTTAGGCTTCACAGGCAAGCGCTTAACTGCTAAGCCATCTCTCCAGCCCGTTTATGTCCTTTTTTATTATGTATTTATTTTCAAGTTAGTATACCAAATAATGGGTGTAATTATAACATTTTTTTCAAACTCATTTCTGTTCTTGAAAATGAATATAGCCGGGCGTGGTGCCACATGCCTTTAATCCCAGCACTTGGAAGGCAGAGGAAGGAGGATCACCATGAATTCACCCTGACACTACATAGTGAATTCCAGGTCAGCCTGGGCTAGAGCGAGACCCTACTTCAAAAAACCAAAAAAAGGTTTTAAATGAATATAATAAAAGAGAAATAGTTGGAACCATGAAGGGTTTGGGGGTTTGGCCAGCTGAATATGGGACCCTATTGCTAGATTTGCAGTTTGAATCTGTCTTCTTACCTATTTTAGAAAAGTTCTATTATCTCTTATGAAAGTTCAGAGTGGGTATTCACTCACATCAGCGGAAGAATCTTTGTGGGGTTTCTGTTTATTTTATTTATTTTGATTTTTGATACTTTTGTATACAGTACATTTTTATCCCACTCCCCTTAATGGCCTTCCCTCTTCCCCCTCCTACTAAAACCCTTCTTCTCATTAGATCCTCACCCTACTTTCATGCACAGATATGTTTGTTTGTTTCTAATTTTTTTTTTTTTTTGAGGCAGGCTCAACAGACTGCTCCCTTTTTTAATGAGAGGGAGCAAGAGAGAAAGTGAGAGAGAGAGAGAAGGAGAGAATTAGCACACCAGGGCCTCCAGCCGACAGAATGGAACTCCACATGCGTGCGCCACCTTGTGCATAGTGTGACCTTGTGTGCTTTGTCACCTTGTGTGTCTGGCTTACGTGGGACCTGGAGAGTTGCACATAGGTCCTCAGGCTTTTCAGGCAAGCACCTTAGCTGCTGAGCCATCTCTCTAGCCCTTAATTTTAATTTTTGTGTGTGTGTGTGTGCTGTGATGTGTGGGGGGGGTATGTGGTATGGTTTGATACCCCATATGTTTACCTGCAGCAGGGGGAGGGTTGCTTGCTTACAGTGGCTGGAGTAGAACATTAGGTGCCCCACAGTATTGTCGATCTAACTTGACGAGAGGAGGAGAGGTAGGTAGTAGGTAGGTTAGGAGGTTGGTTGATCTTAGTGTAAAGAGACTGAATCATAAGAAATGTATATTCTGCGTGGAATTAAAATGAGAATGAATAGGTCTTTTTGGTTTTTTGAGGTAGGGTTTTGCTCTAGCCCACATTGACCTGGAATTCACTATGTAGTCTCAGGGTAGCCTTGAACTCATGGCAATCCTCATACCTCTGCCTTCCAAGTGCTGGGATTAAAGGCGTGCGCCACCAGGCTTGGCAAGAATGAATAGGTCTTTTAACAAGTAACATTCTCTATGAGAATAATTTGATCTTCAGTCTTAGAGGTCTAAAACAAGTAGATTTATAGGAAGCATACAAGGAAAATCTATGGTTTAGATCATGCGATTCTTTTGTATTTTTTAGGATTAAAATTTAATGGCAAAGTCCAATTTAAATAATTAAAGTACTTGAGCAAATAAATAATAGGATTGGGAGAATTATAGCCAACTATAATAGCATTATTCTTAGTGTATACCTCTTTTATAAGTATCTGTTATTTACCAACAAATATTGCCTACCAACTCAGTTGTATTACAACATTTTCTATTTCTAATAAACTATTGAATGGAATATTTTCCTGATGTATCACAAGAAGAATGAGTGATTTAGGGATGGCAAGTATAATATCACATTCTAGCTGAATTTTTAAAAAAATACTTTATTACTTGGGCTGGAGAGATGGCTTAGCAGTTAAAGTGCTTGCCTGTGAAGCCTGAGGACCCAGGTTCAATTCCCCAGGACCCATGTAAGCCAGATGCACAAGGTGGCACATGCATCTGGAGTTCGTTTGCAGTGGCTGAAGGCCCTGGCACACCCATTCTCTCTCTCTTGCCTCTCTTCTCTCTCTCTCTCACACTCATAAAACATAAATAAAATTTAAAAATATTTAATTAATTTATTTGAGAAAGAGGCATGCATATATATGTATATATATATATATATACACATACATACATACATATATACATATATACATACACATATGTATATATATATATATATATAGAGAGAGAGAGAGAGAGAGAGAGAGACAGACAGAATATGAATATGAATATGAAAGCCAAAGGACCTAGGTTCAATTCCCCAGGACCCACATAAGCCAGATGCACAAGGTAGTACATTTGTCTGGAGTTCATTTGCAGTGGCTAGAGGCCCTGGCATGACCATTCTCTGTGTCTGCCTTTTTCCCTCTCTCAATCTCTCTCTCTTTCTCAAATAAAGAAATAAAAGGATAAAAAAGAATGTGTTGAATGTAATGGTAATATACCAATTTGTTGGTTCCTTTTAAAATGACAACTGTTAAATATTTATTTATTTAAAGTAAAAAATTTATTTGCAAGGAGAAAGGGAGAAAGGTCATGCTGGGCCTCCAGCCACTGCAAATGAACTCCAGATGCATGAGCCACTTTTACTCACGGTGATCTTCCTACCTCTGCCTCCCGAGTGCTGGGATTAAAGGCATGTATCACCACGCCCGGCTTGCATGCGCCACTTTATGCATCTGGCTTTATATGGGGACTGAGGACTTGAACCTGAGTCGTTAATGCTTTGCAGGCAAGTGCCTTAACTGCTGAGCCATCTCTCCAGTCCCCAAGTGTAAGATGTTAACAAGAAGGAAGACTGGTTAAGGTGTGTAAGAAAGTCTGTAACTTTTCTCCAAATCTAAATCTATATTAAAAGTTACGTACAGATGCATAAAACGTACAGATGTTTGTATTAAGCAGGTTCGTGTGCGTGTGTGTGTGTGCACATGTTTCTGTGTGTGTTGGGGAGCACGTGCATGTGAGTGCATGTGTGAGTATGTGCATGTGCATGTGTGTAGAGGCCATAAGGCACCGTGAGGTACCTCCTTTATCACTCTTCACTTTCTTCTTCTTCTTTTTTTAATACTTATTTATTTATTTGAGAGAAAGAAGCAGAGAGAGAGAGAAGGGGCACGCCAGGGCCTCCAGCCACTGCAAATGAACTCTAGACGCACGTGCCACCTTGCGCATCTGGCTTATGTGGGTCCTGGGGAATCGAACCTAGGTCCTTTGGCTTTGCAGGCAAGCCCCTTAACTGCTAAGACTTCTCCCCAGTCCTCTTCACCTCGTCTATCGAGACACGATGGATTCCCACTGAACTGTAAGCTCACTGATTTGGCTAGTCTCGCTAGCCAGCTTGCCCGTTCCTGGGACTACAGGTCCACACCACCACATACCCAGCACTCCCTTCCATTCTGGGGATCTGAATTTAGACCCTTAGCTTGGATGGCATGCATTTTACCAATGGAACCATCTCCCAGCCCATAATTAAGGTTTCAATGAAAATAATATATATCTTAATAATATCTTATATAAATAATAATAATATCTTATATAATATCTTATGTATCTTAACAATATCTTATATAAAACATGGTAACTTGATACTACATGTGAACGTATTAGGTTAATACCATTTCTTTCCAAACAGTATTATTTTCCTTTCAATTATATATTACCTAAAATGAACTAAATTTCTTAGTTCTGAGTACCTGAAAATTCTTTTTTTTTATATTTTTTGGTTCATTTTTTTATTTGTTTATTTGAGAGTGACAGAGAGAGAGAGAGAGAGAGAGAGAGGCAGATAGATAGAGAGAGAGTGGGCGTGCCAGGGCTTCCAGCCACTGCAAACGAACTCCAGACGCGTGCGCCCCCTTTTGCATCTGGCTAACGTGGGTCCTAGGGAATCGAGCCTTGAACCAGAGTCCTTAGCCTTCACAGGCAAGCGCTTAACCGCTAAGCCATCTCTCCAGCCCCTGAAAATTCTTTCTACGCACAATTTCTGCAAAGGGTAATTTCCATGTTTTTTTTTTTTATTTCTTTGTAGCTTCATTGTAGTGATAGTTAGACTCTCTCATTGAAATATTCTGAAACAGTCACTGTGGGCTGAAGTTGTAAACGTTTTATTAGATACTTTGTTTCCGTGATCAAATACGTGGCAGGAAGCAGCCTAAGGAAGGGCGGGTGGGGGGAGAGGAGGGAGTGAATGCGGGCGCTCCCCGCTTTCTGCCCTGTCCTCAGCCAGGGCCCCAGCCCTGCTAAACACACTGAGGTGTGTCTTCGTGATGATTCTAAATGCAGTGGGCTTGTCCATCTCATTAGTCTTCGATGAATCTGTTATCATGACAGTTCTCTAACACCCCTTACGTCTAGGATAAAATCACTCTATGTCTGGGAGATCCAGAAAACCCCGAAGCTCAGCTCATTGGCCAGTCTCACTCACTGTAACTTCTCTCTCTTTTAAAATGTATTTTTATTTCATGCCGAGGCAGCGAGCCCAAGCGGACCTTTTACAGCAGCTCTGCGAAGTGGTCCAGCAGTTAGTTAGAGCTGCCCAGCAGACAGGGCTGCCAGTTGTTTTTCAAGGGAGGGTCTCGGCGTCGTCCAGGCTGACCTGGAATTCTCTCTGTAGACCCAGGCTGGCCTCCAGCTGGTGGTGCACCCGCTCCCTCTGCCTCCCACGTGCTGGGCTTAGAGGCGTGTGCCACCATGCCCTGCTGCCCTCCAGTCATCCATGGAGAGCAGCAGTGTGGTGCTGAGGCTGGCGGATAGCAACAGAGTGGAAGAAAGGTAAACTGATCACGTTCTGAGTCTTTTATGACAGGGAAACATACCTGTAGCATTTTCAAGAGCTCTTTGATGTGTAACTTCCTGATAATGTGATGGTGTAATCCACTAACTTATTTTTGAACCGAAAAAAATGTTTGTTTATTTATTTGCGAGGGGAGAGAGAGGATGAGAATGGGCGTACCAGAAAGACGAACTCCGACGCATGTGTCGTTTCGTGCATCTGGCTTTACACGGGTCCTGGGGAATCCAATCCAGCCAGTCAGCCTTTGCAAGCCAGTGCCTTTAACCACTGAGCCATCTCTCCAGCCCCTTCTCTTGGGGGCTGGAGAGATGGCTTAGTGGCTAAAGCGCATGCCTACGAAACCTAAGGACCTAGGTTTGACTCCCCAGAACCCATGTGAGCCAGGTGCACATGGTGGCACATGCATCTGAGTTCATTTGCAGTGACTAGAGGCCCTAGCGTGCTCGTTCTCTCTTAAGTAAAATAAATAAATAAAATATCTGTATTTGTTTGACAGAAAAGAGCAAGTATGGGCATACCAGGACCCTTGCCATTGTAGACAAACTCAGAAGCATGCACCACTTTGTACATCTGGCTTTGTATGGGTACTGGGGAATTGAACTAGGGCCAGCAGGCTTTGCAAGCAAGCACCTTTATAAAACCACTGAGCCATCTCCCCAGCCCTATTATGACTTCTCGTAGCCCCTTCATATTTAAGCCTTTCTTCTGTACTTTTCTAAACTTTTTCTCAATCCTTTTTTCTAATATTATTCAACTGGAAGCAAAAGCATAGAAAGCCAGACCTAAGGGAGTGTCTGACCCTTGTGTGGTGACGCAGCCTGCTCTCATTGCTAGTTAGGTCGTAGCCAGCTAGCACCTGGTACGGACCGTGGACATCACTCTTGTGTTGGCTTTTCTGTCTAGCCTCACGGGCTGCTTGTCTGGTGCCAGCCTAGATGATCAGAATGTTATGGATGGGGGAGATATGTCTCCTCCCACCTTCCCTCTGATCCCAGCCATAGCAACAGTCTTGGATTTTTTTGTTCCTGAATGGGAAGAATATATACCAGGGCACAGGTAACCAAACAAAGAATCATGTATTTTTTAGCCAGTAAGAGAGCAAAGCCAAGTGGAGAGCAGACCAAGCCAAGGGGACGGCAGCAAAGGGCTGCCTCGGATGTTTGGACTTGGAATCCTGGTCTGCCATTTCTCTTCTTGTCCTTGTCTGCCCTTATAGTCTAGGAAGAAGCAGGGACTTTCTTGGCAGTCCGTTTGCACCCCCAGTTCAGCCTGTTAACAATTAGATGCATTAGCGTAGGAATACGTATCGGCCAACCTGTAAAGCTGAGGCACGAGTACGTGGTCCTCAGGCGGGGCGGCGGGTGGGGGACTCGGTTAGGGGCTGAGTTGAGCCTCCGAGGCCGGCTTCGCTCTTCTGTTGCCCACAGCTCTGTCCCCTTAACTTGTCAGGTTGCGGCTGTCCCGGCTGCAGGCCTCCTTGCTGACTTCACCCACTGCTCCTGACCTTGCCACTTTAACCCCAGCATCTGTTTAACCTGTACATAAGCAGTGCTTTCTGAGGGACAAATAATGGTTAGGATCATTTGCCCAAAGGTAGGGTAAGGGCTGGTCTTGAGTTGAAGACTCAGACCCAGGCTGCTGGCTGGGGGAAGGCAGAGAGATTCTTTCTGCCATGATTTATGGGTCAGTGGATATTCAGCACAGCCCAGGCACTTGGATCTTTCTTTTTGGGTTCTTTATGTAGCCCACTGACCTGCAATTTACCCTGTAGCCCAGGCTGCCCTCAAGTTCACCAAGATCTTCCTACCTCAGCCTCCCAAGTGCTGGGATATGAGAAATGAGCAGGCTGGTGAGATGCATGCAACTCTAAGTATAACAGGTTTTCACTGCATTGTTTTATAGATATTTCCAAACATTATAGCCAGAAAGCTGCCATTGAGCATGAGCTTCCTACAGCCACCCAGAAGCTGGTGACAACGAATGACTGCATCTTGTCCTCAGTAGTGGCACTAACTAATGGAGCAGGAAAGGTAATTCTCTGGCTTGTGTTGACCTAAGTTCAATTATCTTTTTTTTTTTTAATTAAGTAGAAACTTTGTATGGATACATCAAATGTTGGTCTAAGTTTAAATGTTTTTATCCTAAGTTTACTTCTTAAATATGTTCCTTTTTTAAACATGACATAGGAAAATTGATCTATAAAAGGATTGTGAACTACAAGGCTGATTTCTTTTTTTATATATGTTTTTATTTTATTTAATTTTACTTGACAGAGAAAGAGGGAGTGAGGGAGAGAGAGAAAATGGACAGGCCAGGGCCTCCAGCCACTGCAAACAAACTCTACTCGCATGTCCCCCCTTGCGCATTTGGCTAATGTGGGTCCTGGGAAATTGAACCTGGGTCCTTTGGCTTTACAGGCAAATGCCTTAACTGCTAAGCCATCCCTCCAGCCCCTGATTTCTTTATAATGGTCCTGGAGTTGGCACTCAGGGCATTATTTTCTGTTATATTTATAATTCGCACATTAAGATGTACAGAAATAAATTTAGTTGGAGATTCCATATTTAATGTGCTTATGTTGTATCTTTTGTTGGAATATGAAATGTTACAAATTAGGACAAGAAGCCTAAACCTATTTTGAGGTCAGTGCAGAAATCAATGAGATAGATAGCTTATGAAAATCACCTACAGAACAAGTCAGAACTAGTCTTGGGTTCTTGAGAGGAATAGAAACTGTCCAGAGTAATACTTGTCAAGTTTCTTCTCAGTATTTATATAGGTATTGCCTTTGTTGCATATTTTGAAGGCATTCTCAGAATAAATAAATGTAGGGCCGTTGGGCAGGTGTCGAAATCTCAGTTCCATTCCGAACTGCTCTGAAAGGCTGTTTGCTATATAGTGTGGATTCCTGTTGGAAAACAGTCTCTCTCCTGTCCTGCGTGTTTAGATCGCGTCTTTCTTCAGCAACCACGTGGACTACTTCATGGCCTCGCTGAGCTACGGCCCCAGGGCAGCGGGCGGCTTCGTGAGCCCGCCGTCTGCCGAGTGCATGCTGCGGTACAAGAGGAAGGCGGCTGCTTACATGAAGGCGCTAAGGAAGGTTGGTGAGCCGCGCTTCGAGGTACAGCCCCAGCACCCGCCGCAGACCACCGAGGGGAGCCACGAGGTGTTCAGTGGCCCCCCTTGTTTGGATCTCACACGGTTGACTCCAGGTGCCTGGGGGCTGTTAGGGAAGGTCTTCAGAGGAGAGGGGACAGAGGCCCAGACCTTAGCTGATGGGCTGGAGAGATGGCTTGGTGGTTAAGCGCTTGCCTGTGAAGCCTAAGGACCCCGGTTCGAGGCTCAGTTCCCCAGGACCCACGTTAGCCACATGCATATGGGGGCGCACGTGTCTGGAGTTCATTTGCAGTGGCTGGAGGCCCTGGCGTGCCCATTCTCTCTCTTTCTCTGACTCTTTCTCTCTCTAATAAATAAATAAAAATAAATTTAAAAAATTATTTAAAAGAAAACCTTAGCTGATGAACAGCTGTGCTTATATTTCTCAGCCACGCTGGACTCACGTCCCGTGGCCCCACTGCCTCATAGAGTGCCCACGGTAAAGTAGCCCAACAGACAGTAAGTAACACTGCAGAAGTTATAAACTTGTAGAGACAAAAAAAGAGAAATATAGTTGTGGTTTTTCCTAAGTATAGTAATAATATGTGAATATTTAAAAAAAAATCAGAAGGCCGGGCGTGGTGGCGCACGCCTTTAATCCCAGCACTCGGGAGGCAGAGATAGGAAGATCGCTGAGAGTTTGAGGCCACCCCGAGACTCCATAGTTTGTTCTAGGTCAGCCTGAGCTAGAGTGAGAGCCTACCTTGAAAAAAAAAAATCAGAAAAAGGCGGGAAGGATGGCTTTAGTGGTTAAGGTGCTTGCCTGCCAAGATAAAGGACCCAGGTTCGATTCCCCAGGACCCACGTAAGCCAGATGCACATGGTGGTGGCGCATGCATCTTATTCGCAGTGGCTGGAGGCCCTGTTGTGCCAGTTTTCTCTCTCTCTGTGTCTCAAATAAATCAAATAATATTTTTAAAATGTTAATCAAGGCTGGAGAGCTGGCTCAGCAGTTAAGGAACTTGCCTGCAAAGCCTAATAACATGGCTTCACTTCCCCAGTATCCACATAAAGCCAGACGCACGAAGTGGTACATATATCTGGAGTTCATTTGCAGTAGTTGGAGGCCCTGACATGTCCATTCTTTGTCTCTCTTCTCTGCTTGCAAATAAATGCAAATATTTTAAAATAAAAAGTTAGTCATATGTTTATGCCTGTAGAAGATATGTTCCTTGCAGTGTGGTGTGGTATACTTTCAAAATAGAAACTTGGCTATTTCTGTCATCCAGCAGGTGTCTCTCTTTCTGGTGGTCATTCAGCCAAGGCACTTCACAAGACTGTAGAAACATGAATCTATATTTTCTTCAAGTCTTTTTTGCCTTCCACATTTTTAGATTTAAATCTTGTGTCTAGAATTTATTCTCCTGTAATGACTGATTTTCTAGTTCCCTTTCTAGATAATGAGATGGTTTTCTTTGCACCATTTATCCAGTCCATCCTTTCTTCACAAGTAGAATGGTATATTTATCACACTATAAATTTTTGTATATGATTTTTTCTGTTTCTGGATTTTCTTTTTGGCCTTCATCTGTGTTTTAGTGCAGGTCTATATAGCTTTTGTTAGTGTGGCTTTAAATTGGTATGACAAATGTTCTGTTATATTTTTTTTTCCTTTTTCAAACAATATTTAAGAATATTTAATTTATTCATTGGAGAGAGAGAGAGAATAGGCACGCCAAGGCCTCTAACTACTGCAAATGAACTCCAGACACATGTACCATCTTGTGCATCTGGCTTTATGTGGGTCCTGAGTAATTGACCTGTGTCCCTAGGCTCCCAGGAAGCACCTTAACTTCAGCCCCTCAAACAGAAATTTTTCTTTTCACATATAGTGTAGAACATTAGCAGTCTGTGTTAGCGTCCGTCTGAATTATCATCGCACTCCGCTCGGCATTCGTATTTGTGTCCGTAGGATTGGGTGACGGAGCGCTTTCCCTTTAATTCTCATGGTGCTTTATCTGCAGCCGCTTGTTGAGTCTGTGCCTTACGAAGAAGCGCTGGCGAACCGCCGGGTCCTCCTCAGCGCCACGGAAAGTCGGGAAGGCCTTGCACAGCAGGTACGGCACCTGGGAAGTCGCGGAAGCCATTCCAAGGCAGAAATGGTCCATCCACTGTGGAAGGTTTTCAAGGGCCCTGAGTGGTGCAGTGAGAAGTATGTAAATATGACTTACCCAAAAGATGGTATAACTAAGTGAATATGTGATACGTACAATTTGTTCTGCACACAGGTAAAGACCACAGGTGTACTTCGTGATTTAATTGGCAAATAGTTGATGTGGAATAATAATAACATAATTTGGGGGCTGGAGAGGTGGTTTAGTGGTTAAGTGCTTGCCTGGGAAGCCTAAGGACCCCGGTTCAAGACTCGATTCCCCAGGACCCACATAAGCCATATGCACAAGGGGTCGCACACGTCTGGAGTTCATTTCCAATGGCTGAAGACTCTGGCACGCTCATTCTCTCTCTTTCTCTCTCTGCCTGTTTCTCTCTCTGTCTGTCATTCTCAAATAAGTATATAAAAATAAGCAGAAAAAATTAAAAAAAAAATAACATAGTCTGGCCCTGTTGATCAATGCTTCGGGCAGTGGATTTAATTAACTGCTAGAAGACTAAGGCATTGGGGGTGGGGGAGTAAAGCTTCATCAGTTTATTTCATTTCTATAAGGAGCAGAAGTGGGAAATTTAAATGCGGGGTTCACTGTGTAGCACAGTGTCTTTCCGAAGTTGGCATTAACTAAGCTGGCCATGTTGGTGCACACCTTTAGTCCTTCTTAACACCAGCACGTGGGAGGCAGAAGGGAGGGTGATACGTGCAAGTTAGAAAAGGCTCTGTGAAACCCATTAATTTGAGTAATTGATAGAGCTGGTAATCATAATAAGATGTTCTGGCTGTGACATTAGTAAAGCTTTATTTTCTTCATACTTGAATCAGATTGGTCATTGTTTTTCCCTGAATCCAATTTTAATTTCTTTTTCTTTTTTCTTTTCTTTTCTTTCTTTTTTTTTTTTTTTTCAAGGTAGGGTTTCACTCTAGGCCAGGCTGACCTGAAATTCACTCTGTAGCCTCAGGGTGGCCTGGAACTCACGGTGATCCTCCTACCTCTGCCTCCCGGGTGCTGGGCTTAAAAGCATGCACCACCATGGCCGGCCCTCTTAAAACATTTTTTTAAATTTATTTTTATTTATTTATTTGAGAGTTACAGAGAGAGAGAGAGAGAGAGAGAGAGAGAGAGAATGGGCACGCCAGGGCCTCCAGCCACTGCAAACGAACTCCAGATGCATGCGCCCCCTTATGCATGTGGCTAACGTGGGTCCTGGGGAATTGAGCCTCGAACTGGGGTCCTTAGGCTTCACAGGCAAGCGCTTAACCGCTAAGCCATCTCTCCATCCCTTAAAACATTTTTAAAATACTTTATTTGTTCATTTATTTGAGAAAGGGGGAAAGAAAGATAGAGAGAGGGAGAGAGAAAGAATATGAATGGGCATGCCAGGACCTCTAGCCATTGCAAACAAACTCCAGACACATGTGCTACCCTGTACATCTGGCTTACGTGGGACCTGGAGAATCAAACCTGTATCCTTTGGCTTTGCAGGCAAGCACCTTAACCACTAAGCTCTCCGTCCAGCTCTGTAATTTTAATTTCTAATAAAGGCTAACGAGGGTCGCTAGAATTGTAACAAACCATAGCTGAAAAAAGAAATTAATTAGATCTCTAATTTACAGTGTCATCCTGCCTCAGCCTCCTCAGGGCTCCTGAATGCTGGTATTAGAGGCATAAGACAAGATACCTGTCTGTTTTTTTTTTTTAAACATAAGGAGAGTAGAGCTCAAATTAGTAAATTTTACAATATCTAGAGAAGCAGGAGGACCGCTTGACCTCAGAGCTGATGTTTTGAGCATTGTCCAGTTGTGAGTAAGTTGCACCAGCACTCTTGCCTCTAGGCAGGCTGCCTTTTCAGCCTCACAAGGGCTGTGTGCACTGAGCCAGCGGGAGGCGGTGTAGGATAGCACCAAGAGGCCAGCTGCTGAGGCCCCGGCGGAAAGGCTCCCAAATGCCGGCTTTGTGTTTCCTAGCCTAGCATCTGGTCTAGCTAGCGGGGAGCCTTTGTTCTTTGAGGAAGGAGAATTATAGGACTGTTAGGAGTTTTTACTGAGATCATGGGAGGAAAGTACCACAAACTGCCTTTTTTTTAAAAAAAATTATTTTTATTTTTATTTATTTATTTGAGAGAAAGAGAATGGGCATGCCAGAGTCTTCAGCCACTGCAAACAAACTCCAGACGCATATGCCACCATGTGAATGTGGCTTATGTGAGTACTGGGGAATTGAACCGAGGTCCATAGGCTTCGCAGGCAAGCACCTTAACCACTGTGCCATCACTCCGGCCCATAAACTGCCTTTTACATGGTATTTACTCTACTAGGATAGCTGGTTAAACATTTGAACTCACTATAAAGTCACTATTAGTCCTGAGTAACTCTCAAGCTTTTATTTGTGCTGAAAAATTAGTTTTTAAAAACTTTTAAGGTATAACATACTTACAAAAAAGTATACAAGTCACTAATGTATATCACAGTGAATTTTCATAGATGAACACACTAACGTAACCATGACCTGAATTTTTAAAAGGGTGTATGTGTGTGGGGGGGGGGATATTTAGTTATATAAGGTGTACCTTAGAAGCAGGGTGTGGTGGTGCAGGCCTTTAATCCCAGCACTTGGGAGGCAGAGGGAGGAGGATCGCCGTGAGTTCAAGGCCACCTTGAGACTCCATAGTGAATTCCAGGTCAGCCTGGGCTAGAGCGAGACCCTACCTTGAAAAACCGCACGCAAAAAAAAAGGTGTGCCTTAAAAATAATACCCAGAGGGCTAGAGAGATGGCTCGGTGGTTAAAGGCACTGGCCTGCAAAGCCTGATGGCCTGGGTTCAATTCCCTAGTACCCACATGAAGCCAGATGCACCAAAGTGGCACCTGTCTCAGTGGTTCATTTGCCAGTAGTAGGAGGTCCTGGTGTGCCCATTCTCTCTTTCTGTCTCTCTCTGCCTCTTTTTCTCTGAAATACATAAATAAATGAATAAAATATTTTAAAAATAAAACAGAAAAGGCCAAGTGGGGCATGGTGGCACATGCCTTTAAGCTCAGCTCTTGGGAAGCAGAGGTAGGTGGATCCCTGAGTTCAAGACCGGCCTGGGACCACAGAGTGAGTTCCAGGTCAGCCTGGGCTAGAGTGAGACCCTACCTCAAAAAACAAAACAAAACAAAACAAAGGAAAAAGAAATAATACCCATGATTTCAGAAGTTTACGTCATGCCCCCTTTTTAGTTCCTACTATCCTGTCTCCCAAAGATGGCTTTATCCTGCACTCTGAGTCCATAAGATAGCCTTTTACCATTGGTGTTGTGTCTGCCTGTTTCTCTACTTTCTAGTCTTTCCAACTAGGGCCTGTGACCACCCCAGCCATGGACTTCTGGCCAGTTTTGCAGTACCAGATGAGAAGTCTCTCCTGTAGAATGGGCCTCAAATCCATCAGAAATTGCTGACCTTTATTGCCAAAACATGATGCCACTATTGCACCAGTGGGCACATCTTGCCCGGCTGATCAGTTAGCGTAGCATGCAAGGCCCACGGCCGGATACTGGTGGTGATGGCAGTTCCCCGGCCGCCTGCATAGCACCTCTGGGCGCTGTGAAAGCTAGCCAGTAGGAAGGAATGGGAGTTCCATTCATCTTGATTTCTCCATGTCCTGCAGCCAAAGCATGTAGGGTCTGGTTCTGAGGGGCAGCAGCAGTGGCCACTAGCCTGTATTGTTGGAGGGCCTCGGGAGCTTCCCTCGTGAGAGTTCTTTTATGTGTTCTCGCCATTACAGAAAGCATGTTTAGTGATAAGAATTCCTCACATGTTCTAGGTATTTCATCTCTGTTGGATGCCTTTCAGATTCCTTTTCTACTCTAGCTTTCCTTTCTACCCTCTTCATGAAGTCTTTTTAAAAATTATTTTGTTTATTTGAGGGCTAGAGGGATGGCTTAGCAGTTAAGGTGTTTGCCTGCAAAGTCAAAGGACCCAGGTTCGATTCCCCAGTACCCACATTAGCCAGATGCACAAGGTGGTGCATGCATCTGGAGTTCGTTTGCAGTAGCTGGAGGTCCTGGTATGCCCGATCTCTCCCTCTCTGTCTTTCTCTGTCTCTCCCTCTTTCTCTCTCTCTCTTCCCCTCTCTCCCTCTTTCTCTCTGTCAAATAAATAAATAAAAATAAATATTTATTTGAAAGAGAGAATGAACTCCAGATGCACGTGCCACCTTGTGCATCTGGCTTACATGGGTCCTGGGGAATTTAACTTGGGTCCTTTGGCTTTGCAGACAAGTGCCTTAAGTGCTAAGCCATCTCTCCAGCCCTCATGATGTCTTTTGATGAATAGAGATTTTAAAATTTTACTTTAGCTCAGTTTCTGAACTTTCAGTTGTGCTTTTACTATCCAGTATAATAACTCCCCCTCTATTCTTGGGTTAGGTTTGTCTATTTTTACCTCTTTGAGGTAGTTTTGATTTATATTCTGTAAAGCATCCCTCCCTACTAAGTTTGTCTCCACCATTCTCTAAGATGCAAAATTCTTTGTTACTTTTTAAGGTTCAGCAGAGTTTGGAAAAGATCTCTAAGCTGGAGCAGGAAAAAGAACACTGGATGCTGGAAGCCCAGTTGGCCAAAATCAAGCTGGAGAAAGAAAACCAGAGACTGGCGGAGAGGCTGAAGGGGACAGGTAGCGGACAGTCAGCTGGGCCGGCCCAGGAAAACGCTGTGGTGCCCGCCACCCCTGTCCAAGAGGAAGCTGCAGCGAAGGCCCTGTCAGAGCTAGTTCCGGGCACCAGTCCGGTGAGTGTCCTTGGGGTTGATGTACCTGCAGGTTTCATTTATTGATTGATTGATTGGTTTTTCGAGGTAGGGTCTCACTCTAGCCCAGGCTGACCTGGAATTAACTATGCAGTCTCAGGGTGGCCTCAAACTCACAGAGATCCTCCTACCTGTGCCTCCCGAGTGCTGCGATTAAAGGCGTGCGCCACCACGCCGAGCAGTTTTCATATTTTAATGCCAGCCAGAAGGATCTAACCTAGGGTTCTTGGTCCATTCCTGCTCCTACAGCAAAAGATCTCATAAACAATAGAAATTGACTTCTCGCAGGTCCAGTGGCTGGGAAGTCTGAGATCAAAGGGTGTGGTGAGGTTCATGGATGTGTGTCTGTCCTCACCCCGCGTTCTCCCACACAGGAGCGACTGGGTTCTCTGGTCTCACTTGCACAAGTCCAGCAAGGCACCTCCCAAAGGGCCTTACCTCCTAGTGCCGTCACCTGGGGTTTACGATTTGAACAGGTTCATTTGGGGGAGACACAAACATTTAGACCATAGCAACCCCATATAAATTACATGTCATTTAGAATAAGCTCCATGTGCTCTAATAAAAGTAGGATATCTTTGTCAAAAAGTTAACTTTGGGCTGGAGAGGTGGCTTAGCGGTTAAGGCACTTGCCTGCGAAGTCTAAGGACCCATGTTCGACTCTCCAGATCCCACATAAGCCAGATGTACAAGCTGATGCAAGTGTGTAAGGTCACACATGTCCACAGGGTGGCACATATGAATGGAGTTAAATCGCAGTGGCTAGAGACCCTGGCATGCCAATTCTCTCTCTCTTGCTTTCACTCTCTCCCTCTCTCATAAAAAGTAAGTTAACTTCATGTATCTGGGGAGATAGCTTGGTGGTTAAAGGCACTTGTTAGTATAGTCTGCCAGCCCAGGTTCAGTTCCCTAACCAATCACATAAAGCCAGATACGGTCATTCATTTGCAGCGGCAAGAGACCCTGGCACACGCACAAACACACATGTGCAAATTATTTTATTTTATTTTATTTTATTTTATTTTATTTTTTTGCTGGGTGTGGTGGTGTAGTAGACAGCTTCAGGTTCGCAGAGATGAACTTCCAGACCAGTTATGGAGGAAGGGATTTATTGAAGCTTACAGATCCAGGGGAAGTTCCACAATGGCAGAAGAAGCTGGCCTGCCTTCACAGGTCCAAGCAGAGAGAGAAAAAGCCACACCACACAGCATACTTCTGGAACTCCAGCTAGGCACACTTCATATACCTTTAGATTCCCAGGACCCACGTAAGCACAAGGGGGCGCATGCATCTGGAGTTCATTTGCAGTGGCTGGAGGCCCTGGCACACCCATTCTCTCTCTCTCTATCTGCCTCTTTCTCTCTGTCACTCTTAAATAAATAAAAAAAAATTTAAATTTTTTTTAAAAAGTAACCTCATTGCACAGGGTTCGGTGAAAAGGAGGTAGAGAAAGTAATGGGAGGAGTTTATACTCAAAATACATTATGTATATGTATGAAATACATAGTGTTAATGTATACATGTGAAAGATTTTATGTGTATCTATAAAAATTGTTAATAAATTTTTAAAAAAAATAGTAACTTCAGCCAGGCATGGTAGCTCACACTCATAATCCCAGCACTCAAGAAGGCTGAGGTAGGTCGGTGGATTATCATGAGGTGAGTTGGAGGCCATCCTGGGCTATAGTGAGACCTTGCCTCAAAAACAGACAAACAAACAAAAGTACTTCATTAAGTTATCTGGGATTTTATGTGATTTCTGTATTTTATGTGATTTCAGCTCTGTTCCTAGAAAAGAGACAATAAGTTAAATTCAAGATAAATTCTGTTTTTTCATAAACACTCAGCCATAGTCATGCTCTATAGGATTGTGGTGCTGGGAGATTATAGGTACTGTCCTATCTATGTTTCTTTGTTTTTTTCAAAAAAAAAAAAAAAACTCTTCTACTGGCAGTCTTTATGCATGTGCATATGGATTTTGATCATAATCTCCTCCCATTACCTTCTTTTGTCCCCACTTCCCTTGTTCTCCTTCCATTTACTTCCTTCTTCTTTTCAGTTACTCCCTTTCTATTTTGATGGCTTTTTTTTTTTCGTTATTATTTTTATTTTTTCTGTTCTCCTCCATTATCCATGACACAGTATTGATGGGCCCGGTATTATGCCGGTCTTGTGCAGGTAACTACAGCCTCCGTGAGGTCATGAATACACCGTGTACTTCCTGTGTGGAAGACAGCGTTCCACAGTACTCCTCCCCATCCTCTGCCTCTTACATTCCTTCCGCCTCCTCTTCAGTGTTCCCTGAGCCTTGAAGGGTGTGTTCGAGACCTCTCCCTTAGTGCTGAGCACTCATCACTTCTTCTTAGCACTTTGATGACTTGTGACTCTCCCCAGTAGTCACCACCAAAAAGAAGCTTCCCCCAGGCTGAAGAGATGGCTTAGCAGTTAAGGTGTGTGCCTGCCAAGCCTAAGTACCCAGGTTCGATTCTCCGGGCCCCCACGTAAGCCAGATGCACAGGTGGCGCATGCGTCTGGAGTTTGCTTGCAGTGGCTAGAGGCCTTAGCGCACCCGTTCTCTTTCTCTCCTTTCTCTCTCTCTGTCTGTCTCAAATAAAAATAAATAAAACATAAAAAAAAGAAAAAAGCTTCTCTGACCAAAACTGAGAGTAGCACGAATCTGTGGCCATAAACATATTTATAGGGAAACTTAACGGACACAGCTTACCCAGTTAGCCAAACAGTAGTAATAGCTTCCCCACTAAGGCCAGTGACATCCCCAGCCATAGGGTTTGATTAGGTTTTTAATTCCAGGCATGAATTTTTTCCCATGGAATGGGCCTCAGATCTAATAAGAGAGAGCAGTTGGTTACCCTCATAATAGGCTTGTCACTATTGTCTGACTGGTCAGTTCCGTTTTATTGTTGAGTGAGCTGAAGGGTAAGGAGAAACACTTCCAGTCAGGCGTGATGGCCCACCCCTTTAATCCCACTACTCAGGACGCAAAGGTAGGAGGACCACCATGCATTCGAGGCTACCCTGAGACTACATAGGGAATTCCAGGTCAGCCTGGGCTAATGTGAGACCCTACCTCGAAAAACAAAAACAAACAAACAAACAAAAAAACAGAGAGAGAGAGAGAAACACCTCACCTGAGATCACACCCTTGGTAAGTGATAGGAGCGCAGTGTCAGAAAACACCACGTTCACATTTGATTTGTGTACTGCTTGCCCTCCTAGGGGTTAGGAATTGGAAACTGATATATTTGAGTTCTTAATGTCAGCTGCTGAAAGTTGAAGTCTCTCTTGTTCTTGAATCCTTGGAATGGTTAAGTACTATTTATACCTGCGAGAAAAATTTCCAGGAACATGAGAAACCTCTAGGACTGAGGACCGTTGGCCACAGGCGGTGACTTTATTTGGTGCATTTGGAAGTGGCTGCGGACCAGGTCGTGCAGGTAGCCTGTGTGAATGCCGCTTTCTTGGTCTTCTGTTTCATCTCTGTCCCCTGTCTCCTAAGGGTCTCCTTCCTCAACTCACCTTGTCCAGTGCCATCAGTGCGCTTTTCCTGAGTCTAATATGACTAGTGCACCCTCTTGCTTCTAGAGTTTTGAAGGTTTCCTGTTACCTGTAGAATACCATCCACTCTTTTTGCATCCAAGATTCTTGGCTATCTATTTCAAAACGGTCTTTTTAGCCACATCTTGATTTCCTTTGTACAAATTCAGAGTGAATTCTCTGCTAATGTTCTTTTCATTTTTGCCTCCCTGTCTCTGTTCATGCTATTCTTTTGTCTGGGTGTCTGTTTAGTCATAATTCCTATCTTCTCTATCCTTGGTCTTCTTTCGTGTAACTCCCTTGCCCCTTATTGAAAGTGCAATTGAGGGGGCTGGAGAGATGGCTTAGCGGTTAAGGCGTTTGTCTGCAAAGCCAAAGGACCCCGGTTCAATTTTCCAGGACCCACGTAAGCCAAACGCACGAGGTGGTCCATACATCTGGAGTTCATTTGCAGTGGCTGGAGGCCCTGGCACGCCCATTCTCTCCCTCTCTCTCTCTCTCTCTCTCTAATAAATAAAAAATTTTTAAAAAGAAAAAGTGCAGTTGAGAAGTAGCTTTTCCCACGAGCTGCCGTTTCAGGCGTTGCTGATGGTCCGAGTCAGAGAAGAAGGCCTGGGGCCTGTTCTTGTGTGTCACACGCTAGTGCAGGGGTGAGGCAGTGTCCTGTCTGTAGAATGAGCTTTACTGCCTGTCCGCGTAGAGTGCTGTGACCGCAGAGGAGTCCTGTGGGGACTGAGGAGGATGTCATGGAAGAGGTGACACGAATGGCTTTCAAAGTCGATCTGGAGCCCAGGGCTGGAGAAGAGCACTTCAGACTGAGCAGAGTCTCCGTGTAAACCTTCCTTTCTGCACATGGTGGGGTCCTGCCCAAAAGGGCCCTGCACACAGCAGATGCCAGGGAAACAGCGATGGAGTTCTCTGCCACCTTTGCTGTTTCTGGTCTTTCTTTATCTTCCCCCACCCCTAGGTGCGTGTAAGCGAGCTAAGTGTGTGGTTGAGTGTGGCAGTGTGTGTTTGCACGCATATGAGCTTTCTGTGTCTTGAGTGACGGCAGTAAATCCTGTCCAAAGTTAATTGAAAACTCATCCTTTAAACCACCAGGAGGTTACTTTGGCTTAAGCACTTTAAGGCTGATAACATAATAGCAGACAGAAGCTTGTCATTCAAACCCTACAGCATTTCAAAGGCCAAATGTTAATTGTTTTCATTAAAATACCTAGTACTGTAATTTGAACATGCAGCCAAAGGCTTTTTCTATTATTAGAAAAAAAATGACAGCAGTAATCTCAAGAAAGAAAAAAAACACAGAATTTTACAAATATGCATGTTTGGCTGGAATTAATGATATTTTGTAAATTAATAGAACTTTTAAATACATACATTAGATATAAAAATAATACACGTACAGTTCAGATAACTAAAAATTACCGAAGAGTTAAAGGGGAAAAATATGACAGTATCCCAAGTAACTAGTCCCTGCTGTTAACATTTTTCCTATAAAATCTCATATCAGGTTGATTATTATACCATATAAAATTTTAAAAGTCTTTAAGTATAAAATTAATGTGTTATCAGAAACTGTATAAACTTCATTATCGAGTCCGTCATATTGCATGTGCAGCATATCTTAACTTACCTCTGAGTGGACATTGACTGTGCTCTTATTGTCTTAAGTAGCATCTTGTGTTTATGCACGACTCCTCCTGCATATTAGATGATTTCCTTGGGAGATAGTCTTAGCTTAGGGTCAGAGTTACTGGATCCGAAGGTTCGAATATTTCAAGTTCCTTGCCCGCATTGCCAAATTATGTTCTGAAAGAGCTCTGTGTTGGTTTATACTCTTGTTAACAGGATATGAGAAAATGTTGAAAAAATGTATGTTAAAACATCTTCCATTTATATAATACCACTCCTTTGAAGGACTTCTTTGTGCTATACCAAATTTTCAAGCCATAACCCAGAGGTAAGGAGTGAGAGTAGGGAGGAGGGATAGATGCATTTTTGCATTTTACTTTGTGAAATGCAGTCATATTTGAGCATATAAATTAAGTGGTTGGTGGTTATTATAAACACTTACCTAAAAGAGAGACCAAAATTGCTATTCTTACTTCATTCAGTAGCAAGTTGTGGCTTTTCTATAAAAGTCTTACAAAAGACTCTTTTAGGTAGGTGGACATAACTGTGGCTATTACACACAGTACACACTACTCTGGTCTAAATAATAATACCTTTGAAAGCTGGGTGGGGACCGTAAGGCAGAAGAATTGCCTAGGCTGTATAGTGAATTCAAGGCCATCCTGGGCTTCAGAATGAGACCCTGTCTCAAAGAACCAAAAGTGGGGAAGAGAGATTCTCTTGAGGATGTTTCTCAGAACATGTGAAAACTGTCTTTTGGGTGTTGCCTCTGTTGCGCAGAATCCATTGACAGGGCGTTTCGAGCAGTTTTCTTCAGCCGTTACGCCGGCCCATCTGCCTGGCACCTTGACAGAGAGCTCAGTTCAGTCATTGATTTGTTTTTGAAATCTTTTTTTTTTTTTTTCCTTTTTCTTACCAGCTGGTAGTAGCAGTAGGGATTGAATTTAGAGACTTGTTCATGCTGGGCAAGCTCGAACCTTGCCCTTTGCCTTTGAAATCTTAATGCATAAAAGCAAGCTTTTAAAAAAAATGTAGTTTTAACTCATCACTGAAGTAGACTTAAAACACACCCACCATGGCTCAGGGAACTTTGCGGAAGAGGGGCCAGAAAGATTGTTAGAGCCACAAGTTGGGATATTATGCTCAGAGACATTGCCTCTCCCCCATAACTGACTGCTGCCCCCACAATGCACGACCCACAGTCCCCATGGGGATGGCCTGCATCCCCAATGAGGAGGGCCCCTTCAGAAAAGAGGCAGGGAGGAGGGAAAGGATGGTACCAACATGTGTTGTTTACACACCAAGTATGTCTATATCTAATAAAAATGAATTAAAAAAAAGAATGAACACACATTGAGAAAGAAAAAAATCTAGTTTTACTATAATTTATTAAAAATTATTATATTATTTGTTCATTTAGATCTGAAATTAATGTTTATTAATGTATTAACATACTGAAGTATCCTTTCTCCTTTTGAGGTTGTTTTTGTTTTGTTTTGTTTTGTTTTTTTAGTTTTTCCAGGTAGGGTCTTGCTCTAGCCCAGCGATCCTCCATACCAATAAAACCCAACAAAGGCTTGCGTGATGGTGCATGCCTTTAATCCCAGCACTCGGGAGGCAGAGGTAGGAGGATCGCTGTGAGTTCGAGGCCACCCTGAGACTACAGAGTGAGTGCCAGGTCAGCCTGGGCTAGAGCGAGACGAAAAACAAAAACAAAAAACAAAAAAAAGAAAGAAAAAGAAGATAGGACGTCAGCATTGTGAGTCTTTGGTGGTGGTCGTCACTTTCTTCCTCGTGGCAGAGTAGCCAGGGCAGTCCAAGAGCCGTCCTGTGGACCTGCATTTCCAAAGCTCTACGAAGCGCACAGCCCAAGCAGAGAAAGTGTGACGGGTGTCTAACCACTTGCGTTTGAAATGCAGCCATTGTGTTCTAAAGACGCTTTTTCCTTCTGTTCCAGATTGGGATGTTAACGAGGACATCTGACAGTGAGGTAATGTGCACCGGTGTCATGCTATCTGTCAGCAAATATTTGTCTGTCTACAAAGTTCAGCACACGCGCTCTGTCCAGCTGTGTTTTCTGAATGTGGAGGAAGGATACTCCCCCTTCTCTCTCAGTGGATCTGACACTTTTCCTTCTCGTTCTTCTTAAACCGTCATTGGCAGAGTAGAGCTCGGTAACCGCCTTGTTTCAGTGGCCTGCTTGTGCAGTTGGACAGGGGGTGGCCCCTGGCTGGCCACCGTAGAGTGAGGCTGAGGGCCTCGTCCACCCGCCAGCGGGCAGCCCAGGAAGCAGTGTGCTCCAGTGAGCAAACCGGATCTGATTTGGCTTGCACATTTGAATTTTGAAATACCCTAGGGCATCCCTTTACAAATAAAACTAAAGTAAATCAGCTTAGCACTCAGCGTAACAACCTGGTAACAGTTCTAGTCAGTTAGTAAGTTTTTCTTTGATTTTCTTATTTACATTACAGGTAATCTTTATGTTTATTTTATTATGTATAAGAGCATTACAGTTGTCTGAAGATAATTCAGGGGGACCAAAAAAAGGTTCAAAAAGGTTTAGTGATTGTGAAGGATTGTAAATAACAAAGACCCATGTTTATTGCAGCACTCGTGACAGTGGCAAAGTTAGGGACAGCCCAGGCGTCTCTCAGCGGAGGAATGTGAGGAAATGGCGGTGTGTAGACATAGTGGGGCTATGTGAAGACATTAAGTAAAATAAAATTTTGTTGTTTGCAGGAAAATGGATGCAACTAGAAATTATCATATTAAGTCAATTAGCATAGGCTCAGAAAGACAAATACTGGATGTTTTCACTCATTTGTGGATCCTGATTTTTATATAGATTTGTAAAATCATGTATTTGTATATGACATGAAAGTAGAAGGTATTGAGGGGAATGAAAGACATTAATGGGAGGGGGAGGAAAGGGGAGAGAAAGGGGATGTGGGGCAGGCACGTGATTGAGCTGAATTGTATATACTTGTACCAAAAAAATATGTCTTTATTTAGTCCAGTGCTATGTACAATGACTACATGCCAACCAAAACAATTGGGATTCCAATAAATATCCACATTTTCTCTGCCTTCTTCCAGTCAAAAGCAGACATAGTAGTCCAACAGATGGGGATTTTGAGTCGGGTTTGGGGCTAATACCAGCTAAGCAGAGCTGGGGATGGTATCATCTAAGCACTTGGGAGGTTCAGGCAGAAGGATTTTGAGTTTGAAGCCAGCTCCAGCTACACAGCAAAAACAAAAACAGAAACAGAAAAAGTTATAAGCCAGATGGAGGGACATGGCCCAGCTCTGTGCTCTTCAGAGACGTTCAGAAGACACAGCCTCTTTTTGCCATCCAAGTACTGACCGGGCCCAACGCCGGTTAGCCTCCAAGATCAGACGCGGTGTGCACGTTTAGGGTGGCATTGCTGGAGATGACATAGCTTTCTGAGAAGGGCAGACTTAATAAAAGAAGCCTGTGATTTCCATTTACCCGCCACGAAGGGTTGCAGACGGTCATTCCCCACCACATTCCAAGTGAAAATGTACCAAATGGCATCGTGCCGCTGTTTTCCAGAACGGCATCATCTCACTGGCGTTTGTTTACGTGTGCTCTGTCCAGGCTCCAGATGTGGAATCTCGTGAAGACTTAATTAAAAGCCACTACATGGCCAGGATCGTGGAGCTCACGTCTCAGCTGCAGCTGGCTGACAGTAAGTCGGTGCATTTCTATGCCGAGGTGAGTGGGGAGTGGGCTGGGCTGCTGCTTTTCCGGTCACTTCCGTTCTGCTGTCCTCTAGAGGAGAGACGGCCGCATGTGTGTGCCTTGTGTCTCCTTGCTTGTAGTTCGGGGTGACTAGTTGCATGTCACCCAGAAATCTTCATGTCAATGGACAGAAGACTGATTTATCATTTCACAGTTACCGCAGGACAGCTAGAGGCTTGGAGGCAGCCTTTCCCGTGTTGCGGAGCAATGCCGGTAGAGATTATGTGTTTTAGAGGTAGAGACATTCACAGAGGAAGGAATTTCCTCCCAGGCAAAGCACACCTGATCTTTTTAAACCTGCCCCAGTTTCTACAGGATAAGTTGTAGAATGGAAATCACGTAAATGATAGAACGAAAAGTGTCGGGCCAAGCATGGTGGCGCACGCCTTTAATCCCAACACTCGGGAGGCAGAGGTAGGAGGATCACTGCGAGTTCAAGGCCATCCTGAGACTCCATAGTGAATTCCAGGTCAGGCAAGGCTAGAGCGAGACCCTACCTTGAAAAACCAAAACAAACAAACACATGAAAAAAAAAAAAACATAATTTTTTTCACATTTTTTTCTTCCGTCATCCAGTAATTCATTTCCATCATATAATTAAAAGTCCACAGTGCAGTGGGAGTAGAATTGGCAAGAGCAGAGGGGAGTGAAGGAAGGAAGTGTGGGCTCTTGAGGGGTAAGAGACGAAGGGTTAGAATGGCTCCACGAAGGCTTAGATCAAAGGTCAGCGCTAGATGGCGGGATTTTGCAGCTCAGAGTTGTCCCAGAGCCCTGCCCAGGAAAAGTGAGCTCCCTTCATGGGGACCTGATGTCCTGTGTGGTTCTCTGCAGCCCTGCAGCCACGGAGAGAGGGTGGCAGGCAGCCAGTTGCCAGCAATGGAGAAGGGCTTTGTGTCCTTCCTGCTGAAACAACTGGTGTGTCTGGCTAAGCGTGCAAGCCGCCTGTTGCGTGTGTCGGTACACGGCTCATGGCCAGTGGGGAGGCCAGCGGGCAGCTGACCGTCGGTGGAATTGCTGTACTAGGCCCCTGAGCCTGCAGCAGCAGATATAAGTGGGCCTTGATCGTTGGGGTCCCCAGCTGCTCTCTGGGTCGGTGTCCCAGACTCCACTGTCACCTCCACGGGCCTGCAGCTCGGATCTGCCTCCCTCTCGGTGAAGTTCAAGGCCTGAGCACAGGGTGGTTAACAGGAAATAGTTGATTCTTGATTGTGCAAGCTCTCTTGAGAAATAAACTGAGTAACTAGGGAATTCTTAAGGCTGTCTGATTTTCAAGAGATTTGCCTGTTCTAGTAAATGTCTTCCGCACAATTTGACTCAAGAGTTTTGAGACTGTCCTCTGTAAACAGGAAACGGTGATCCTCCGCCCTGACCCCAGCGTTACTGGAGTGGGCAGTCCGAGTGCCTGATGTCTAGCCCTCTGGAGCCTCCTTGCCAGTCTCGGTGGCTTATCAGTGCTCTAGTGCTCTGTCTACTTGCACAGCGTCTTTGAACAAGAGTGTGAAGTGGACTTTGTCTTTCTTCTGTTTCATCTGCTCTGTCTCCGGAGAGAGTGGAACTCTCGTAGGAAACAGCCTTGTGTTCATTGTTTTCCCATGTAGAGAGCATAACCTGTGGGGTGGATCATAAAAGTTTCATTATTCATGTCACGGGGTTTCTAATGAGCGATTTAAAACACAAGGAATACTGTCTTAGGATCTATGCTTAGAAATAACCACTTTTCTTTCATTCATCATAACTCTAGGTGCATCTTGGGTAATTACATGTAGAAAGTTCTCATGGTGTTTTGGTAACCACTGGTCACTGGGTTAGAGCTAGGAAAACACAGGCGGTCTTGGGCTCTGGGGCTTCACCGTATACCACGAGCAGCGTGGGGCCGCATCTTTCTTCCCGCACCGTGCTTCGTGGTACCGAGCCTGTTCAACAGGTTTGGAGTCACTGAGTGGGTGGATGGCTTGTGGATTTGGTGATTCTGTTCCAGCATCCAAGTGTCCCAGAGTAAGTAAATGTTGGCTTGGAAAAGGCTGTGTTTAGAAGTGGAATGTTTTCTGGTTTACAGTGCCGAGCGCTCTCTAAAAGACTGGCCCTGGCTGAGAAGTCGAAGGAGACGCTGAGCGAGGAAGTGAAAGTGGCCAGTCAAAACGTCAGCAGACTGCAGGTGAGCTGAAGCAGGGGGACCTGGCTGACGGCTGCATCTTTTCTAACCATGGTGATTTCTTGTTTTCTTTCTTTTTTTTAATATTTTTTGTTCATTTTTATTTATTTATTTGAGAGAAACAGACAGAGAGAGAAAGAGGCAGATAGATAGAGAATGGGCACGCCAGGGCCTCCAGCCACTGCAAATGAGCTCTAGACGCATGTGCCCCTTGTGCATCTGGCTAACATGGGTCCTGGGGAATCGAGCCTCGAACCGGCGTTCTTAGGCTTCACAGGCAGGCGCTTACCCGCTAAGCCATCTCTCCAGCCCTAACCATTGTTATTTCGAACTCATTTTCAGCAAAAAGTGGCTGGTCTTGTTTGTTTCTCTGACTTGAACTTAATTTCAGATTCTTCTCTAGGCAGGCTTTTGCTTCAGTCGTGTTCATCCACGACTCCCTCTTCCCCCTGCTCCCCACGGCTGGCTGGGTGCCTGCTCTGTACACGATACTCCGCTCTCTTTCCCGCTTGACAAGACTGGTCTAGACTTAAAGGGGTGGCTGTGAAACACCCCTCCTTGCTCACTGCTGCGGTTTCAAACCTCACTTTCCAGGAAGCCCCTGCTAATGTAAACACGGTGCCAGGCACAGGGAACCTGGGGGCTCAGCGCCACCTGCTCCTCCCGGCTGCACATTAAGTCCTCAGAGTCGCTGGGAGCCCTGAGGGTGGATGTGAGAGGGGGGCCGATGAGAGCACCATAGGACTTAGCAATACCATTTCACCCTCGGCCATTGTATACGCAGTACAGGAGGGAACCCGTGCATGTCTGTTGTTGTTTTTAACTTTCTTGTTAACAACTTTCATGATTATAAACAATAAACAAAAATGATAATGCCCTCCCCTCCCCCACTTCCCCCTTCACAAATCCACTCTCCAGCATCCCCTGCCCCTCTCAATGAGCCTCTTATTTTGATGTCATCTTTTCCTCGGGTTACGAGGGTCTTGTGTAGGTAGTCCTAGGCACTGCGAGGTCATGGGCATCCCGGCCATTTTGAGTCTGGAAGAGTGCATTGTAAAGCAGTCCTACCCTTCCTTTGGCTTGTTTTTGTTTTCATGTTTGTTTTTCTAGGTAGGGTCTTGCTCTATCCTAGGCTGACCTAAAATTCACTATGTCGTGTCAGGCCAGGCTTGAACTCAGAGCAATCTTCCTTCCTCTGCCTCCCGAGTACTGCTGGTATTAAAGGTGTATGCCACCATGCCTGGCACCTTCACCTTTTTTTTTTTTTTTTTTTTTTTTTTTGAGGTAAGGTCTCGCTGTAGCCCAGACTGACCTGGAATTAGTCTCAGGCTGGCCTCTAGAACTCACAGCGATCCTTCTGCCTCAGCCTCCCAAGTACTGGGATTAAAGGCGTGTACCAGCACATGTGACCACACCCTTACATTTTTATAAAGAAATTGTAAGCATATTTTGAATGCTGAAACAGCTTTCCCATTTCTTTTAACTTTGTCCTTAGTCTTTGTGTGAATGAATCAACTAGGCTCTCTTGACACATCGTTTTCGCAGATTCTTGGTCGTAAATGAAGTGAAATGATGTGATTTTCTTCTTCTCTTTTCCCTCGCTGTCCAGGATGAGCTGACCACCACCAAGAGGAGTTACGAGGATCAGTTGAGTATGATGAGTGACCACCTGTGCAGCATGAACGAGACGCTGTCCAAACAGAGAGAGGAGATCGACACGCTCAAGATGTCCAGCAAGGTAGGTGAGGTGAGGTGGTCGCTCCACCACGCAGTGATGGCCGCAGTGCCTGTCTCACACATTGATGTTACCCACTTCTAGAGCTTTTAACGGTTGTGGGATTTAAAGTACGTAGACATCATTTCCTTAGTTTCATTTGTCCTCTCCAAAAGGCCGCGTTAGAGGCCACGTCTGCTTCGTGGTATGTCTGCTACTGTCATTTAGGAGGGAGGGGGGCTGCTCTTTGTTGATAAAGATTCCAAGTGACATCAGGGCAACCTTCAGCAAATTTATTCTCATGACCATATAACCCCCTGACAGGAGTTCCTCTGATTTCGTTTCTCTGCTCATCGGGGCCAGCGTCAGTAGCTGCTGGGTAGTCCCTTTAGGTTGGAATGTATATCTGCATACCATGTCTCCATCACTAGATCATAACGTGTCTTGTCCTTTTACTGTGAATGTCAGCTTCAGAGAGCCAGGGACCTGGCTTATCAGACTGGCCAGGGTCATTCAGCTGGCCAGTACGTCCGTAAGCGAGACAGTATTTTTTTTTTTTTGGTTTTTCGAGGTAGGGTCTCACTCTAGCCCAGGCTGACCTGGAATTCACTATGGAGTCTCAGGGTGGCCTTGAACTCACGGCGATCCTCCTACCTCTGCCTCCCGAGTGCTGGGATTAAAGCCGTGCGCCACCACGCTCGGCTTGCGAGACAGTATTTTACCACCAGCTGAATCTACCCTCCCTCCTGCTGGTGCTCCTTCGCACTGGGCAGGAGGGAGAGGTGGGGGCCTGTGGTTCTAGTGCAGGTTGGCAGTGGCCTAGGGCGGCATTCTGCTCAGCGGGGTCTGGTTGGAAAACGTCAGGTTAATGAATTGGGGTCTACATTCTGTAATTTGTTTTGCAACGTTGCTTCCCGGTAGTCACTGACCTCTCACCACTTTGGAAAGCGCCGCTGATGGTCATCCGGGCCATCTCTGAGGACCGCAGCAGGCCAGTGGCTCTGAGTCCGGCTGGCTAGTAACTGGCACTTGGGGAAACTTGAGCTGGGGGCAGGGAGTGGGGGCCGGTCCTCGTGGAGAACGGGTCCCTGTCCCCTGTGGCCTCCGGACAGTGCGGCAGGCAGTGCGGAACTCCGCTGCGTTCCCAGGAACGGTAGAAAGCACGCGCACCAAAGCGCCCGCGTTTTGCTGCTTCTTACGGTTTAATTTACTTTAGCAGTAGTGTGCGAAGCCTGGTGTTTGAGAAGAAGTCAGTGATTCTAGGGAGACTCTGTAGTCCCTAGAGCCACAGAAGTGCTGAGGTGAACAAGGTAAATGTTAAGTATAGCAAAGCTGTGTTCCAAACGTGACTGGATTGCAACTCCTTCAAAAACTTAGGGAAAGTTTAAGCGTTCTCAAAGCTTTCTTTCTTTAATTATATTTCTTGTTACTTATGTATCTGAGAGAGAGAGAGAAAGAGGCAGATAGACAGAGAATGGGTGTACCAGGACCTCCAGCCACTGCAAATGAACTCCAGATACATGTGCCCCCCTTGTGCATCTGGCTTATGTGGGTCCTGGGGAATCGAACCTGGGTCCTTGGGCTTTGTAGGCAAGTGTCTTTACCGCTAAGCCATCTCTCCAGCCCTTTCCCAAAGCTTTTTAATTCAGGCTTTAAAATACCTGCATTATTAAAACCAAGTAATAAAAGACTGGACATTCTCTTTCCTGACACAAGTAAATGACCTCAGCTACTTGTTTCCCTTCATTTTCTCTTAGTGCTTGTTTTCTGTAGCTCATCAGTTATGAATTTCAGTAGAATAAGAATGTGTTCCTGTAGCCGGGCGTGGTGACGCACACCTTTAATCCCAGCACTCGGGAGGCAGAGGTAGGAGGATCGCCATGAGTTTGAGGCCACCCTGAGACTACATAGTTAATTGCAGGTCAGCCTGGACCAGACTGAGACCCTACCTTGAAAAACCAAAAATAAAATAAAAAGAATGTGTTCCTGAGACATGAACCTGTTAAAAAAGAGGAGGGTTAAGCCGGGTGTGGTGGCGCACGTCTTTAATTCCAGCACTCAGGAGGCAGAGTTAGGAGGATCACCGTGGGTTCGAGGCCACCCTGAGACTACAGAGTGAATTCCAGGTCAGCCTGGGCTAGAGTGAAACCCTACCTCGAAAAACCAAAACAAAAAAAAGGAGGGTTATGCAGAACCTGAAGGGCTCTTACATAAGTGGAAACACCTTCCTTTACCTTATGCTCACCCATTATCTAAGCTTGCTTTGGACAGATCACCAGTGCCATCTGGGTTGGCACGTACTCAGAATTACTGCCTACAAGACCTCTACAAGAGACAGGGTCTTGGGCTGGAGAGATGGCTTAGCAGTTAAGCTCTTGCCTGTGAAGCCTAAGGACCCCGGTTCAAGGCTCGATTCCCCTGGACCCACGTTAGCCAGATGCACAAGGGGGCGCACGCGTCTGGAGTTCGTTTGCAGTGGCTGGAAGCACTGGCACGCCCATTCTCTCTCTCTCTCTTTCTCTGCCTCTTTCTCTGTCACTCTCAAATAAATAAATAAAAATGAACAAGAAAAAGAGACAGGGTCTCACTCAGTAGCCTTGCTAACCTGCAACCTGCTTTGTAGACTAGCCTGGCCTCAAACTTGTGATCTTCCTGCCTCTGGCTCCTAAAATGCTGGGATTACAGTCACGTGCCACCATCTTTGGCTCTGAAAGTTGCTCATTTGGAACAACGACAAGCCTATGTACACTGACCTTGTCTGTTTAGCTTCAAGAAGTCTTATATTTTGTCTTTAAAGCAAAATGAAGGTTTGAGATTCTGAACATCAGACCCTCTCTCCAAAAAAAAAAAAAAAGAAAGAAATTTTGGTAAAGTAGATGGTAGCTTGCTTTTCTTTCCTTATCAACGTCCCTTTGTCCCCAGAGGGTCCGTGGAAGTCAGGAGCAGGGAGAGTCAAAAGGAATGGGCAGCTTTGCGATTATGAAGAAGCGTGGCCATGCAAGCTTCTGGGCTGCTCTCCCTCCGGGAGGCCGGGGTGAGGTACATCCAAAGTGAGACACGGCCCCCAGGCCGCTGGTGTCATGAAACACGCGGACTGTTGTTCTGGAAGCTTGTCCTCCCATCGTGTGTATTTTCCTTTGCGCAGGGAAATTCTAAGAAGAACAAGAATCGATAGTTGACAGACAGCCGGCTGGTGACTGACTGTTCCTGCCAGAGCTGCTGCCACCGCGCGGAGCCGCAGGGCTGGCACCCCCACCCCCACCGCCAGGGCCTGCGGCCGGCCGTCTGGAAGCTGAAGCGGTGTTGGAAACGGGGCTGGCGTTGCAAATGACCTGACGACGTTCGAAGTATCTCTTTGTAAAACAGTAAGGCGAACACAGAACTTTGATGTTGGCAGTAAATGGAAAACAATAGACATGCCATGGGTATTGTAGGTTTCCTTATGCTGTTTTTACTGTGCACTTTTTAAAAATTAGGTTTTAATTTCAGTATGTAAGAACAAATATTTTGTATATTTTCCAACTCAATTATATGGTAATCGATTTGGTATCAATGGAATAGATATATGTTTCTGGATAAAATGCTTAAATTGTCAAACTGTCATTACTTCCTGTAACTGTCATTTCTTCCTGTAATTGGAAGCGGTGTCCAGATTTTTTTAAAACAGATTCTCCTCCTCTCCTTCCTTCCCTGCCCCTCTGGAGGGAGCGAGCCTGGCAGACTTTAGCTCGTGTGAGTTTGCTGTCGTGTCTTAAGCTCTACAGTACCCCTTCCGTGTTAGAATAATAGCTGAAGGAAATTCATGTCAATAAATTCATACCTACATCAACTTCCAGTCTCTCTATGAAAATGCGAAAAGGAAACTGAAACCTGTTCAAGAAGGGCTTTTAGCCCAGGGGATGGCCTCTCGGACCTGCCGCACAACACGAGCCCCTGGGCTGGGATCCACAGACCCCACGTGAAATGTGGTGAGACGTGCCGGAGGTCCCAGTGCTGGGGAGCTCGAGACAGGAGGGTCCCCAGGCTTGCTCGCTGGCTGCTCGTGCAACTGTATCAGTGAGTTCCGGGTTCCGTGACACACCTTGTCTCATCAAATAATGTGGAGGGCTGGAGAGATGGCTCAGTGGTTAAGGTGCTTCCCTGCAGAGCCTAAGGACCCGGGTTTGATTCCCCAGTACCCACGTCAAGCCAGGATGCACAAAGTGGCACATGCATCTGGAGTTTCTCTGTAGCGGCTGGAGGCCCTGGCACACCCATTCTCCCTGTTTCTCTTCTATCTCCCTCTGCTTGCAAATAAGTAAGTAAATTAAAAAAGAAGGTGGAGATCTGGGCGTGGTGGCGCATACCTTTAATCCCAGCACTCAAGAGACAGAGGTAGGAGGATCGCTGTGAGTTCGAGACCACCCTGAGACTCCATAGTGAATTCCAGGTCAGCCTGGGCTAGAGTGAGACCCTACCTCGAAAAACCAAAAGTAAATAAATAAGGTGGAGACATGATGGAGAGGAAGACACGCCACTCTCACCTCTAACCTCCACATACTTGCACGCATGTACTGAAGATCAGCAGCTCTCCGGGAACCCCGTCAGCCTTCAGCACCACAGTGAGGCTGCTGAGCCATCAAGCCTGGGGGGGGCGGCGGTGAGGAGCTGCCCGCACCCAGGACCTCCAGCGTGCAGACAGCAGCCGCTGTTGGACGGCCCAGCCTAAACCGTGTAAGCTGATCTGATAAATCTCCTTCCCGGTGTATTTTCATTTTATTGATTCTGTTCCTAAGACACCTTTGATAGGAATTTTTTTTTCTTTTCTGACCCTAACCACCCCACTCCCCTTTGAAAGCACTTATTCCCTGTTAAACCTTGCCAACTACTAGTGTGCTTCTGCCACAGGGCGGCCTCTACTTTCCAGGGCTCTTTCTGTGTAGACCTTGTTTCGGTCACTGATTGTTTTTTTTTTTTTTGTTTTGTTTTCAAATCTTTTTTTTTATTAACAACTTCCATGATTGTAGACAATATCCCATAGTAATACCCTCCCTCCCCCCACTTTCCCCTTTCAAACTGCATTCTCCATCATATCCCCTCCCCCTCCCAATCAGTCTCTTTTATTTTGATGTCATCATCTTTTCCTCCTACTATGATGGTCTTGTGTAGGTAGTGTCAGGCACTGTGAGATCATGGATATTCAGGTCATTTTGTGTCTGGAGGGAACACGTTGTAAGGAGTCCTACCCTTCCTTTGGCTCTTACATTCTTTCCGCCACCTCTTCTGCAGTGGACTCTGAGCCTTGGAAGGTATGATAGAGATAATGCAGTACTGAGCACTGTGGTCACTTCTTTCTAGCACCATGATGTCTTCTGAGTCATCCCAAGGTCACTGCCATCTGAAAAGAGACGATTCTCTACCAAAAGTGAGAGTAGCATTAATATATGGGTATGAACATTAAGAGAAGTGTTTACTGGGCAGTTTGATGAGCATAGTATATACATTTAGCCAGACAGCAGCAGACGTTACACTCCTAGGGCTCATGACTACCCTGTTTTAAGTTTTCAGTATCAGGGATGTATTCCCTCCCATGGAGCGGGCCTCCAGTCCAATTAGAGGGCAGTTGGTTTCCACCATGACAGACGTGCCACTATTACACCCGCTGGCTCATTTGGCCTGGCTGGCCAAATCTAAGGCTTGCAGTGTCCACTGTTGACTATCTTCACTGGTGATTTCTCTCTCTCCCATTGAACTGCATATAGAATGGCTTCTTCAGCTTTCTGTCAGCTGGTCTACATGGAGGAGGTTTTCAGCTCAGCTCCAGCAAGATTTCTCAGTGGCCTTGCAGCCCAAGTATGTGGAGTCTTCAGCAATAGGGTCTTACCATCTATTCCTGGTGGGAAACCAAGAGCCTCAGCAATGGCCTATAATGTTTTGGGGGCATCGGGGACCTCCCTGGCCAACAACTCACAGGAAGGTATCCCATCCCTGGCACTGAAAATTTTCTAGCAACAATGTACAGCTCCTGAGTGTTCCATTGTCCAAAAAAGTAGGTTTCCATGTGATTTATTTATATCCTCTTAGATTTTGATTAGCCCTCCCTCCACCTTTCCTTTGCTCAATTTCTTTCCCTGACCTCACTTGGGCCTTTTCATCCCCATTACACTGATTTATTATTATTTTATTTTATTTTTTCAGGTAGCATTTCACTATAGCCCATGCTGACCTGGAATTCACTATGTAGTCTCAGGGTGGCCTTGAACTCATGGTGATCCTCCTACCTCTGCCTCCTCCCGAGTGCTGGGATTAAAGACGTGCGCCATCACGCCTGACTGGTCACTAATTTATAATGGGAGTTTTATACCATACACAAATGTGGAGAGATTAGCCCTGTGTCTCGATCACCATGAGTATTCTGTCAGTCTTGTTTTATCTTTTGCTTCCTGGAGTGTTTAGGAAATTACTAGATCTTGGGTCATTTCATGTGAATACTTGAGTTCTGCATGTGTACACCTAAACCCGTCTCATTCACGTCACCATGTAGCACGTGTGTATGGACGGGCAGCGTTGTGCTCGATGCCAGGTCTGGTGCAAAAATACTCTTGCCAGCTTCTCCGGAGAGACAGCACAGTATCAAGGGCAAGAAATGATGCCATAAATGTGCAATCACAGTCTGTCATTTGTTCTCCATCCTGCTCAGACTAGTAGGCAAAAGATAAGACACAGAGGCTACTTTTTCTCCAAAGGTGTCTGCGCTCTATACATTCCCAGAGGCCAGGTTTCACTGTGGCCCAGGCTGACCTGGAACTCACTCTGTAGCCACATGTTAGCCTCCAAGTTCCTCCTACCTCAGCCTGAAGGCGTGCACCACCATGCCCAGCTTTGTCTGCACTTTAACCAAAACTCCGAATTTAAGTTTGAGTCACACTGTTCTAAAACACTTATTACTGGGGCTGGAGAGACAGCTCAGCTGGTAAGGCACTTGCCTGCAAAGCCTAAGGACCCAGGTTCGATTCCCCAGGACCCACGTAAAGCCAGATGCTCAAGGTGGAGCGTATGTCTGGAGTTCGTTTGCAGTGGATAAAGGCCCTGGCACACTCATCCTCTCTGTCACTTTCTCTCTCAAATAAATAAAACATTAAAAATAATAATAAAATACAAAAAGCTGTGGCATGGTGGCACACGCCTTTAATCCCAGCACTCGGGAGGCAGAGGTAGGAGGATCACTGTGAGTTCGAGGCCAACCTGAAACTACATAGTGAATTCCAGGTCAGCCTGGGCTAGAGTGAGACCCTACCACGTAAAAAACCACAATAAAATAAAATACTTATTACTGAGGAAAAATGAAATAAAAGCAAATAGTAACAAAAACCAGTGTGCTAATCCTGCTGCAGTCTCATGCTCTTCATAGAAACCACTTTCTCTCATTGTTTTGCTACTTTTGCTTTTCCTGTTAGACTTTTAGAAGGTGTTTCACCCCCTCTTTCCCTGTGACTCGCAGACATACAGACACTTTCTCTACTAGTTGCACCATGTGACTGTATCAGTGCTTAGTACATATTTCATTGTCATTATCCAAATGATGGTGACAGCAGAGTCCCATAATGTCCAATCATTTCTTTTCCATTCCCTTACAAATCTCTATTTCCCCTGATTAGTAATATGTAATTTTTAAAAATTTATTATTATGTATTTAGTTTAGTTTTCCAAGGTATTGTTTCACTCATAGCCCAGGCTGACCTGGAACTCACTATGTAGTCTCAGGGTGGCCTTGGACTCATGGGAATCCTCCTACCTCTGCTTCCCAAGTGCTGGGATTAAAGGCGTGTGCCACCATGCCTGGCTTTTTGTTTGGTTTTTTGAGTTAGGGTCTCACTCTGGTCCAGGCTGACCTGCAATTAACTATGTAGTCTCAGGGTGGCCTTGAACTCACAACGATCCTCCTACCTCTGCCTCCCGAGTGCTGGGATTAAAGACATGCGCCACCACGCCTGACTGGTCACTAAATTATAAGGAGTTTTTATACCATACACAAATGTGGAGAGATTAGCCTGTGTCTCGATCACCATGAGTATTCTGTCAGTCCTGTTTTATCTTTTGCTTCCTGGATTGTTTAGGAAATTACTAGATCTGGTCATTTCATGTGAATACTTGAGTTCTGCATGTGTACACCTAAACCCGTCCTCATTCACGTCACCATGTAGCACGTGTGTATGGACGGGCAGCGTTGTGCTCGATGCCAGGTCTGGTGCAAAAATACTCTTGCCAGCTTCTCCGGAGAGACAGCACAGTATCAAGGGCAAGAAATGATGCCATAAATGTGCAATCACAGTCTGTCATTTGTTCTCCATCCTGCTCAGACTAGTAGGCAAAAGATAAGACACAGAGGCTACTTTTTCTCCAAAGGTGTCTGCGCTCTATACATTCCCAGAGGCCAGGTTTCACTGTGGCCCAGGCTGACCTGGAACTCACTCTGTAGCCACATGTTAGCCTCAAAGTTCCTCCTACCTCAGCCTGAAGGCGTGCACCACCATGCCCGGCTTTGTCTGCACTTTAACCAAAACTCCATATTTAAGTTTTGAGTCACACTGTTCTAAATCACTTATTACTGGGGCTGGAGAGATGGCTCAGCTGGTAAGGCACTTGCCTGCAAAGCCTAAGGACCCAGGTTCGATTCCCCAGGGCCCACGTAAAGCCAGATGCTCAAGGTGGAACATATGTCTGGAGTTCGTTTGCAGTGACTAAAGGCCCTGGCACACTCATCCTCTCTGTCACTTTCTCTCTCAAATAAATAAAACATTAAAAATAATAATAAAATACAAAAAGCTGTGGCATGGTGGCACACGCCTTTAATCCCAGCACTCGGGAGGCAGAGGTAAGAGGATCACTGTGAGTTCGAGGCCACCCTGAGACTCCATAGTGAATTCCAGGTCAGCCTGGGCTAGAGTGAGACCCTACCACGAAAAAAACCACAATAAAATAAAATACTTATTACTGAGGAAAAATGAAATAAAGAAAAGCAAATAGTAACAAAAACCAGTGTGCTAATCCTGCTGCAGTCTCATGCTCTTCATAGAAACCACTTTCTCTCATTGTTTTGCTACTTTTGCTTTTCCTGTTAGACTTTTAGAAGGTGTTTCACCCCCTCTTTCCCTGTGACTCGCAGACATACAGACACTTTCTCTACTAGTTGCACCATGTGACTGTATCAGTGCTTAGTACATATTTCATTGTCATTATCCAAATGATGGTGACGGCAGAGTCCCATAATGTCCCATCATTTCTTTTCCGTTCCCTTACAAATCTCAATTTCCCCTGATTCGTAATATGTAATTTTTAAAAATTTATTATTTATGTATTTATGTTTAGTTTTCCAAGGTAGGGTTTCACTCTAGCCCAGGCTGACCTGGAACTCACTATGTAGTCTCAGGGTGGCCTTGGACTCATGGGAATCCTCCTACCTCTGCCTCCCGAGTGCTGGGATTAAAGGCGTGTGCCACCATGCCTGGCTTTTTGTTTGTTTTTTTGAGTTAGGGTCTCACTCTGGTCCAGGCTGACCTGCAATTAACTATGTAGTCTCAGGGTGGCCTTGAACTCACAACGATCCTCCTACCTCTGCCTCCCGAGTGCTGGGATTAAAGACATGCGCCACCACGCCTGGCTTTAAATTTATTTTTATTTTATTTATGAGGCAGAGCGAGAGAAAGAGAGAGATTTGGTGTGTCGGGGCCTCCAGCCACTTCAGTTGAACTCCAGACACGGGCGCCATCTTGTGCCCATGCGTGACCTTGTGCACATGTCACCTTGTGCGTCTGGCTTACGTGGGTTCTGGGATCCTTAGGCTTCGCAGGCAAACACCTTAACCGCTAAGCCATCTCTCCAGCTCTAATTTTTTTTTTTTTAACAGATATTCATTGTGGTACCTATCACGGATTCCAAAATTCCCTTTTGCGTATGTAGCTAACTCTTGTTTTCGGTGTCGTCAGTTTCAATCGAGTAGTCCACCAACTTTAAGAAATCTCAAGCCAGGTGTCATGGCGTGTACCTGTAATTCCCGATACTCAAGAGACTCAGGAAAGGGGCCAGACAAAGCAATAGAGAAAAATAGTAGAAAAACAGAAGTCTCTCCTGGAGCCTTGGGACTCTGCTTGGGTCAGTTTGAGCTGCTCTCTGGGCTGGCTGCACTTCGGCTGTGGAGATCCTATGTCTGTGTCCTGGGCATTGCGTGTCTCTCACCCTTTCTCTCAATTCTCGAGTCCCTCCTGTGCCTGCCCAGAGCTCTGTACTGGTCTTTGCGGCCTCCTCGCGTGTTCGTTCTCCCATCCAGGCCTCTTACGACGTGGTATAGAAGGAGGGACTCGAGTAGTCGACGAAGGTCCACGGAGAGTGAAAACCTCGAACAAAAAACACCCGTCATCATTCACGCACTGCTTTCTCGAGCAGAGGGTTTCAGAATTTGAAATCTCCTACCATTTCCTGACTTTACGCTACGTAGTTATTACTGAAAAATTGGGATACTTAAGAAAACTGTGAAGAGCATAATTTATTTGCTTGTTTGTGTGAGAGACAAGATCTCAGGCTGGCCTTGAACTCTATGTAGCCAGGGATGACTTTGAACGTTTGATCCTCCTGCCTCCGCCTCTTGAAGCCTGGGATAGCAGGCATGTGCTATCACAAGCGGTTTATGTGGTATTGAAGGTTGAACCAGGGCTCTGAATACGCTTGCCAAACACTCTGCCGACTGAACTACATCTCCAGCCCAAGAATCTCTCTCTCTCTCTCTTTCTTTTATTTTTTTTTTGTTTATTTTTTATTTATTTGAGAGCGACAGACAGAGAGAGAAATGGAGAGAGAGAGACAGAGAGAGAATGGGCGCCCGAGGGCTTCCAGCCGCTGCAAATTAACTCCAGACGCATGCACCCCCTTGTGCATCTGGCTAACAAGGGTCCTGGGGAATCGAGCCTCAAACCGGGGTCCTTAGGATTCACAGGCAAGAACTTAACTGCTAAGCCATCTCTCCAGCCCTCTTTTTTTTTCTAATATATTTTACTTATTTATTTGACAGAAGGGGGGGGGGAGAATGGGCACGCCAGGATCTCCTGCAACTGCAAACGAACTCCAGATGCATGTGCCACCTTGTGCATCTGGCTTACATGGGTCCTAGAGAATCAAACTAGAATCCCTTGGCTTTGTAGGCAAACGCCTTAACTGCTAAGCCATCCCTGCAGCCCAAGAATATATCTCTTCATAGAGACTCACCTACTAACATTTTAATTTAATCCTCCCCTTGTACACATGTAAAATGTTTCTTAAAAAATATTTTTACTGGGCTGGAGAAATGGCTTAGCGGTTAAGGTGCATGCCTGTGAAGCCTGAGGACCCATGTTTGATTCTCCAGGTCCCACATAAGCCAGATGCACGTGGGGCACATGCACCTGGAGTTCGTTTGCAGTGGCTGGAGGCCCTGGCATGCCCATTCTCACTGTCTCTCTCTCCCTCTCTCTGTCTCTAATAAGTAAATAAAAATGAAAATAAAATCTTAAAAAAATATTTTTTATTTGAGAGAGAGAGAGAGAGAAAATGTATGCACCAGGCCCTCTAGCCACTGCAAATAACTCCAGATGCATGCACCACCATGCGCATCTGGCTTATGTGGGTCCTGAGGAATAGAACCTGGGTCCTCAGGCTTCACAGGCAAGTGCCTTAACCGCTAAGCCATCTCTACAGCCCAAGAATATGTTTTTAATAAAAATTGGGATTGTGTGATAAATTCTAAGAAAGATAAAGAAGATCTTAAGGCAGTGGAAATAATTAGCTCACTGCATAATGCCTTGGGCATCATTCACCCTGTGAGCGTGGACAAGAGCCTTCAGGCACAGCTTGAGAAACTAATGTGACTTGTCCTATCATTTGTCAATGTCACTCTCTGTTAAGCTGTTCTGTGCTTCTATTTTATTTTATTTTTTATGAGAGAGAGAGAGAGAGAATTGGTGTTCCAGGGCCTCCGGCTACTGCGATCAAACTCCAGACCCTTGCGCCACCTAGGTGGGCATGTGCGACCTTACACTTGCCTCACCTTTGTGCATCTGGCTAATGTGGGATCTGGAGAATCAAACATGGGTCCTTAGGCTTCGCGGGCAAGTGCCTTAACTGCTAAGCCATGTCTCCACCCTGCTTCCTTTTAAAGCCAACAAACTGGACTGCTATATAAAACTTGATTGAGGGCTGGAGAGGTGGCTTAGCGGTTAAGGTGCTTGCCTACACAGCCTAACAATCCTGGTTGGATTCCCCAGTACCCACATAAAGCCAGATGCACAAAGTGATGCATGCACCTGGAGATCTTTTGCAGTGGAGTCCCAGGTATACCCATTTTCTCTCTCTCTCTCTCTCCTTGCAAATAAAATAAAATAAACTTGCTGGGCATGATGGAACACACGCCTTTAATCCCAGCACTCTGGAGGCCGAGGTAGGAGGATTGCTGTGAGTTCAAGGCCACCCTGAGACTACCGAGTGAATTTGGAACGAGAGACCCTAACCTTGAAAAACCAGAAGAAGACAAAACAACAACAACAACAAAATCTTGATTTAACCTGAAGATAGCAACACAATTGGTAGATGGTGGCTAGGGAAACCTGTGAAGGCCACAGCAAGAAGGGATTGTTACTACAGTATAGAATGAGGAAGTCTCTTTCTGTTCTCCACTGATAGCTTTCCTATGACCAGCAGAAACTGTCAGAACTGACAAACTTTTTTTTTTTTTTTTGTTTATTTATTTGAGAGCAACAGAGAGAAGGAGGCAGAGAGAGAGAGAGAGAGAGAGAATGGGCATGCCGGAGCTTCCAGCCTCTGTAAATGAACTCCAGATGCGTGCACCCCTTTGTGCATCTGGCTAACGTGGGTCCTGGGGAATTGAGCCTTGAACCGGGGTCCTTAGGCTTCACAGGCAAGTGCTTAACCACTAAGCCATCTCTCCAGCCCCTGACAAACTTTTTAACAACCTGAGATTTTTTTTTTTTTTTTTTGGTTGTTCAAGGTAGGGTCTCCACTCTAGTCCAGGCTGACCTGGAATTCACTATGGAGTCTCAGGGTGGCCTTGAACTCACAGCGATCCTCCTACCTCTGCCTCCCGAGTGCTGGGATTAAAGACGTGCGCCACCACGCCCAGTGAACATGATTTTTTTTTTAACATTCATTATTCATTGTTCAAGTTTGTATGTGAAATCTCTTCCGCAGGCATGTCTTTTGAGTGCCCGGCCTCCAGTTTGTGGCTCTATTTTACAGGCTGTGGAGCGTTTAGGAGTAGGGCCTAGCTGGCAGAAGCAGGACACTAGGGGCTGACCCCGAAGGCTATTCCTGCCCCACATTCCAGCATGCTCTCTCTGTCTTTTGGTTCCCCAAGACTTGAGCCGTCCTGCCACACCTTCCCCTCCGTGACCACGCCTGAAATCTCTCCAAAATCATAAAATAAAAGTTTCTTTCCTTACATTGCCACGTATGTGGTCACAGCAACATGAAAGTAACCAGAACATACATTTAAAAAACATTTAAAAGAGCCGGGCGTGGTGGCGCACGCCTTTAATCCCAGCACTCGGGAGGCAGAGGTAGGAGGATCGCAGAGAGTTTGAGGCCACCCTGAGACTACATAGTGAATTCCAGGTCAGCCTGAGCCAGAGTGAGACCCTACCTCGAAAAACCAAAAAAAAAAAAAAAAAAAAAAAATTCAAACAAACAAAAAAGTTTCAACTGAAACATTTGTGAACAAAAAATGCCCCCAAAATGGGAAGGGTTGGAGAGATGGCTGAGCAGAACCTTGAGGGCCTGAAGGGGCCCCGAGGCACCTACATAAACAGCTGGGTGTGGCCTCGCACCTCTGTAACTCCAGTCCTGTGGGGAGCCGAGACCAGACAATTGCTGGAGCTTACCGGAAAGGCAAGTTCTAGAATCAACGAACCATGCAGATGAGTAATGGAACGGGGTGCATGCATTTGCACACACATGTGCATGTACCACACACACATACTACACATGTAAAAAAAAAAAAAAAAAGAACCAGTTATCTTAAGAAAGTCACCAAACGGAACCAAAGGCCCCCTGTAATGGCAGTGCTCGTGAGGTGGAGATAGGAGGACCCTCGGGGATTGCCGGTCCTCCAAGTCTAGCCTACTTGGTGAGTTCGAGATAGGAGGACCCTCGGGGATTGCTGGTCCGCCAGTCTAGCCTACTTGGTAAGTTCTACACCAGTGCAAAACTGTCTCAAAACTGGTGGATGAGCCGGGCATGGTGGCGCATGCCTTTAATCCCAGCACTCGGGAGGCAGAGGTAGGAGGATCACCGAGAGTTCGAGACCACCCTGAGACTCCATAGTGAATTCCAGGTCAGCCTGAGCTAGAGTGAGACCCTACCTCGGAAAACCAAAAAAAAAAAAACTGGTGGATGGGGGCTGGAGAGATGGCTCAGCAGTTACGGTGCTTGCCTGTAAAACCTAAGGACCTGAGTTCCATTCTCCAGTACCCATGAAAAGCCAGATGTGCAAAGTGACACGTGTGTCTGGAGTTCCTTCGCAATGGCTAATAGCCCTGGTGTGCCCATTCTCTCTCTCTCTCTCTCTCTGCTTGCAAATAAAAATATTTTTTTAAAAATGGTGGACGGTGTTGGTACCTGAGGCATGGCACTGAGAACATCTCTGGCTTCCACAAGTATACCTGTATACACACACATAAATCCCCAGACAAAATAATGTGCAGTTTATAGTTGTATTCAGCATTAATCTCAAGGTTGTTCCCAACATCTTCAAAAGCTTCAAACTTCCCCTAATTTTATTTATTATTTATGTTTTATTTATTTATTTATTTACTTTGGTTTTTTTGAGGTAGGGTCTCACACTGGCCCAGGCTGACCTGGAATTCACTATGGAGTCTCAGGGCGGCCTCGAACTCACGGCGATCCTCCTACCTCTGCCTCCCGAGTGCTGGGATTAAAGGCGCGCGCCACCACGCCCGGCTTCAGACTTCCCCCTAATTTTGACATATGAAGACAGCAGGGTGGTTGGTGGATGGTAGTAAGGAGGAGAGCCACATGGCCAGGGGCTAGTTTGTCCTGTTTGAAGAGGAAGTTTCTGTTCTCGGCTAAGAGCCATGTCCTCGGATACCATGGTGACAAATGCGGAGTTGTCAGTAAGTGGATTCCTCTGCCTGAAATTTCTAAGCAGTTGAGTAATTAGCTCCAAATTAGGGAGCTGACCTGGCAATCAAAGCCTTGTGGCAGGAAAACCCGTTGTGTCCCTCCAAATCTTTGAAAGAGAAGGCAAGAGGGCATGGAACAGCGTTGTGTAAGGAGAGTTAGAAGAACTGACGTGGGACTGCAGACGCGGTGGGGGCCGTTGATTCGTTTGAGGTGTGGGGGCCTCAAAAGGCACCTCTCCTGGTTAGAGCCCTGGTGCTTTTTCTTCCCGGGTTATCCCTGAACTCAACTGTACTGCTTTCCTCAAGACCAGGGAGTAGCGGAATGTTCCAGCAGCAACTGGCAGGCCCAAGAATAGGACCGACTCGGTTTAGTTAACCAAGAACTGTATGCATCACTTACATCGTGCCCAGGTGCTGCCGACTTCTCTCTTTGACTTCCCCCTCTCCCTTGCTATGTAGCCAAGGTTGGCTTTGAACTCGTGATCTTCCTGCCTTGGTCTCCCAAAATGTGACAGGCATGCACCACCACACCCAGACTTTCCCACGTTCCTTCAGTCGTGTTAAACCATCAAATCGCACATCGTTATTTTGTTTATTTTTATTTTTGGTCATTTTTATTTATTTATTTGAGAGCGACAGACAGAGAGAAAGAGGCAGATGAGAGAGAGAGAGAGACAGAGAGACAGAGAGAGAGAGAGACAGAATGGGTGCACCAGGGCCTCTAGCCACTGCGAATGAACTCCAGACGCGTGCGCCCCCTTGTGCATCTGGCTAACGTGGGTCCTGGGGAATGGAGCCTCGAACCGGGGTCCTTAGGCTTCACAGGCAAGCGCTTAACCTCTAAGCCATCTCTCCAGCCCCACACATCGTTATTTTCATGTCACCTCGCTCAACAGATGTTGTGAGGTTGGAACTGTTCCTTGGACTGAGACTCTTGTTGCCTAGAAGAGCATCTGGAACACAGTAGGTGTTCAGTAAGTGCTACTTGAGCACACAGTAGGGTTTGGGCCTGTGCAGCCACCAGAGTAGCTCAAGTTGATGCAGGAGTTTGGAGTTCATGGAGGGTTTATGAATCCCAACTGTTGCAGTCAGACTCACATTGCTGGTAGAAATCACCCAACCGAGAGCAGCTTGTGGGGGAAAAAAAGAAAAGGTTTATTTTGGCTTACAGGCTCGAGGGGGAAGCTCTATGATGGCAGGGGAAAACGATGGCATGAGCAGAGGGTAGACATCACCCCTCTGGCTAACATAGGTGGACAACAGGCACAGGAGAGTGTGCCCAACACTGGCACGGGGGGGAAACTGGCTATAACACCCATAAGCCCTGCCCCCATCAATAAACCTGCCTCCAGGAGGCGTTCATTCCCAAATCTCCACCAGCTGGGGACCTAGCATTCAGAACACCTAAGTTTGTGGGGGACACCTGGATCAAACCACCACACCAACTTTTGGGTTCTGAATGGAATGGAAAAACATAACGCAGACTGAGAAGGATAAATCATGAGTTACTGAACTTGTTTCGGGAGAAATCATGAATTCCGAGGTTTAGTTAGGGAGAATTGGTATCTAGAGAAAGGCTGGAACAGTTACACACACACACACACACACACACACACACACACACACACACACACGAGAAAGACAGGACCTAGAAACCCACGCCGCCAAAAGCTTTAGAAGAAACCCAACTCATGTGGGAGCAAAACATCAAAGGGCCAGCCCCGAGTCTGCACAGAGCTGAAAACCGAGAGATTAGTGAAAAAATGCAGGGCTTAAGGAGGTTTAACACAGAGAAAACACCCAAGCAGGGAATGCAGAGGTTCATACCACTGGACAATGAGTGGTAAGAAAGTGAAGAGAGGGACTGGAGAGATGGCTTAGCGGTTAAGCGCCTTGCCTGTGAAGCCTAAGGACCCCGGTTCGAGGCTCGATTCCCTAGGACCCACGTTAGCCAGATGCACAAGGGGGCGCACGCGTCTGGAGTTCGTTTGCAGTGGCTGGAGGCCCTGGTGCGCCCATTCAGTCTCTCTCTATCTGCCTCTTTCTCTCTCTTTCTGTCACTCTCAAATAAATAAATAAAAATGATAAACAAAAAAAGAATTTTTAAAAAAAGAAAGAAAGTGAAGAGAGTTGTTACACACATGGTAAACCCAGAGCTCAGAGGAAAATCATAACAAAGCAAAACAGGTATCTGGAGACAGAGCACCCCTGAGGAACAAACGGGAAAGTTCCCAGACTGGTAAAAAGGGGAGCCCTCCCTTCCCCCAGGCAGGCTGGGAGAAGGGAGACACTTACTATTCAGGGAAAAGAGCCACAAGTCAGGTCACTAAAAAGAGAGAGAGAAGGTGGGGAACAGTCAGCCTGCAACAAGCCCTTTATAGTTCATCAGAATGGATTTTGTGGTGAGATTCAGGTATGTAAGGGGGAGACCTGATCGGTTCATGGACTGCCGGGGCCCACCCAGAGGCTAGTCCACCCCCAGAGTGTGCTGGATTGGGGAAGCAGTAGGGGGCGCTGCAGCCATTGGGCTGCCAAGGTAGACAGGGTGAGGCCTCCTGGTTCCCCCTTTGAGCTTCTGCCAGCCCCGAAGACTGTCTCATCTTCAGGAAAATGGATAGACAGTCAAACCATCTTGGCCTAATTAAACATTCTCACACACACACACTCTTGTTTTATTTTGTTTTGTATTTTCCAGGTAGAGGTCTCACTGTAGACCAGACTGTCCTGGAATTCACTATGTAGTCTCAGGGTGGCTTCGAACTCATGACGATCCTCCTACCTCTGCCTCCCGAGTGCTGGCATTAAAGGTGTATGCCACCACGCCCGCATAAAATATCTTATATTTATTTATTTATTTGAGAGAGAATGGGAGTGCTGGGACCTATAGCCACTGCAAACGAACTACAGACGCATGTGCCACTTTGGGCAGCTGGCTTACTTGGATACTGGGGAATTGAACCTGGGTCCTTTGATTTTGCAAGCAAGCACCTTAACCACTAAACCATCTCTCCATCTCAAACATTCTCTTAACTATGGTTGATTTCAACTGGAATTCTCAGTGAAGAGGGTTTTTTTTTTTTTACCTCAGGCAATTCCCACCCTAGGTGTATCTGAATTTCCTCATAAAAAGCCATATTATAACAGCCTGGTCCTCAGGACCATCAGCTCAGAATGGATCATGCATTTAAAAGGTATACCCTCTGCCTCCACCGGTTTTCTTTTAACTGTTAAACCCATCCACTGGGTCATTTCTTTTTGAATACAGTTTTCCATGAAGCCCTTACTATATCTTGAATAACTTGTAATATAGAGCACTATGGTTGGAAAGTTTTAGAGAGGAATGCTCTCATCCATTGTTTAGGACTAAGCCTGCCCCCTTCTCTTGAAGTTATATTGATCCTGGGAGCTTTAACTGACTTGAATTTTGAGGAATGCCCGAGTAATTTACTAGGTCTTATGTACAGAACTTTAGGGAATTTTTTAAAAAATAAATTTATTTTTTATTAGTTATGGACAAACTTAGTATGGAAACAACACATGTGGGTACCAACCTTTCCCTCATCGCTGCCCCTTTCCCCGAATGTTTCCATGAAAGGGCTGTGTGGAAAGGAAACCTGTTAAAAAAGAAAGGCATGTGGGTCTGCTTACTGTGGTGCAAAGAAGAAAAAAAAAAAAAGCAGTAGAGTAAAATTGGGGTCACAGCTGGTGATGAATGGCCTGTGATGCGTTGGCTTCGCTACTGAGGCCTGGCTAAACTGTTTACTACCAGATTTTTAAAATTTCTTTTCCAGGTTTTGATATAAAGGGTCGTTCCCAGAAAAAAAAAAAAAAAATCCTTTGGAATACGTGCTGGAATTACAAGAAACCAATCTACACTCATGAACGTGGCAAAGTTTGGGGCAATGCTGGGTCACAAAGAAGGGGAGGACCACTCCTAGTCACAAGATAAAACAAAGCGCACGCCTTTAGTCCCAGCACTCGGGAGGCAGAGGTAGGAGGATCACCGAGAGTTCAAGGCCACCCTGAGACTACAGAGTGAATTCCAGGTCAGCCTGGGCTAGAGTGAAACCCTATCTCGAAAAACAAAAACAAACCAAAAAAAAAAAAGATAAAACAATTTTCAATCCACTGCAGGAAGTCTTTGGGGGAAATTACAGGCTGTTTGCTTTGCAGAGGCGTCACAGTTTTCAAGAGTTTTCTTCCACCTGGTGGGCTACCCACTAATCAGGGCCGTAATGCTTATTTCAAAGATAACAAAATTACGAAGGTGCGCTCAGAACGCTACTTAGGTACAGTGATAACAACTATTTTTCAAATGTGTTGTTTTCTGTAGGAGTTAAATCTAGCGTTCTCCTTCATCTATATACATACATATTTGCTAGGAGAGAGAGACAAAGACAGACAGAGAGAGAGAGAGAGAGAGACTATGAATGAATATGAATGGTGCACCTACGGTTTCTGGCTGCTGCAAATGAACACCAGATGTATATGACTCTGTGTGTATCTGGCATCACGGTAAGTACTGGGCAGTTCAACCCCCCCCCCCCCGCGGCAGGCTCTGCAAGCAAGCATCTTTAACTGCAGAGCCCCTTCCTCAGCCAGAGCTCAGAGCTGGGGCGTTTTTCTGAGATGGGCCGGCCTCCTTGGAAGGCCTAGCAGTAAAATGGTGAAGGGTGGGTCCAGGCATTCGGACAGCAAAAGAGCAGCCACCTGTCTTTGTTTGTTTGTTCTAACACAGTGCCGGGGATCAAATTCAGGGCCTTGTGTGTATGTCTGACACACTCCACCACCGCACACCTCCAGTCCCGTGTCTTTGTTGTTCTTTCTTCCCCCTCCCCCCCTTTTTTTTCACTCTAGCCCAGGCTGACATGGAATTCACTATGTAGTCTCAAGGTGGCCTCGAACTCATGGTGATCCTCCTACCTCTGCCTCCGGAGTGCTGGGATTAAAGGCATGCACCACCACGCCCGGCTTTTTTTTTTTTAATATATGTATTTTTAATTTATTTATTTTAAATATATTTTATTTATTTATTTGAGAGAAGGAAGCAGGCACACACACAGAGAGGGAGAGAGAGAGAGAGAGAGACAGGGAGAATGGGCATGCCAGGGCCTCTAGCCACCGCAAGTGAACTCCAGATGCATGTGCCCTCTTGTAGATCTGGCTTACGTGAGTCCTGGAGAGTTAACAGGGATCCTTTAGCTTTGCAGACAAACACCTTAACCGCTAAGCCATCTCTCCAGCCACCCCCCCTTCTTCCAGCTCCTTACCACAAGGTTGATCAGTCATCCTGAAGCACCCACACCCACCACCCCACCCCGGGGCCAGCCACCCTGGAAAGTCCTCTTCTGTCCCCTTGGAGCCAACCTTACATAAGTGACCATCCTGGGATTGCTGCCAGAAAACACCAGACCAAGAGCAGATTGTGGGAGAAAAGGGTTTCTTCGAGGGGAAGCTCCATGATGGCAGGGGAAAGCGATGGCATGAGCAGACGGTGGACATCACCCCCTGGCCAACATCAGGTGGACAACAGGAACAGAAAAGTGTGCCAAACACTGGCAAGGGTAGACTGGCTATAACATCCATAAACCCGCCCCCAAAAATACACTCCCTCTAGGAGGCATTGATTCCCAAATCGCCATCTGGGACCTAGCATTCAGAACACCTAAGTTTTTTTTTTTTTAAATATTTTATTTATTTATTTGGCAGAGAGAGAGAAAGAGAGAGAAAGAGAGAGAGAGAGAGAGAGAGGGAATGGGCGCACCAGGGCCTCCAGCCATTGCAAAGTAACTCCAGACACGTGCGCCCCCTTGTGCATCTGGCTAACGTGGGTCCTGGGGAATTGAACCTGGGTCCTTTGGCTTTGCAGGCAAACACCTTAACTGCTAAGCCATCCCTCCAGACCTTGAACACCTAAGTTTATGGGGGACACCTGAATCAAACCACCGTGTCCTTCTCAGGGAAGGGGCAGAGGACTTCCATCTTTTATTCTGACTGAGGAAGAAGAGACCAAGACTCGCCCCGAGTCACCTGCCCACAGGAGATAGTGTAGGGACTAGAAAGAGGCCACCCAGAAACTTCTCCTGGGAGGTCTCCCCCCACCTTCTCCAGCTCTGTCCAGGCTGCACCCGCGAACCCTGTAATATTTACCTCCTGCCCCACTGGGCTCCTCACTCAACTACCTCTGGCTGGGCGTGGGTTTCACCCAGGAAGGTGTTTTAGGTCTCTTTCTCTCTTTTAAATTTTGGGTGTTTTTGTTTGTTTGTTTGTTTGAGGTAGGACT